>CM022299.1:587978350-588718223 GCA_011799875.1 Thinopyrum elongatum | reverse complement strand
CAAAAACTCGATTGTCCAAGATTACCGTCCTATTAACCAAGCAACTATCCAACAAATATCCCCTTCCCCGGATAAACGATCTGTATGATCAACTGGCGGGTTCATCAGTGTTCTCTAAACTCGACTTAAGTTGGGTTACCACCAGATCCGTGTTCTTGAAGAGGATATCCCAAAGACCGCCTTCGTTACTCGATATGGCTCATACGATACACTGTCATGTCATTCGGCTTAACCAATGCTCCCCGCCACTCTCTCCCCGCCTGATGAATTATATATCATGGAAATCACCTTGACAAGTTCGTCGTGGTTTACCTTGGATGATATCCTAGTATACTCCAAGAACAAGAGGGACATGCTGACACATCTTCGACTTGTTCTGAAACTTCGAGAGCATCAACATAGCTAAGTTTTCCAATGTGTGAATTCCTGGCTTCCCGAAGTAACATACCTTGGCATGTCATCTCCAAGAGTGGTATTGCCGTCAACCCCGAGCGAGTTCAGGCTATTCTTGATTGGGCTCCTCCAAAAACGTCAAGCAAGTTCGAAGTTTCTCGGACTCGCCAGCTATTGCCGTCGATTTGTCGAGAACTTCTCCAAGATCGCCAAGCCCCTGACTAACCTGCTTCTAAAGGCTCAAGTTCGATTGGACGGAAAAGTCAGGAAAGTTTCCAGACTCTCAAAGACAAGCTGACTTCTGCCCCAGTGCTTGCCCCTCCTGATTCCCAGAGGGATTTGTGTCATCTATTGTGATGCATCCCGTCAAGGATTAGGGCGGTGTCCTAATGCAAGACCGCAGAGTATTGCTTATGCTTCGCGTCAATTGCGTCCGCAGAAGAGAATTACCCAGTACATGACCTCGAGCTTGCTGCCGTCATCCATGCACTAAAACAGTGGCACATTACCTTCTCGTATCGTTGCGAGATCTACAACCGTCATCAAAGTCTGAAGTACTTCACTCGTCCGTAGGCACCTGTAACCTCGCGTGCGTCAACAAGATATGATACCGTAGCGATTTAAACTTGGGTATTTCTTATACCCTGGCAAGGCTAATGTAATGGCCGATGCCTTGAGCCGCAAGTCTTATTGCAGTCACCTCCATTTTCACAAGTTCAACCTTCGCTTATTGAAGAATTCAGAAAGCTAATCTCCACATTGTTCCTCCTGGAGCACTCGCTCCCCCTCCTGAAGGTTCCTACAAAATGAACCTCCACGTTGTTTCCCAGGGTTCTCTTAATACCCTGGTTTGCTAAACCAATCTCGTGGACAGCAAAGACGCTGCAGGGTTATGACTCTCAACCCCACAAGATTAAGCGCTATCTCGCTGAAGGAAGGCCTTCGTTCTCACTATTGATGATACTGGCACATTGTTCTTTAAAAGTCGTTCAGTGGCCCCTCTAAGGTACCTGGGTATGACTCAGGAGGTCATGCAAGAAGCTCACGACACTCCGTTGTCTATTCATCCCGGCAGTACCAAGATGTACCACGGTACCAAGACATCCGTCAAAGATTCTGGTGGTCAAACATGAAGCAAGACATTGCTCGCTATGTTGCTGAATGTGATGTTTGCCGTCGCGTCAAAGCAGAACATCAAAGGCCCGCCGGAACTCTGCAACCAATTGCTGTTCCTGAATGGAAATGGGACCATGTTGAAATGGACTTTATCACTGGGTTTCCCAAATCACAGAAAGGTAATGATGCTATTCTTGTCGTCATTGACCGACTTTCCAAAGTTGCACATTTTCTAGCCGTCAAAGAGACGATCACTGCTAGTCATCTCGCAACTCTCTACATGTCCAGAATTGTTTCACTTCACGGTATTCCACTGGTTATCAGTTCAGACCGTGGCAGCTTATTCACTTCAAGATTCTGGGCAAGTTTCCAAGAAGCTATGGGAACTCATCTGTCCTTCAGCACCGCTTTTCACCCTCAGTCTCAAGGACAAGTTGAACGAGTCAACCAAGTTCTCGAAGACATGCTTCGAGCTTGTGTCATATCCTTCGGAAGGAAATGGGAAGAATCTCTCCCATATGCCGAATTCTCTTACAATAACAGCTATCAAGCCAGTCTGAAGATGGCCCCCTTTGAAGTATTGTACGGACGAAAGTGCCGAACCCCTCTAAATTGGTCAGAAACTGGGGAACGTCCACTCTTCGGCCCGGATATTATCCAACTTGCCGAAGATCAAGTTCGCGTTGTCCGCGGGCATTTGAAGACTGCTCAGTCACGTCAAAAGAGTCAGTATGACCGCAAACACAAAGATATGGTCTATCAACCTGGCGAAAAGGCTTATCTTCGAGTCACACCGATGAAAGGTACACACCGATTCGGGATCAAGGGCAAGCTAGCTCCTCGCTATATTGGTCCTTTCACTGTTCTTGAAAGGCGTGGTAGAGTGGCATATCAGTTGGAACTTCCACCGAACCTTTCTCAGGTTCACGATGTGTTCCACGTATCACAACTCCGCCGCTGCTTCAAAGACTCTATCCGCGGAGTAGATCACGAATTGCTTGAACTGCAACAAGACCTCTCTTATAAAGAGCATCCGGTCCGCATTCTCGATCAAGCCGAGCGTCGCACACGCCAGAAGGTTATCAAGTTCCTCAAGGTTCAGTGGTCAAACCATTCTGAGGATGAAGCCACTTGGGAACGCGAGGATCGTCTTCGCGATGAATACCCCGCTTTGTTTCTTTCTACCTCCTAAATCTCGGGACGAGATTTCTTGTAGTGGAGGAGATTTGTAACACCCCCTGTATTAAGCTACAGAGATCACCCTTTTGATGAGGCCATGTCATCATGATTAATAGTGCATAATCATCATTAGCATCATATTGCATTTCAACTCCTAAGTCAAATTCAAATTTAAATGAAAGTGGAATATAAAAGTTGTCCAACATAGAAACTAAAATGTCAGATAAATAACAAATATTCCAGAGGCTATTCTAAAATTGAAACCAACATCATTGGAATTGGATAAGTGACTCGAACAACCTCAAACAGTGGATGAAGATAATATTTAATAACCATTTATTAAATCTGAAATAAATATGGAATTATGTTTTGTCCAAACTAATTTTAGGTGTTAAGGAATAATGCAATGGTATTTATGAAATAGGTCACACTTTTTACAAAAACCATTTGGGGCCTAAACATTTAACAGTAAAGAAAAGGGAAAAGAAACAGAAAAACAAAAGAAAAGAAAAGGCCCCCCTGGCCAACTGGGCCAGGCGGCCCAGCTGGCCGACCCACCTGGCCCAACTGGCCGGCCCAGCCCCATCCCCTGCCTTATCCCCATGGGGGGGGAAACCCTAACCAGCCACCCCCCCACTTCCCCCCTCTCCCGATATATCCCCCCCTCTCCCCCGATTGGATCGGGATCGAGAGGTGGAGGTCGCCGCGACGCCCCGACCCTGCCGCCCGACGCCGCCCCGTTGCCATTGCCGTTGGACGCCGTCGCCGGAGCGCTCCCCCGCCGGCCTGCTTCTCCTCTCCGCCGTCGTCCCCGTCTTCCTCCTCGCGCTCCACTGCCCCGTCCCTACGCTCCCTCGGTGAGGCCCCCGGTCCTCCTCTCTCGCTCGCCTGCCGCGCTCCCGCCGCGCCCACCGTTGCTCCGCTCCGGCCGTGACCACGCCTCGCGCGCTCCGGCCCCGCGCTCACCGCGGTCGGGCCGTGCCCTGGCCATGCGCCGCGCCGTCCGGCCGTGCCCGTCGCCCAGCGGTCACCGCGCCCAGCGCCTCGCCCCGCTGAGGCCTCTCTGCCTCGCCGGCCCCTACTCACTACCCCGCGCGCTGCCTGCGCCTCACCCTCGCCTACCTCTGCCGCCAGTCCCACCTCGCCCCTCTACGCCGCCTCCGGCCACCGGTCCTCCCCCCCCCGCGGCTCCAGCCGCGCCGTGGCCGCCGGCCGCGCACCCTCGCGGCCATCTCCCGCGACCGGCGATGGCGCCCTGGCGCGCCCCATCGCCCGTGCCCGTTCGAGCGGGTTCGCCCGCCCGTTACCCGTACCCAGCGCCCGTTAAGTCCCCCTGGCCCATTGACATGTGGGGCCCAGCCCCAGAACGTTTTAATAAAAAGGAAATAAAAATAAAAATAAAAATAATAAAAATAATTAATTAATTAGTTAATTAATCCTGATTAGGTTAATTTAACTAACTAATTAGTGTTAATTAAACAGTAATATAATTAGTTAACCCTAATTAATTTAACAGTCTATGACAGGTGGGACCCACCCTGTCAGGGCGCCTGCTGACATCAGCATGATGTCATGCTGACATCATCGCAGCACTGTTTCGGATAATGTTGAATTAAATAATTAATTAAAATTTCAGAAATTAATAAAAACTTTAGAAAATCATATCTTTTAAACCGTAACTCCGATGAAAATATTTTATACATGAAACTTGCTCAGAACGACGATACGAACCCGGATACGCCCTCGGTATCTCCGTCAGACGCCCGCAGCTATGAGAACGTTGAACAATTAGACCGATTTCGATAAATGAATAGTGTCCAACTTTAATTAAATAAATCCGAATAAATTCCTAAATTAACTAAATCGCTTAGTTAGGCTGTATATCACCCCGGCATATCATTTAGACATGTCATGCATCCCTGTTGCATTATTGCCGTGTGTTTACTGTTTCTTCCCCCTCTTCTCTTCGGTAGACTACGAGACCGACGCAGCTGCTGGTGCCTCGACCGACTACGTTGTTGACGACCCCTACTTGCCAGGGCAACCAGGCAAGCCCCCCCCTTGATCACCAGATATCGCCTATTCTTCTCTATACTGCTTGCATTAGAGTAGTGTAGCATGATACTGCTTTCGGTTAATCCTATTCTGCTGCATAGCCTGTCATTGTTGCTACTGTTGTTGATACCTTACCTGCAATCCTAAATGGCTAGTGTAGGATGCTAGTTTATCATCATTGGCCCTGCATTCTTGTCAGTCTGCCTTGCTATACTATCGGGCCGTGATCACTCGGGAGGTGATCACGGGTGTATACTATACATATATGCATACTATACAGATGGTGACTAAAGTCGGGTCGGCTCGAAGAGTACCCGCGAGTGATTCACGGATTGGGGGCTGAAAGGACCTTTGTCCCAACGGCCCTTTGTGTGGATCTTTGTGGCGGAGCGACAGGGCAGGTTGAGACCACCTAGGAGACAGGTGGGCCAGGCCCTGGTCGGCGTTCGCGTTTACTTCATAATAACACGTTTAACGAGATTGGATATTTGATCTGAGTCTGGCCACTGGCCTATACGCACTAACCAACTACGCGGGAGTAGTTATGGGTATCCCGGCGTCGTGGTATCAGCTGAAGCCTTCTTGACGTCAGCGACTGAGCGGCGCGCGCCGTGTTGGACCGCGCTAACGTAACCGCCGTGATCGTGTGGGTTGCTAGGTCTGCTCGCGGCCGCGTACGCAACGTGCAGGAGCGCACTGGGCGATGGGCCTAGACCCCAGAGTGCCTAGGATTAGTCCGGCGTGCTGACCTCTCTGTTGAGCCTAGGTGGGGCTGCGACGTGTGGATCTTCCGAGGCCGGGCATGACCCAGGAAAGTGTGTCCGGCCAAAGGGGATCGAGCGTGTTGGGGAATATGTGGTGCACCCCTGCAGGGAAGTTTATCTATTCGAATAGCCGTGTCCCTCGGTAAAAGGACGACCCGGAGTTGTATTCCGACCTCATGACAACTAGAAATGGTTACTTAATAAAACACACCCTTACAAGTGACAGATATAACCCGGTGGTCGCTCTCTCGCATGGTGGCGACGAGAGGATCGACGGGTAGGATTATGCTATACGTTGTTGTTTGGTTAACTTCCAACTAATCTCTTCTATTGCTTCAAGACGAAGGCTGCCAGAAGCGTAGTCTTCGACAGGACTAGCTATCCCCCTCTTATTCTGGCATTCTGCAGTTCAGTCCACCGATATTGCCTCTTTACACATATACCATGCATATGTAGTATAGATCCTTGCTTGCGAGTACTTTGGATGAGTACTCACGGTTGCTTTCCCCCTCCTTTCCCCCTTTCCCTTCTGGCTGGTTGTCGCAACCAGATGTTGGAGCCCAGGAGCCAGACGCCACCTTCGATGACTACTACCACCAGGGCGGAGCCTACTACTACGTCCAGGACGCCGACGACCAGGAGTAGTTAGGAGGATCCCAGGCAGGAGGCCCTGCGCCTGTTCGATCTGTTGTATCCCTGTTTGTGCTAGCCATCTTATGGCACCTTGTTTAACCTATGTCTGTACTCAGATATTGTTGCTTCCGCTGACTCGTCTATGATCGAGCATTTGTATTCGAGCCCTCGTGGCCCCTGGCTTGTATTATGATGCTTGTATGACTTATTTATGTTTTAGAGTTGTGTTGTGATATCTTCCCGTGAGTCCCTGATCTTGATCGTACACGTTTGCGTGCATGATTAGTGTACGATCGAGCCGGGGGCGCCACACAAAGGCTTCGGAGGTGGGTTGCTCTCAAACGACAAAAGCCGTGCACTAACTCTGAGCAGCCACCAATTTATGGTGTAGGGGGTGGGCTATTTATAGCGAGGCGGCAACCTGACATAATATGTCCAAAATGACCGTGGGTCACTAAGGAACCGACACGAGTCCAACGGTTGGATTTTCAAACACACGCGGCAGCTTGGCTTGGGCTACAAGCAAAGCTGACTCATCCAACTCTGGATAAGATTTGCTCTCATTGTCTTCACTCGAAGACATAGGATTTGAGTTGAGCATCACGTCAGTCTTCTGACATTGTTCACTTGGACAGCACATAATAGTTCGGTGGTTCCTATGACTCAATAAAGAAGAAAAGGAAACTACGAAAGAAACTATGTCTTCGTACTCCATAGTCTTCAAGTGAATGTCTTCACACGTCATTATCTTCAACGTGAATGTCTTCATGAACAACCATTGTCTTCAATGTCTTCATACCTTTTTAGGGGTCATCTCTGGTAGGAAAACCGAATCAATGAGAGACTTCTACCTATGTTATCTGATACGTCTCCAACGTATCTATAATTTTTTATTGTTCCATGCTATTATATTATCTGTTTTGGATGTTTTATACGCATTAATATGCTATTTTATATTATTTTTGAGACTAACCTATTAACCTAGAGCCTAGTGCCAGTTTCTGTTTTTTCCTTGTTTTTGAGCTTCGCAGAAAAGGAATACCAAACGGAGTCCAAACGGAATAAAACTTCACAATGATTTTTCTTGGACTAGAAGACACCCAGGGGAATTGGAGTCCAAGTCAGAAGAGCCGCGAGGCGGCGACAAGGGTGGAGGGCGCGCCCCCCGCCTTGTGGGCCCCTCGAGACTCCTCTGACATAGCCCTTCCTCCTATATATTAACATATATTCCAGAACCACCAGAGCAATCCACGAAAACACTTTTCCACCGCCGCAACCTTCTGTTCCCGTGAGATCCCATCTTGGCGCCTTTTCCGGCCTCCTGCCGGAGGGGGAATCGATCACGGAGGGCTTCTACATCAACTCCATTGCCCTTCCGATGATGCGTGAGTAGTTTACCTCAGACCTACGGGTCCATAGCTAGTAGCTAGATATCTTCGTCTCTCTCTTTGATTCTCAATACAACGTTCTCCTCGATGTTCTTGGAGATCTATCCGATGTAATCTTCTTTTGCGGTGTGTTTGTCGAGATCCGTTGAATTGTGGATTTATGATCAGCTTATCTATGAATATTATTTGAATCCTCTCTGAATTCTTTTATGCATGATTTAATATCTTTGTATTTCTCTTCGAATTATCGGTTTGGTTTGGCCAACTAGATTGGTTTTTCTTGCAATGGGAGAGGTGCTTAGCTTTGGGTTCAATCTTGCGGTGTGCTCACCCAGTGACAGTAGGGGTAGCGAGGCACGTATTGTATTGTTGCCATCGAGGATAAAAAGACGGGGTTTTCATCATATTGCTTGAGTTAATTCCTCTACATCATGTCATTTTACTTAAGGCGTTACTCCGTTATTTATGAACTTAATACTGTAGATGCATGCTGGATAGTGGTCGATATATGGAGTAATAGTAGTAGATGCAGGCAGGAGTCAGTCTACTTGACACGGATGTGATGCCTATATGCATAATCATTGCCTTGGATATCGTCATAACTTTGCGCTTTTCTACCAATTGCTCGACAGTAATTTGTTCACCCATCGTATTATTTGCCTTCATGAGAGAAGCCTCTAGTGAAACCTATGGCCCTCGGGTCTATTTTCCATCATATTACTTCTATTTTCCATCATATAACTTCTATTTTCCATCATATTACTTCTATTTTCCATCATATTACTTTCCGATCTACTATTTTCCATCATATTACTTTCCGATCTACTATTTTGCAATCTTTTATTTTCAGATCTATATACCAAAAAACCCAAAAATATTTTATCTTTTGTTTATCTATCTCTATCAGATCTCACTTTGCAATTGACCGTGAAGGGATTGACAACCCCTTTATCGCGTTGGGTGCAAGTGTTTGATTGTTTGTGCAGGTGTTGGTGATTTGTGCGTTCTTCTCCTACTAGATTGATACCTTGGTTCTTAACTGAGGGAAATACTTACCTCTACTGTGCTGCATCACCCTTTCCTCTTCAAGGGAAAAACCAATGCAAGCTCAAGAAGTAGCAGGAAGAATTTCTGGCGCCGTTGCCGAGGAGATCTACGCCAAGTCAAGACATACCAAGTACCCATCATAAACTCTCATCTCTTGCATTACATTATTCGACATTTGCCTCTCATTTTCCTCTCCCCCATTTCTAAAATGATTTTTGAAAAAATTTGCCTTTTTATTCGCCCTTCTTCCGTTCGTCTTTTTCGTTTGCTTTTTGTTTGCTCGTGTTAGATTGCTTGCTTTGTCACGATGGCTCAAGAGAATACCAAATTGTGTGACTTTTCCAATACTAATAATAATGATTTTATTAGTACTCTGATTGCTCCCGCCACTAGTGCGGAATCTTATGAAATTAATGCCGCTTTGTTGAATCTTGTTATGAAAGATCAATTTTCCGGCCTTCCTAGTGAAGATGCCGCATCCCATCTAAATAATTTCGTTGAGTTGTATGATATGCAAAAGAAGAAAGATGTGGATAATGATATTGTTAAATTGAAGCTATTTCCGTTCTCACTACGAGATCGTGCTAAAACTTGGTTTCCATCTTTGCCTAAAAATAGTACTGATTCATGGGACAAGTGTAAAGATGCGTTTATTTCCAAGTATTTCGTCCTGCTAAGATCATCTCCCTTAGGAACGATATTATGAATTTTAAGCAACTTGATCATGAACATGTTGCACAATCTTGGCAGAGGATGAAATTGATGATACGAAATTGCCCTACTCATGGTTTAAATTTGTGGATGATCATACAAAATTTTTATGCCGGATTGAATTTTGCTTCTAAAAATCTTTTAGATTCGGCCGTGGGAGGTACTTTTATGGAAATTACTTTAGGAGAAGCTACTAAACTCCTAGATAATATTATGGTTAATTATTCGCAATGGCATACCGAAAGTTCTTCTACTAATAAAAAAGTGCATGCGATTGAAGAGATTAATGTTTTGAGTGGAAAGATGGATGAACTTATGAAATTGTTTGCTAGTACGAGTGCTCCTATTGATACTAATGATATGCCTTTGTCTACTTTGATTGAGAACATTAATGAATCTATGGATGTGAATTTTTTTGGTAGGAACAATTTTGTTAATAACGGGTATAGAGGTAATTTTAATCCTAGGTCGTTTCCTAGTAATTCCTTATGAGTTTGCAAAAAAGTTTCAATGCTTTGATTGAAGAAAAATTGGTTAAGGTTGATGATTTGGCTAGGAACATGGATATAATTTCTCTTGAGATTGATTCTTTGAAAATTAGATCTATTCCACCCAAGCATGATATTAATGAGTCTTTAAAAGCTATGAGAATTTCTATTGATGAATGTAAGGAAAGAACTGCTAAGATTCGTGCTAAGCGAGATTGGTTTGTGAAAGCGTGTTCTTCTAGTTCTTGTGAAAATAATGATGAAGATCTTAAAGTGATTGATGTGACTCCTATTGAATCTTTGTTTTCTAAAATAAATCTTGATAAAGATGGGACTGGAGATGAGTCAACTTTAGTTAGAAGGTGTCCCAATGATTCAGAGTTTATAGATCTTGATGCAAAAATTGATAAAAGTGGGATTGGAGATGTCAAAACTTTAAGTAGCAATGAACCCACTCTTTTGGATTTCAAGGACTTTAATTATGATAATTGTTCTTTAATAGATTTTATTTCCGTGTTGCAATCCATGTTGAATTCTCCCCGTGCTTATAATCAAAATAAAGCTTTTACTAAACATATTGTTGATGCTTTGATGAATTCTTTTGAAGAAAAGCTTGAATTGGAAGTTTCCATCCCTAGAAAACTTTATGATGATTGGGAACCTACTATTAAGATTAAAATAAAAGATTATGAGTGTCATTCTTTGTGTGATTTGGGCACTAGCGTTTCCACAATTCCAAAAACTTTATGTTATGTGTTAGGTTTCCGCGAATTGGATGATTGTTCTTTAAATTTGCATCTTGTGGATTCCACTATTAAGAAACCTATGGGAAGGATTAATGATGTTATTATTGTTGAAAATAGGAATTATTTTCCCGTAGATTTCATTGTTCTTGATATAGATTGCAATCCTATATGTCCAATTATTCTTGGTAGACCTTTCCTTAGAACGATTGGTGCAATTATTGATATGAAAGAAGGAAACATTATATTTCAATTTCCGATAAGGAAGGGCATGGAACACTTTCCTAGAAAGAAAATTAAGTTGCCATATGAATCTATTATGAGAGCTACTTATGGATTGCATACCAAAGATGACAATACCTAGATCTATGTGTTTTTATGCCTAGCTAAGGGCGTTAAACAATAGCGCTTGTTGGGAGGCAACCCAATTTTATTTTTGTTTCTACTTTTTTGGTTCTGTTTTTCAATAAATTTTTCATCTAGCCTCTGGTTAGATTTGTTTTGGTGTTTTAATTAGTGTTTGTGCCAAGTAAGACCTTTGGGATGGCTTACAGTGATAGTTGATTTGATCTTGCTGAAAAACAGAAACTTTTGCGTCCAGTCACAGAATTTTAATAATTCTCTGGAGCTCTGAAAATCCCTGAATTTTGTTCACAAGATTTATATACAAATTCCATCTGTTGTCCTAATTTTTCAGAATTGTTGGAGGTATAGAAGTATTAGAACATTCGAATCTTTGCAGACTATTCTGTTTTTGACAGATTCTGTTTTCTTTGTGTTGTTTACTTATTTTGATGAATATATGGGTAGTATCGGGGGGTATGAACCATGGAGAAGTTGGAATACAGTATATATTACACAAATATAAATAAATAATGAGTTCACAACAGTACCAAAAGTGGTGATTTTATTTTCTTGTACTAACGGATCTCACGAGTTTTCTGTTGAGTTTTGTGTTGTGAAGTTTTCAAGTTTTGGGTAAAGATTTGATGGACTATGGAATAATGAGTGGCAAGAGCCTAAGCTTGGGGATGCCCAAGGCACCCCAAGGTAATATTCAAGGGCAACCAAGATCCTAAGCTTGGGGATGCCCCGGAAGGCATCCCCTCTTTCGTCTTCGTCTATCGGTAAAATTACTTGAGGCTATATTTTTATTCACCACATGATATGTGTTTTGCTTGGAGCGTCTTGTATGATATGATTCTTTGCTTTTTAGTTTGCCACAATCATCCTTGCTGTACACACCTTTTGAGAGGGACACGCATGAATCGTGATTTATTAGAATACTCCGTGTGCTTCACTTATATCTTTTGAGCTAGGCAATTTTGCTCTAGTGCTTCACTTATATCTTTTTAGAGCACGGCGGTGGTTTTATTTTATAGAAATTATTGAACTCTCATGCTTCACTTATATTATTTTGAGAGTCTTTCTAAACAGCATGTAATTTGCTTTGGTTATAAATTTAGTCCTAATATGATAGGCATCCAAGAGGGATATAATAAAAACTTTCATATAAAGTGCATTGAATACTATGTGAAGTTTGATTCCTTATGATTGTTTTGAGATATAAAGGTGGTGATATTAGAGTCATGCTAGTGAGTAATTGTGGATTGTAGAAATACTTCTGTTAAAGTTTGTGATTCCCGTAGCATGCACGTATGGTGAACCGTTATGTGATGAAGCCGGAGCATGATTTATTTATTGATTGTCTTCCTTATGAGTGGCGGTCAGGGATGAGCGATGGCGTTTTCCTACCAATCTATCCCCCTAGGAGCATGCGTGTAGTACTTCGTTTCGATAACTAATAGATTTTTGCAATAAGTATGTGGGTTCTTTATGACTAATGTTGAGTCCATGGATTATACGCACTCTCACCCTTCCACCTTTGCTAGCCTCTCTAGTACCGCGCAACTTTCGCTGGTACCATACACCTACCTTTTACCTTCCTCAAAACATCCACCATACCTACCTATTATGGCATTTCCATAGTCATTCCGAGATATATTGCCATGCAACTTTCCACCGTTCCGTTTTATTATGACACGTTCCATCATTGTCATATTGCTTTGCATGATCATGTAGTTGACATAGTATTTGTGGCAAAGCCACCGTTCATAATTTTTATACATGTCACTCTTGAGTCCTTGCACATCCCGGTACACCGCCGGAGGCATTCATATAGAGTCATATTTTGTTCTAAGTATCGAGTTGTTATTTTTGAGTTGTAAGTAAATAAAAATGTGATGATCTTCATTATTTGAGCATTGTCCCATGTGAGGAAAAAATAAAAGAGGCCAACGAAGCCCACAAATAAAATAAAATAGGCCAAAGAAGCCCACCAAAAAAAAGAGAAAAGAGAGAAGGGGCAATGTTACTATCCTTTTTCCACACTTCTGCTTCAAAGTAGCACCATGATCTTCATGATAGAGAGTCTCCTATGTTGTCACTTTCATATACTAGTGGGAATTTTTCATTATAGAACTTGGCTTGTATATTCCAATGATGGGCTTCCTCAAATTACCCTAGGTCTTCGTGAGCAAGCAAGTTGGATGCACACCCACTTAGTTTCTTTTTGAGCTTTCATAAACTTATAGCTCTAGTGCATCCGTTGCATGGCAATCCCTACTCACTCACATTGATATCTATTGATGGGCATCTCCATAGCCTGTTGATACACCTAGTTGATGTGAGACTATCTCCTTCTTTTTGTCTTCTCCACAACCACCATATTCTATTCCACCTATAGTGCTATGTCCATGGCTCACGCTCATGTATTGTGTGAAAGTTGAAAAGGTTTGAGAACATCAAAAGTATGAAACAATTGCTTGGCTTGTCATCGGGGTTGTGCATGATTTGAATATTTTGTGTGGTGAAGATGGAGCATAGCCAGACTATATGATTTTGTAGGGATAACTTTCATTGGCCATGTTATTTTGAGAAGACATGATTGCTTTATTAGTATGCTTGAAGTATTATTGTTTTTCTGTCAATATTAAACTTTTGTTTTGAATCTTATGGAATAGAACATTCATGCCACAATAAAGAAAATTACATGGATAAGTATGTTAGGTAGCATTCCCCATCAAAAATTCTGTTTTTATCATTTACCTACTCGAGGACGAGCAGGAATTAAGCTTGGGGATGCTTGATACGTCTCCAATGTATCTATAATTTTTGATTGTTCCATGCTATTATATGATCTGTTTTGGATGTTTTATATGCATTAATATGCTATTTTATATTATTTTTGGGACTAACCTATTAACCTAGAGCCCAGTGTCAGTTTCTGTTTTTTCCTTGTTTTTGAGCTTCGCAGAAAAGGAATACCGAATGGAGTCCAAATGGAATAATACTTCACGATGATTTTTCTTGGACCAGAAGACACCCAGGGGACTTGGAGTCCAAGTCAGAAGAGCCACGAGGCGGCGACAAGGGTGGAGGGCATGGCCTGGGGGGGGGGGCGCCCCCTGCCTTGTGGGCCCCTTGGGACTCCTATGACCTAGCCCTTCCTCCTATATATTCACATATATTCCAGAACCACCAGAGCAATCCACGAAAACACTTTTCCACCGCCGCAACCTTCTGTTCCCGTGAGATCCCATCTTGGGGCCTTTTCCGGCATCCTGCCGGAGGGGGAATCGATCACGGAGGGATTCTATATCAACTCCATTGCCCTTCCGATGATGCGTGAGTAGTTTACCCCAGACCTACGGGTCCATAGCTAGTAGCTAGATGGCTTCTTCTCTCTCTTTGATTCTCAATACAATGTTCTCCTCGATGTTCTTGGAGATCTATCCGATGTAATCTTCTTTTGCAGTGTGTTTGTCGAGATCCGATGAATTGTGGATTTATGATCAGCTTATCTATGAATATTATTTGAATCTTCTCTGAATTCTTTTATGCATGATTTAATATCTTTGTATTTCTCTTCGAATTATCGGTTTGGTTTGGCCAACTAGACTGGTTTTTCTTGCAATGGGAGAGGTGCTTAGCTTTGGGTTCAATCTTGCGGTGTCCTCACCCTGTGATAGTAGGGGTAGCGAGGCACGTATTGTATTGTTGCCATCGAGGATAAAAGAATGGGGTTTTCATCATATTGCTTGAGTTAATTCCTCTACATCATGTCATCTTACTTAAGGCGTTACTCCGTTATTTATGAACTTAATACTCTAGATGCATACTGGATAGTGGTCGATGTATGGAGTAATAGTAGTAGATGCAGGCAGGAGTCGGTCTACTTGACACGGACGTGATGCCTATATGCATAATCATTGCCTTGGATATCGTCATAACTTTGCGCTTTTCTATCAATTGCTCGACAGTAATTTGTTCACCCACCGTATAATTTGCCTTCATGAGAGAAGCCTCTAATGAAACCTATGGCCCCCGGGTCTATTTTCCATCATATTACTTCTAGTTTCCATCATAT
Source organism: Thinopyrum elongatum (assembly GCA_011799875.1). NCBI lineage: Eukaryota > Viridiplantae > Streptophyta > Magnoliopsida > Poales > Poaceae > Thinopyrum > Thinopyrum elongatum. The sequence continues at coordinate 588,703,277 of CM022299.1, read as the reverse complement.
TACTTCTATTTTCCATCATATTACTTTCCGATCTACTATTTTCCAGCATATTACTTTCCGATCTACTATTTTGCAATCTTTTATTTTCAGATCTATATACCAAAAAACCCAAAAATATTTTATCTTTTGTTTATCTATCTCTATCAGATCTCACTTTTGCAATTGACCGTGAAGGGATTGACAACCCCTTTATCGCGTTGGGTGCAAGTGTTTGATTGTTTGTGCAGGTGTTGGTGATTTGTGCGTTCTTCTCCTACTGGATTGATACCTTGGTTCTTAACTGAGCGAAATACTTACCTCTACTGTGCTGCATCACCCTTTCCTCTTCAAGGGAAAAACCAACGCAAGCTCAAGAAGTAGCAGGAAGAATTTATGGCGCCGTTGCCAGGGAGATCTACGCCAAGTCAAGACATACTAAGTACCCATCATAAACTCTCATCTCTTGCATTACATTATTCGCCATTTGCCTCTCGTTTTCCTCTCCCCCACTTCTAAAACGATTTTCGAAAAAATTTGCCTTTTTATTCGCCCTTCTTTCGTTCATCTTTTTTGTTTTCTTTTTGTTTGCTCGTGTGTTAGATTGCTTGCTTTGTCACGATGGCTCAAGAGAATACCAAATTGTGTGACTTTTCCAATACTAATAATAATGATTATATTAGTACTTTGATTGCTCCCGCCACTAGTGTGGAATCTTATGAAATTAATGCCGCTTTGCTGAATCTTGTTATGAAAGATCAATTTTCCGGCCTTCCTAGTGAAGATGCCGCATCCCATCTAAATAATTTCATTGAGTTGTGTGATATGCAAAAGAAGAAAGATGTGGATAATGATATTGTTAAATTGAAACTATTTCCATTCTCACTACGAGATCGTGCTAAAACTTGGTTTTCATCTTTGCCTAAAAATAGTATTGATTCATGGAACAAGTGTAAAGATGCTTTTATTTCCAAGTATTTTCCTCATGTGGATATGGAGTCCATTCCTTGCTTCCAACCTATTCTGAATGTTCTTCACGAAGCTAAGCTTCTAAACTTCTTTGCTGATATCTGTGATTGGAATAAAGAGCTAATTCTTCAATTCTATGCTACTCTGCACCTCACTGGAAATGTGGCTGACGTCAACTCATGGGTGCTTGATTGGATGACTGAGAACACTCACTACAAAGCTCCGGCCTCTAAATTGTTTCATGCCGTTCCAGTCAGTTCTCCTGCTGATGGCGCAAGGCTTATGTATGAAGAATCTGAACTTCCAAATCATCTGATGCAAGTGCTCATGAAGCCTTTGCGGCCTGGACAATCTCTAAGAACCACCTTCCTAGTGAAGGATTTGCTCTATGTGCCAAGAACCGTCTATCGTATCCTCACTAAAACCCTCAGTCCAATCAAAGGCCACAACTCAGAACAAGAAGAAGTTGCTGGCATCATGAAGAATATGTTATTTAACATCATTCATGGGATTCCCATTAACTATCATGATTTCTTCATAAGGACTTTGCCAAATGTTGCACTCTCGCCGTTTGAGTTGAAGCCCTATGCACCTTTGATCATGAAATTCCTCAGAACCAGGTCTTCAATTCACTACAAGGCAGATTTTCAGAATCACCTCAGCTTTTTCCCTCCCATTGAAGTCCTCAAAAGGACTATTTCTTCAGTTGATGAAAAAGGTAAAGCTGCTATTATTGATGAAGGCACTCATCCATTAGATGGTCAGTTTCGTAAGGCTGCATCATACTCCACCAATGATGACTCTGCAACTCAAGACTCTGCCGCAAAAGCCTCAAAGCAAAATCCTCAAGCCAATTCTCCACGAGTGATGACTGATGGTGAGCTTCTTCTAAGTCTTCATCAGAAGGTCGATCGCAATCACAAGTGGGTCAAGCATCAATTTGGCTCAATTCTTCAGAACATGACTGTCACTCAGAATACTGTGAAGAAGAACCACTACTATGCGCATGAAATCTTCGATCGCACTTGTGCCATACTTTCTCATCTCTACAGTGCTGAAGATCTCAAGCAAATGGACTTTCAGCAGAACTTTGACTGGGCTCATCCTCCTTCGAAGAAATTCAAGAAGGTGAAAGTTCCTCAGCTGGTAACCAGTTCATTTTCTTCATTGTGTGAGACGGATGAAGCTGAGGATCTCAACGACACTGCGACAGGTCCTACATCGACAAATGACCCCAACAACGCTGGCGCTCCTCCATCAACCTCATGATGATATTCTTCAGGGGCGTTAGTCCTCATTTTTCATCCCTTTTGGTCATTCGATGACAAAGGGGGAGAAATTCGAGTTAGTCTTCAAGCGGGTCTTATATATGGACTATTTTATTTCATTAAGTTACAACTCTCGCTCTTCTGAAGTGTTTGTTGGTTGAGTTGTAAACTTAAGTCCGATGGTGGTCTGATACTTTTGAACTTCATTATGCATGCTTATTTCCTCAAGTCCCTTAATGCATGCATGCCGAATTTCGTCAGACACCATTCTCCATCAAGCATTTCAAATTCTTCTTATTATATGTTAAATGCGTGAATGGATTAGAAGATATAGGGGGAGATCTCCATGATTTTATTCTACAATGTGCATTTGCAGTCAAAGCAAATTCCTCAAATATGCACATCTTCAGGGGGAGTTCTTCTATATCTTGCAATCAAATTCCTCAATATCAGTATTTACACTTCATATGTTTATCCCCGTTCAAAACTTAACCTATTTGTCATCAATCACCAAAAAGGGGGAGATTAATGTAAGTGCATCTAGTGCCCCTTAGTGATTTTGGTGTATTGAAGACTTATAGGTTAAGTGACTAATGTGTTTGTGAGTGTACACAGGTTATATAAGTCTCTGAGGAGTTTGATAAATCCGATGAATGTCGACCCCTAAAAATGAATGTCTTCATTTGAAAACTTTGGTTTTCTTGAAGAATTTGAAAATGAGGAAATTGGTGTGACCTTGAAGACATTGATATTGATGCGAGGATTATGAAGCGTGAAGACTTTTGTTTTTGTAGTTTCTTTTTTCTCTTTCTTGAGTCATAGGAAACACCGTACTATTAAAGGGGGTCGAGGTAAAACTAAGGAAACATTTCCAAGTGATGCTCATCTCAAAGCCTACACATACCCAATCCTTCGAGTGAAGCCTTTGGCAATCTCATATAGTTCAGTCAATTTCTTCAATGAGAGAGACGAAGATCTTCTACTCTCTGAGGAATTTGGTCTGACTGAGGAGTTAGGAATTCGCCAGTGCAGATTGACTACAAGTGAGGAACATGATAGCCCTGAGGAATTTGAGAGCTCAAATTTCCGACTGTTGCTGTGCTACGCGCCAGCTGTCCCAAATATCTTATCCACCTAACGGTCATATCATTGAGGGTCATTTTTGTCTTAACATGTCGGGCTGCTCCCCGGCTATAAATAGCCGCCCCCTACAACCACTAGTTGGTTGGTTGCTCCAAGAGAAACTAACACTTGTCATTTAGAGCATCCCATCCTTCGAGGACTTTTTGAGAAAATCATCAGTGAGGAAAAACCCAAAACCCCAACACCTAAAACCCAAAGTGATTGAGCATCACTGAAGAGATTGTTTCTGTGTGGAACCGACGCTTGTTACCTTTGAAGACTGTGCATCTTCCGGACAGTTAGGCGTCATGGTCTAGAGCATCCAAGAGGAATTGTGGATCGCCGAGTGACCAAGTCTGTGATGGTTTGGAAGTCACGTGAAGACTTACCATGAGTGATTGGGCGAGGTCTGTGTGACCATAGCTCAAGGAGAATATGCTAAGGACTGTGTGTCTTGGGACTGTGTGTCCTTTGGTTTAAATACCAAGCCGCTCCAACCAGATGTACAACTGTCACAGCAGTTGGAACTGGTCTACCAAATCATTGTCTTCACCAAGCTACTGGTTCTATTTCCTCAACCCTTCCATTTCCTCGCTCATGTGTTCATGAAATTGATCCTTACTGTTTGAAGACTTTGACTGGAGACTTTCTCAATTTCCTCAATCCAATTTCTTCAGTCATCTTGTCTTCTGCCTGCTTATCCTGTTTACACGTTACATGTGCTCTGTGTATGTTTCATTTAATCATGATGACTATGCTGTTGTCTTGTTTTGCATGCACCTAAGTACTTATTCCGCTGCTTGTAGTTCGTCACTTAGCAAATTCCTTAAGTAGTATTTCCTCAGTGACGAATTTGTAAAATTCGCCTGTTCACCCCCCCTCTAGTCGATATAATGCACTTTCAGTTACAGGAGTTGGGGTGTATTCCCCCTGAATTAGAAACACTATTATAGCTAGCCTGGGTCACCTAGTGGTGTCTCGAGGCACTTCGCACCAGCTAGCTTCCAGCAGTCCATATCGCTTCTAACAGCCGCGATCACACTGTTGACCTGGTTTGTTGCATGCCTGAAGGTGCGGTTGTTGCACTCTGTCCAGATGTGCCATGTCACCAGGAAGATCATCATCCATAGCTTGTCCTTTAGGTTGGGCCTTGACTGTTGGAGTAGGTTGCGTAATCGTTGAGCAGAGGGGGTGGTATTGTCAACTGTTGAAGTAAGAAGAGCAAGCTTTCCATAGCCCGGCCATGTTGAAATGCGCTGCCAAATCTCCTTGGACACCCGACATTCCCAGAAGAGATGAACGGAGGTCTCCAAGTTGCTCATACACATGGGGCAAAAATATCCATTTTCCCAACCCCTATGTTGTAATCTGTCATTGCACCAGAGACGATTTTGCAACAGTAATCAAAAAAATACTTTGATCTTTCTAGGAGCCCATGTTTTCCCGATCAACTGCTTGCCGCGTGTCTTTGGCAGATCATCGAATTGTGTACTGTATGCAGATTTTGCATTGTAGGTTCCAGAGCTATGCAAGCGCCAGATTATCTTGCCTTCAGTCTGGGGCTGCAGCGTCACGTTTGCTGCCCGTAGGGCTCTCCGTAGAGTAAGGAAATTCTGCACTAGATCATTGTTTGCATGCTGTCTTAGGTCCTGAATCCATGTATCATTTGTGAGCACATCAGCCACACATCTCTTCTTTCCCCTAGATCGCTTGAACAGGTCTAGGAAAAGTGTTGCAAGGCATGTGAGGTGAACCATGGTGATTGCCAAAAGGAGGCCAGTTTGACATTCCCAAGGATGACCGTGGTTGCACTGTCGAAAAGAGTTCTGTCCATGGCGCCGCACGGCAGTTCAGACCCCTTTCATGGGCAATCTTCATTTTGCCAGGTGAGCCACATCCATCTGAGACGCAATGTCCTGGAGAATTTCTGAAGGTCATTCACTCCCAGACCTCCATTGTCAGTCGGCGTACAAATCCTCTTCAATGCAACCTTCCAGTGACCACCAATGAGGTCCTCTTCTTGTGCCCAAAGGAAGCGTCGACGCACCTTGTCAATTTCTTTGAGCAATCTCTTGGGCGGCCGCAACACTGGTAGAGCAAAAGTTGGGATGGCAGATAGCACACATCGGGCCAACACTGTTCTTCGTGCAATTGACATCAACCGTCCTTTCCGTCCAGCTAGGCAGGCCCTGATTCGATCCAAAATGAACTGAAAATGCACCAGTCTGGCTCTCCCAAGGCTACCTGGCAATCCCAGGTATTTGATCGGGAAGTCAGTTATCTGGTCGCCGAAGTTTTGCAGAACTTCCTGAATGTTTATGTCAGCACTTCTGATGGGCATGACAGTACATTTGTTGATGTTGAGGTGCAAACCAGAAGCATCTCCAAACCGGGAAATGATTTCAAGAAGTTTGTCAACCTCTTCCCGGATAGGGTTAGCAAAAATCACAGCGTCATCGGCATACAGGCTGATGCGTAGCTTGAGCTCTCGGCCTGGCAGTGGTGCAAGGATGTTGTTTTCAGTAGCTTTGGCGAAGAGGCGGTGCAGGACATCGATTGCCAGGATAAATAGCGGTGGGGATAGAGGATCTCCCTGCTAGAGACCCCGTCGATGATTCAGAGGCTCTCTGGGTTCGCCATTTAACAGGAAAGAGGAGGAGGTCGAAACCAGTAGCATTGCTATCCAGTCTCTCCAGCGAGAGCTAAAGCCCGATTGTGGTAGCAGTTCCTGAATGAATTCCCAAGATACTGAGTCAAAAGCTTGGGCAATATCTGTTGGGGAACGTTGCATGGAAAACAAAAAAAAATTCTACGCACACGCAATGATCTATCCATGGAGATGCATAGCAACGAGGGGGATAGTGTCTCTACGTAACCTCGTAGACCGTAAGCGGAAGCGTTTGACAACGCGGTCGATGTAGTCGAACTTCTTCTAGCTCCGACTGATCAAGTACCGAACGTACGGCACCTCCGAGTTCTGTACACGTTCAGCTCAGTGACGTCCCTCGCCTTCTTGATCCAGCAAAGTGTCGAGGTAGTAGATGAGTTCCGTCAGCACGACAGCGTGGTGACGGTGATGGTGAAGTGATCTCCGCAGGGCTTCGCCTAAGCACTACGAAAATATGACCGGGGGTGTAAACTGTGGAGGGGGGCGCCACACACGGCTAACAAATGATGTTGTGTGTTCTAGGCGCCCCCCTCCCCACATATATATAGGTGGGAGGGGGGCGCCGCACACGGCTAACAATTGATGTCATGTCCGTGATCTCATCTGGGACTCCGAACAACATTCGGTCACCAAATCACATAACTCATATAATACTAAATCGTCAACGAACGTTAAGCGTGCGGACCCTACGTGTTTGAGAACTATGTAGACATGACCGAGACACCTCTCCGGTCAATAACCAATAGCGGAACCTGGATGCTCATATTGGCTCCTACATATTCTACGAAGATCTTTATCGGTCGAACCGTTATGACAACATACGTAATTCCCTTTGTCCATCGGTATGTTACTTGCCCGAGATTCGATCGTTGGTATCTTCATACCTAGTTCAATCTCGTTACCGGCAAGTCTGTTTACTCGTTTCATAATACATCACCTCGTGACTAACTCCTTAGTCGTTTGCTCGGAGTGACAAATCCTAATCTCGGTACCGGCAAGTCTATTACCGAGAGGGCCCAGAGATACCTCTCCGATACTCGGAGTGACAAATCCTAATCTCGATCTATGCCAACTCAACAGACACCTTCGGAGATACCTGTAGAGCATCTTTATGATCACCCAGTTACGTTGTGACGTTTGATAGCACACAAGGCATTCCTCCAGTATCCGGGAGTTGCATAATCTCATAGTCGAAGGAATATGTATTTGACATGAAGAAAGCAATAGCAATAAAACTGAACGATCATTATGCTAAGCTAACGGATGGGTCTTGTCCATCACATCATTCTCCTAATGATGTGATCCCGTTATCAAATGACAACTCATGTCCATGGTTAGGAAACCTTAACCATCTTTGATCAACGAGCTAGTCAAGTAGAGGCTCACTAGGGACACAGTGTTTGTCTATGTATTCACACATGTATTATGGTTTCCGATCAATAAAATTCTAGCATGAATAATAAACATTTATCATGAATAAGGAAATATAAAATAACAACTTTATTATTGCCTCTAGGGCATATTTCCTTCAATATCAAGCTTGATCAGGAGTGTTGGCTTCTTCCTCCGGTGAAGCGAGCGAACCGAGTTTCTAACATACAGAAAATTGTCTTGCAAGCATCTGGATTTGAGGAATGCACTCTAAGGGGGTCTAGGGTTTACACAAAGGTCGGTTATCTCTAAGGTAATCATGGTGTAGACGAATTCTAAGTCTTGGAGTACACGCCAAGTCTCCAGGTGTGTCCCCTCTTGGTGTCATGGGCCTGATGAACATGGCCCACTTTTAAATCATCATGGGGGTCCTCGTCCCGGCCCTCCTGGACGGGAGATGACCCGATGAGTACCCCTTAGTCCAGGACACTATCACTAGCTCCGTGGGAAATATTGCATGTACACAGGTCGGTTATCTCCTTCAATATTTCACATCCCATCTGTGTCACCTTAGATGGCAGCTCAACCGATGGAACTTGGCTGCAAGAAGACGTTGATGCGGGGATCAAGGCGGACGTCCCTCTTGATGGGACGTGATCTTGGTCGGTCCCATACCCATGTATGCACGTCATGTTGACCACCAGTTCAAGGATGCCACGTGCCCAGGTGGGCCCGTGGATAAGACCGGTCTGTGTTGTTAGAACTATAGCAGATAATTAACACATCGGGAGCGCGAAAATACTTCGGGCCCACGGGCCTGCTGTGCGGGAGACATTTTGACATTCATCTCAGCTCAAATTCATTCAACATTTGTCAGAGACCGATGTGGTGTTGGTAACCTCAGAGGCAGTTCAACGTCAAGACTTAACTAAAAAGGGATGCTTTCGTTGAACCAGTTTCAAGACCGACGACTGAAGATGATGTGCAGCTCAGATGAGCATAGGTGTGTCTAGTCTTGAAGACCGGTTCAGGGGCCTCTCACCATGTCGACTCCAGCCGGCCTGGTGGCCCGGGCTGAGGACCCCTTACCGGTTCCAACGTGGGCCACATCGGGAGGCCCATGGCACATAATTAGAATGTTCCATAAGACTTCACGTATACTCTAAGACGCTGGATTTGTGGAGGATTCTATCTCCTCATACGTAGCCGATTAGGTTCCATATACCCTAGGAGGCTAGGACCCCCGGTACATATATAAACAAGGACCTAGCTTGTAGACGACACATTACAATCTCTTAGTAGATACTTGTACTCTGTACTTACTCCAACACAATAAACACAAGCAAGACGTAGGGTGTTATCTCCTCGGAGAGCCTGAATCTGGGAAATGTCTATGTGTCTCTGTTACTCTCGTTTCAAGGCATCTATCTTAGGACCCCCTACATCGAGATATGCATGTTTTGGTTTCATCACCCTACCCCTACGACCTTTGAGATACTGCACAACATCTTGAATTTGACGAAGTCTCTACATCCTTCTAACAACATCTTGAGTTTGAACCACCCATTTATTCTTTCTTTTATTAATGACATGTATTGCTCCCATCCATTTTCTAGAATATCAAAAGATATTACAAGACTTTCTCGGTCGTCAGCAATGCCACTTTCAGCTCGAAACAACTCTTTCGCGAGCGAGCGCTGCTGCACGCAATGCCCACACGGATGTCGCTGCCGGGTTGCTATCGCATGCCCCACCATCTTGTGCTACTTGGGAAAGTGGTGGATGGTTGCATGCATGTGGGGAACGGTGTTTTCCCTCTAATAACCCCCCCCCCCCAAATTCAACCATGGGGCCCAGTATTTTCTCTCTAATATAAACATGCCCCCTGAATTCAACCGCGAGGTCCGGTATTTATGGTCCAGATTAGAAAAGGAATAAATGCCAAAGAAGAAAAGGTACTCCTGTCGAAAGTCGACCGTTGGCGCGCGCGAGATAGCGTCGCCCCACGGTTATATTACAGAGAGAATATCGGGCCCCGTGGTTCATTCTCTCTCTAATATAAAAATGTCCCCCCCCCCCCCCCCCCCCTCCCCCCCCCCCCCCCCCCCCCCCCCCCAATTCAAACGCGGGGCCCGGTATTTTTGGTCCAGATTATAAAAGGAATAAATGGCAAAGAAGAAAAGGTGCTCCTGTCGGAAATCGACCGTTGGCGCGCGCGAGATAGCCCCGTCCCATGGTTATATTAGAGAGAGAATAACATGCGCCCCTGAATTCAACCACCGGGCCCAGCGTAGGGAGAGATGCTACCAAGGAAAGATGAACAGTCACGTACAATTTTTTGTTCAGATTAGAAAAGGAATAAATGCCAAAGAAGGAAAGGAGCTCCTATCAGAAATCGACCGTTGGCGCGCACGAGATAGCCTCACCCCTTTCAGCTTCCCTGTATTCTCCTAAGCGAAACATATCATTGTTCCATACACAAACAAACTTAAGATGACAAGCTCCAAGATGCCGTTGATCAATTCTATCTCATCAGATCATGAGGTTTTTTTTTCCGTTTGAGAACTGAGAATATGAGTAATTAAAAGGACTTCTTTTGGTTTTTTGGAGAACAAAAGGATGCGAGTGATGTGTTTCTGGGCCCAGTGCGTTTCAGAGCCCAGACCAAAGAGCTCATCTCCATTTCCATTTCCATTTTTGTCTCAAAAAAAATTCCATTTCCATTTGTTTCCTCTCTGAAACCCTACCCCGAAACACACGCCTACCTCCCGTCCCCTCCGCCGCCACCACACCTATCACAACTCCACCCAGCCGGCGACCATGGCGGCGGCAGCAGCAGCAACCATGACGGTGGCCGCGGCAGCAGCAGCGACGACCCTCCTCCCCGGCCTCCCAGATGAGATCGTGGTATGGGAGATCCTCGTCCGCCTCGACCCCAAATCCATCCTCCGCAGCCGCGCCGTCCGCCGCGACTGGCGCTGCGCCACCACCAACCGCCGATTCCTCCTGGTCCACCACGCCCGCCAGCGCGCTCTCCCCATCTTGTCCAGCGACGGTTACCGTAACATCCTCACCTTCGACCACCGGGCCGCCGCCGCCTCCCAGCTCCACACCGTCGCCCGGCTTGCTCTCTCCCAGCCCTTCAAGCTGGAGGCCTCTTGCGATGGCCTCCTCATTCTCTCCAAGCATGAAATGGCTGGCCTTCGCCCCGGCCTTGGCTCTCGCACCCTCCTCTCCATCTGCAACCCCGTCACTCGTCAGCATGCCTCCCTCACGCGGACACTCAAGGACTTCAACATCTTGGGGATGTACCCACACCGCCCTACCAGCGAGTACCGGCTGTTACTGCAAGGGACGAGCTTCATGGACTCGTCTAGTGACCGAACTGGTTGCTATGTCTTGGAGCTGGGCTCCGATGAGGCACCCAGGTACATTGGGTGCTCCAAGACCAAATTGCAATCAGCGATCTTCCATGCACCTGTCCGGGTCCGTGATAGCTTGCATTGGCACCCAGTGTGTTATACCCCGGTGGAGGGAGAGACTGGATTTTTTCAGATTGAAAGCAAACTAGTAATTGTATTCGACACAATAGCTGAGTCGTTTCGGCAGATAGGTGCTCCCCAGCTTGCTCCCACCAACTACTCATGTATCTTTGAGATGGACGACATGCTTGGTATCTATAGCTGTGACAAGGCCAAGAAAATTGTTGATATATGGGTGCTGCAGAACTATGAAAGTGAGGTTTGGGACTTAAAGTACCGGGTTGATTTGTCAACCGCAGAAATCTGGGGGAAGTTTGAAGGCCTTTATGGTGATAGCTATTGGCATGTGACCGTTGTTTCAGGTCATGGTGACGTGCTCTTGCTGGTCAGGTTTGGTCAATCGCAGAACTGGCTGTTTTATGTTGACACTGATGGAAAACTGGTTGCTAGCTTCCAAGACTTATATGTTGGTGAAGGTCGGTTCAAACAAACTCTTGTTCGTCATGATTTCTTCATGACACTAGAAGGCCATGCCGTGGATGCTTCACCTTTCGTCTGACGGATGTTGGGTGAGGTTCTTAATATCCTGATGAGCTGCAATGTCTAGGAATTGGATCAAGTATGAGCCTGCTGATGTCTTCCTCTTGTGTTGTTGTATAAGATGTTATGATCAGAAGTGACTGTTATGTGGTTGCATGAAATGCTTGTTTCGATACCCTTTTGGGATGAAGTGACAACTGTTTATGTTGATGTTAAAATTACCATGACATTTGGATCTGCTTTTGAAGTATTTTCCAACTGTTCTGCCTCGTGTCTCTATTTTCTAGTGGTCTTCTCAGTACTCAATTTTTTGCTATCTATATATTCCTCATATCCATATCTCTTGAACTTAAGAGTTGATTTTACCACTTTATCTACTGGCCTTCTTAATAGTCAGTTTTTAGTTGTTTCCTGTTTCGACCCTTTGTTGTAGCTGGCAACGAAAAGAGGCAGATTCTCCTCCTTCCTGATTTGTAAGTTGCACCTGACTTCTAGAAGACCTTGGAGCACTACTGGTTAAATTAAATGCTTCCATATTGCATCATAATAGTCAACTGCTCAATGAAGTGTTCTGTTATAATTATGTTTTCTTCGAAACGGTCAGGTAGGTGAAAATTTTGTTGCACGGATAGGAAAGAGCTGACATATGCGTGTCCTTGGTGAGAATCCGAGACATTCGCTCCACACAGGAGTCGAACTCTAGTTGCCGGGTGCACACTGTTACCCTAGCCATTGGGCTACTGCCCCGTTTTGAAAATAATTATGTTTTCTTCATGCATCTGGTGCATCTGGTTAGGTCGGTCTTATGGACAGTAAGCTCACCACTATTGCGGTAATTGGATAGATTATACTTGTTTCCTTCCTGGAGTTGTAGTGGTATATCTTTTTAGATTTTTTTTTGTGGGGAGTTGTAGACTTGTAGTGGTATTCTTCTAGAGAAGACTGGGACTGCACTGAACACATGAGTTCGTCCACTCGCATCCATAAGTACTAGAGAAACCAGAGATGATCTCTAAAGCCATTTATTTTGTGAAGCAGGACAACAGTTTTCCTTGTCGCCGGCCGTTCTTTCACGATTATCCAGCTTCTCTCCAGCTACACCATAAATGTCCTGGATTCTCATCTGACCTTGGAAGTTGGAACAAATGTTATAAGGCACAGACAAATCTTGTTCTAACTTTGAGGAGCTTTTGATTAGCAAAACTGTTCCTGTTTTGACTCTGGTCCTTTGTTTTGTTAATTTCCTATGCCTTTACTTGTTCTGAGCAAGCAAGAAACAGGTTGACTATAGGTGAGATCACCTGTGGTGGAAGTGGAACAACTGTTTGTTGTCTTAATTAGGGCAATAATATCAACCTAATGCTCTATCAATTTCACTGCTTGATTCTTCTTTTTGTCTGTCTATCAACTTGTTCTTCCCTTGTATTGCCTACCTCTTAGCAATGCAGTCTGATGCTTATTTTGTGCATTAGAAAGTGTTGGAACACTTTTTCCCTTCCTGACTTCTGCATCTGCAATTGAATCTTTGACACTGTGCCTTGTTCTTCCATGTTGGCATTGCTCATTTTGCAATGTCTTGTTCTAGGCGAGAAACGGGGTTTGGATTTTTCTTACTTGTGATCCATGGAACTGGCGTATGCTGCAGTGGGGCTTAGAACAAGATACAAGCGTAATGTTGCGTCTATTCTTGTAATTCTTACTTTGTGTTGCTGCAGAAACACAGTTTGTTTGTGTTCTAAGAAAAACACAGTTTGTGGCACAATTGCTGTTAATAACTTCAGCTGTGCTGTGCATGTTGAAGTTCTGGGCGCAATTTGTTTTTTGCTGTTTCTAGAGTTTTTTTAGGCATTTTGTTGTTTCTAGATGTGTTTGGTAGATTCAGATGTTAACATGTTTCTGCCGGGCAGGTGTTATACTGTACTGTCGCTATATTCTGTTCGGAGTATACGAATGAGTTGATTGGATCATACTGTGAAATAATAGTGGTTTAGAACTGAACTCAATCTCGACAGCTCAAACTGTCCTCGCAGTTCATTCGCTTGGGAGACGACTAGTGGTTCAGGCGTGAGGTGTAAAGTTTTACAAATTTGGTTCTCTCTATGCCAAAGTTGAATTCAAATCGATGGCGCAGTCGAGCATAAACTAGTTGTACCTCTGAAACTCTCTTTTGTTTTAGACCGGAGTACGTCTGAAACTCAGAATGGATGCTTCTGCTGCAGCTTCTATCTCGTCTGCTGCTGCGGCCCTCTCTTCGGACACCAGTCCCACCTCTCTGATAGTAGCTTACCAAGATGCTGACCATATCAACCGTAACAAATAATTCCTGGGGTAAATATATTCACCGAAGAACCCACTTGGGTGAAAATATTTCATCTTGGGAGTTCACATTGCTGCTACTATGTAAATAGTGCTACTGAAATCTTGGGAGTATCCCTTTGCTACAATTTAACCCTTCAAGTAATGGTCTAGAGATATTTTTCCACCTTGCCCTTGTTTCTCGCTCTCGAAAATTATACACCTCATGAACTAGCAAAACTGGTGCAAGTATTCTCCGACCCGAATTGGAAGGTGGCGACACATTGTTTAGTGCATAAATAAAAATACACATTTCTCGCCAAATCAAAGGCGAAAAGTAGGGAAAAGAAATAAAGCCAATTCAAGAACTTGGCAGTAACTAATTAAGAAGGAATGCTATTGTGAACAGTTATTATAGGTGTAGCTTGTTTCTGTAAAGCGAAACCATAAAAAAATGTCATTCGCTTATTTGCGAAGTAAACTGAGATGTTAGAATCACACAGGCACCAACCATATTTCAGTAAGGAGATGGGACCTCATGAACTAAAAGTAAGGAGACCAAGATTTCTAATAGTAGTGCAATATAGTAAGGAGACAAAGATTTCTAACAGTACTAAAGTCCATCAAGATTTAGGGTTTAAGAGGATTAACTATGTATTTGTTCTATATTTTTTGAACTTGCAAATTAAACAAAGCTCGGCTAAGCCTAGCCCAAACTCATTCATGTTGTTTCCTGAAAGATCAACGCAATTCTTCATGTTCCTGGGATGGGACCCCGACCGGCGAGAGAGAAGTTCATATTTTGATCATAAACTTATATCTTGATTTAATTTAAACTCCCAAGTCCAAAATCTATTGGGCCACAACCTCAAATTATCTAAATCATTTGGTTTACCCTGAGAGGACTCGAAGGTAGTTTTGTGTGACGTGGCATCCCAAGTAACGTTGTCGGCGGCATTCGAATGTCGATATATCCCAAGGTACCCCCTTCCAAGGCCGCACTCACAGGTCTCGGTGACGTTGGTCTAGATCTTCACCTGGAACTACCGCCGCTAGGCCGAGAAAGCATTCACACAAGGTCATAAAGCAGGCAATGTGCAGGACGCCGTTCGGGGTGAGGTGTTGCAATAGAAGCCCATAAAAGTGTAGGAGTCCTCGAAAGAAAGGATATACTAGAAATCCGAGGCTGCGGAGGAGGAAGGGGATGAAACAAACTCGCTCATCCTCCCGCGGAGTTAGGACGACATTGGCAACGTCCCCTCCTTTGCTCATCACCATCGGCGAGCAGCAGTTCGTGACCCCCACGGCGGCAGGTACCCTTGCTCGAGAGATGGTGGAGATGCGCCACAGGGGCCGTGGAGGCCATCAACCTTCCCTTGGTGCTGGCGGTGACCTTCCGTTTCCCTTGTTGCCGCCGACAACCTCCTTGCCCATAGAGCCGCTCTTCGCTGCCTGGACCTTGCTCGACTTGGGAGCCATTGGTCATGGCGAACGCACGTGGAGAAGATATCAAGGAGGGGGCAGAGAGAGAAAGCTCAGGCAAAAAGAGCAATGGAGGTGGAGGCGCGCAAGAAGAGGCAAAGAAAAATGAGCAAGTGCTCTGTTAAAACTCTAACGGAATGGGAAGCGGCAATGACCACACAGTGACACGTGGCAGGACAATCCTACCCATTTCCAACTAACACGAGGTTAAGGCTCATGGGAATCGAGGCATCCCATTAATGACGTTGGCGCTCGAGACATTCCGTCTGGTCACGTTGCAATGGTGAGGTGTGGACTTGGGGCCTACTGTTGGGAATCGTTGCATGGAAAACAAATTTTTTTCTATGCACACGCAATGATCTATCCATGGAGATGCATAGTAACGAGGGGGAGAGTGTGTCTACGTACCCTCGTAGATTGTAAGCGGAAGTGTTTGACAGCGGGGTTGATGTAGTCGAACTTCTTCTAGCTCCGACCGATCAAGTACCGAACGTACGGCACCTCCGAGTTCTGCACACGTTCAGCTCGGTGACATCCCTCGTCTTCTTGATCCAGCAAGGCGTCGAGGTAGTAGATGAGTTCTGTCAGCACGATGGTGTGGTGACGGTGATGGTGAAGTGATCATCGCAGGGCTTCGCCTAAAACACTGCGAGAATATGACCGGGGTTGTAAACTGTGGAGGGGGGCGCCGCACACGGCTAACAATTGATGTTTTGTATCCTAGGCACCCCCCTCCCACATATATATAGGTGGGGGGAGGAGGGAGCAGTCAGGAGGCGCCCCAAGTAGGATCCGAATCCTACTTGGGGTTTCCCCAAGTGGCACCCCCCTACCTTATTTCACCGGAGAAGAAATGGAAGGGGGAAGAGAGAAAGGAAATGGGGGCCGAACCCCCATTTTCCTTCTCCCAATTCAGCCTCCTGGCATAGGGGGGCGCGCCACCCCTTGTGGGCTAGTGTGCTCCCCTCTCATGGCCCATATGGCCCATATATTCCCCCCGGGGGTTCCGGTAACCCCTTCGATACTCCGATAAATACCCGATACACTCCGGAACACTTCCGGTGTCCGAATACTATCGTCCTATATATCAATCTTTACCTCTCGACCATTTCGAGACTCCTCGTCATGTCCGTGATCACATCCGGGACTCCGAACAACATTCGGTCACCAAATCACATAACTCATATAATACTATATCGTCAATGAACGTTAAGCGTGCGGACCCTACGGGTTCAAGAACTATGTAGACATGCCCGAGACACCTCTCCGGTCAATAACCAATAGCGGAACCTGGATGATCATATTGGCTCCTACATATTCTACGAAGATCTTTATCGGTCGAACCGTTATGACAACATACGTAATTCCCTTTGTCCATCGGTATGTTACTTGCCCGAGATTCGATCGTAGGTATCTTCATACCTAGTTCAATCTCGTTACCGGCAAGTCTCTTTACTCGTTCCGTAATACATCATCCTGCAACTAACTCATTAGTCACTTTGCTTGCAAGGCTTCTTATGATGTGTATTAGCGAGAGGGCCAAGAGATACCTCTTCGATACTCGGAGTGACAAATCCTAATCTCGATCTATGCCAACTCAACAAACACCTTCGGAGACACCTGTAGAGCATCTTTATAATCACCCAGTTACGTTGTGATGTTTGATAGCGCACAAGGCATTCCTCCAGTATCCGGGAGTTGCACAATCTCATAGTCGAAGGAATATGTATTTGACATGAAGAAAGCAATAGCAATAAAACTGAACGATCAATATGCTAAGCTAACGGATGGGTCTTGTCAATCACATCATTCTCCTAATGATGTGATCCCGTTATCAAATGACAACTCATGTCCATGGTTAGGAAACCTTAACCATCTTTGATCAATGAGCTAGTCAAGTAGAGGCTCACTAGGGACACAGTGCTTGTTTATGTATTCACACATGTATTTAGATTTTCGATTAATACAATTCTAGCATGAATAATAAACATTTATCATGAATAAGGAAATATAAAATAACAACTTTATTATTGCCTCTAGGGAATATTTCCTTCAGTCTTCCACTTGCACTAGAGTCAATAATCTAGATTACATTGTAATGATTCTAACACCCATGGAGTCTTGGTGCTGATCATGTTTTGCTCGTGGAAGAGGCTTAGTCAACGGGTCTGCTATATTCAGATCCGTATGTATTTTGCAAATCTCTATGTCTCCCTCCTTGACTTGATCACGAATGGAGTTGAAGTGTCTCTTGATGTTTTTGGTTCTTTTGTGAAATCCGGATTCCTTCGCTAAGGCAATTGCTCCAGTATTGTCACAAAAGATTTTCATTGGACCCGATGCACTAGGTATTACACCTAGATCGGATATGAACTCCTTCATCCCGACTCCTTCATTTGCTGCTTCCGAAGCAGCTATGTACTCCGCTTCACACGTAGATCCCGCCACGATGCTCTGCTTGAAACTGCACCAACTGACAGCTCCACCATTCAAAATTAATACGTATCCGGTTTGTGACTTAGAGTCATCCGGATCAGTGTCAAAGCTATCATCGACGTAACCATTTACGACAAGCTCTTTGTCACCTCCATAAACGAGAAACATATCCTTGCTCCTTTTCAGGTACTTCAGGATGTTCTTGACCGCTGTCCAGTGATCCACTCCTAGATTACTTTGGTACCTCCCTGCCAGACTTATGGCAAGGCACACATCAGGTCTGGTACACAGCATAGCATACATGATAGAACCTATGGCTGAGGCATAGGGAATAACTTTCATTTTTTCTCTATCTTCTGCAGTGGTCGGGCATTGAGTCTGACTCAATTTCACACCTTACAACACAGGCAAGAACCCTTTCTTTGACTGATCCATTTTGAACTTCTTCAAAACTTTATCAAGGTATGTGCTTTGTGAAAGTCCTATTAAGCGTCTTGATCTATCTCTATAGATCTTGATGCCCAATATATAAGCAGCTTCACCGAGGTCTTTCATTGAAAAACTTTTATTCAAGTATCCTTTTATGCTATCCAAAAATTCTACATCATTTTCTATCAACAATATGTCATCCACATATAATATTAGAAATGCTGCAGAGCTCTCACTCACTTTCTTGTAAATACAGACTTTTTCGAAAGTCTGTATAATACCATATGCTTTGATCACCTCATCAAAGCGTATATTCCAACTCCGAGATGCTTGCACCAGTCCATAGATGGATCGCTGGAGCTTGCCCACTTTGTTAGCACCTTTAGGATCGATAAAAACCTTCTGGTTGCATCATATACAACTCTTCTTTAAGAAATCAATTAAGGAATGTAGTTTTGACGTCCATTTGCCAGATTTCATAATCATAAAATGTGGCAATTGCTAACATGATTCGGACAGACTTAAGCATCGCTACGGGTGAGAAAGTCTCATCATAGTCAACTCCTTGAACTTGTCGAAAACCTTTTGCGACAAGTCGAGCTTTGTAGACAGTAACATTACCATCAGCGTCAGTCTTCTTCTTGAAGATCCATTTATTCTCTATGGCTCGCCGATCATTGGGCAAGTCCACCAAAGTCCACACTTTGTTGTCATACATGGATCCTATCTCAGATTTCATGGCTTCAAGCCATTTCTCGGAATCTGGGCTCATCATAGCTTCTTCATAGTTCGTAGGTTCGCCATGGTCTAGTAACATGACTTCCAGAACAGGATTACCGTACCACTCTGGTGCGGATCGTGCTCTGGTTGACCTACGAGGTTCGGTAGTAACTTAATCTGAAGTTTCATGATCATCATCATTAGCTTCCTCTCTAGTTGGTGTAGGCATCACGGGAACGGTTTTCTGTGATGAGCTACTTTCCAATTCTAGAGAAGGTACAATTACCTCATCAAGTTCTACTTTCCTCCCACTCACTTCTTTCGAGAGAAACTCCTTCTCTAGAAATGTTCCATTCTTGGCAACAAAGATCTTGTCTTCGGATCTGTGGTAGAAGGTGTACCCTATTGTTTCCTTAGGGTATCCTATGAAGACGCACTTCTCCGATTTGGGTTCGAGCTTATCAGGCTGAAGCCTTTTGACATAAGTGTCGCAACCCCAAACTTTAAGAAACGACAGCTTAGGTTTCTTGCCAAACCATAGTTCATACGGTGTTGTCTCAACGGATTTAGACGGTGCCCTATTTAACGTGAATGCAGCTGTCTCTAATGCATAACCCCAAAACGATAGTGGTAAATCGGTAAGAGACATCATAGATCGCACCATATCTAATAAAGTACGGTTACGACGTTCGGACACACCTTTACGCTGTGGTGTTCCAGGTGGCGTCAGTTGTGAAACTATTCCACATTGTTTTAAATGAAGGCCAAACTCGTAACTCAAATATTCACCTCCACGACCAGATCGTAGAAACTTTATTTTCTTATTACGATGATTCTCCACTTCACTCTGAAATTCTTTGAACTTTTCAAATGTTTCAGACTTGTGTTTCATTAAGTAGATATACCCATATCTGCTCAAATCATCTGTGAAGGTCAGAAAATAACGATACCCGCCGCGTGCCTTAACACTCATTGGACCGCATACATCGGTATGTATTATTTCCAATAAGTCATTGGCTCGCTCCATTGTTCCGTAGAACGGAGTTTTAGTCATCTTGCCCATGAGGCATGGTTCGCAAGTATCAAATGATTCATAATGAAGTGATTCCAAAAGTCCATCTGCATGGAGTTTCTTCATGCGCTTTACACCAATATGACCTGAACGGTAGTGCCACAAATATGTTGTACTATCATTATCAACTTTGCATCTTTTGGCATCAATATTATGAATATGTGTATCACCACAATCAAGATTCAACAAAAATAGACCACACTTCAAGGGTGCATGACCATTAAAGATATTACTCATGTAAATAGAACAACCATTATTCTTTGATTTAAATGAATAACCGTTTTGCACTAAACAAGATCCAGATATAATGTTCATGCTCAACGTTGGCACCAAATAACAATTATTCAGGTCTAAAACTAATCCCGAAGGTAGATGTAGAGGTAGCGTGCCGACGGCGATCACATCGACCTTGGAACCATTCCCGACGTGCATCGTCACCTCGTCCTTAGCCAATCTTCGTTTAATCTGTAGCTCCTGGTTCGAGTTACAAATATGAGCAACCGAACTAGTATCAAATACCCAGGCGCTACTACGAGCATTAGTAAGGTACACAGCAATAACATGTATATCAAATATACCTTTGTTCACTTTGCCATCCTTCTTATCCACCAATACTTGGGGCAGTTCCGCTTCCAGTGACCAGTCCCTTTGCAGTAGAAGCACTCAGTTTTAGGCTTGGGTCCAGCTTTGGGCTTCTTCCCGGGAGTGGCAACTTGCTTGCCATTCTTCTTGAAGTTCCCCTTCTTTCCCTTGCCTTTTTTCTTGAAACTAGTGGTCTTGTTAACCATCAACACTTGATGCTCCTTCTTGATTTCAACCTCCGCTGCTTTGAGCATTGCGAAGAGCTCAGGAGTTGTCTTCTCCATCCCTTGCATGTTATAGTTCATCACGAAGTCTTTGTAGCTTGGTGGCAGTGATTGAAGAACTCTGTCAATAACACTATCATCTGGAAGATTAACTCCCAGCTGAGTCAAGTGATTATGATACCCAGACATTTTGAGTATGTGTTCATGACAGAACTGTTCTCCTCCATCTTGCAGCTATATAACTTGTTGGAGATTTCATATCTCTCAACTTGGGCATTTTCTTGAAATATTAACTTCAACTCCTGGAACATCTCATATGCTCCATGACATTCAAAACATCTTTGAAGTCCCGATTCTAAGCCGTAAAGCATGCCACACTGAACTATCGAGTAGTCATCAGATCGAGCTTGCCAAACGTTCAAAACATCAGCATCTGCTCCTGCAGCAGGCCTTTCACCTAGCGGTGCATCAAGGACATAATTCTTCTGTGCAGCAATGAGGATAATCCTTAAGTTATGGACCCAGTCCGTGTAGTTGCTACCATCATCTTACAACTTAGCTTTCTCTAGGAACGCATTAAAATTCAGGGGAATGGTAGCACGGGCCATTGATTTACAACATAGATATGCAAATACTATTAGGACTAAGTTCATGATAAATTAAGTTCAATTAATCAAATTACTTAAGAACTCCCACTTAAATAGACATCCCTCAAGTCATCTAAGTGATACGTGATCCAAATCAACTAATCCATGTCCGATCATCATGTGAGATGGGGTAGTCATCAATGGTGAACATCTCTATGTTGATCATATCTACTATATGATTCACGTTCGATCTTTTGATCTCCAGTGTTCCGAGGCCATGTCTGTACATGCTAGTCTCGTCAAGTTTAACCCAACTATTCCGCATGTGCAAAATTATCTTGCACCCGTTGTATGTGAACGTAGAGTCTATCAGACCCGATCATCATGTTGTGTCTCAACACGATGAACTGTCGCAACGGTGCATACTCAGGGAGAACACTTATACCTTGAAATTTAGTGAAGGGATCATCTTATAATGCTACCGCCGTACTAAGCAAAATAAGATGCATAAAGATAAACATCACATGCAATCAAAATATGTGACATGATATGGCCATCATCATCTTGTGCTTTTGATCTCCATCTCCAAAGCATCGTCATGATCTCCATCGTCACCGGCTCGACACCTTGGTCTCCATCGTTGCGTCGTGGTCGTCTCGCCAACTATTGCTTCTACAACTATCGCTAACGAATAGTGATAAAGTAAAGCAACTACATGGCGTTTGCATTTCATACAATAAAGCGACAACCATAAGGCTCCTACTAGTTGCCGATAACTTACAAAACATGATCATCTCATACAACAACGTATATCACATCATGTCTTGACCATATCACATCACAACATGCCCTGCAAAAACAAGTTAGACGACCTCTACTTTGTTGTTGCAAGTTTTACTTGGCTGCTACGGGCTTCTAACAAGAACCATTCTTACCTACGCACAAAACCATAACGGTGTTTCGTCAAGTTTGCTGTTTTAACCTTCTTCAAGGACCGGCCGTAGTCAAATTCGATTCAACTAAAGTAGGAGAAACAGACACCCACCAGCCACCTTTATGCAAAACTAGTTACATGTCTGTCGGTGGAACCAGTCTCATGTACATGGACATATAAGGTTGGTCCGGGCCGCTTCATCCCACAATACCGCCGAATCAAAATAAGACGTTGGTGGTAAGCAGTATGACTATCACCGCCCACAACTCTTTGTGTTCTACTCGTCCATATCATCTACGCATAAACCTGGCTCTGATACCACTGTTGGGAATCGTTGCATGGAAAACAAAAAAATTCTATGCACACGCAATGATCTATCCACGAAGATGAATAGCAACGAGGGGGAGAGTGTGTCTACGTACCCTCGTAGACCGTAAGCGGAAGCGTTTGACAACGAGGTTGATGTAGTCGAACTTCTTCTAGCTCCGACCGATCAAGTACCGAACGTACGGCACCTCCGAGTTCTGCACACGCTCAGCTCGGTGACGTCCCTCGTCTTCTTGATCCCGCAAGGCGTCGAGGTAGTAGATGAGTTCCGTCAGCACGACAGCGTGGTGGCGGTGATGGTGAAGTGATCCTCGCAGGGCTTCACCTAAAACACCGCGAGAATATGACCGGGGTTGTAAACTGTGGAGGGGGGCGCCGCACACGGCTAACAATTGATGTTTGTATCCTAGGCGCCCCCCTCCCACATATATATATAGGTGGGGGGAGGAGGGAGCAGCCAGGGGGCGCCCCAAGTAGGATCTGAATCCTACTTGGGGTTTCCCCAAGTGGCGCCCCCCTGCCTTATTTCACTGGAGAAGAAATGGAAGGGGGAAGAGAGAAAGGAAAGGGGGGCCGAACCCCCTTTTTCCTTCTCCCAATTCGGCCTCCTGCCATAGGGGGGGCGCGCCACCCCTTGTGGGCTGGTGTGCTCCCCTCTCATGGCCCATATGGCCCATATATTCCCCCCCGGGGGTTCCGGTAACCCCTTCGGTACTTCGTTAAATACCCGATACACTCTGGAACACTTCCGGTGTCCGAACACTATCGTCCTATCTATCAATCTTTACCTCTCGACCATCTCGAGACTCCTCGTCATGTCCATGATCACATCCAGGACTCCGAACAACATTCGGTCACCAAATCACATAACTCATATAATACTATATCGTCAATGAACGTTAAGCGTGCGGACCCTACGGGTTCGAGAACTATGTAGACATGACCAAGACACCTCTCCGGTCAATAACCAATAGCAGAACCTGGATGCCCATATTGGTCCCTACATATTCTACGAAGATCTTTATCGGTCGAACCGTTATGACAACATAGGTAATTCCCTTTGTCCATCGGTATGTTACTTGCCCGAGATTCGATCGTCGGTATCTTCATACCTAGTTCAATCTCGTTACCGGCAAGTCTCTTTACTCGTTCCGTAATACATCATCCTGTAACTAACTCATTAGTCACTTTGCTTGCAAGGCTTCTCATGATGTGTATTACCGAGAGGGCCCAGAGATACCTCTCCGATACTCGGAGTGACAAATCCTAATCTCGATCTATGCCAACTCAATAAAACACCTTCGGAGATACCTATAGAGCATCTTTATGATCACCCAGTTACGTTGTGACGTTTGATAGCACACAAGGCATTCCTCCGGTATCCGGGAGCTGCATAATTTCATAGTCGAAGGAATATGTATTTGACATGAATAAAGCAATAGCAATAAAACTGAATGATCAATATGCTAAGCTAACGGATGGGTCTTGTCCATCACATCATTCTCCTAATGATGTGATCCCGTTATCAAATGACAACTCATGTCCATGGTTAGGAAACCTTAACCATCTTTGATCAACGAGCTAGTCAAGTAGAGGCTCACTAGGGACACAGTGTTTGTTTATGTATTCACAGATGTATTTTGGTTTCCAATTAATATTTCTAGCATGAATAATAAACATTTATCATGAATAAGGAAATATAAAATAACAAATTTATTATTGCCTCTAGGGCATATTTCCTTCACCTGCTTCCCTGCGTGCACGTCTCATTGACCAAAGGCCAGTGGGACGTCGATGGTCCGATGCCCCCTAGCTCAGTTTGTGTCCTAACAGTATTACATCTAGGGGTGCCGCATCATACCGAAAGCTGGCCCAAGTAGGCCGGTCCGATGCCCCTAGGTCAGTTTGTGTCCTGGGCCGTTTGTGCCGACCCTTGGTCCCAACAAATAGAAAGACTCAGAAGACTTGGAGTATACAACAAGGAAACCGACGTCTAGGAGGGATCCTCCATAACCCTAACCGACTAGGATCCTGTAATCCCTAGACCCGAGTATCCTTATAAGCCGGGGCTAGACTAATCGATATAGGCGAGAACCTAGAGTTTATACTCAATCCCTCGATCACCATTGTACACCCCTATACATCAAGCAATACAACACAAGGCAGGAAGTAGAGTTTTACCTTGAACCTGAGTAAACTGTCTCTGGTTTCCCTTTCGTTCTACTCATCTAACCAGAGTGCCATATAGAGGTATCTGCCAAAAATAACTCTAAATATGTCAAATAAGTTTTATGGTAACCTTTTTACCTCTCAAGGTGTTTCGGATATGGAAAGGATCATTGCTATTGTTCCATGCATGCAAAGTGTCCCCTGTAATGAACACTAAACTCACTAAGTCGTATACCCAAGACTCTAACAGCAAGTAAAAGGTGCATTATTTCAGATTTTCCCTCCGAGTGCACGAGGACCGGGTTGTTTTACAGTGCAATCCTTCCAACGTCATTAGGATGTGTGTGGGGGGTGATGTTACTAGAGCAGTTCTCCATATTGTGGAGGGAACCAAAAGTGCGAAGAGCATTAATAACACCATCCTAGTGTTCATCCCTAAGGTATCTAACCCTTCCAACCTCTCACAGTTTCGTCCGATCAACTTATGTGAAGTCTTGTATGAGATAGCCTCTAAGGTGGTGGCAAATCGTTTGAAGCATATTTTATCTGAAATTATTTTGATAATAGCACCTTTTCTTATGAGTGCCTTCACTTTATGAAAAAAAACAAAGCAAAGAAACATAGGTTTTGTGCATTGAAATTGGATATGATCAATGCCTAGGACTGAGTACAGTTGTCATGTCTCCAAGCGATCATCGCAAAACTAGGATTTACTTCGCTTTGGATTTGTGTGCTTACGGGAATGATACGATCAACTTCTTTTCAGTGACGTTTAATGGAAAGAAGTTAGAGGAATTTAAACCCAGCAGAGGAATCCGTCAAGAGATCTTCTTTCACCCTATCTCTTCTTGTTGGCAGCTGAGGGCCTTTTTGCATCTCAGTTTTATACAAGTGGTTCAATCGGCTACCCTGGTGAATCACTTCCTTTTTGTAGATGACAACCTGGTGTTTATTAAAGCAATCAGATATGGAGCGAAAGAAGCTTCACACCTTTTGGATGTTTATTGTCAAGCATCCGGCCACGAGTAAATCATGAAGTCTTTTTTTTGCGAATTGTTAGAGATAAGGTAAGACAAAACTAGATATTTATAATGATGCGTCGAGTGAAAAATATCTTGGTATGCCAACCGATGTGGGTAAGTGCAAAAAATGGTACTTTTAAGTATTTGAGTGGTAGGATTTGGCGCAAGATTTAAGGCTGGCTTGAAAAGTTATTGTTTGTTGGTAGGAAGGATGTATATATAAAATATGTGGTTCAAGCTATACCAATTTACACCATGGCTTATTTTAAACTCCCTCGTAGTTTGTTGAACATAGCAATATGATGATCCGGGGAATTTTAGTGGGGAAGCAACGAGGTGAAAGAAAGGTTGCTTGGATCTCTTGGGGAGTTATGACACACCCAAAGTATGTGGGAGGTTTAGTATTTAGGGATAACTCTTCAATCTTGCTCTCCTTGCAAGACAGACCAGGAGGATTATGTAGGATAAAAAATTTGGAGTGCACATATTCTAAAATCTACTTCCTGGAACTATTCTGGATGCCAGTTTGGGCTCGCACCCCCACAGATTTGAAGGGCCATTATCGAGGCCCGTGATGTTCTTTTGCAGGGATTGATTAGGTGGATTGGGGATGGTGCTCTGACTGAAATCTAGAACCATAATTGGCTCTCCCGAGAGGGCATGATGTGACCTATAACAACTCCAAGTAATGTCAATATTCACCTGGTATGAGATATTATTGACGAAACTTCAGCTAGTTGGAAGGAGGATCTCATTCGTGCTACCTTCATGCCTATGGATGCTTCAATTGTTCTTTCAATTCCTTTGTGCACTCGAAGCATTCCTGCCTTTCGTCTTGGTCGGAGGAGAAGAAAGGAGTATTTAGAGCTAGATATGCATACTGCATGCTAGTTAAAACTAAACAATGGCATGAGCCATGGCTTAGGGGTTCGGTTGGACTACCAACCCCGGAAACCAAAGCGAGAGACTGGACTAATTTGTGGAAGGTTCAGGCACCATCCAAGCTGGGGGTTTTCTATGGGGACTAGCACAACATTCACTTCCAAGATATGATGTCCTCAACACCGAAACATGTCCGCCACCGCAAACTGTTCCATGTGTGGAAGTTAGCACTCATGGCGACATTCCTTGATTTTATGTTCAATGTCTAGATGTGTGTGGTCACTTGCAAAGGAGGAGTCTGGTTGAACACATTGTTGAAATTACCAAATAAAAAGTAAAAAAATTGGTTGTTCTCTATAATTATCTCCTTATCACATGTGGACATGGTGATGACACTTTAGGCGATCTAGATTGCTTGTCGTAAGGCCATTCATAAGCATGAGTTCTAGCCACCAATGTCAATTCACCTCTTTTTCTATAATTTCATCTCAGACTTGAAGATTTCTAGCAAGTAGATGCCAAAAGTTGTACCGGCGAGCACCTCCATATGTCTATCCCTGAAGGAGCCACTAAATTCAACGTCGATGGTGCAACGTCCAGGCATGGTGATTTCACTGTTGTTGCTGATGTTTGTAGGAACCGGAATGGAGACAACCTAAGCTCATTGGCCATCTTCGGTGGCATAATTGATGTTCCAGTCCTTGAGGCTTTAGCTATAGGCAAAGCTCAAGCCCTAGTTCATGACTTGTTCTTTAATCATCTCCTTATCGCCTCAGCTTGTCACTCGGTTGTGAAGGACATCGCCGACAGGTGAGGAGGCAAGAGTGGGGCAATACTTTCCAAAGCTGATGATTTTGGGCACTGTTAGATTGTCTACAATACCAACCATGAAGCTGCTAGTTTAGCTAATTTTGCTTTATCTTTAAATTTAGGCCGCCATGTTTGGCTTGTTGCATTGCGCCACATGACCCTGTAAAAAATTGATGTGAAGTTCTCTCGAAAAAATTCCTTAAAGAAGAAAAACAACATGCATGATGCCATCGTCACAACGTTACCCAAACCTTCCATGAGAACGGGGTTATAGATTTCTCTTATGGCATTGATTACATGATGAGAAAGGGGAGCAATGCAAAATCAGATGCCTCCAAGGAGGAGCACGAGACCTATGGCCGCCCCCATTTATAGATTTCTCTTATGGCATTGATTACATGATGAGAAAGGGGAGCAATGCAAAATCAGACGCCTCCAAGGAGGAGCACGAGACCTATGGCCGCCCACATTCATAGGGCTTTCACCTAGTGAGGCACTCCACTCCTAACTGGGAAACCCACCAGCAACAACATGTCACGAGTACAACCAAGGAGACATGACCACGGACCACCTAATTCGAGGAAGATGAGCCGCAGAGGTCCTAAATTGAACGACGGAGTCGCTAGATGGGACCACGGGAACTAGAAGCCAGATCCGTTGGAGGCGAGACCCGAGCGATCCCGAGGGCATCGCTAGCGAGGCTTGGAGCCACCACCGCCAAGTAGCCAATGCCCATCTACCACTTCCAGGGGCATTGCATTGCTTTGTCTATCGCCAAAGTGAGCAGTCCATTACGGACAGAACGAACACACATCATTGGAAGGCCGCAAACAACACCTAGGAAACCCGACCACAATAGATTCGCAAACACGCGCTACCACGACTGCTAACAGGCCGTTGTGGAGCCACCACCCATGTACCCAGGACAGCTGTCTGTGCTCTACCATGGTCTCTTCTTTAAAATAATAGCAGACATTAAGAACTAATCAATATTTTTCATCGACAAATAGTCATCGGCCAGGAGCCTTTGTATTTTGCCTAGGCTCTCTGTTTGAGTTGGCTCCGCCGATGCTGGCAGATGCGCGTACCAACCACTATGTGGAGCACTAACAACAGCCACATCAAGGAATGGAAGAAACGAGGGTTCTGTAGCTGTCGGCACGGTGCTAGCTTCGCTGCACTAGTGCAGAATCGGGCTATTGTCCCGGTTCGTAAGGACCTTCACTAAAGGGTGGGGACTAAAGGCTCCCCCTTTAGTGCCGGTTCGTCACGAACCGGCACCAAAGGCCCACCACGTGGCACGAGCCCGCGCCGGGGGCTGGGGCCTTTAGTCCCGGTTGGTTACGGTTTAAGGGTTTATGGTTTATTTTTTCTTTTAATTTTGTATTTTTCATTTAATTATTTTTCATTTCAAACATATTTTACGCTACATATATTCCTACATATTCAACTTGGTCACTTGGATACATCCACTTTAATCTAATATGTGTTTCTTCCACCCTAATGATATACAACTCATATCATCATCATAATGATATATATAACAACTCATCATCATCGTAGTCATATATACAACTCATCTTGATCGTAGTGATATAACAATCTCACCATTATGATCATCATAAGTTAACCACTACTAGGTAAGGTGCTAGTGATATAACAATCTCACCATTATGATCATCATAAGTTAACCAACTACACTAGGTAAGGTAGCAGGACCTACTACTCTCTCTCTCGGGTAGCATAGCATAAAACAGAAAAACCCCTCCTTCCCCGTTATGCAGCATAGAGATCCAATTGTCTCCATTTTGTGGCCTTCGCTCAGCCACTATTTTTCTCCAAGCCTTGATTTTGAGGGCTCCATTTGTTTTAGAGGTTGAGTATGCATATTTGAGACCCTCCGACCATGGTCGTACGCAAACAACTGTCATCTCACCTTCGACAAACATAAATGGAGGCACAACCACATCCGGGAGCTTCTGTTGAAGAGCATAATAATAACATATATAGTTAGCAATGAAGTTTACTTCAGAAGAATCTATGAAAAAAATAGACTAACTTGTGACACAATAGTAAAAATCTTACCATGATACTAGCACGAATGTTAGCATCGCACACTCGTGGACTAGTGGCACGTATTTACCATAATTTTTCCCAACTCCATAGATGATCTTAAATTGCAGAACGTCTTTATCAAAGGAGATAAGATAATTCTTCTCCTCCCAAGTTAGCTCTGCGCCATGACTGTAGTAGGTGTCATCTATTATCTTTTGTATTTCTTGGGAAGAGAGAAAATAAGCTGTCAATTATAAAAAACAAGTTCAGCAAGTATGAATAACAAGTATTTTTAGATAAGGAATATAGATCATTTAACAAATGTGTTTAACAAACTCACATGGAGGCAGAATCGGAATCATGTTAGGATCCAGCCAAATGTTTTTATCTTCCGGATTGCCAAGATCGAATGTTATTTTCATATCCTCCTCGAATCCATAGGCCTTGCATAATCCTTCCCAATTTGAACATCCAAAATGAGTGTGACCTACTTCATTTATGATCTTAACCTCAAAATCGAAACCATGTTTCGTTTTAAGGTGAGCTATCTTCGTGTCCACCTTGGACATCTCTTCGAAAGATAGCTTCTCAAGGACATATGGTCTTGCATAACAGGGTATGCACTAGTCAAATTATAAAAAATGGAAATTACACGTTAAAGCAAAAATCTTAAGCCATGCTTAATTCAAAAGAAACACGTGCCACTGAAGTTACATACCATAAAACCTTCAAAGCCCTCCTTAAGCGTGAGGGAGAAGCATGTACCGTTATCTAGGTGCGGTCTGTCGCACATACCCTCATCGTCGGTACAGTCATCGCACTCGGGGATCTTATCGTCGTCAGACATTTCCTATATATGTTCATAATTCAAAGATTAAAAATTACGGCATGACCTTTGCTAAAATAGGACATATCGAGCGCCTAAAATTTGTCGGAATGGAAATGAATCAACAATCCTCCTAAAAGGTATAGCATTCTTTGATGACAAAGTGATAATGACATAAAAATTTATATTGTAAACCTATATTCAAAAAACCTATACGATTACTAGTTTACTATTCTATTCAAAAGACCATTCTACCTATGACATAAAAAACCTATATGCAAACTAATCCGCACTTGATTTTTGTAATTCTTTTTCACTTGATTTTGCAAATACATAACTAAAAGTATAAAAATCTAAAAAAATTCATCTAACATTTATATATAACGAAAAGTATGAAAAACTAAAAACATTCATCTAACATTTCTATATAACTAAAAGTATAAAAAACTAAAAAACATTCATCTAACATTTCTATATAACTAAAAGTATAAAAAACTACAAAACATTCATCTAACATTTATATATCTAACATTCATCTAACATTTCTATAACTAAAAGTATAGAAAACTAAAAAACAGAAAAACAGAAAATAAGAATATGTGTGTGTGTGTGTGTTCGTGCATTTGTGTGTGTGTGTGTGTGTGTGTGTGTGTGTGTGCGGGCTCGATGGGAGGGGCGGCCATGGCGGCAGGGGCTCACAGCGGAGCGACGGCCGGCGAGGCAAGGCGAGTCGTCGGCGACGGCGATTGTGACGGCGACGGCGACGGCGACGGCGCGCGAGGTCGAGGAGAGGGGCGGCGCAACGGGGGCGGCGACGGCGTGGGCGGCGTGTCGGGGGCGGCGACGGCGTCGGGGCAGGCGGTGCGTTGGGGGCGGCGGCGATCTCCTCTATTTGTAGTGGTCGACGAGACGAGAAGCAGAGGGAAACTGAAAAAATTTCAAGTGGTGTATATATATGCGGAGGCCTTTAGTCCCGGTTGGACCCACCAACCGGGACTAAAGGTCAACTTTGGCCAGGCCAAGCGGCGGGAAGCGACCACCTTTAGTCGCGGTTGGTGGCTCCAACCGGGACTAAAGGGGGGCCTTTAGTCGCGGTTGGAGCCACCAACCGCGACTAAAGGTGGTGCGCTGTCACAGCCGCGGTGCAAGAAGTTTAGTCCCACCTCGCTCAGCGAAGGGCAGCCGCACTGGTTTATAAACCCAGCCGCGGCTGCTCCTTTGAGCTCCTCTCTAAAGCAGGCCTTCTGGGCCTACCTCACCTGTGCTGCCCTGTGGGCCTACTGGGCCTTGCGGGCCTGCATCCTGGCCCAGCTACAGGTTGGGTTTCTAATCGTATGCAGGCCGTTGTGGCCCAGTAGGCGGGCTTTATTTTAATTTTTTTTCTGCTTTCTTTATTTTCTTTTATTTCTGAGTTGTTTTTTGCTTTATTTAGAATTTCTTTGTGAATCTTTTTGCTTTAGGTAAAGAAAAATATAAACTTTTTGTTAGTGCCAGTAGTTTTCAACTTTGAATAGTTTAAATTTGAATTATTTGAAATTTATGTGAATCATTAGTTTATGAATAACTTTACTTTAAAAATAGATTTTTCAGTGATTCTTTTTTCTTCTGTTTAATATTAGTGTGTTTTATCATTATATTCAATTTGGTAATACTTAGGTTATTTAAAAAAATGAAATGCCTTTGTAACAGATGAGTTTTCGTCTGAAACCGTGATACTTCGAAAGAGATTGTCCATTTTGTACACGAAGTGCATCCAGTTTTTGCCGTAACCCTCTCAACTTTTTTGCACATGCTATGTGGGTGAAATGATGATACCATGCCAAGTTTCAACCTTTTCAGAGTTCATTTGTAGTGCTTTTCAATTTAAGGGTCATTTAGCTCAAAAAAATTAGTAAATGCATGAAAAATAGCAAATGAAGTCAGAAAGGGTTGAAAATTGATGACGTGGCTTTGAATGGTGCATACTGAACGCTCAAAAAGTCTGGAGTAGAAATAAGTTTACAAAAATGAAATGCCTTTGTAAGAGATGAGTTTTAGCCAAAAACACTGATACTTCGAAACAGATTGTCCATTTTGTACATGAAGTGCATCCTGTTTTTGTCGTAACCCTCTCAACATTTTTGCACATGCTATGTCGGTGAAATGATGACACCATGCCAACTTTCAACCTTTTCAGATTTCATTTGTAGTGCTTTTCAATTTCAGGGTCATTTAGCTCAAAAAAAATTAGTAAATGCATGAAAAATAGCAAATGAAGTCAGAAAGGGTTGAAAATTGATGACGTGGCTTTGAATGATGCATACTGAACGCACAAAACGTCTGGAGTTGAAATAAGTTTTTAAAAATGAAATGCCTTTGTAACAGATGAGTTTTAGCCCAAAAACCTGATACTTCGAAAGAGATTGTCCATTTTGTACACAAAGTGCATCCTGTTTTTGTCGTAACCATCTCAACTTTTTTGCACATGCTATGTGGGTGAAATGATGATACCATGCCAACTTTCAACCTTTTCAGAGTTCATTTCTAGTGCTTTTCAATTTCAGTGTCATTTAGCTCAAAAAAATCAGTAAATGCATGAAAAATAGCAAATGAAGTCAGAAAGGGTTGAAAATTGATGACGTTTGTCCGAAGCACAAAAGTACACGTTTCAAATGCCAAAATACATAAGCACCCTAACTATTACAAAGATTCCCTACGGTTTGTCCAAAGTGGGACTTTCAAGATATATATATAAGTCCGGAAACTCACTAGAGAAGAAAGTGATGACAGTGAAGACGGTCACATCCCAGAGTGGGATCTTTGGGTGTAAAACATTTTATTCACGTGTGTCCCTTTGCGCCGTAACCATGGACAATCTTCATCATTTAACTGGATGCTCGGGTCAATATTTTGAAGGGAGCAATTTCATTAAACTTTTCATAATCTTCTGACATGTCTGTCTTGTCATCCACTCCCACGATGTTTCTTTTCCCTGAAAGAACTATGTGGCGCTTTGGCTCATCGTATGATGTATTCGCTTCCTTATCTTTTCTTTTTCTCGGCTTGGTAGACATGTCCTTCACATAGAAAACATGTGCCACATCATTGGCTAGGACGAATGGTTCGTCTGCGTACGCAAGATTGTTGAGATCCACTGTTGTCATTCCGTACTGCGGGTCTTCCGTTAATGTACTTCCGCTTCATGCAGAACCAAGGAGGAAGGTTATACATACATAGGGTCACAGGCCAGGTGCTATGATTGATGTTCTGCTCCCCAAAAGGATTAATGCCATCTGCGCTTAGACCGAACCATACGTTCCTTGCGTCATCTGCAAAATCCCTCCACTTCCTCTCAATTTTTCTCCACTGCGACCCATCAGCGGGTACTCTCAACTTCCCATCTTAGTTACGGTCTTTCTTGTGACATCGCATCAACTTCATTACACAACATCGAAAAGACCAAATTAATACAAGTTCAGAATATCGGTCATCGTACATCCATTGCCGGCTCATCTTCATTACATAGCACCGAAAAAACCAAATTAATACAAGTTCATACATAAAGTTCATACACACTTATTCTCATAAAACAATATACAAACTCTCTAGCTAAAGCATTTAAATGCAACAACAAATGCGATCAAGATCGCAACTAAGGTAACAATTGATCCAACAGCATAATGATAACAAGCCTCACTATCATTTCTAATCTTTCTAATCTTCAAGCGCATTTTCTCCATCTTGATCTTGTGATCATCGACGACATCGGCAACATACAACTCCAGTTTCATCTTCTCTTCTTCAATTCTTTTTAATTTTTCTTTCAAATACTCGTTTTCCTTTGCAACTAAATTTAACCTCTCGACAAGAGGGTCGGTTGGAATTTTCGGTTCACATACCTCCTAGATAAAAATATATATGTTAACTTGATGGGCATAATTTGTCATAAACACCAAATGCAACAAATAGTTATAAAACAGAATATACCACATCCGAATCATAAACCGGACGAGGGCCGACGGGGACGGATATCAAAACCATGCCACTATGTATAACAAACAACGTACGGGTAAGAAAATTATACAAGTAACTATATATCTAAATCACACAAACATGATTTTTTTATATAAAAATGATAAGAACAAGAGACTCACCAAGGTGATGCCGGCGACGAGACGGTGCGGGCGATCGACGGTGGTCGTTAGGACGGGGAAGGGAAGGCACTAAGTAAACCATACCTACATATGCAAACTAAGAGTTAATTTGAGCTCAAATTGCATGTAAATCAAATAAACTACCACTTATAATTACTCCCAAACTAAAACCCAGAAATCACTATACTTATAGAGCATTATAAGAGCTAATCTAGCAATGAGAGATGAAAGGACAAAGTTGCTAACCTTTGTGATCACTTGGATGGATGGGGGCCTTCATTCTTGACAAATTTTGGCAAAAATGAAGGATGAGCTCGAGCAATGGGGAAGAACGTAGGAGAGGAAGGAATGAAAGGGGAAAACAGAGAGAAATGGGCTTGGGCTCGACGAAGGGTTTATATAGAGGCATCTTTAGTACCGGTTGGTTATACAAACCGGGACTAAAGGTGCATCTCTAGTCCCGGTTCATGCCATGAACCAGGACTAAAGGGGTTGGTGGGGCCCCAGCCTGACACCAGCCTTGTAGCGACCCGACCCGGATGGATCGAAGTCTCTGTGCTTAAGTGCCATCCCTGGATCGGTATGCTGACACACACAGTACTCGAGGATTTATAACAGAGGTAAATCACATGTATAAAATAACGTAAATACTATTACCTCAAATAATATAGCGGAAGTAACAACAAAGTTGTGGAGTCCCAACAACACCAACGGCAAAGTTGAGTGTAGACATCGAAACCCTAACGTATCACTTACTCGTCGAATAATTCCTGCAACATGAGACGTTAGAGCCGTGTAGGTCAGTACGTTGAATGTACTGGCAAATTCACACCACAGAATAATGATGAACAATATCTATCACTACATGCATATTTAGCTGGTGGAGGCTCTAAGTTTAATTTTGCATAAAGCTAATTTTTTCCTACAACAAAGGAATAAATGTTTTATTCACTACCAAGTTTATGCCATTATTGAGAAGGTTCCTCCAACTCAATCCCAAAAAAAATCCCAAATTATTAATAACCCAATACATTAATTAAATAGAGTGATGAGATCAACAAATAATTCAAATACCAGATACTCAAGATGTCCATAACCGGGGACACGGCTAATCATGATTAGTTTGTACACTCTGCAGAGGTTTGCGCACTTTTCCCCACAAGACTCGACCGCATCCATGATCGGAAGATCGAGACATAGCCTTTCTGAAGCATTAACTCTTTACTCTGGGTAGACCGGTACACCTACTTTCCCCTACATCTGCTAGTCTACCACTGAAAGAGATCACACAACTTACTCAACTATGCCAGAGCCCATAATGGCTTGTGGCTGCACACAGAAGTTTCTAGGCATGAACAATTATAAGATCCCTTTGAGCCTGGGTGGCAGACCAAGTGTAATCACACGGGTACTCCGGGATACCCTTAGGCAAGCACTGGTTTCTCCAGGTGCCCCAAACAATCCACCCAGTTGTGTGTTAACGTTGCCACCTTAAGTTTCCCTTAGTTGTTATTACTCTCGCAACTTTCATGAATCTCACATACCAATCCCCGTCTACGAGCATGGCTAAGCAATTATGAGCATAACGTAGATTCCCGGGGTGATCAAAGGTAATAGGTTCCTACCTCATCGACTACATAGCAAGGCCACATGTTCCCAATACTACTCATGCAATCTTTGAGGGTGAAACTAATGCATAGTAAAAAAACTGGGTATTGAAATGTATGATCAAAGTGTGAACTTTCCTTGTACTGTTGATGAAGATTCTTCGCACTCATAATTCCAGATAGTTTTACTCGTCACACTCCGATCAATCTATCGTAAGTAAGCAATTTTATCCACACATAAGCAATCACTCAAAGATCCAAAAAAAATGCGAAGGAAGATTGCAAAAACTCCAAAAGAACCAAATCAAATTATTTTGCAAGATCAGATCCTAATTTTGGTGAAAAAGTGTGGTGATGGCTCAAGATGTTAGATTATGCCTAGGGATTCAATTTGAAAAAGGAATCAATTGAAAAAGCGCTACAGTTTACAAGATATGATCAAGTGAAGCTTCGAGTTCAAATTTGAATCGTTCAAATTTGAAAAGATCAAAAGTTGAAACTAATGATGCTACTGGATGTAGGAAGTCAATATGAAAATGTAGGAAAAAGAATTACTAGATTGAAAATAACGGATCAAGTAATTCAGCATAGCATTGAATTCCGATGCAGTTGGGTTCATCTGAAACGGAGGTACGGATAAAAAGATATGATCAAAAGAAATTTGAGTATGAATCTGAACAAATTTCGAAATTTGAAAGTTGTAAAAAGTTTATTTGATAGATTCACTAGATAGGTGGAATCAAGACGAAAATGTAGGCGTTGGTTTCGTCTAATTTGGATGAACGAGTAAAAAGTTATTGCTATTTGAAAAATCAGGGCCAAGCTGTTTTACGGAAGAAAAATAGTTACGGCTAAAAGGATTCTAGTCTTAAAATGTAAATACAGATACTAATTTATAAATCTAATTATTATACCGTACACTAGTCTTAAAATAATAAGCTATGAAAGTATTAAAAAATACGAAGAAAGATACCTTTATAAGGTAGAAAAAAGACGATTTCGGAGAGAGGAGACAACTTCGAGAAGTCCTGCCGGAGAGAAGAAATATATTTTTCTTTTGTGAAGCTAGTCAAACCAAAATATTGGTTTAACCCGCAGTGGATGATTTTTGGGTTCTATGGTTCTATATTTATAGATGGAAAGGAGGCTTAGAGGTCTTTAGCTAAGCAATGTGGAACTAAGGGCCCGTTTGGAGGCTCTCCACGAGCCAGCTTCACCGTCTCCCGCGTGAAGCCAGCCCGAACGCGCTAGCTTCTGGAAGCCTGCTTCGCGGAGCCCGTCCTCTCGCAGTGTAATTTCCTGGAGCAGCCAAAGCGTAGCTTCTAAAAAAACGGAAGGTGGAGTTGCTGCAATTTACATGAGAATGCCACCGCCAAGTCAATCCTTGCGTACCGATTCGCCCGACATGCTTTCCCGTCGCCCAGCTTCTCTTCTCCCCTCGTCCCCTTTTCTCCCCCATCTGTAACCCTAGGAGGGCACCGCCGGCCCATCGCCACCCATCCAACGCGGCGCCGGTGCTCCGCCGCGTCCCCGCAGGTTCCCCGTCCCATACTCACTCCATTCGCCGCCCCATCTTCTCCTTCCCACCGCCCATCCTCAGCGCACCCGGACGCCCGATCCTACCTCAGCTCCCTCCGTCGCTCGTCGCCGGCACTCGGTCGACCTGCTCCGTCGAGCTTGCCGCCAGATCCACACCAGAGAGCTCACTTCTCCTAGATCCCTTCCCCACGCCGGCTTCCTGTTTGTGGCGCCCCCGACTCAATCGTACACTAATCATACACGCAAACGTGTACGATCAAGCACAGGGACTCACGGGAAGATATCACAACACAACTCTAACACAATTTAAACGGAGGTCCACAATATTACAAACCAGGGATCCGAAGATCCGAATACATAAGTCAGTCATACAAATATTATCTGAGTACAGACATAGTTAGACAAGTTTTGCCTTAAGAAGGCTAGCACAAACAGCGACACTAGATCGAAAGGCGTTGGCCTCCTGCCTGGGAGCCTCCGATCCTACTCCTGGTCAGCTGGCTCGATCCAGTAGTAAGTACCCTCTGGACCCTCCTGGTAGTAGGCTCCGGTGGTGGCATCTGACTCCTGGACTCCATCGTCTGTTTGTATCATCAATGTGGGATATATGGGGAAAAGAGAAAGTAAAGCAACCGTGAGTACTCATCCGAAGTACTCAGCAAGCAAGGATCTATACTACATATGCAACATTATCAATGGAGAAAAAGGCTGTATATGTGGACTGGGCTGCAGAAATGCCAGAATAGGGAGAAGACCTAGTCCTATCGAAGACTAGCATCTTCAAACATCTTCACATGGCCATCATCTTGCAGCAGTAGAAGAGAGTAGAATAGCATTTTATTTAACAAACATGTTGTAGTACAGCTTAAAGATCCTTCCTCGACTCCCAAGCGAGAAAGCGATCCCGAAGCTTCAATTAAGTAACAAGTATCCAGTTTAAGTAGTAGATCGGGATACACAAACTGAGCGTCCTTTACCGTAGGACAGGCTATCGATAGAAAATTCATCCCTGCAGGGGTGCACTACTGTTACCCAACACGCTCGATCAACTCTGGCCAGACACACTTGCTGGGTAATGCCCGTCCTCGGAAGATCAACACAAAGCAGCGCCCTACCTAGGCTCGGCAGAGAGGTCAGCACGCCGGACTAACCTATGCACCCAGAGGTCTCGGGCCATCGCCCTGGGCACCCTGCGCGTTGCGAGACTGGCCGGGGTGCAGGCGCGACACTGAACTCGTCAGTGAAGTATCCAGCCCAATCCCGACAATCAGCCCGCACGGTGAATCGTGACGTCAGACGAGCTTTCGGAGAAACGTACTTTGCAGAGGGTCCCATAACCATTATCCCGCGTGGTGGTAGTGCGTATAGGGCACGTCGACCCACTCAGATCACACACCCAAATCCAATAGGCTCAATTAGTATCAAGCGGAGACAATCAGAGTCTCTGATGCTCCGCCACAATGTCACACTCGAGTGCCCTTCCGGCACACCCAAAATCATAGATCCCCAGTGGGTACCCACCAGGGTGGACCCGCCTGTAACAGAGGTCAAGTAATCGTGTGGTCATAACATCAAGGGAGAAACCCGAGGAATCACCCTCGGCGGATTCCACTCTACGAAATCATCAGGGCGAACATATGAGGTATCACCCTCGAGGTTCACACTGAGGGTTGCACGACAGAGTCGTGTCGGAAGTGGAGAAGGAGGAATCACCCTCGATGACCACGACCGAACAGCTACACTGCAGAGTATTCATCAGGAGTGCGTTACGAGGTATCACCCTCGGCACTCGATAGTTACTACGCAGAGTCGTACAACTAAGGGGGGTGTGAAGTGAGGTGTCGGTCTCTGGTCGACGATCACGTTGATCGAGTCGTCGATGATCAAGCAGGGGCAACAAGGGTAAGGTGGTGGGGTCACTGATGGTTCACTACCAACCTATACTAATCAGTTTATCATAGGCAGGTAAGGTAGCAATGAACAGGTTACAACAGCAGGCTATGCATCAGAATAGGAGCATACATTAACAGTAGCAAAATCTAATGCAAGCAGGAGAATAGAATGGGCGATATCTGGAATGCTCAAGGGGGGGGGCTTGCCTGGTTGCTCTGGCAAGAGGGGAAGGTCGTCAACGGGCTGCTCGTCGGTAGAGTAGTCGTATGCTGGTGCAGCGCCGTCGGTCTCAGCGTCTATCGAGGGAGGGAAGGAGGGGGAGAGAAACAATAAATTCACGGCAATAATGCAAACAATATGTATGACATGCCTAGATGATATGCCGGGGTGTTCTACTGCCTAACTAAACGATTTAGTTAATTTAGGAATTTATTTGGATTTATTTAATTAAAGTTGGGCACTATTCATTTACTGAAATCGGTCTAAAAGTTCAATGTTCTTATAGCTGCGGGCGTCTGACGGGAATACGGAGGACGTATTCGGGTTCGTATCGTCGTTCTGAGCAAGTTTCATATATAAAATATTTTCATCGGAGTTACGGTTTATTTAATATGATTTTCTAAAGTTTTTATTAATTTCTGAAATTTAATTAATTATTTAATTCAACATTATCCGAAACAGTGCTGATGATGACATCAGCATGACCTCATGCTGATGTCAGCGGTTAATTAAGTTAATTACTAATTACTGTTTAATTAACACTAATTAGTTAATTAGATTAACCTAATCAGGATTAATTAACTAATTAATTAATTACTTTTATTTTTATTTTATATTTTATATTTTTTTTTTAATTCCATTTTTTTTTTGGGCGTGGGCCCCTCTGGTCAGTGGACCAGGGGCGGACATGTCTGGGGCGTGCCCATTTGGGACCGGACAGGTCCGGTGCCCAAATGGCACGCGCGGGCACGGGCGCGAACAGGGGCGCGGGCGGGCGAGGCCGCGGCAGCGCGCGGCAGCGCGCGCGGGGCCGGAGCGGCAGGGGGGTTGGCGCCGCGCGGCGCAGGCGGGGGGCCCGGAGGCGAGCGGGGCGGCGCGGTGACCGGAGCGGCAGCGGGCGGCGGCGCGCGGTGTGGGGCAGCAGGCAGCGGCCAGCGCAGGCAGCAGCAGCCGCAGCGCGCGGCGACAGCAGTGGAGGCGGCCGCAGCGGACGGCGAAGTGAGCGCGAGCCGACGCGGGGCGCGGGCAGCGTGCGCGTGGGCGCATCGGCGCGAGCAGGCGCGAGTCGCGGCGAGTAGCGGAGGGAGAGGCGAGGCGAGGGGCGCGGGCAGGTGCGGTCGCGCGCCCGAGGGAGGGAGGCAGAGGCCGAGGCCGGGCCTCACCGTGGGGGGGCAGGGTCAGGGCAGTGGGCGCGGAGAGGAGCCGGGGATGACGGCGGCGACGGTGGTGGAGAGGGCGACGCTCCGACGGCGAGCGGGTCGGGGTCGGGCGAGGGCGGCGTGTCCGGCGATGGGGCGACGACGAGCGGCGGGGCGCGTCGGGCGCGAGCAGCGCCCATCCAGTTCTGGATCGGGGGAGGGGGTAACGAGGGGAGTGAGCGAGGGGTGAGTGGGGTTAGGGTTTCGGTGGCCTCCAGGGGGAGGCCAAGTAGGCGCGGGTGGGCCGGGAGCTGGGCCGGCCGGCTGGGCTGGGGCCCATTTGGGCCGGGGGGGGGGGAAGGGGGGGTCCTTTTTCTTTTTCTGTTTCATTTTTTTTTATCTTTTTCTTTATTCTCCTTTCTCAGTTTAGTAAATAGTCAGGCCTCCTAATGGTTTTTGTAAAACACAACAATTGCTCCAACAAATACTAGGTATTATCCACCACTACCAAAAATTAGTTTGGAGACAATTGGAGCTCCCACAAATTTTCATAATAATGAAAATGCATCAATCCTCGCTGTTTTAATTATGTTAGAGCCACCTAATTATTTTATTATTTATTGGTTACAACTTTAGAATGGCCTCTGCAATATTTGTTATTTATCGCACATTTTAGTTTTTATGTTGGACAACTTTTATATTTCACTTTCATTTAAATTTGAATTTGGCTTGGGAGTTGAAATGCAATATGATGCTAATGATGATTATGCAATGTTAACCTCGCTGACATGTCATTATCAAAAGTGATTACTGTTGCTAATCACCGGGGGTGTTACACTGTTCCTGGGCTATTTCGAGTTTGTACAGTGTCTGCAGCTGCTCTCTGCTGCCGAACGAATCTCTGCTCCAGTCAGAAGCTGGCTGCGACTGGCTTCGCGAGAAACAGGCTATTTCGAGAAGCTGGAGAGGATCCGAACGGGCCCTAAAAGTAGACGAAAATAAACGAAACATAGGAGAAAAGCTAAGCACCTCGCACGGGCCTAAAGGCCATCGGCTGGCCGCGCGCGTACGTGCTGCAGTTTTTTTTTTTTTGCCAAAGGAAAAAAAATCTCAAAAGGAAAAGGCTGGCTGGGCCCGGCCCATTTAGGAGAAAAAAAAACAATGGAGCGCCAGATGCTACTATGCTGCGCATGTGGGCCATAACACGCGCAGTTTTATTTTTAAATAGAAACACAAAAGCAAAACTTAATATCGAAAATAAAAACAAAATTTACATAGGCATATTATATATCAAAAATTTGAGAAAAAGATTTCCTAAAAGATGAACATATTTTCAGTGGCAAATAAATTTCACAAAAATTTAAATAAAGCAAACAGTACTACTGGTTCATGTAAAAACCAAATAAATATATTTTAAAATACCAAAATTATTTCAAACTCATTTCTCTCCATTTTTTTACAGTAGGGAATCATTTTACCCTATTTTCCATATATTTCATTTTTGGAGAAAAGTAATTTGAATAAAAACCAAATAACTCCAAATTGAAAGTGGGTTTTCAAAATAACTTCAAAGGGACTTTCAATTTGATTCTTTGAAACTTCACTCTCTCTTCTTAGCATTTTAAAGTCATTTTATCTTCTCTCATGAAACTCATTGAGTTGCATAAAGTTTCCGAATTTGGAATATTTCCAAATGGAATTCAAATCTTTTCAAAACCCTTTTCATTTATTTAAATGGAAGAAGTCATATCATCTTCACTCTAGGGTTTTGTGATGAAATGAATTTTAATTCATGGAGATCATAAATGCAAGGTGAAAGTTTGGGAAAGTCATTTCATTCCCTCTCATTCAACTTTCAAAAAGTTTCAAATTTCACTCAATTTCACACAAGCAACCACACCACAATCAAACAAACAATCAAAACTATTTATTTAATATATAACATTCCAAAATTTAGAATTTTGGGATGTTACAAACCTATCACACTTAAAATGAATCTCGTCCTCGAGATTCGAAGAGGCTAGCAAGAGATAGGTTAGGTTCGGAGTCTCCTAAAAAATCCATCGATTGTCACAAAGGTCTGGGGTGCTACCACCCTTAGAAGCATGGTTATGGTTCCATCAAAACTCAGGTACTCCATCCTTATTGTTGGCAGTGTCGATCTTCTCAGATCTTCAAGATAATTCCTTCTCTGGGCTTTTCCGGTAGTGGCATAACCTTTTTTCTCAATTCTTGTGTCCTTTCATCTTGGTAAGGTTCTTCCGAGACTGGTTCTTCTTAGCTGACAGGTCTGGCGCCAATACTAAACAACTATCGATATCTCATGGTGGTCATCAAACAATTTGACTGGGTCCCTGCAGCAAACGGGTCTGGGCTTCATTCTCACCGTATGACCTACGGTTAGCAACAACTGCCTTGTACAAGGGAAAAAATTGTTATACCATTCTAAGGTTCAAACAAGGTTTTTGATACCGTCATCTCTCTACTATGTATAAGTCACTCAGATTTACCATCCCATATAGCAGAGGCGAATAATAAGAGT
The DNA here is from genome assembly GCA_011799875.1 of Thinopyrum elongatum. Lineage (NCBI taxonomy): Eukaryota > Viridiplantae > Streptophyta > Magnoliopsida > Poales > Poaceae > Thinopyrum > Thinopyrum elongatum. The sequence goes on along the minus strand of CM022299.1, from coordinate 588,659,957 downwards.
AAGTCGGCATGGTGATCAATCCATTCCGCACCCAAATCATTACCTTGTATATGGTTTAGTGAATCTCGCATTCTAACACTCGGTCATCCTCACAAGCATTGCAGAATTTCCCTTGTCGACGAACTAAGTTCGGATATATCCATTACTTCTGCAAGCTGAACAAAACATCTATCGTTCTTCACAACTCTCGGGTTTTCGTATCCTCCTAAGAAACGTCTGCTGATCAAATCATAGCTTCTTCCGAAATTTCTTCTTCCAGGGAGTACTTGATGCTTATTAACTCCTGGGCATGTGGGTTATGGGCGCACTTCAACACATTTATAGCTTTAACTCATCCTGGGGTTACAATTGTTCCATATTTCCAACATTATACCTCCTTTATATCCAATAGTACTTCATCCCTTCATATTCTTGGGGTATCCCACATATCGAGATAAAAATCATACTTATTTTGTCCAAAGTCCATTCTGTGGAATATCATTACCCTTTCCAGGGGTCAAGTGTCCTCACAGGGTACTACCACCCTTGAAATGCACAAATTCTTCCATAGACCATATTTCTCATAACCTCGAAAATGGTCAAAATCTTTCTTCATAGAGTAACAACTCATAAAATTCAACATATGAAATCATGACACATGAACTTTATTGATTTCATGAATTTATTACAATCTCTGAGCACCCATTACATAATTCAACTCATCGACTTATGAAAATAAAATTGCTTTCTACTACTCTTATTATCCATATCGAAATCTCAACTACTCAGCTCCAGCTTTCATCTGATCTGAACATTCCCTAGCAAAATGTCCCGCTTCTTTGCAGTGAAAACAATTGACTTCCGACATGTCTCGGGGCTTCTTTGTGATTATGTAGGCTCCTTGGATTTTTTTTTTTTTATCTTCTTCTCCGGACATTTATAAGCGTAATGACCTAAATCCTTGCACTTGTAACATGTGATATGACTCAGCTCCTTCTTTGTAGAAATTGGTTTGTTCTGGGGATACATTATGTTTCTCTTCCTGGACTTTTCCGTAATAATCAGGACTTCTATTTCCTGTGGGTCATACTCTACTTCCACTGTCGGGAATTCTACTAGATACTCCTTCGGACAATACTGGGAGATGTGTCCTTCTTCTCCACATGAATAGCATGACTTGGTGTAAAGTTTAATTTGATCTTCTTCGGGTGTGCCCTCAACATCTTCCTTCATCACATGTTCTTCTAAAATTTCCACGAGGGCTTCTTTCATTGCTTCTTTCTTCTGCTGGATAGTTCGTTGTACCATGGGGTAAATGTGACACTGAGCAGGGTAGTGGGTAGTCCCTTCACACACGAAACAAGTAACCTGCCTATTTGGGCATTCTTCAGCTAGGTGACTTTCTTCACAATGAGGGCATTCATCCTTGTGCTCCTCCTGGGTGTGTCCTATCTCTCCACAAATCCTGCAGGCACAAGGTTTCTTCTTCGGGTTATCACCACGCTTTCGGATGAGATGTTATTTTAACAGAGCCTTCTTGAATTCCTCCCAACTTTTTGCTCCATTACATCCTTGTATGGCTTGATGCATTTTCCACCATGTTGCAGCACTTTTTGTAATGTACTGAAGGGCATATTGAACCTCATACTTCCTTGCAATCAAATTTTTCCTGAAGTGATCCTCAATGTTTTGTGTCCATAGCTCTGCCTCCGGCTGGGTCATCGGTCCAGAGAATACAAGTCCATCTTCATTCATCCTCTATTGGTTCCAAGGGTTTTGGGGTGAGATAAGAGAGATAGAGAGGGATACACACCATACAAACAATAGTTTTGAAGAGACGGGTTTTATTTTGTGGCCGTCGGAAAAACATCAAACAAATGACAGCTCACAATCGTCGCATCTAACGTAAGTATATAACAGGGGTTTGGTCTTCTAAAGGTTAATAAATCTTCAAATTCTTCAAGTCTTCGCAGTCTTCAACTGTTGTAGCTTCAACTTTTCTAATGCCTGGTGAAATCCACTTTACTCTGAAGAGGTCATCAGTTGTCCGATGTCTTGTCCTTCTCGGATTGGGCTCATCAGTTGAATCTTTGTGTGGTAAAAAGGGGGAAAGAGTATAGTCTAACTATTTGAGGTGAGAGGAAAAATTGGTAAAGCTTAGAAAAGATGAGAGTTAAAGGATCCTTTTGAAAATAAAGTTTTAGAGAATTCATCTCCTAAGGGCTTGCCAGTTTCTAGGGGTCACGTCCTACAGTCAACATATGCTCTGATACCATCTTGTAGCGCCCCGACCCGGATGGATCAAAGTCTCTGTGCTTAAGTGTCATCCCTGGATCGGTATGCTGACACACACAGTACTCGAGGATTTATAACAGAGGTAAATCACATGTATAAAATAACGTAAATACTATTACCTCAAATAATATAGCGGAAGTAACAACAAAGTTGTGGAGTCTCAACAACACCAACGACAAAGTTGAGTATAGTCATCGAAACCCTAACGTATCACTTACTCGTCGAATAATTCCTGCAACATGAGACGTCGCAGCCGTGTAGGTCAGTACGTTGTATGTACTGGCAAATTCACACCACAGAATAATGATGAACAATATCTATCACTACATGCATATTTAGCTGGTGGAGGCTCTAAGTTTAATTTTGCATAAAGCTAATTTTTCCCTACAACAAAGGAATAAATGTTTTATTCACTACCAAGTTTATGCCATTATTGAGAAGGTTCCTCCAACTCAATCCCAAAAAAAATCCCAAATTATTAATAACCCAATACATTAATTAAATAGAGTGATGAGATCAACAAATAATTCAAATACCAGATACTCAAGATGTCCATAACCGGGGACATGGCTAATCATGATTAGTTTGTACACTCTGCAGAGGTTTACGCACTTTTCCCCACAAGACTCGACCGCATCCATGATCGGAAGATCGAGACATAGCCTTTCTGAAGCATTAACTCTTTACTCTGGGTAGACCGGTACACCTACTTTCCCCTACATCTGCTAGTCTACCACTGAAAGAGGTCACACAACTTACTCAACTATACCAGAGCCCATAATGGCTTGTGGCTGCACACGGAAGTTTCTAGGCATGAACAATTATATGATCCCTTTGAGCATGGGTGGCAGACCAAGGGTAATCACACGGGTACTCCGGGATTCCCTTGGGCAAGCACTGGTTTCTCCAGGTGCCCCAAACAATCCACCCAGTTGTGTGTTAAAGTTGCCACCTTAAGTTTCCCTTAGTTGTTATTACTCTCGCAACTTTCATGAATCTCACATACCAATCCCCGTCTACGAGCATGGCTAAGCAATTATGAGCATAATGTAGATTCCCGGGGTGATCAAAGGTAATAGGTTCCTACCTCATCGACTACATAGCAAAGCCACATGTTCTCAATCCTACTCATGCAATCTTTGAGGGTGAAACTAATGCATAGTAAAAAAAATTGGGTATTGAAAAATATGATCAAAGTGTGAACTTGCCTTGTACTGTTGATGAACATTCTTCGCACTCATAATTCCAGATAGTTCTACTCGTCACACTCCGATCAATCTATCGTAAGTAAGCAATTTTATCCACACATAAGCAATCACTCAAAGACCCAAAAAAATGCAAAGGAAGATTGCAAAAACTCCAAAAGAACCAAATCAAATTATTTTGCAAGATCAGATCCTAATTTTGGTGAAAAAGTGTGGTGATGGCTCAAGATATTAGATTATGCCTAGGGATTCAATTTGAAAAAGGAATCAATTGAAAAAGCGCTACAGTTTACAAATATGATCAAGTGAAGCTTCGAGTTCAAATTTGAATCGTTCAAATTTGAAAAGATCAAAAGTTGAAACTAATGATGCTACTGGATGTAGGATGTCAATATAAAAATGTAGGAAAAAGAATTACTAGATTGAAAATAACGGATCAAGTAATTCAACATAGCATTGAATCTGCTTAGAATGTTGTGTAACAACTCTTTGGTGGACTAGTAGAGTAACTGGCTAAGATCAAAATTATATGTTGGAAAGATGACACTAATTGTGCGAACGAAAAGATTACTTCAAAATGAATCCGATGCAGTTGGGTTCATCGGAAACGGAGGTACGGATAAAAAGATATGATCAAAAGAAATTTGAGTATGAATCTGAACGAATTTCGAAATTTGAAAGTTGTAAAAAGTTCCCTAACAAAACCAAAACTTAATAAAGAAAATAAAAACAAAATTTACATAGGCATATTATATATCAAAATTTTCAGAAAAAGATTTCCTAAAAGATGAACATATTTTCAGCGGCAAATAAATTTCACAAAAATTTAAATAAAGCAAACAGTACTACTGGTTCATTTAAAAAAACCAAATAAAAATATTTTAAAATACCAAAATGATTTCAAACTCATTTCTCTCCATTTTTTTACTGTAGGGAATCATTTTAAACTATTTTTCATATATTTTATTTCAGGAGAAAAATAATTTGAATAAAAACCAAATAACTCCAAATTGAAAGTGGGTTTTCAAAATAACTTCAAAGGGACTTTCAATTTGATTCTTTGAAACTTCCAACTCTCTTTCTTAGCATTTGAAGAAGTCATTTTATCTTCTCTCATGAAACTCATTGAGTTGCATAAATTTTCCGAATTTGGAATATTTCCAAATGGAATTCAAATCTTTTTAAAACCCTTTTCATTTATTTAAATTGAAGAAGTCATATCATCTTCACTCTAGGGTTTTGTGATGAAATGAATTTTAATTCATGGAGATCATAAATGCAAGGTGAAAGTTTGGGAAAGTCATTTCATTCCCTCTCATTCAACTTTCAAAAAGTTTCAAATTTCACTCAATTTCACACAAGCAACCACACCACAATCAAACAAACAATCAAAACTATTTATTTAATATATAACATTCCAAAATTTAGAATTTGAGGATGTTACAAGCCTGCCACCACCTCTTTAGTCCCGGTTCATGGCACGAACCGGTACTAGAGGTTCAACACGAACCGGGACTAATGAGTGCCGCCCGCCTAGCCGTTGGAACCGGCACTAATGGTCACATTAGTGCCGGTCCGTAATTGAACCGGGACTAATGAGGTGAACATTAGATGGTTTTTCTACTAGTGCTGGGCGATGACCACCGGCGATGGCGACGAAGAGAGTTGTGGACGAGGGAGGGATGGGGGTAAAGAGGCTGAGTCGCCCTACCGGGGGAAAGCGACACGGGGCCTACGCTTCAATCAAATAAACTTAAGATGACAAGCTCCAGCAACATAAACTAGATTATATATCTCCACGATGAAAAAGAAGAACTAGTAATTTTTTTAGAGCGTAACCATGAGTATGTTTTTTTTAGCAAAAGAAACCATGAGTAATAAAAACTGAAAGAAAAAAGAAACCATGAGTAATTTTTCTAGTATTTTTTTGCGAAAAAGTAAAATTTTTTTAGCAAAGTAATTTGTTTTAGGAGTAGTAGAAAACCATGAGTAATTTGTTGTAGCTACGGAGAGAGTTTACAGGTTTACAGTGATCTGCTTCTGGTCTAAGCCCAGCCCGTGTTTCAGAGGAGAGGTATGTATTCTACGGCCCAGAGTTCTATACGCTCATCTCCGTTCCCGTTCTCCCCTCCGCCACCGCCAGCACAACTGCAGGCCGGCGACCATGGCGGAGGCGGCGGCAGCAGGAGCGACGCCTCTCCTCCGCAACCTCCCAGATGAGATCGTCCTCTGGGAGATCCTGGTCCGCCTCGACCCCAAGTCCCTCCTCCGCTGCCGCGCCGTCCGCCGCGCCTGGCACTGCGCCACCACCAACCGCCGATTCCTCCTCGTCCACCACGCCCGCCAGCCCGCCCTCCCCATCGTCCGCGGCAACGGATTCCGTAACATCCTCGCATTCGACCACCGGGCCCCCGCCGACGCCCAGCTCCACACCGTCGCTCGGCTCGCCGAGCACTTCGTTCTGCAGGCCTCCTGCGACGGCCTTCTCGTCCTCTCCAAGTTTGACCACATCCATGGGTCTCCCACCCACCTCTCTATCTGCAACCCATCCACGCGTGAGCATGCCTCCCCCGGGCCACTGCCGGACTTCAACATCTTAGGGATGTACCCGCACCACCCTACTGGCGAGTACCGGCTCTTACTGCAACGGAAGAGCTACAGGGCTCCTGAAGGTCAAACTCGCTGCTACGTCTTCGCGCTGGGCTCCCACCAGCCACCGAGGTGCCTAGGGTGCTCAGAGACCAAATTACTGTCGGCGTTCTTCACTGCACCTGTCCGGGTGCGTGATTGCCTACATTGGTACCCGGTGTATTATGATACTGAAAGCAATCCAGCGGAAAATCAGACTGAAAGCCATCCGGTAATAGTGTTTGACACGGTAGCTGAGACATTTCGGCAGATGCGTGCTCCACTTGTTGCCGCCAGTTCATGTATCTTTGGGATGGATGACATGCTTGGCATCTATAGCTTTAACAAGGCCAAGAAAATTGTTGATATATGGGTGCTGCAGAACTATGAAAGTGAGGTTTGGGACTTGAAGTACCAGGTTGAATTGCCAACCACAGAAATCTGGGGGAAGTTTGAAGGCATTGATGGTGATAGCTATTGGTATGTGACCGTTGTTTCGGGTGATGGTGACGTGCTCTTGCTGGTCAGTTTTGATCATTGGCTGTTTTACGTTGACACTGATGGCGTACTGGTTGCTAGCTTCCATGACTTAAAGGCCTGTCAACATCGGCTCAAACAAACTCTTGTTCCGCATGATTTCTTCATGACACCAGAAGGTTGTGTTGTGGACGCTTCACCTTTCATCTGACGCTGTTGAGTAAAGGGGTGCTTCTTAATAGCCTAGTTTTCATATCCTCATGGGCTGAATGTCCATGAGTTGGATCAAGTATGAGCATGCTGATTTCTTCTTTTTGGCTTGGCGTATGAAAAGTTATGATCAGAAGTGACTTTTATGTAGTTGCATGAAATCTACTGTGCTTGCTTCCATACCCTTTCAGGATGAAGTGACTACTGCTTGTATTGATGATAATAAATTAGTAAGCACTTTGGCTCTGCTTTTGAAGTATTTTCCAACTGATCTGTCTCATGTCTATATGCCTCATATCGCTATCTCTTGGACTGACGAATTGATGTTAGCACTTCATCTAATTTTTTTTTCGAAAAGGGGGTCAGGCCCCGGTCTCTGCATCAGAACACTTCATCTAATGGCCTTCCTAATAGTTAGTTTTAGCGTGTTTCCTGTTTCGACCCATTGTTGCAGCTGGCAATGAAAAGATGCAGATTTTCTCCTCTTGCACCTGACATCTAGAAGACCCTCGAGCACTGCTGGTTAAATTAAATGCTTCCATATTGCATCATAATAGTCAACTTCTCAATAAAATGTTCTGTTATAGTTCTGTTTTCTTCATGCATCTTGTTAAGGAGTCCACTATAGCAAGAATTGGACATAATTATATTTGCCTCCTTCCAGTAGTTGTAGTAGTATTTATTTTTAGTTTGTTTTTGGTAAGCAGTTGGTAGTGGTATTCTTCTAAAAAAGGCTGGGACTGCACTGAACACCTGGGTTCGTCCACTCACATCTGCAAGTACTAGAGAAACTAGAGATGATCTCTAAAGCCATTGATTTCGTGAAGCAGGACAACAACTTTCCTTGTCGCCGACCGTCCTTTCATGATCATCCAGATTCTCTACAGCCACACCACAATGTCCCGGATTCTCAACTGACCTTGCAACAAATGTTATAAGGCACCGACGAATCGTTTTTCTACTTTGGGGATAGTGAGCTTTGATAAGTAAAACTGTTCCTGTTTTCAATCTGATATTTCGTTTTATTGATTTTCTTTTTATTACCTACTTAGCAATCCACTCTGCTGCTGTTGGATCACGTTTTTCCTTTTTTCTGAATTCTGCTTCTGCAATTGAATCTTTGAACATACACTGTGCCTCGTTGTGCCCTGTTTGGCTTTGTTCATTTTTCAATGACTTGTTCTGGGCTAGAAACAGGTTTTGGATTTGCTTACTGGTGATTCATGGAACTGGTGTACCCTGCAGCTGGTCTTAGAACATGACATGAGTGTAATGTTGCATCTATTTTTGTAATGCTCCCAGGTGTCTATGCTTCAGCCCTTGTAATTCTTACTTTCTGTTACCGCAGAAACACAGTTCACAGCACACTTGCTGTTAATATTTCAGATCTGATGTGCACAATGTTTTAAATAGCGGGCTATGGAAAATAGCGGCGGGCCTCCAAATCAGCTATAGCGGGCTAAAGCGGGCTATTTGTGAAGGCGACCATTTAGCGGCACCCTGCTGAAAAGGCTATAGCGGGCTATAGCGGAGCTATAGCCGGCTATTTAAAACTATGGATGTGCATGTAAAAGTTCCGGACACAATTTATTTTTTGGTTGTTTCTAGACACGTTTGGTAGATTCAAATATTAACATATTTCTACGGGCAGGTGTTGCAGTACTTTACGGTTACTATTTATATCCTGTTCAGAGTATACATATTCGTGCATGGAATCACACATTCACACTATGAAACAAAATGGTTTAGTACTTCTCCAGAGCTAAAAATTGTGCTTATGATGCTGCAACAGTAATCATGCAGAGAACAGTAGTTGAAAGAAACATTGACGCCAGTGGGTGAGCTATTGAACAGCAGGTATATGCACAACTACTAGCTCTCACCTTACCTCTGTATTGAGTTGTGAAGCTGTAGTTTACCATTCAGCAGTAGTTTAGCTTCTCTTTATCTTATTATTGCAGCATTTTAGCTTGGCGGCATGGATCCGCATGGGCCTGAAGGGCCAGGTTGGGTAGGCCCTGCAGGATGGGCCCCTGGAGGGTGGGGTCTGGTTCCACCTGGTGGGCCTGGGTTTCCGGGCAGCCCTGGCCCCTGGTTCTTGGGGGCCTGTGTTTGGTCGCTTATTCGGATCCGGTAAGTTCAGTCCTCAGATAGCATATTATTGTTTTTTATCGGTTGTATCGGTGTTGTTGCTTTGTAATACAAAGCGGGGGGAAACCCTTTTTCGGTAAAGATTAGTCCATTCGCTTGGTAGATGACTAGTGGTTCATGGCTGAGGTGTAAAATATAAATCAGTGACTCAAGTTCAATTCAAAGAGATGAAGCAGTCAAGCATATACTAGTTGTACCTCTGAAACTCTTTTGGTTTAGACGGAGTACATCTGGAAATCAGAGTGGATTTGTACAATTTTTATGGCCTAGTTTCCATATCCTTGTGAGCTGCAGGTGTCTGAGTTGGATCAAGTATGAGAATGCGGATTTTATGTTGATTTGTTTTTGTGCTGATATATAAAAAGTTATGATCAGAGGTGACCATTATGTGGTTGCATGAAATCTATGCTTTGTTCAATACCCTTCTGGATGAAGTGACTACTGCTTGTGTTGATGCGAAAATAACCAAGCCATTTTGCTCTGCTTTTGAAATATTTTCCAACTGAACCTCCTCGTGTCTCTATTTTCTTGGGCAGAGGACTTGCTTTATTCTATTTTTCTGGTGGTCTTCTCAGTACTCAATTTTTTGGAATCTATATTTGCCTCTTATCCTTATTTCTTGAACTGAAGAATTTATTTTAACACTTTATCTAGTGGCCTGCTTAATAGTCAATTTGCAGGGTGCTTCCTGTTTCTACTCTTTGTTGTAGCTGACAATGAAAAGAGACTGCTTTTCCTCTTTAATGACTTGCAATCTGCACCTGACATCTAGAAGACCTTGGAGCACTACTGGTTGAATTAAATGCATGCATGTGTTGCATCATGGTCAACTCCTCATTGAAATGTTCTGCTGTAATTCAGTTTTCTTCATGCATCTATTGCATCGGGTTAGGTAGGTCTTATGGAGGCTAAGCTCACCACTTCAGCGAGAATTGGACATGGTTATAATATTTCCTTCCAGGAGTTGTAGTAGTATTTTCTTAGGATTTTGTGTAGGGAAGTGTTGTGGTAGTATTAATCTAGAAAAGGCTGAGACTGCACCGAACACTGGGTGTTGTCCGGTCACATCTGCAATACAAGCTGAAGGACGAGAAACTAGAGATGATCTCCGGAAACATAGATTTCGTGAAGCAGGGCAAGCAGTTGTCCTTGTTGCTGATCATCCTTCCATGATCATCCAGCTTCACGATCAATGTCCCGGATTCTCAACTGGCCTTGCAACAAATGCTATAAGGCACCGATTTGTTAATTTGGCTATGCGTTGACTTGTTTTGAGAAAGCAAGAAATAGGTTGGCTCTAGGTTAGATCACCTGTTGTGCATGTGGTACCGATGTTTGCTATTTTAATCAGGACAAATTATTAACCTAAAGTTCCATCTATTGTATTGCTTGATGTTTTTTCTCTGTGTGTCCACTTGTTCTACCCCTGTACTACTTGTTTCAGGACATACACTGTGAATCTTTGAAAACTCAACATTGTTGGCTCATTTTGATCCCTTTCTGAATTCTGTGAATCTTTGAACATACACTGCCTGTTATTCCCCGTGGCCTTTTTAATTTTGCAATGTCTTGTTCTAAGCAAGAAACAGGTTTTAGATTTTGCTTACTGGCGTGGCACTGATTTACGCTACAGCCAGGCATAGAAGGTACAAATGCAATGTTTCATCTATTCGTCTAGGTGTATGCTTCATCTATTTCTGTAACGCTCCCGGACATCTATGCTTCACTCATTGTAATTCTTCTTTTGTAATTGGTTTCTTCTTGGATTTCCGGGTGTTACTGGAGAAACACAGTTTATAGCACAACCTTTTTTTAAGAACTTAAGTTATGCTTTTTGGCATATAGTTCCAGACACAATTTGTTTTTGCTGTTTCTTGATGGGTTTTGGTAGATTCAGATGTTTACATATTTTTGCCGGTCAGGTGTTGTACTTTACAGTTACTACATATACCCCATTCATAGCATATGAGTATGCGTTGATTGGATCATGCTATGAAAGAAAAGTGGTTTGGAAATCTCGAGACCTGAAAGTGTCCTTGTGACGCTGCAACAGTAAGCATGCAGAGAACAGTAGTTGGAAGTAACATAGACCAGCGGGTGAGCTTTGAACATCAGGTACATGCACAACTACTTGTGCTCATCCTACCTCTATAAATTATTCTTCACCTCGAACTGCCGCATTGAGTTGTGGCGACAGTTCAGCTTTTTTATTTTTATTGTAGCAACAGTTTAGTTTGGGAGGATGCACCAGCATGGGCCTGAAGGACCGGGTTGTGGAGACCCTGCAGGATGGGGCCCTGGAGGGTGGGTTCCAGTTGCACTTGGTGGGCCTGGGTTTCCCAGTGTCCCTGGCCCTGGTTCTTGGGGTCCTGGGTTTGGTGGCTTCTTCAGATCCTGGTAAGTTGATTCCTCAGCTAACCAGTGGAAATCTAAAGTTTTAGTCGTGCTATTCAGTTAGCGTATCAATTCATTCAGTTAGCATACCAATTATGTTTCTTTCTACAAAATCAGTCTATTCATCACATGGTAGACGATTAGTGGTGTGCAGGGGTGACTGTAAAGTTTCCGGCTCTAACTATAGGTTCAATTAAAAGCGATGACACATACTAGTCGTTTAGTTTTGTACCTCTGAAACCCTCTTTTTTGAGATGAGCTACCTGCAACTCTGAACAAGTGTTTCTTCCACAGCTTGTATCTCCTCTGCTGCTGCTGCTGCTGCTGTCTGCTCTAAGATTTGCTGTGGCCCTCTCCTTGGACACCCAGGCCCAGGCGGCATGCCTCCTTTCTGATAGCTTGCCGAGCCTTCGACCATATCGTTTGCAACAAATAATGTGCTGGGTCAAAAATCCATGGGCTAAGAAGAACCCATTTGTGTATATTTGCATCTCTGGGGGTTGCTCTTGCTGCTATGGGAACACTACTACTGAAAATCAAGATCAATTGGTCTTAGAATCTCTCTTGGAGATCATTGGTCCAGTCTTTATATAGTTACCTGGCTCTACTAGCCTTGCTGCTATTTGCTATGTTAAGTAAGGCAGAAAACTGAAGCTGAATGTTCTCTTTCGCCGGGCAAAAAAAATAAAAAAAATTCACCTCATCGAACTTGGTGCCGAGCCCTCATCATTCACTACCGGAATAACCTTACATACCTACGGCCTTATCTATGCCGACGGCTGCCGTAGGCATAGATGAAGCTATGCCGACGGCCTGGCGAATACCGTCGGCATAGAAAAGCCGTCGGCATAGCTCCATCTATGCCTACGGCAGCCATAGGCATAGTAAGGCCATCGGCATACATCGATCTATGCCTACGGTAGCCGTAGGCATAGTTAGGCCGTCGGCATAGAGGTGGCCCTGGTGGCCCGGGGACAGACGGCAGGCTGACGACGTCAAATCTATGCCGATGGCTCTGACGGCAGACGTCGGCATAAATATCATCTGTTTTTTTTAACTAGGAGCTGCCACGTGGCAGAGCTATGCCGACGGCAAAGCCGTAGGCATAGTTTTCCATCTATGCCTACGGCAAGGCCGTAGGCATAGCCCTGCCAGGTGGCGCCTCCTGGTAGCCCCGAGAACTATGCCTACGGCATGGCAGTAGGCATAGATATCATCTGTTTTTTTATTTTAAATTATTTTTATTTTTTTTAAAGTTAAAATTTGAATAATTTAAATCTAACTTATCTAAACTTAAAAATACACAAATTATACATCGACTTGGGGTAGAATTTTCCATAGATTATGAATATCCAGTTTGTTTTTGTTTTTGAGTATGTTAGAAATGTGACCTCATGTACTTTTGCATATAGGTCCTTATACTTTGTTAAAATCATAAGTAATTGATACTTGGATCGATTTTGACAAATTTTATATGGTTTTTTTTATCAGAATCTAGAGAGGATTCTGTTGCTATACTATGTTTCAAATTTGAACAAACTTAAATCATGTTTGCTTCAAATTTACAAGAAACACCCTTTTGTTTTGAATTTTTTGTATATTTTTCATGCCTGCCCCTCCTTTGGTTGCACTAGGCCTACACATACCGCAAAGACATCATATGTGATTTAACAAACCACTTCTGGACATCACATCATTTCAGGTGGTCGCCATGCAGATATGCAATTTCCCACATTGAAACCCTACGGATGCAATAAATGTCTCAAATATTGTAAGCGGCCCAAAAAAATGCCATGTCCTCGCACGTGTCATGCAATGGCCCCCTTTGAGAGCACGAGAAGCTTCGAGGTCAACGAAGCAACGGGCATCACACCTCCTTCACAAACCGGACACGTTCACTCTCGATAGTCAGATACTACCTCGGAGATGGAGCAGTTTACAAGCGACCTCCGGTCAGGCTTCTGCGAAACGCGCTCAAACTTTCAGCACGCCCTACAAGGGCCATATGACGACACCATGCCAGGTCTCGAGGATTTCCAGCATCGTATGATTTTTGTTCGATTTTAACGCCTGGATCCGGCATGCCGCCGAGGTACATTTGCCTCCCGGTGGTGGGGCATGCCCCTCCTTCGGTTGCACTAGGCCTACACATACCGCAAAGACATCATATATGATTTGACAAACCACTTCTGGACATCATATGGTGACTGCCGTGCAAATCTGCAATTTCCCGCATTGAAACCCTAGGGATGCAGTAAATGTCTCAAATATTGCAGCCCGAAAAATGCCATGTACTGGCACGTGTCATGCAATGGCCCCCTTTGAAAGCACGAGAAGTTTCGAGGTCAACGGAGCAACGAGCAACTCACTTCCTTCACAAACCGGACACGTTCTCTCTTGATAGCCAGATACTACCTCGGAGATGGTGCAGTTTACAAGCTACCTCCGGTCAGGCTTCAGCGAAACGCGCTAAAACTTTTACCGCACCGTATAAGGGCCATATGACGACACCGTGCCAGGTCCTGAGTGTTGGGAAACGTTGCATGGAAAACAAAAAAAATTCTACGCACACGCAAGATCTATCAAGGAGATGCATAGCAACGAGAGGGGAGAGTGTGTCTACGTGCCCTCGTAGACTGTAAGCGGAAGCGTTTCACAACGCGGTTGATGTAGTCGAATTTCTTCGCGCTTCATCCGATCAAGTACCGAACGCACGGCACCTCCGCGTTCTGCACACGTTCAGCTCGGTGACGTCCCTCGCCTTCTTGATCCAGCAAGACGTCGAGGTAGTAAATGAGTTCCGTCAGCACGACGGCGTGGTGACGGTGATGGTGAAGTGATCTCCGCAGGGCTTCGCCTAAGCACTACAAAAATATGACCGGGGGTGTAAACGGTGGAGGGGGGCGCCGCACACGGCTAGGCAATTGTCTGGTGTGTGCTAGGCGCCCCCCTCCCACATATATATAGGTGGGTGGGAGGGAGGAGCAGCCATAGTGTGACGACCCCGACTTAATTGTGCACTAATCATACACGCAAATGCACATGATCAAGCCTAAGGACTCACTTGAAGATATCACAACACAACTCTAAAACATAAATAAAGTCATACAAGCTTTATATTACAAGCCAGGGCCTCGAGGGCTCGAATACATAGCTCGATGGCATACAAGTGTCAGCGAAAGCATCAGATATCTGGTTACAGATATAACAGAATTACAGATAGGCCTTTAGAAAGGCGGGGCAAAATAAAATACTACGATCGAAAGGCGTAGGCCTCCTGCCTAGGACCCTCCGAACCTACTCCTGGTCGTCGGTCGGCTCCTCGTAGTAGTACTCGCCGGGAGGGTAGTAGTAGTAGCCGTAGTCGTCAACAGGGCCGGCGGTCTCAGGGGCTCCACCATCTGTTTGCGTCAAAAGGATATGGGAAGAAAAAGAAAGCAAAGCAAACGTGAGTACTCATCCGAAGTACTCAGCAAGCAAGGATCTACACTACATATGCAACATTTTTAAAGGAGGGCTGTATATGTGGACTGGGCTGTAGAAATACCAGAATAGAGGGAAAGCCTAGTCCTATCGAAGACTAGCATCTTCATCGTCTTCAGCGGTCTTGCAGCATTAGAAGAGTGCAGAATAACATAATGTAAAGTAACAGTAGTATCATCAACCTCGCCCAGAGATTCTTCCTCTACTCTCTGCGAGAAAGCAATCCCAGAGCCATACTATCCATTTCATCTCAAGTCACCAGTTCTAGTTGTACCGATCAGGATACAACTCCGAGTGTCCGTTACCATAGGACAGGCTATCGATAGATTAGTTCTTCCCTGCAGGGGTGCACCAACTTACCCACCACGCTCGCTTAACTGCGGCCGAACACACTTTTCTGGGTCATGCCCGGCCTCGGCCAAACGATACGCCGCAACCCGACCGAATACTTAACAGAGAGGCCAGCACGCCGGACTAAACCTATGCCCCAGGGGTCTTGGGCCATCGCCTCGGACACTCCTGCACGTTGCGTACACCGCCGGTGAGCAGACCTAGCAACCCCTTAATACAAGCGCAGTTGCGTTACCAGTCCAACCCAGCGTGTGCCGCTCAGTTGCTGACGTCTATTAAGCTTCGGCTGAAGTATACGACGCAGAACGCCCATACTATGCCCACGTGATGGTTAGTGCTATCAGGCCAGAGGCCCCTCGGATCAAATATCCAAACCGTTAGTGTGTTGGTAGTGCGGTAACGAGCAGAGACTCACGAAAGATGTGACCCTGTTGCCCTGTCTCGAGGACTTGCGGCAAGGGCAAAGAATGCCCGGCCATGCCTCGTATTCATCTCTCGGGCACCTTCCAGGTCAACCCGTCTCCACATCACTTCACAATTAAGCTCGCGCGGGTACCCCTCAGGGCCAACACGTCTTTAGTAATATGGTTCAGTGTAAAGTCATAGTAACCATAGTAACCATGTGTCTAACACCAAGGGGAACCCTGAGGAATCACCCTTGATGGAATTCCACCTGATGTTATCGTCAAGGTGAACGAAGGAGGAATCACCCTCGAGGTCCACACTCGAGTAGTTGCACGACGACGTCGTTATTGGGGGTGGTGTAGGAGGAATCACCCTCGCTGACCACGACCGATTAACTAACCTACAAGGTTGTCCTCAGAAGTGCTGACGAGGTATCACCCTCGACACTCGATAGTAACCTAGTTGTGTCGAGCAACTAAGGGGGGGAAGTGATGTGCGGTGCCGGGGCCTGGTCTTCGATCCCATTGATCGGGTCTTCTGATAATCCAGCGGGGCAGTCAGGATACAGTGGGGTCTCTGATGGGTCTCTACCCAACCTATACTAAACAGTTTAGGATAAGCAGATAGGTAACAATAGCAGGTTACAATAAACAGGCTATGCAGCAGAAATAGGACAACAACAACAGCAGTAACTTCTAATGCAAGCATAAGAGAGAAGAGAGTAGGCGATATCGGAATGCTCAAAAGGGGGGTGCTTGCCTGGAAGCTCTGCGGCAAGGGACTGGTCGTCAGGGGCGTAGTCCACCTCCGGAGCTGCGTCGGCCTCCGGGACTACATCGGTGTCGGGGTCTACCGAGAGAGAAGAGGGGGAGGAAACAAATAAATACACAGCAATATTGCAACACAGAGCATGCTATGACTAAGATGTAGTGCAGGGCTGCCTAAAGATTTGTCTAAGTCATTTTAGTTATTTTTGGATTTAAGTTGGATTTATTAACCGGTGAATATGCACTATTTATATAAAAGAATCAGGCTAATTTTTTTGGGTTCTCCTATGTAGGTGGTTCCAACATAGAAATAGACGACATGGACAGATTCGTCTCGTTGTTCTGATTAACTTTCATGTACAAAGTTTTTCGATCTGAGCTACGGTTTATTTTCTACGATTTTCTAAAGATTTTAGTATTTTCTGGAATTTATTTATTTAACAGAAATGAATTATGACGTCAGCATTGCGTGGGGATGACATCAGCAGTCAACAGACTCGCTGACCAGGTCAAACATGACCTGTGGGTCCAGTGGGACCCACATGTCAGCTTATGTTATAAAACAGAGTTTATTTTAAACTAAACTGAATCTAGTTAACTACTGGACCCCACCTGTCATAGACTAATTAACTTAATTAATCTATTTTTATTTATAAAACGTTTTAGTTAATTAAAAGGGCGGTGGGGACCGCGTGTCAGTGGCACAGTGGGCGTCCAGTCAGCACGTTGACTGGTCGAACCAGTCAATGGGGCCCCCCGGACCCACTGGTCAGCGACCCAGGGGCGGGGCCCACCGGGCGACGTCGGCGTCGGCGCCGGAGACAACTCCGGCGACCAAAATCGTGGCGGCGCGTCGCCGGAGCGCGTCGGGTTTCACCTACGGTGGGTAGTTTCGCGCGCTCTTGGACGCGTTCGAACGAGCAGCGAGTGTCGCGTCCATCTTTGCTAGCGCGAGGCGTCGGGATCGACCGGAGCGGCGCCGGCGACGCGCTAAAGCGGCGTCGGAGCTCGGGAGTTAGGGGTTGCAGCGCTAGGGGGCACGGGGAAGCTCGCGCTCGAGCTCGTTGGGCTCCTGGGAGCACCAGGAGCACGGTCGTGGGCTCGGGCGAGCGTGACTGGGGCTGTGGCCACGGCCATGAGCTCGTCGGCGGCGAGCAGAGCTCGGGCGCGACGGAAGCTAGTTATGGCGCGTGAATGGGCTATTGGAATGGAGCAGGAGACGGGGAAGCTCACCTAGCGGCACACATGAGGGCCCTTGGCAGCTTAGTAGCAGCAGAGGCTGACGCCGGAGACGAAGAAGACGGCGGCAACCGGTGATGGGGACGGAGGAATTCCGGCGTTGCGGTTCCTCCAGACTCCAGCTACGACCACCAGACATCGAGGAAGATGACAGACGCGTCGACGAAGCGATGCGGTGGCTGTGGCCGCGGAGACGAGCGAGGCACGGCGGCGACCGCGTCGGGCGTCAGTGGATCTGAGGGGAAGAGGCGAGGAGCGATCTAGAGAGAGGGAGAGAATGACGAGGAGGAGGCCAGGGGGAAGGAACGGGCCGACCATATCCCCTCATGGCGTCGGTGGCTGTCGCCGTGTCGGCGCCTCGCTGGCGCGGCGCGCGGCGTCCATAGGCGCGGCGACACGCAGGGGAGAGAAGGGAGAGATGGGCCAGTGGGCTGTTTTCGGGGCACTGTGCACTTAGGCCCAGTGCACAGTGCCTCGTATTATTTTCTATGTTCTGTTTCTTTATTTCTTTTCTGTTTTGTTAATTGTTAGACCACATTTGCACTTTTGTAAAATCTGAGACTTGGCCCAAATATTACAGTGCAATGTTAACTTTCACCAAAAACTAGTTTGGGCAAAGTAGGATTTTATTTGGATTTGATATTATCATAAATGAATTAAATAGTTCTGTTTTGGTGCTGTTTCATGTTGTTTGAGTCATTTAGCTAACTCTTTTAATATTGATTATGTTTTTATGATTGCTTCTGGATTATTTGCTAATTAATGAACATTTTTCCAATAGTGTTTGAGCAACTTCATATTTCACTTTTGAATTTGAGTTGATTTTCAGAATAGAATTTGAATTGTTTTGATTAACCATTATGACTAGGCACTGCAAATCAAGTGACTTGGCATTATTAGCAGATGATCACAGTGCTATTACACAGGGGTGTTACAAATTCTCCTCCTCTAAAAGAAATTCTTGTCCCGAGAATTTAGGAGGTAGAAGGAAAGAGGTCGGGATATTCTTCCCGAAGATGATTCGCACGTTCCCAAGTGGCTTCATCTTCAGTGTGATTCGACCACTGCACTTTCAGAAACTTGGTCGTCTTCTGACGAGTGCGATGTTCAGCTTCATCGAGAATGCGGATCGGGTGCTCCTTATAAGAAAGATCATCTTGTAATTCGAGCATCTTGTGATCCACTGCGCGGTGCGGAGATTCCTTGAAGCATTTACGAAGTTGCGACAAATGAAAGACGTCATGGATATGAGAGAATTGCGGTGGTAACTCCAATTTATAAGCCACCTGTCCACGTCTGGCAACAATGCGAAAGGGGCTGATGTAGCATGGAGCTAGCTTGCACTTGATTCCGAAACGACCGGTGCCCTTCATAGGAGTGACACGAAGATAAGCTTGATCACCGAATTGATAGGTCAAGCCCCATCGTTTGCGATCATAGTTGCTCTTCTGGTGGTCCTAAGCCGCCTTGAGATTTTCTCGGACAATGTGGACTTTTTCTTCGGCGTGTTGGATAATGTCCGGTCTAACAAGTGGTCGTTCCCCAGTTTCTAACCAATTCAGAGGGGTTCGACACTTACGTCCGTAAAGCACTTCGAAGGGGGCCATTTTCAAGCTGGCTTGATAACTGTTGTTATAAGAGAATTCGGCATATGGGAGAGATTCTTCCCACTTCTTACCGAATGATATAACACAAGCCCGAAGCATATCTTCAAGCACTTGATTAACTCACTCAACTTGGCCTTGGGATTGTGGATGATATGCTGAACTCCAGGTAATGTCACTACTAGAATCAGCTTCTTTGCCGTCCGCCATGCCAGACGGCAAAGGCATTGATCACGGACGGCAAAATGCTTTGCCGTCCGTTAGCGGACGCCAAACTGTCCGGATGAAAGCCTGCCAGCAAAGGCCTTCTTTGCCGTCCGCTTCTTAGAAACGGACGGCAAAGGATTACGCCATCCGCCATCCGAGGCCAGCAGACGGCAAAGACAGCTGACGGCAGTGCGGTGGCGTGAGAGTCGTTAGGGGGTTAACGGCGCTCTTTGCCGTCCGCCAGCGGACGGCAAAGAGTCAAAGATCTTTGCCGTCCGCTGGCGGACGGCAAAGAGCCCAGCTAGGCAGCACTGGGAAGCTGCCACATGTCCAGATATGCCGTCCGCCAGCAGACGGCAAAATGACCAAATAGGCAGCCAGTGTTCCCAGTTTGCACAGGTGACTGCCACGTGTCCTCTTTGCCGTCTGCTAGCGGACGGCAAAGAGGCTATATATCCCCTATTTTTATTTAAATCCCATTAATTAGACATGGTTTCAAACACAGATATACATGCATACATATCCAACATATCCAACAGCATGTCCAACAACATATTTCATCCAATCCAACAACATAGTTCAACAAAGTCCAACATATCCATATATACATAACCAGAAACAAGTTTCCAACAACATATCCATATAGACATACATATCCAAACAAGTTTTCATAAACAACAAGGAAGCACCACAAGAATAGTACACTCCATGAATCCAAGCTTCCTCATGTAAAGCAAATCTGCAAATTGGGAAAGATGAAAGTTAGAAGAAGAAGAAGAATTTTTTTCTTCTCTTTCTTTTTCTCCTCTCCTCTTCTTTATCTTCTTCTTCTTCTAACTAAGGTAGGTAAAAATGTCATTTTATTGCTAAGCTAGGTAAAAATGCTAAGTGTAGGTCATTTTAGAGCTAAGGTAGGTAAATAGGTCATTTTGGAGCTTAGTAAGGTTATTATGTCATTTTCGAGGAAAATAAGCTAAGTGTATATCATTTTGGAGCTAACAAATGTCAGGTGTCGGGGTGTCGGTGGTTGGGGTCGGGGTGTGGTGTCAGGGTGTCAGGGTGTCGGGGTCGGGGTGTCGTGCCGGGGTGTCGTGTCGGGTTCGGGGTGTCAGGGTGTCGGGGTCGTGGTCGGGGTTGGGTGTGGGGGGTCGGGGTGTGTGTCAGGGTGTCGGTTGGTCGGGTTCGGGTCGGGAGTGGTGTCAGGGGGTCGCGGGTCGGGGTCGGGGTGTCGTGCCGAGGTGTCGGGGTGTCGGGTGTCGGGGGTCGGGTCGGGGTCGGGGTATCTTTTTTCCTTTTCTTCTTTTTCTTCTTCTTCTTCTCTTCTTCTTCCTTCTTCTTCTTCTTCTTCTTCTTCTTCTTCCTTCGTCTTCCTCTCGTTCCTTCTCCGCCACTTCTCTCTTCTCTTGCTTCTTGCTTTTCTTCTATTTTTATTCTTTCTTCTTCTTTCTTTCTTCTCCTTCTTCTTCTTGTCTTTCTTTTCTGTTTTTCTCTTTTTCTTCTCGTCCTCCTCCTCCTCCTCCTCTTCTTCTTCTTCTTCTTCTTCTCCTTTTTCCTCTTCTTCTTCTTTTCTTCTTTCTTCTTCTCCCTCCTCCTGTTCCTCCCTCCTCCTTCTACTTCTTCTTCTAAACTAAAACTAAAACTAATCTAAAATAAACTAAACTAAAATAAACTAAAACTAAAACTAATCTAAAATAAACTAAACTAAAATAAACTAAAACTAAAACTAATCTAAAATAAACTAAACTAAAACTAAAACTAAACTAAAACTATAACTATTTTGTAACATAGCAATTTTGTTTTTTCCGTCGACCTAACTAAATATTTACAACAGGATGAGCGGGTTAGGGGGTTCCTTGGCGTCGATGGAACCCTAAATAGCAAGTGTCATCGGTGCGAGATACATGTGGCGCTCGGCGTTGAACACTAGATCCACATCCCACAAGTGAAGCCGGCGCCCGGCGCCCCGCAACAATAGTTCTGGTGGCCGATGACGGTCGAGCAGCTTGGCGATTTTGTCTGGCAGCCTTTGCGATGAGGATTAAAGACAAGTTTTGAAATTTTCAAACAACCAAACCGACTTGAGTCAGTTTGGGTGTTTCAAGTTTCAACACTTGACTTTTAATCATCATCACAGAGGCTGCCAGACCAATTCGCAATGGTGTTCGACCGCCATCGACGCCGAGAACTGTTGCTGTGGGATGCCGGACGCCGGCGTCACTTGTGGGACATGGATGTAGTGTTCGACACCGACGGCCACATGTATCTCGCACCGACGATACTTGCTATTTAGGGTTCCATCGACAACGAGGAACCGCCTAACCCGCTCGACCCGGTCACGTCGGTGATGCACCCGTAATCTTCTTCTTCCTCCTCCTCCTGTTCTTCTTCCTCCTTTTCTTCTTCTTCCTCTTCTTCTTCTTCTTCTTCTTCTTTTTTTTCATCTTTCTTCTTTCTTCTTAACCTAAACTAAACTAAATCTAAACCTAAAAAACAGAAACAAAACCTAAACTAAACCAAGCCTAAATTAAACTAAACCTAATTAAACTAAATCTAAAAAAACAGAAAAAAAGAAAAAAAGGGATGTCTCACCTTCAGGCGCGGCAGGGGGTGCCGGATGGAGGAGGGGGCCGGGGCGGCCGGGGCGGGGCGCCGGGGTGGCCGGGCGGCGGGGCGGGGCGCCGGGTCGGCCGGGGCGCCGCGGGGCGGCTCGGGGCGGCGGGGCGGGGCGGCGAGGCGGCCGGGCTGGGGCGGCGGGGCGGAGGGGCGGGGTGGCCGGGGCGGCGGGGCGGGGTGGCCGGGGCAGCGAGGCGGGGCAGCGGAGCGGCGGGGGCGGCTCGTGTGTGATGAGGGAGGTAGAGAGAGGGGGGATAGAGAGAGGGACGTGGGGCTGGCGGCTATTTAGTTTAGGTCATAGCTCTTTGCCGTCTGCTAGCGGACAGCAAAGAGCCTAGCTAACGGACGTTAGTTGGCCACTTTCTTTGCCATCAGCTAGCCGATGGCAAAGATTCTTTGCCGTTCGCTAGCTGACGGCAAAGAAAGTGGCCGTTAGGAGGCCCTCGCTGGTACACCACCCTCCCTCTTTGCCGTCCGCTAGCGGACGGCAAAGCTTCTATGCCATCCCCTAGTGGACGGCGAAGAACTGGCTGACGGCAAACACCGTCTTTGCCGTCCGCTCTTTCTTTGCCGTCAGCTTTCTGTATGCTGATGGCAAAGTCCTCCTTTGCCGTCAGCTGGCTGACGGCAAAGATCCTGATTCCAGTAGTGTGTGAGTTCCCATAGCTTCTTGGAAACTTTCCCAGAACTTGGAGGTGAAAAGACTGCCACGGTCCGAACTGATCTCCTTCGGAATACCGTGGAGTGAAACAATTCTGGAGATATATAGCTCTGCTAACTGGCTAGCAGTGATAGACTCCTTGACAGGCAGAAAATGTGCAACTTTGGAAAGTTGGTCGACGAAGACAAGAATAGCATCATGACCCTTCTGATACTTGGGAAGGCCAGTAATGAAATCCATTTGAACCTTATCCGATTTCCACAAAGGAATAGGAAGTGGTTGAAGAATTCCAGCAGGCTTCTGATGTTCTGCTTTCACGCGACGGCATACGTCACATTCAGCAACATATCGAGCAATGTCCTGCTTCATTCTAGACCACCAGTACCTTTGACGAAGATCGCGATACATCTTGGTGCTACCCGGATGGATAGACAGTGGTGTATCATGTGCCTCCTTCATGACTTTGTCAGTCATAAGCTCGAAACGAGGAACGACGATTCGATCTCTGAAATACAAGGTTCCGTCTTGAGCAATTGAGAAATCCCTGTACTTCTCGAGGTGAAGCTCTTTCTTCATTAGATCTACTTCGGCATCTTTGGCTTGCGCAATCTTTATAGCTTTCTCAAGATCTGGCTGTACCACAATGTTATTAAGAGAACCTTGCGGAACGATACAGAGGTTCAGCTTTCGTAGTTCTTCATAAAGTTGGGGTTGAGCTTGCTTAACCATGAGGTTGTTGCAATAGGACTTGCGGCTCAAGGCATCAGCCATCACATTAGCCTTGCCAGGGGTATAAGAAATACCACAGTCATAGTCCGTGATTGTTTCCAACCATCGCTGTTGACGGAGATTAAGATCCGGCTGAGTGAACAAATACTTAAGACTCTGATGATTGGTATATATCTCACACCGGGTACCAAGAAGGTAATGTCGCCACTGCTTTAAAGCATATAGCACAACAGCGAGTTCGAGATCATGCACTGGATAGTTTTCTTCATGCGGACGCAATTATCGCGAGGCATATGCAATTACCTTTCGTTCTTGCATTAGGACACTGCCTAATCATTGACGAGAGGCATCACAATATATCACAAAGTTCTTGCGAGAATCGGGAGGAGCAAGCACTGGAGCAGAAGTAAGCTTGTCCTTGAGGGTTTGGAAACTCTCCTGACATTTGTCTGTCCACTCAAACTTAACGCCTTTGTGGAGCAGATTAGTCAGGGGCTTGGCAATCTTGGAAAAATTCTGGACGAATCGACGGAAATAACTTGCAAGGCCGAGAAAACTTCTGACTTGTTTGGCATTCTTCGAAGGAGTCTAGTCAAGAATAGCCTGAACACTTTCCGGGTTAACGGCGATACCGTCCTGGGAAATGACATGTCCAAGGTAGGTTACTTCAGAACGGAAGAATTCGCATTTGGAGTACTTGGCATACAACTTGTGTTCTCGAAGCCTTTCTAGAACAAGGCGAAGATGTTCGGCATGTTCTTCCTTATTCTTCGAATATACCAGGATATCATCCAGATAAACCATGACGAACCTGTCGAGGTAATCCATGAAGATATAATTCATCAGGCAGGAGAACGTAGCTAGAGCATTTGTTAAACCAAACGACATAACGGTGTACTCGTAGGAACCATAACGAGTTACAAATGCAGTCTTCGGAATCTTATAGATCCATACAGAGTCGGTTACAATCGGACAGCATAACAGCGCAAATTCAAAAGCTAGACATGCTAGGTGGCACGCAGGCACGTGGTAAGGAAGTACACAACGAGACATAGCAAAGGCTACATCAACGTCGGAGAAAACCACCGAAACGGGGTAGCTGCAAATGCGGACGACAAATGTTCGTCGCAGAAGGATCCTGCGCTCCATGTGCAGTCTGATGCAGAACCCGGTCTCGAACTGAAAGAAGAGGTCCACGTGCAGGTGTGTGACCTCCCACAGCAGGCCAATCGATCCCTGGTGGCATCTCGGTCCTGCGCGGGTAAAGGATGTGCTCCGGATGTATCCCTGCACGAACAGCTGGTAGCAACTGCGTCATAGCATCGTAGAGTCGTGCTCGAGTGGCAAACAACTCGACGGCAAGAGCCCGAACAGTGTGATCCAGAGCCTGAGTACACTGAATCAGAACTCGAGGATCATAGCGACGAGGCTCGTACGGGGCATAAATAGCTGTGTAGTATCCAGTAGCATCTCCAGCAGGGGCATACGGAATGTATCGAAACTCAGAGGCGTCCAAGCTAACGCTCAACTCTCCTCGGAGACGTGCGACAGCAGAGTTGGCGGCATCATGGACTGCCATCTCAATCGTCACGCCGATGCCGTGGAAAAGGTACAGCTCACTGTCTGAGTCATCCTGCTGATCATAGATGCGAACATCAGCATAGTACTGCTCCTGGTTGAACTCGCGGTAAACCTCATAGACCATGTACTCGGGGTACCAGCAGTAACCCAGTCTGGTCAGGAGGGCGATCAGGACAGCTGGAAAACCAGGGGCATCTCGAGCCCAAGTGCGAAGCACAAGCTGCGTCCTAGGACGTGGTGGAAACAGATGATCCATCTGAAATAAAGGAAATTTAGGATTGTCATTTGACAATGAGAAGTATAACAGATATTGAAGAGAAAGGTTAAACAAAACAATGGAAAGGAAAATGATTATCAGACTAATCAGATCAATGACAGGGAAATCGCACAGATATCCAGCTCTCCGGGTGGACGGGATTTACGAGATCCTAAGTGTCGGCGTTAGTAAATTTATTTAACCCGAATAGAAGAGAGATCAGAGTCCAAAAGTAAAGACGAGAAATAAAAGATCCTAATACCACCCAGTTGGCGACGTGGGCCCGTAAGCCACATAGCCAAGTTAGTAAAACAGTTTTCGGTTACTAGACTCAACTTCGGACAAGGAGTTGGAAAGGGGGATCCTACAGGCAGTCGGCTCTGATACCAACCTGTGACGACCATGGCTTAATCGTGCACTAATCATACACGCAAATGCACATGATCAAGCCTAAGGACTCACTTGAAGATATCACAACACAATTCTAAAACATAAATAAAGTCATACAAGCTTTATATTACAAGCCAGGGCCTCGAGGGCTCGAATACATAGCTCAATGGCATACAAGTGTCAGCAGAAGCATCAGATATCTGGGTACAGATATAACAGAGTTACAGATAGGCCTTTAGAAAGGCGAGGCAAAATAAAATACTACGATCGAAAGGCGTAGGCCTCCTGCCTAGGACCCTCCGAACCTACTCCTAGTCGTCGGTCGGCTCCTCGTAGTAGTAGTACTCGCCGGGAGGGTAGTAGTAGTAGCCGTAGTCATCAACAGGGTCGGCGGTCTCAGGGGCTCCGCCATCTGTTTGCGTCAAAAGGATATGGGAAGAAAAAGAAAGCAAAACAAATGTGAGTACTCATCCGAAGTACTTAGCAAGCAAGGATCTACACTACATATGCAACATTTTCAAAGGAGGGTTGTATATGTGGACTGGGCTGCAGAAATGCCAGAATAGAGGGAAAGCCTAGTCCTATCGAAGACTAGTATCTTCATCGTCTTCAGCGGTCTTGCAACATTAGAAGAGTGCAGAATAACATAATGTAAAGTAACAGTAGTATCATCAACCTCTCCCAGAGATTCTTCCTCGACTCCCTGCGAGAAAGCAATCCCAGAGCCATACTATCCATTTCATCTCAAGTCACCAGTTCTAGTTGTACCGATCGGGATACAACTCCGAATGTCCGTTATCGTAGGACAGGCTATCGATAGATTAGTTCTTCCCTGCAGGGGTGCACCAACTTACCCACCACGCTTGCTTAACTCCGGCCGGACACACTTTTCTGGGTCATGCCCAGCCTCGGCCAAACGATACGCCGCAACCCGACCGAATACTTACCAGAGAGGCCAGCACGCCGGACTAAACCTATGCCCCCAGGTGTCTTGGGCCATCGCCCCGGACGCTCCTGCACGTTGCGTACACCACCGGTGAGAGGACCTAGAAACCCCTTAATACAAGCGCGGTTGCGTTACCAGTCCAACCCAGCGTGTGGCGCTCAGTTGCTGACGTCTATTAAGCTTCGGCTGAAGTATACGACGCAGAATGCCCGTACTATGCCCACGTGATGGTTAGTGCTATCAGGCCAGAGGCCCCTCGGATCAAATATCCAAACCGTTAGTGTGTTGGTAGTGCGGTAACGAGCAGAGACACATGAAAGATGTGACCCCGTCGCCCCGTCTCGAGGACTTGCGGCAAGGGCTAAGAATGCCCGGCCACGCCTCGTATTCATCTCTCAGGCACCTTCCAGGTCAACCCGTCTCCACATCACTTCGCAATTAAGCTCGCGTGGGTACCCCTCAGGGCCAACCCGTCTTTAGTAACATTATTCAGTGTAAAGTCATAGTAACCATAGTAACCATGTGTCTAACACCAAGGGGAACCCTGAGGAATCACCCTCGATGGAATTCCACCTGATGTTAACATCAAGGTGAACGAAGGAGGAATCACCCTCGAGGTCCACACTCGAGCAGTTGCACGACGACGACGTCGTTATTGGGGGTGGTGTAGGAGGAATCACCCTCACTGACCATGACCGATTAACTAACCTACAAGGTTATCATCAGAAGTGCTAATGAGGTATCACCCTCGGCACTCGATAGTAACCCAGTAGTGGCGAGAACTAAGGGGGGAAGTGATGTGCAGTGCTGGGGCCTGGTCTTCGATTCCGTTGATCGGGTCTTCTGATAATCCAGCGGGGCAGTCGGGATACAGTGGGGTCTCTGATGGGTCTCTACCCAACCTATACTAAACAGTTTAGGATAAGCAGTTAGGTAACAATAGCAGGTTACAATAAACAGGCTATGCAGTAGAAATAGGACAACAACAGCAGCAGTAACTTCTAATGCAAGCATGAGAGAGAAGAGAGTAGGCGATATTGGAATGCTCAAAAGGGGGGTGCTTGCCTGGAAGCTCTGCGGCAAGGGACTGGTCGTCAGGGGCGTAGTCGACCTCCGGAGCTGCGTCGGCCTCCGGGACTACGTCGGTGTCGGGGTCTACCGAGAGAGAAGAGGGGGAGGAAACAAATAAATACACAGCAATATTGCAACACAGAGCATGCTATGCCTAAGATGCAGTGCAGGGTTGCCTAAAGATTTGTCTAAGTCATTTTAGTTATTTTTGGATTTAAGTTGGATTTATTAACCGGTGAATATGCACTATTCATATACCAGAATCAGGCTAAAAGTTACGGGTTCTCCTATGTAGGGGGTTCCAACATAGAAACAGACGACATGGTTAGATTCATCTCGTCGTTCTGAGCAACTTTCATGTACAAAGTTTTTTGATCTGAGCTATGGTTTATTTTCTACAATTTTCTAAAGATTTTAGTATTTTCTGGAATTTATTTATTTAACAGAAATGAATTATGACATCAGCATTGCGTGGGGATGACGTCAGCAATCAACAGACTCGCTGACCAGGTCAAACCTAACCTGTGGGACCCACATGTTAGGCTCTGTTATAAAACAAAGTTTATTTTAAACTAAACTGAATCTAATTAACTACTGGACCCCACCTGCCATAGACTAATTAACTTTATTAATCTATTTTTATTTATAAAACGTTTTAGTTAATTAAAAGGGCGGTGGGGCCCGCGTGTCAGCGGCATAGTGGTCGAACCAGTCAACGGGCCCCCCCGGACCCACTTGTCAGCGACCCTGGGGCGGGGCCCACCGAGCCACGTCGGCGTCGGCGCCGGAGGCAACTCCGGCGACCAAAATCGTGGCGGCGCGTTGCCAGAGCTCGTCGGGTTTCATCTACGGTGGGTAGTTTCGCGCGCGCTTGGGCGCGTTCGAACGAGCAGCGAGTGCCGCGTCCATCTGTGCTAGCGCGAGGCGTCGGGATCGACCGGAACGGCGCCGGTGACGAGCTAAAGCGGCGCCGTAGCTTAAGAGTTAGGGGTTGCAGCGCTAGGGGGCACGGGGAAGCTCGCGCTTGAGCTCGTTGGGCTCCTGGGAGCACCAGGAGCAAGGTCGTGGGCTCGGGCGAGCGTGACTGGGGCTGTGGCGCGTGAATGGGCTAATGGAAGGGACCAGGAGATGGGGAAGCTCACCTAGCGGCACGCACGAGGGCCCTTGGCAGCTTAGTAGCAGCAGAGGCCGGCGCCGGAGACAAAGAAGACGGCGGCAACCGGAGATGGGGACGGAGGAATTCCGGTGTTGCGGTGCCTCCAGGCTCCAGCTGCGACCACCAGACGTCGAGGAAGATGACGATGAAGATGACGGATGCGTCGACAAAGCGATGCGGTGGCTGTGGCCGTGGAGACGAGCGAGGCACGGTGGCGACCGCGTCGGGCGTCGGTGGATCTGAGGGGAAGACGCGAGGAGCGAGCTAGAGAGAGGGAGAGAACGACGAGGAGGAGGCTAGGGGGAAGGAACGGGCCGGCATTATCCCCTCGCGGCGTCGGTGGCTGTCGCCGTATCGGCGCCTCGCTGGCGCGGCGCGCGGTGTCCATAGGCGCGGCGACACGTACGGGAGAGAAGGGAGAGATGGGCCAGTGGGCTGGTTTCGTGGCACTGTGCACTTATGCCCAGTGCACAGTGCCTCGTATTATTTTCTATGTTCTGTTTCTTTATTTCTTTTCTATTTTTTTAATTGTTAGACCACATTTGCACTTTTGTAAAATGTGAGACTTGGCCCAAATATTATAGTGCAATGTTAACTTTCACCAAAAACTGGTTTGGGCAAAGTAGGATTTTATTTGGATTTGATATTATCATAAATGAATTAAATAGTTCTGTTTTGGTGCTGTTTCATGTTATTGAGTCATTTAGCTAACTCTTTTAATATTGATTATGTTTTTATGATTGCTTCTAGATTATTTGCTAATTAATGAACATTTTTCACTTTTGAATTTGAGTTGATTTTCAGAATAGAATTTGAATTGTTTTGATTAACCATTATGACTAGGCACTGCAAATGAAGTGACTTGGCATTATTAGCAGATGATCACAATGGGTATTACACAGGGTTTTTACACATAGGAGGCACCCAAGTAGGAGGAATCCTACTTGGAGTCCCTCCCAAGCCGCGCCCCCTGCCATATATAACCGAGGGGGACGGAAAGAGGGGGGGGGGGGGGGGGGGGTGGGGGGGGGGGGGGGGGGGGGGGGGGGGGGGGGGGGCAGAGGGAAGGAAGTGGGAATCCTAATCCACACTTTCCTTTCCCTTCTCCCCTTTCCTTCTCCTCCTTAGGCCGGCCTATATGGGGGGCGCACCAGCCCCTTGTGGCTCGTGCATTTTCCCTCTTGGCCCATAAGGCCCATATCTTTTGCCTGGGGTGCCCGGAACCCCTTCCAGTGACCCGATAAGTACCCGGTACCCCCCGAATCACTTCCGGTGTCCGAATACCATCATCCTATATATCAATCTTTACCTCTCGACCATTTCGAGACTCCTCGTGATGTCCGTGATCTCATCCGGGACTCCGAACAACATTCGGTCACCAAATCACATAACTCATATAATACTATATCGTCAACGAACGTTAAGCGTGCGGACCCTACGGGTTCGAGAACTATGTAGACATGACCGAGACACCTCTACGGTCAATAACCAATAGCAGAGCCTGGATGCCCATATTGGCTCCTACATATTCTACGAAGATCTTTATCGGTCGAACCGTTATGACAACATACGTAATTCCCTTTGTCCATCGGTATGTTACTTGCCCGAGATTCGATCATCGGTATCTTCATACCTAGTTCAATCTCATTACCGGCAAGTCTATTTACTCGTTCCATAATACATCACCTCGTGACTAACTCCTTAGTCGTTTGCTTGCAAGCTTATGATGTGTATTACCGAGAGGGCCCAGAGATACCTCTCCGATACTCGGAGTGACAAATCCTAATCTCGATCTACGCCATCCCAACAAAACACCTTCGGAGATACCTGTAGAGCATCTTTATGATCACCCAGTTACGTTGTGATGTTTGATAGCACACAAGGCATTCCTCCGGTATCCAGGAGTTGCATAATCTGATAGTCGAAGGAATATGGATTTGACATGAAGAAAGCAATAGCAATAAACTGAACGATCAATATGCTAAGCTAACGGATGGGTCTTGTCCATCACATCATTCTCCTAATGATATCATCCCGTTATTAAATGACAACACATGTGCATGGTTAGGAAACCTTAACCATCTTTGATCAACGAGCTAGTCTAGTAGAGGCTTACTAGGGACACAGTATTTGTTTATGTATTCACACATGTATTTAAGTTTCCGATCAATACAATTCTAGCATGAATAATAAACCTTTATCATGAATAAGGAAATATAAAATAACAACTTTATTATTGCCTCTAGGGCATATTTCCTTCAGTTTCCCACTTGTACTAGAGTCAATAATCTAGTTCACATCAACATGTGATTAACACCCATAGTTCACATCGCCATGTGACCAACACCCAAAGAGTTTACTAGAGTCAATAATCTAGTTCACATCGCCATGTGATTAATACCCAAAGAGTACTAAGGTGTGATCATGTTTTGCTTGTGAGAGAAGTTTAGTCAATGGGTCTGTCACATTCAGATCCGTGTGTATTTTGCAAATTTCTATGTCTAGAATGCTCTGCATGGAGCTACTCTAGCTAATTGCTCCCACTTTCAATATGTATCCAGATTGATACTCATAGTCATCCGAATCAGTGTCAAAGCTTGCATCGACGTAACTCTTTACGACGAACTCTTTATCACCTCCATAATCGAGAAAATATTTCCTTAGTTCTCTAAGGATAATTTTGACCGCTGTCCAGTGATCTACTCCTGGATCACTATTGTACCAGCTTGCCAAACTCATGGCAAGGTACACAATAGGTTTGGTACACAGCATGGCATACTTTATAGAACCTATGGCTGAGGCATAGGGAATGACTTTCATTCTCTCTCTATCTTCTGCCGTGGTCGGGTTTTGAGTCTTACGCAACTTCACACATTGCAACATAGGAAAGAACTCTTTCTTTGACTGATCCATTTTGAACTTCTTCAAAATCTTGTCGAGGTATGTGCTTTGTGAAAGTCCTATCAAGCGTCTCGATCTATCCCAATAGATCTTGATGCCCAATATATAAGTAGCTTCACCGAGGTCTTTCATTGAAAAATTCTTATTCAATTATCCTTTTTATGCTATTCAGAAATTCTATATCATTTCCAATCAAAAATATGTCATCCACATATAATATCAGAAATGCTACAGAGCTCCCACTCACTTTCTTGTAAATACAGGCTTCACCATAAGTCTGTATAAAACCATATGCTTTGATTACCTCATCAAAGTGTATATTCCAACTCCGAGATGCTTGCACCAGTCCATAGATGGATCGCTGGAGCTTGCACACTTTATTAGCATCTTTAGGATGGACAAAACCTTCTGGTTGCATCATATACAACTCTTCTTTAAGATATCCATTAAGGAATGCAGTTTTGATGTCCATTTGCCAGATTTCATAATCCTAAAATGCGGCAATTGCTAACTTGATTCGGACGGACATAAGCATCGCTACGGGTGAGAAAGTCTCATCGTAGTCAACCCCTTGAACTTGTCGAAAACCTTTTGCAACAAGTCATGCTTTGTAGACAGTAACATTACTATCAGCGTCATTCTTCTTCTTGAAGATCCATTTATTTTCTATGGATTGCTGATCATTGGGCAAGTCCATCAATGTCCACACTTTGTTCTCATACATGGATCCTATCTCAGATTTCATGGCCTCAAGCCATCTATCGAAATCTGGGCTTATCATAGCTTCTTCATAGTTCGTAGGTTCGCCTTGGTCTAGTAACATGAGTTACAGGACAGGATTGCCATACCACTTTGGTGCGGATCGTGCTCTGGTCGACCTACGAGGTTCAGTAGCAACTTGATCTGAAGTTTCATGATCATCATAATTTGTTTCCTCTCTAGTTGGTGTAGGCATCACGGGAACGGATTTCGCTAATGTGTTACTTTCTAATTCGAGAGAAGGTACAATTACCTCATCAAGTTCTACTTTCCTCCCACTCACTTCTTTCGAGAGAAACTCCTTCTCTAGAAAGGTTCCATTCTTGGCAACAAAGATCTTGCCTTTGGATCTGTTGTAGAAGGTGTACCCAATTGTGTCCTTAGGGTATCCTATGAAGACGCACTTCTCCGATTTGGGTTCGAGCTTATCAGGCTGAATCATTTTGACATAAGTGTCGCAACCCCAAACTTTAAGGAACGACAGCTTAGGTTTCTTGCCAAACCATAGTTCATATGGTGTCATCTCAATGGATTTAGATGGTGCCCTATTTAACGTGAATGCAGCTGTCTCTAATGCATAACCCCAAAACGATAGTGGTAAATCGGTAAGAGACATCATAGAACGCACCATATCCAATAAAGTATGGTTACGACGTTCAGACACACCATTACGCTGTGGTGTTCCATGTGGCGTGAGTTGTGAAACAATTTCACATTGTTTTAAATGAAGGCCAAACTCGTAACTCAAATATTCGCCTCCGTGATCTGATCGTAGAAACTTTATTTTCTTGTTACGATGATTCTCCACTTCACACTGAAATCCTTTGAACTTTTCAAATGTTTCAGACTTGTGTTTCATTAAGTAAATATACCCATATCTACTCAAATCATTTGTGAAGGTCAGAAAATAACGATACCCACCGCATGCTTCAACACTCATTGGACCGCATACATCAGTATGAATTATTTCCAATAAGTCATTAGCTCGCTCCATTGTTCCGGAGAACGGAGTTTTAGTCATATTGCCCATGAGGCATGGTTCGCAAGTATCAAATGATTCATAATCAAGTGATTCCAAAAGTCCATCTGTATGGAGTTTCTTCATGCGATTTACACCAAATGACCTAAACGGCAGTGCCACAAATATGTTGCACTATCATTATCAACTTTGCATCTTTTGGCATCAATATTATGAATATGTGTATCACTAGGATCGAGATTCAATAAACAATTTACATTGGGTGTATGACCATAGAAGGCTTCATTCATGTAAACAGAACAACAATTATTCTCTGACTTAAATGAATAACCGTATCGCAATAAACATGATTCAATCATATTCATGCTCAACGCAAACACCAAATAACATTTATTTAGGTCCAACACTAATCCTGAAGGTAGAGGGAGTGTGCGATGGTGATCTTATCAACCTTGGAATCACTTCCAACACACATCGTCACCTCGCCATTAACTAGTCTCTGTTCAATTTGCAACTCCTGTTTTGAGTTACTAATCTTAGCAACTGAACCGGTATCAAATACCCAGGGGATACTATGAACACTAGTGAAGTACACATCAATAACATGTATATCAAATATACCTTTGTTCACTTTGCCATCCTTCTTATCCGACAAGTATTTGGGGTAGTTCCGCTTCTAGTGACCATTTCCTTTGCAGTAGAAGTACTCAGTCTCAGGCTTGGGTTCAGCTTTGGGCTTCTTCACGGGAGTGGCAACTTGCTTGCCATTCTTCTTAAAGTTCCCTTTCTATCCCTTGCCCTTTTTTCTTGAAAATAGTGGTCTTGTTAACCATCAACACTTGATGCTCTTTCTTGATTTCTACCTTCACCGATTTCAGCATCGCGAAGAGCTCGGGAATCGTTTTCGTCATCCCTTGCATATTATAGTTCATCACAAAGTTCTAGTAGCTTGGTGATAGTGACTAGAGAACTCTGGCAATCACTATCTTATCTGGAAGATTAACTCCCACTTGATTCAAGCGATTGTAGTACCCAGACATTCTGAGCACATGCTCACTGGCTGAGCTATTCTCCTCCATCTTGTAGGCAAAGTACTTGTCAGAGGTCTCATACCTCTTGACACGGGAATGAGTCTGAAATACTAATTTTAGGTTTTGCAACATCTCATATGCTCCGTGGCATTCAAAACGTTTTTGAAGTCCTGGTTCTAAGCCGTAAAGCATGGTGCACTAAACTATCAAGTAGTCATCATATCGAGCTTTGCCATACGTTCATAACGTCTACATCTGCTCCTGCAATAGGTCTGTCACCTAGCGGTGCATCAAGGACATAATTCTTCTATGCAGCAATGAGGATAATCCTCAGATCACGGACCCAGTGCGCATCATTGCTACTATCATCTATCAACTTATTTTTCTCTAGGAACATATCAAAAATAAGGGAGCTATATCGCGAGCTATCAGGACTAAGTGCATGATAAATTAAGTTCAATTAATCAAATTACTTAAGAACTCCTACTTAAATAGACATCCCTCAAGTCATCTAATTGATACGTGATCCAAATAAACTAACCCATGTCCGATCATCACGTGAGATGGGGTAGTCATCCATGGTGAACATCTCTATGTTGATCATATCTACTATATGATTCACATTCGATCTTTCGATCTCTAGTGTTTCGAGGCCATGTCTATACATGCTAGGCTCGTCAAGTTTAACCCAAGTATTCTGCATGTGCAAAACTGTCTTACACCCGTTGTATGTGAACATAGAGTCTATCACACCCGATCATCACGTGGTGTCTCAACACGACGAACTGTAGCAACGGTGCATACTCAGGGAGAACACTTTTACCGTGAAATTTAGTGGAGGGATCAACTTATAATGCTACCATCGTTCTAAGCAAAATAAGATGCATAAAAGATAAACATCACGTGCAATCAAAATATGTGATATGATATGGCCATCGTCATCTTGTGCTTTTGATCTCCATCTTCAAAGCATCGTCATGATCTCCATCATCACCGGCTCAACATCTTGATCTCCATCGTTGCGTCGTGGTCGTCTCGCCAACTATTGCTAACACATAGCGATAAAGTAAAGCAATTACATGGCACTTGCATTTCATACAATAAAGAGACAACCATAAGGCTCCTGCCGGTTGCCGATAAATTACAAAACATGATCATGTCATACAATAACGTATATCACATCATGTCTTGACCATATCACATCACAACATACCGTGCAAAAACAAGTTAGACGTCCTCTACTTTGTTGTTGCAAGTTTTAAGTGGCTGCTATGGGCTTCTAGCAAGAACCGTTCTTACCTACGGCAAAAACCAAAATGGTGAATTATCAAGTTTGCTGTTTTAACCTTCTTCAAGGACCGGCTGCAGTCAAATTCGATTCAACTAAAGTAGGAGAAACAGACACCCGCCAGCCACCTTTATGCAAAACTAGTTGCATGTTAGTCGGTGGAACCGGTCTCATGTGCGTGGACATGTAAGGTTGGTCCGGGCCGCTTCATCCCACAATACCGCCGAATCAAAATAAGACGTTGGTGGTAAGCAGTATGACTATCACTTCCCACAACTTTTTTGTTCTACTCATGCATATCATCTACACATAGACCTGGCTCTAATACCACTGTTGGGAAACGTTGCACGGAAAACAAAAAAAATTCTACGCACACGCAAGATCTATCAAGGAGATGCATAGCAACGAGAGGGGAGAGTGTGCCTACGTACCCTCGTAGACCGTAAGAGGAAGCTTTTCACAACGCGGTTGATGTAGTCGAACTTCTTCGCGCTTCAACCGATCAAGTTCCGAACACACGGCACCTCCGCGTTCTGCACACATTCAGCTCGGTGACGTCCCTCGCCTTCTTGATCCAGCAAGACATCGAGGTAGTAGATGAGTTCCGTCAGCACGGCGGCATGGTGACGGTGATGGTGAAGTGATCTCCGCAGGGCTTCGCCTAAGCACTACGAAAATATGACCGGGGGTGTAAACGGTGGAGGTGGGCGCCGCACACGGCTAGGCAATTGTCTGGTGTGTGCTAGGCGCCCCCCTCCCACATATATATAGGTGGGTGGCAGGGAGGAGCAGCCATAGGAGGGACCCAAGTAGGAGGAATCCTACTTGGAGTCCCTCCCAAGCCGCGCCCCCCTGCCATATATAACCGAGGGGGAAGGAAAGAAGGGGGGAGAGGGAAGGAAGTGGGAATCCTAATCCACACTTTCCTTTCCCTTCTCCCCTTTCCTTCTCCTCCTTAGGCCGGCCTATATGGGGGGCGCACCAGCCCCTTGTGGCTGGTGCATTTCCCCTCTTGGCCCATAAGGCCCATATCTTTTGCCGGGGGTGCCCGGAACCACTTCCAGTGACCCGATAAGTACCCGGTACCCCCCGAAACACTTCCGGTGTCCTAATACCGTCATCCTATATATCAATCTTTACCTCTCGACCATTTCGAAACTCCTCGTCATGTCCATGATCTCATCTGAGACTCCGAACAACATTCGATCACCAAATCACATAACTCATATAATACTATATCGTCAATGAACGTTAAGCGTGCGGACCCTACGGGTTCGAGAACTATGTAGACATGACTGAGACACCTCTCCGGTCAATAACCAATAGCGGAACATATTCTATGAAGATCTTTATCGGTCGAATCGTTATGACAACATACGTAATTCCCTTTGTCCATCGGTATGTTACTTGCCCGAGATTCGATCGTCGGTATCTTCATACCTAGTTCAATCTCGTGATTGGCAAGTCTCTTTACTCATTCCGTAATACATCACTTCATGACTAACTCCTTAGTCATTTGCTTGCAAGCTTATGATGTGTATTACCGAGAGGGCCCAGAGATACCTCTCCGATACTCGGAGTGACAAATCCTAATCTCGATCTATGCCAACTCAACAAACACCTTCGAAGATACCTGTAGAGCATCTTTATGATCACCCAGTTACGTTGTGACATTTGATAGCACACAAGGCATTCCTCCGGTATCCGGGAGTTGCATAATCTCATAGTCGAAGGAATATGTATTTGACATGAAGAAAGCAATAGCAATAAATTGAACGATCAATATGCTAAGCTAACGGATGGGTCTTGTCCATCACATCATTCTCCTAATGATGTGATCCCATTATCAAATGACAACGCATGTCCATGGTTAGGAAACCTTAACCATCTTTGATCTACGAGCTAGTCCAGTAGAGGCTTACTAGGGACACAGTATTTGTTTATGTATTCACACATGTATTTAAGTTTTCGATCAATACAATTCTAGCATGAATAATAAACCTTTATCATGATTAAGGAAATATAAAATAAAAACTTTATTATTGCCTCTAGGGCATATTTCCTTCACCAAGGATTTCCGGCATCATATGATTTTTGGTCGATTTTAACGGCTAGATCCGGCATGCCGCCAAGGTACATTCACCTCCCGGTGGTGGGGCATGCCCCTCCTTGGGTTGCACTAGGCTTGCACATACCGCAAAGACATCATATATGATTTGACAAACCACTTATGGACATCACTTCAGGTGGCCACCATGCAGATCTGCAATTCCTGCATTGAAACCCTACGGATGCAGTAAATGTCTCAAATATTGTATGCGGGCCCGAAAAATGCCATGTACTGGCACGTGTCATGCAATTGCCCCCTTTGAGAGCATGGGAAGTTTCGAGGTCAACGGAGCAATGGGCAACGCACTTCCTTCACAAAACCGGACACTTTCTCTCTCGATAGCCAAATACTACCTCGGAGATGGTGTAGTTTACAAGCGACCTCTGGTCCGGCTTCTACGAAACGCGCTAAAGCATTCACCACACCGTACAAGGGCCATATGACAACACCGTGCCAGGTCCCGAGGATTTCCGGCATCGTATGATTTTTGGTCGATTTTAACGGCTGGATCCGGCATGCCACCGAGGTACATTCGCCCCCCGGTGGTGGGGCCTGCCCCTCCTTTGGTGTCGTCATTCGATGGTGAGGGACGTCACATGTGTCGTTGTTGACGGTGACGGGGAAAGCCGAAGAGATGTTCCGTGCGACCGTCCGTAGGTCCCCGTCCGGACTCATAGTCGTCATACCGAATGCACCATTCCCCATTCCATTCCCTCCCCACCTCACCTAACCATCTCCTCCTCACCGCCCTCTCCTCCCCTCAGGAATCATCGATGGTCGGTCCAAGAGGGTAGAAAAAATAAGAAGAAAAACAAAAGGGAGAACACAATTGTATGAGCTTGGTTTCTATTAGTGGACACGTTTGTGCCACGGATCATTGACGTGGCGCATATCCATCCATCTATCCATCTAGCTATCCACCCCAGATCCATCAATCCATCTAGAGAAAAGGAGGAAAAAAAGAAAAAGAAAAAAATAGCCCACCCAACCCCTACCTCGCTCTCTCCCCACGAACCTCTCTGTCTCTTGCGACTCCTCTCTCCCCCACGAACATGTCTCCCTTGCCGCCGCCATCACCCACGCCGGCCAGTCCCGGCGAGCTCCGGCGGCGCGCAGCATGCCCCCCAAGCTCCCCTAGGTCCGCTCCACCTTCCCCTCCATCTAGAATCGGCGCTCCCGCCCTCCACCGTCCCCGTGGCTAGCTAGGGTTTTGGCCGCCACCCCTAACATCACCGGGATCAGCCACATACGGCGACGGCGAGGCTAGAGCTCAACAGATCCATTACCGGCGTGGCGCATGTATGTCCTTCCCCTCTTTCCTCGCCTGGATCCACCCTCCCCACCTCACCTTCTCCTTTCCTTCCCTTCCTGCAGGTCACCTTGGCGCGGTCTGGACGGTGACGATGGCAGGAGGGCACCATCCTTCCTACTCGAGGAGGCGGAGGATGAGGGGCGCACCTAGCTGGCGGCCCTGTCCTGCTCGAGGAGGCGGGGCCTACCAAGCTCAATCACGGCCACGACGACCCACCTCGGCAGCTAGCACCTCCATCTCCTCCACCTCCTTCCTCTGCTCACTACTGCTGCTGCTAAGTAGAGGAATATGTGATGCAAATCCACTTGTGTGAAGGAATTCTAGAGGGATTTGTAAATAAAAAGTCCTTTATTTATTTATTTATTTGTCTAGTTAGTACCAAACAGAGAGAGAAGATGAGTTTAGAATCCTGGTTCTTTAGTTAGATAGTACCAATAGGGATTGGTTAATTTTGGTTCTACAACATGGATTTGTTGTCCCTCTAATTGCACTTGCTTCTCTTGGTTCATGAGAAAGGATGTATTCCTTTTAGTGTTATGTAGATAGTATATTTGTACTGGTATGATGAACAAGAGCTTCTAGTTAATTACATAATATTGGTGATGTAGTTTTACTTGCTGTGTATGCTTTCTTAGTTGTTCATCAAGCCGCTCTCTTGTATCGTTTGAGTGCGCCAATTAGTTCGGCCAGCCTCTATGATTTATTCTGATAGCTTCTGGAGCCCTTCTATCTATATTTGTGAAAAATTCGACCCAACAAAAAAAATGTTAATCAGTCCACTCTCTCAAAGTTGAGTTTGGGCTGCTGCATATGAATGATTTTTTTTCTCAGTTTGGGTGCTAGGTACTGATGGAGTTGGTGTATCCATAGATAGCATACATTTGCTCATTTTTTTGAGTTCTTCTGTTGCGAATGAAAACAACCATCATGGATCTCCTCTGTTTTCAAGCACCTTGCTTCTCCATGTATGCTTTATGCAGCATATACATCTTGCTCCTCTTTTATTCAGTAGCAATGGAAGTTGATGAAATTTAAGTGTCGTGCTGTTCTAGAGATGCAGGGACGGAGGGACATCCATGGATTGGACTGCAAGGATTGGATGCAAACCAATGCACATGAGGAGAGATGCAAGCCACGCCATGACCTAAAGGTCCCTACCGTGAACCCCTTCCCCTTCCTATGTATAATCATGCTCAACAAATACTTGATATGATTTTGGTTAATTCTCAATTCAGCCTAGCTAGCTATTGTAGTACTTGCTTGTCTCCTTCCAAATGTTGCCCTAGTCCATTAGAGTTTCTTATTTCTCCAGGTAGTACTGCTATTTTTCTGCTCTGCGATTTGGTGTGCATGGTTCCAGGCTCCCAGTCTACCGCTTTTGTTGCTGTGATGTCGAGCTCTGTTTTCTTTATTATTACAAGTTGTAAAATTAGTAGTGGGAAGTAAACTTTTGTTAACTTGTTGGCTGAACCAATGAAACTTCTATTATATTTGATTTGTTGCTCAACTAGTGCTGCAATGATGGAATCGATGATTGTGCATGATGCATCCATCCATTCTATCGGAGAGGCTGTGTTTTTCTTCTTCTTGTGCTAAGATTGATAGCATCACATATCCTATGCTTTTGTTTCTCCAGTAGAGCCTTGTGAGATTGATGTGTCTGCCACCGTCCTCGAATGGTTGTGCAATAATAATGGTCCTAGCTAATTACTAGTATGCGCTGCTGCTAAAACAACTTGCTCCTCGTTTGATTTCGAGGATGCTGTTACTGCTAAAGTAGCACCAACAATAGCCATGCTTTGGTTCCCCAAAATTCAGATGGCACTTGCATCTCTACATACACACACATATGAATATGCACCTCGGTTTGGTTCAGTTTGCATGTGTACATTTGCTTTAACTTTGACTGAAACTATCTTGGTGACACTTGCATCAATGGTGTGATCTGCCCTTGTAGATGTCCTTGGAGAAGATGGCCATTGGAGTGTAGGGGAGGAACAACCTTGTCCTGCTCGAGGAGGAGGAGGAGGAGGACCACCCGAGCTCGATGACGACACGGCAAGAGGTAGCACTCGCCTCCCTCCCAAGGTGAAGGTCTGATCCGCCTATTTAGATTGTCTGCTCTTGTCTTATGCTTGTGAGGGAAGAAGAAAGCCATTGGACTGAATTATATTTACATGTGAGGGGAGCGATCCTTTTGGTAGATGCAGAGTATAGGTTCACAAAACTCACCACATGAGCGTACTACCTATATCCAAATTCTAGATACCACTTGCATCTTTTGTATGTACACATGAAAAAGCATGACGGTTTGCTTCAGTTTGTATCTGTCCAATTGTTTTTTTACTCTGACTGACACTATCTATCTTGGTGGCACTTGCATCTCCTGTACATACATACATATGAATCGGCACCACTCTTTTCTTCAGTTTGTATGTGTCAATTTTTTTGGTTGAACTTTGACTGAAACCAACTGGATGGCACCTCAATTTGTACATACACATGAATCAGCACCACCCTTGGTTCAGTTTTGTATGTGTCCATTTGTTTTTACTTTGACTAAAACCAACTCGATGACACTTGCATCTTCTGTATATACATATGAATCAGCATCACACTTTGGTTCAGTTTATATGCGTCGGTTTTTTGGTTTTAGTTTGACTGAAAATTTATATGAGTAAGTATCATCAGTGACAATCAGAGACCAATTTCTTTCTCTTTGGAGCTTGCCTTGAACAACAACTGATGCTTGATAGACACAACCGAAACTGGAGCATCTCTGTACTGTATGTATTAGTTGCATTGTTTGGTTCAAGCACCAACATGACAAGTTATCTTCAGCAAAAGCAATAATTTTCTGCCTTTTTAGTTAGATGCCTCTGTTCTACGTGATTTTCTTTTGGTAAATTTAGTGTATAGATTACATATTCATCCTCATGTGTAGGATCTTCGGTTTGTTATAATAACTGTATGCCACCTCCATCGTTGCAGCCTTCTCTCCCCCACCACCGCCCCTCGGCCTCCTCTAATGTTGTTGTGGATTCTTAGAATGGTAATGTTATGTACATAAAAAATATTCAATGGTCTGTGTTTGCAAATCCATGGTTGTTGAATCATGTCTGTATAAGCATTTGTAAATAGCTAGCCTTTTTAGCTAATCTTTTTTTTGGTTCTGGTCAGCAAGTATGTCGACGGCAATGCCGTAGGCATAGATGGTTGTCGTGATACCAGGAGCTGCCGTGTGGCGTGTATGCCTATGGCAAAGTCGTCGGCATAGTTTAGGATCTATGCTTACGGCTTTGCTGTAGGCATAGTCCACGACCAGGAGCAACCATGAGCTGCCATGTGGCATGCTATGCCGACGGCAAAGCCGTAGGCATAGATTTGCATATATGCCGATGGCAAAGCCGTAGGCATAGCATGCCATGTGGCAGCTCATGGTTGGTCGGAATTCGCAACGGCGCCGTCAGCTGCCGTCTCGTCCTTTTTTTGCTGACGGTGAATGTATGCCGACGGCCGTACGGAAGCCGTCGGCATAGCCGTCTATGCCGACGGCATCCCAGGGTACGCCGACGCAAATGTTGCCGATGGCCCTATGCCGACGGTGGCCGTCGGCATAGGCCTATCCTGACAGGAAACTAGCCTATGCTGAGGACCAGGGCCGTCGGCATAGTAGGTCATTCTGGTAGTGATTCAAGCCATTTCAACCACATTCCAAAGACTTTTTTTCATGGAAAACGGGAGTTTATTCCATAATAATAGGATTACAATCTAGTGGAAATAAGTCCTCAATACAAAGAGGCCACGTATGCAACCATACATTAGTACACTGCTTCTATACGATTGTAATTAGCCAGTTGATCTACTACCTTATTTTTATCTCTTCTAAGTTTTGCGAGTAGAGTAAGATTCGTTCATCGAGAGAGCAACCCATCCCACCGGTGGTGGAGGCCAGGGCATCTGCATTCGAAAGAGTTGTGTGCTCCAATATTAATTAGAACTCATGACAATAATTTATTGGCAGGAGTATTGCCTTTTGGCTATGGAGTAATGAGAACACAAAACAAATAAACCAAATGTGCTCATGAGCTCCCCGCTGCACTCGCCACCACCACCCCCGCTCCGCCCGCCGCTGCCGCCACCGCCCTCATAGCCAGCCGCTGCCTTCGCAGCCCACATCACGGCCGGCGATGCCAGGGCTCCGTTCCCACCCCTCGCTGATGGCCCACACTCGCAGATCTACCGGGATTTGGCTTGGGGAGGGGAGGGGATTTAGGATCCCGCTCCCGAGCATGTACCAGGCGTTCCCGAAGATGTTGCAGCCGCTCTCCGTGGTCTCGCCGGAGGTCCTGCAGGAAACAAGGGAGGTGCGGTGCAGGGAACGAGCAATGCGGATGCGCGACGACGCCCTCTACTGGTCGCTATGCGCTTGGGAATGGAGGGAAGAAGTGGAGGATGTAGTGCAGTATCTAGATCCATCCTCGGTGCTCCACCGACATGCTCTGATTTGCAAATCCCGGGCGGATCAAGAGCTGCGGAACCTAGCCTGGAGGATCTACTTCGAGGGCACGGCGAAAGAGAAGCGCCGTATGCCGCACCCATCGGAACCTCCAGAGGCTTTCGTCAATTGGGCACGGAGCAAAGGGAAATCGGAAGATCCACTCCGGGCTGTGAGATGGGAATGCATCACGGGGCTGATGCTGTCCAGGAGTCCACCGGAGTCGAAGCAGATAGACCCCCTGCCATTCCTGTCTCCTTCACCAGCATTGGACTAGTTCGCATGCCGCCTGCAAATCCAGAGGTAAAACAAGTTCCGCACAGATTGACAGTGGTAGTTTCTATGGATACAGTTGCCTCAGGCCTCAATCCCAACATCACCAGGGCAGACGACAGGTTGCTCGACTCTTGCAAGCTAGTGAGCAACTTTGCAGGGTATAGTGAAGAAGATATCAATTTCCTATCAGCCAACATTTGGAAGGTGTCTAATAACTGTGGTGAGGAACTGCGGCTCTCAGCATATCATAGCCATCACGAATGTGGGCGAGGGAG
The DNA here is from genome assembly GCA_011799875.1 of Thinopyrum elongatum. Lineage (NCBI taxonomy): Eukaryota > Viridiplantae > Streptophyta > Magnoliopsida > Poales > Poaceae > Thinopyrum > Thinopyrum elongatum. Next base: position 588,615,730 of record CM022299.1, on the reverse strand, counting down.
AGGTTCCCCAACTGAAATTGGGAAGGCAAATTCTCAGTTCAGCTCGACTGCGGAGAGCTCTATAGTTGATCAGCGGAGACAAGGCTGGGGTGGTCCTGCTGCCTCTGTTTTTGGAGCTCCAGGCCATGACACTAGAGAGTAGGAGAATGGCGATGTCCTGGTCTTGGGTCAGTCCTCTGATGTTACAGGGAAGAACAGAGATCATGCGCCTGATAACACAAGCCTGTGTCAAGAGATTTATGTCGACATGAGTCCAACTCTGCTGGTGATGCAGCGCGCGGGAGGGTTCAACTTCCTTCAAGGGCACAGTCGTGCGAAGCCTCAAAAGCAGAAAAGGGGGTAGGTGGAAGAAAACTCACCTGGTCCCGTGTCGTGTGGGCTGGATGACTCGGCGATAGAATTCCACCGTCAGCTATGGCTGCCTATAAAAGTAGGAGAAGAAGAAAACCCTAGCATAGCCAAGAATCCCTCCCTCTCCAACGCTGCCACCGCCAACAAGCAAGGAGAGATGGCTGACGGTGGGCTAGGGCGGGGAAGGAACAAGAAACAAGGAGGCCGTGGTGACAATTATGGGAAGTGGCCGCAGGATCAGCACCTGATGCAGCCGCCGCCGGGCCAGGCCCCTTAGTTCTTCGGTTATGGTTTCCAAGGGGGGCCGCCGCCGTGGAACTTCCATGGTCAGTTCCCTCCGCCGTACCCACAACAACAATTGGGGGGGTGGGGGGCGGGCCGCCGCAACAATGGTTTGGACTTGTCCCACCATAACAAGGAGTGATGCATGATCAGGGGCCCCCTTGTGCTAACTCAGATCACAGCAACAATTCAACTGGAGGGCAGATCAACTCAAAAAATCAGTCCAAGCAGAAGAAGAAGCAGGACATGCCAACTACCTCAGCATCTACAGGTCTGATGTCCTACTCTCAAATTGTTTGTTATGGCTGTAGTGAACCTGGGCATCATGTGGACAAGTATGTCAAGCCAAGAAGCTGTTTTATCTGCAAGATGGTGAACCACAAGGTGGAAACTTGCCCAATCAGAAAGAAAACCCACACATCAGCCAGATATGTGGGAAGTGCTGCCCCAGGGCTTGGCTTCAACCATGTGGATGCTCCAGATGTCAACTCTCAGCATCATGGGGGACTGAAAAATGTGGGTATTGTGCTAGTGGAAGCTGGAGAAGTGTCTAAGCAAGAACTGGCCAAGGAATTTGCTGATATATACAAGACCAACTGGCCATTGCCTATCAATGCTCTGGATGAATGGTCTTTCTTGGTCAAATTTCCTCTAGAGATTGATGTGGAGCAAGTTGCTGGATACCCATGTTTTGGTCTGAAAAAAGAAAATGTGGTGGTTAATGTTGAGGTCTGGAGAGGCAATGTGGAGGCTAAGGATGATTTACATGAAGTGTGGATCAAAATCAGGAAAATGAACCTAAAATGGTGTGATTGGAATATGTTGGACCAAATCACATCTACTCTGGGTGTGCTAGTGGATGTTGATTGGCAACATAATTTTTAGTCATTCTATGAGACAATTAGGGACAAGATCTCCTGCAAAGACCCTTCCAAGATCCCAGAAGAGAGACTGTTTGGCATAAAAGGCAAAATCTATAGATTAGTGATTGAAGTAGAACCAACTCCTAACAATGCACAGGGGGATGCTGATTCTGAACCTGCTGCATCTACTAAAATCTCCATGGGCTCTGGGAACAGAGGGGATACCTCAACTGATGGCAGATCCCAATCTGGTTCTAGGACTGGCTCTGAATCTGGTTCTCTCACTGGCAATGGAAACACCAACCCAAGGCCACAACCCCTAGGACACAATCACCCCTTGGGAGACACGGCTACCCCCACTTCAAAGCTGAAGGAGCACCTACCAGAATCCCAATACTCCCCCAGGATCAATGCCCATGAGCTCTTGCTCAACTCTGAACAGGGGGACTCTGCTGACTTCAACCTATTGAGAGAAATGGAGTTGATGGATGAGGATGAGGATTTTGTGGAGGAGCTGAATGATGGACCTATTATGGCAGAAATGGAAGAAGATACCAATGCAAACTCTGAGTAACAGGTGAAGGAAATATGCCATAGAGGCAATAATAAAGTTGTTATTTTATATTTCCTTATTCATGATAAACGTTTTTTTTTTGAAATTCATGATAAACGTTTATTATTCATGCTAGAATTGTATTGATCGGAAACATAAATACATGTGTGAATACATAAACAAATACCGTGTCCCTAGTAAGCCTCTACTAGCCAAGCTCGTTGATCAAAGATGGGTAAGGTTTCCTAACCATAGACATGTGTTGTCATTTGATAACGGGATCACATCATTAGGAGAATGATGTGATGGACAAGACCCATCCGTTAGCTTAGCATAATGATCGTTCAGTTTATTGCTATTGCTTTCTTCATGTCAAATACATATTCCTTCGACTATGAGATTATGCAACTCCCAGATACCGGAGGAATACCTTGTGTGCTATAAAATGTCACAACATAATTGGGTGATCATAACGATGCTCTACAGGTATCTCCGAAGGTGTTTTGTTGAGTTGGCATAGATCGAGATTAGCATTTGTCACTCCGAGTATCGGAGAGGTATCTCTGGGCCCTCTCGATAATACACATCATAAGAAGCCTTGCAAGCAAAGTGACTAATGAGTTAGTTACAGGATGATGTATTACGGAATGAGTAAAGAGACTTGCCAGTAACGAGATTTAACTAGGTATGAAGATACCAACGATCAAATCTCGGGCAAGTAACATACCGATGGACAAAGGGAATTACGTATGTTTTCATAACGGTTCGACCGATAAAGATCTTCGTAGAATATGTGGGAACCAATATGGGCATCGAAGTTCTGCTATTGGTTATTGACCGGAGAGGTGTCTCGGTCATGTCTACATAGTTCTCGAACCCGTAGGGTCCGCACGCTTAACGTTCGTTGACGATATAGTGTTATATGAGTTATATGTTTTGGTGACCGAATTTTGTTCAGAGTCCCGGATGAGATCACGGACATGACGAGGAGTCTCAAAATGGTCAAGAGGTAAAGATTGATATATAGGACGATGATAATTGGACACCGGAAGTGTTTCGGGACGTACCGGAAAGAAATCGGGTCACCGGAAGGGGTTCCGGGCACCCCCCGGGAAGTTATGGGCCTTATGGGCCAAAGAAGGGGACAGACCAGCCGACTAGTGGGCTGGCGTGCCCCTCCCTTGGCTGGCCAGCCCTAAGGGGAAGGAAAGGGGAGGGGTGGCCCCTCCTGCCTTTCCCTCGTCAGGATAGAAAGGAAGGGGGGGGGGGGGGGCGCCACCTCCTCCTTCCTTCCTCCCGCACTCCAAATAAGGAAGGGGCGCCACTTGGGGGAAGACACCAAGTAGGATTCGGCCTACTTCGGGGCGCCTCCTAGCTGCTCCCTCCACCCGCACCTATATATATGTGGGAGGGGGCTCCTAGCACAACACACAACATTGTCTTAGCCGTGTGCGGCGACCCCCACCATGGTTTACACCCCTGGTCATATTTTCGTAGTGCATAGGCGAAGCCCTGCGGAGATAACTTCACCATCACCGTCACCACACCTTCGTGCTGCCAGAACTCATCCACTACCTCGCTGTCTTGTTGGATGAAGAAGGTGGAGGATGTCACCGAGCTGAATGTGTGTTGAACGCGGTGGTGCCGTACGTTCGGTACTTCATCGGTTGGATCGCGAAGAAAGTTCGACTACATCATCCGTGTTGTCAAACGCTTCCGCTTACGGTCTACGAGGGTAAATAGACACACTCTCCCCTCTCGTTTCTATGCATCTCCATGGATAGATCTTGCGTGTGCTTAGAATTTTTTTTGTTTTCCATGCAACGTTTCCCAACAGTGGCATCCGAGCCAGGTCTATGCGTAGATGATATGCACGAGTAGAACACAATGAGTTGTGGGCGGTGATAGTCATACTGCTTACCACCAACGTCTTATTTTGATTCGGTGGTATTGTGGGATGAAGCGGCCCGGACCAACCTTACATGTCCACGCACATGAGACCGGTTCCACCGACTGACATGCAACTAGTTTTGCATAAAGGTGGCTGGCGGGTGTCTGTTCCTCCTACTTTAGTTGAATCGAATTTGACTACGGCCGGTCCTTGAAGATGGTTAAAACAGCAAACTTGATGAAACACCATTGTGGTTTTTGCGTAGGAAAGAACCGTTCTTGCTAGAAGCCGGTAGCAGCCACGTAAAACTTGCAACAACAAAGTAGAGGACGTCTAACTTGTTTTTGCAGGGCATGTTGTGATGTGATATGGTCAAGATATGATGTGATATATATTCATGTATGAGATGATCATGTTTTGTAATATCGACAACCGGCCTAAGTTCGTCGTTTCGAAGCACCTTGTGATGATCGGGTGTGATAGACTCTACCTTCACATACAACGGGTGTAAGACAGTTTTGCACATGCAGAATACTTGGGTTAAACTTGACGAGCCTAGCATGTACAGACATGGTCTCGGAACACTGGAGACTGAAAGGTCGAATGTGAGTCATATAGTAGATATGATCAACATAAAGATGTTCACCATTGATGACTACCCCATCTCACATGATGATCAGACATGGGTTAGTTGATTTGGATCACGTATCACTTAGATAATATGAGGGGTGTTTATTTAAGTGCGAGTTCATTAGTAATTTGATTAATTGAACTTAATTTATCATGAACTTAGTATTATAGTTTTGCATATCTATGTTGTAGATCAATGGCCCGAGGTACCATTCCCCTAAATTTTAATGCGTTCCTAGAGAAAACTAAGTTGAAAGATGATGGTAGCAATAATGCGGACTAGGTCCGTGATCTGAGGATTATCCTCATTGCAGCACAGAAGAATTATGTCCTTGATGCACCGCTAGGTGACAGACCTGTTGCAGGAGCTGATGCAGACGTTATGAACATTTGACAAGCTCGATATGATGACTACTTGATAGTTTAGTGCGCCATGCTTTACGGCTTAGAATCGGGGCTTCAAAGACGTTTTGAACGCCATGGAACATATGAGATGTTCCAAGATTTGAAATTGGTATTTCAGACTTATGCCTGTGTTGAGAGGTATGAGACCTCTGACAAGTACTTTGCCTACAAGATGGAGGAGAATAGCTCAGCCAGTGAGCACGTACTCAGAATGTCTGGGTACTACAATCGCTTGAATCAAGTGGGAGTTAATCTTCCAGTTAAGATAGTGATTGACAGAGTTCTCTAGTCACTATCACCAAGCTACTAGAACTTCGTGATGAACTATAATATGCAAGGGATGACGAAAATGATTCCTGAGCTGCTCACGATGCTGCAATCGGTGAAGGTAGAAATCAAGAAAGATTAACAAAACCACTAGTTTCAAGAAAAATGGCGAGGGAAAGAAAGGGAACTTCAAGAAGATTGGCAAGCAAGTTGTCGCTCCCATGAAGAAGCCAAAGTTGGACCCAAGCCTGAAACTGAGTGCTTCTACTACAAAGGAAATGGTCACTGGAAGCGGAACTGCCCCAAATACTTGGCGGATAAGAAGGATGGCAAAGTGAACAAAAGTATATTTGATATACATGTTATTGATATGTACCTTACTAGTGTTCATAGTAGCACCTGGGTATTCGATACTTGTTCAGTTGCTAAGATTAGTAACTCGAAACAGGATTTGCAGAATAAATAGAGACTAGTTAAGTGCGAGGTGACGATGTGTGTTGGAAGTGATTCCAAGGTTGATACGATCGCCATCGGACACTCCCTCTACCTTCAGGATTAGTGTTGAACCTAAATAAATGTTATTTGGTGTTTGCATTGAGCATGAATATGATTAGATCATGTTTATTGCAATACGGTTATTCATTTAAGTTAGAGAATAATTGTTGTTCTGTTTACATGAATAAAACCTTCTATGGTCATACACCCAATGTGAATGGTTTATTGAATGTCGATCGTAGTGATACACATATTCATAATATTAATACCAAAAGATGCAAAGTTAATAATGATAGTGCAACATACTTGTGGCACTGCCGTTTAGGTCATATTGGTGTAAAGCGCATGAAGAAACTCCATGCAGATGGACTTTTGAAATCACTTGATTATGAATCATTTGATACTTGCGAACCATGCCTCATGGGCAAGATGACTAAAACTCCATTCTCCGGAACAATGGAGCGAGCTAATAACTTATTGGAAATAATACATACCGATGTATGCGGTCCGATGAGTGTTGAGGCACGCGGAGGGTATCGTTATTTTCTAACCTTCACAGATGATTTAAGTAGGTAAGGATATATCTACTTGATGAAACACAAGTCTGAAACATTTGAAAAGTTCAAAGAATTTCAGAGTGAAGTGGAGAATCATCGTAACAAGAAAATAAAGTTTCTAAGATCTGATCGCGGAGGCGAATACTTGAGTTACAAGTTTGTCCTTCATTTAAATCAATGTGGAATTGTTTCACAACTCACGCCACCTCGAACACCACAGCTTAATGGTGTGTCCGAACGTCGTAACCGTACTTTATTAGATATGGTGCGATCTATGATGTCTCTTACCGATTTACCACTATCGTTTTGGGGTTATGCATTAGAGACAGCCGCATTCATGTTAAATAGGCCACCGTCTAAATCCGTTGAGACGACACCGTATGAACTGTGGTTTAGAAAGAAGCCTAAGCTGTCGTTTCTTAAAGTTTGGGGTTGCGACACTTATGTCAAAAGGCTTCAGCCTGATAAGCTCGAACCCAAATCGGAGAAGTGCATCTTCATAGGATACCCTAAGGAAACAATTGGGTACACATTCTACTACAGATCCGAAGGCAAGATCTTTGTTGCCAAGAATGGATCCTTTCTAGAAAAGGAGTTTCTCTCGAAAGAAGTGAGTGGGAGGAAAGTAGAACTTGATGAGGTAATAGTACATTCTCTCGAATTGGAGAGTAGCACATCACAGAAAACTGTTCCAGTGATGCCTACACCAACTAGAGAGGAAGCAAATGATGATGATCATGAAACTTTAGATCATGTTGCTACTGAACCTCGTAGGTCGACCAGAGCATGATCCGAAACAGAATGGTACGGTAATCCTGTCCTGGAAGTCATGTTACTAGACCAAGGCGAACCTACGAACTATGAAGAAGCTATGATGAGCCCAGATTCCGACAGATGGCTTGATGCCACGAAATATGTGATAGGATCCATCTATGAGAACAAAGTGTGGACTTTGGTGGACTTGCCCGATGATCGGCAAGCCATAGAAAATAAATGGATCTTCAAGAAGAAGACTGACGCTGATGGTAATGTTACTGTCTACAAAGCTCGACTTGTCGTGAAAGGTTTTCGACAAGTTCAAGGAGTTGACTACGATGAGACTTTCTCACCCGTAGCGATGCTTAAGTCTGTCGAAATCATGTTAGCAATTGCCACATTTTACGATTATGAAATCTGGCAAATGGACGTCAAAACTGCATTCCTTAATGCATATCTTAAAGAAGAGTTGTATATGATGCAACCAGAAGGTTTTGTCGATCCTAAAGGTGCTAACAAAGTGTGCAAGCTCTAGCGATCCATCTATGGACTGGTGCAAGCATCTCGGAGTTGGAATATACGCTTTGATGAGGTGATCAAAGCATAAGGTTTTATACAGACTTACGGTGAAGCCTGTATTTACAAGAAAGTGAGTGGGAGCTCTGTAGCATTTCTGATATTATATGTGGATGACATATTGTTGATTTGAAATGATATAGAATTTCTGGATAGCATAAAAGGATACTTGAATAAGAGTTTTTCAATGACAGACCTCAATGAAGCTGCTTATATATTGGGCATCAAGATCTATAGAGATAGATGGAGACGCTTAATAGGACTTCCACAAAGCACATACCTTACTAAAGTTTTGAAGAAGTTTAAAATGGATCAGTCAAAGAAAGGGTTCTTATCTGTGTTACAAGGTGTGAAGTTGATTCAGACTCAAAGCCCGACCACTACAGAAGATAGAGAGAAAATGAAAGTCATTCCCTGTGCCTCAGCCATAGGTTCTATCATGTATGCTATGATGTGTACCAGACCTGATGTGTGCCTTGCCATAAGTTTGGCAAGGAGGTACCAAAGTAATCCAGGAGTGGATCACTGGACAGCGGTCAAGAACATCCTGAAGTACCTGAAAAGGACTAAGGAAATATTTCTAGGTTATGGAGGTGATAAAGAGTTCATCGTAAAGGGTTACGTCGATGCTAGCTTTAACACCGATTCAGATGACTCTGAGTCTCAATCTGGATACATATTGAAAGTGGGAGCTGTTGACACCAGATTTTTCACGGTCAAGAACTTATTTAAGATGACCTCAAATGGAGAAGTGATCTACATTAAAGAGTTCCGTATTGTTGATATGAACATCTTTGAAGTTTGGGCCATCGCCGTCCGATTTCATCTCGAAGGCCGAAACTATGCTCAAAGTACTAAGATCTTATATTCAGAGTACAGTTTGGCTGATTAATCCCCCAATACGACCTCAAATGGGAAAACTTTCTACAAGAATTGTCTTCGTCTTGTCGAAACGGTTGATTTTGATATAAAAATCATCCCAATCCGAGTTCGTATGCAGAAGTTAGAGGCAACACATTGCGGACCGGTCGTGAGTGAAAAAAGTGACGCGAGGGACCAGACACCTACCTAGGTGGTGTCTGATGGGTCGCGTGAGTTATTCGACCTTTGCCGGCTGAATGAAGCTTGCCGGCAGAGTAAAATCTTGCCGGCGTAGAAAGCTTGCCGGCGTGGAAGCTTGCCGGTGTGAAAGCTTGCCGAGGTGAAACCTTGCCGGGGTGAAAGCTTGCCAGTGTGGAAGCTTGCCCGTGTGAAAGCTTGCCGGGTGGAAATCTTGCTGGTGTGAAAGCTTGCCGGGGTGAAAACCTTGCTGGTAAAGCTTGCCGGGGTGGAAACCTTGCCGGCGTGGAAAGCTTGCCGGGAAAAAGCTTGACGGAAAAGTGGAAGCTGTCAAAGTCAATCCAACCAGGAGATGGAGATGGGCTCAAAAGGTTATTCAGATGACCTCGTATGGAAAAGTGTTCTAGATGGAAGTTGTGCGTATCGTCGAAACGGTCAGCTTTGCTTTTGGAGTCATCATCGTCGGAGATAGTATATGGACTACAAAGTTGTTACAAGACTCAAACAGTTCAGAAAACTGCATAATTGAATCCGACCCACAGTTAAAGATGGGCCCTAAAAGTCATAAAGACGGCCTTAAAAGGAGAAGTGACCTGCGTTGTATTATGCAGATCATCGAGGCAGACAAGTTTGATGTTGAACTCGACTCCATCCGAGTTAATATGCGATCTCTACGGCCCGCGCAAGAAGCAGGACAGAAGTATGAGACAGATTCGGGCTGAATCCGAGTTTGACTGAAACTAGAACTGTAGGACGTGAATTGATGTAATTTTCTTGTAAAGAAAGCCTAGATGAATCCTTTACTTGTACGGGAAGTCCAGCCGCCTCTTATATATGTTAGGGGTGACGGCCGATTAAAACAACACACAATCGAACAAATCAATATACTTCATTTTATCTACGTTTTATCCCTCCATCGTTTTTCTCTCTCGTTCTTCGCTGTTCTTCGTGTTTGAGAGCTGCGAATCCCGAGGCTCTAGGAGCGAGCGAATCGACCTAGGGCAGCCCATAGCCGCCGCACTCCCTGACGGGGTCCCTCCCGGGCGTGTGGGGTTTCGGGTGCTAAAAGCACCCGCCGACTGTCTTGCGTATCGCGCTGTCAGTCGGGTCTCCTTCGACGTGAGCTGCGGTGCATCACCCCCGGCGTCGAGGGTACACATGACGTGTTCGTGTGTCAACACACTTTTTGGCGACTTCGCTGGGGACTAAAGATCAATCATCATCATCATCCATCATGTCTGACAACGACAAGATTCCCATGCCCTCGGAAATCAACGCTGATAACATAATCAAGCCCAATTTTGTGGAGTTATCGGAGGAACATCGCCAAGATTATGAGGAGTACAAGAAGGCGCGTGAAGAAAAGGAGATGCAGGAGTTCCTTGCTAAGTTCAAGAAGGATCGTCAAGGCAATATCACTCCGGTTGAAGAAATCAAGTTTCCTCCTCTTCATGATGAACAGGTTAAACCCCCTGTGAGTACTGCCTTCTCTCCTGAGGTATGGGCTGAAATTGATAGTCGCATTACTGATAGCAATAATCTTTTATACCAAATTTTCTTGGAAAATAGTAATGCTTAAAAAAGTATGCCTCAATCATCTATTGGTAATGTTGGTGTGCCTGTTACCGCAGAAATCCCTAATCCAACTTTACCTATTTCATCGGCGCCTCCCGTGCCGATGAATTTTTATCCTAGCCCAACAAATCAACTTATTGCTGCACCCATTAATCCTATCATGAGTATGCCAGGTTCGGTGGTGACGCCGAACCAAACCCTACCTACAAGTGCAAACATTGTTAGATCATTGCCGAATTACAATTCGGCATATATGCCACAATTCACACCTGCAACTACTAACCCTACTCCTCCCATGCCACTGCCACAAGCTTCATCGTCCGCTGTGGATGATGGTCCAACTAATCTTAGAGAGGAGATGGCTAAGATGCTCCGAGAGAGTTTTGGAGTTGAGTTGCCAAGGAACCGTATTTACCAAAAGCCATATCCAGAATACTTCGATGCCATTCAGTGCCCTCCGGGATATAAAATTCCAGATTTTGTTAAGTTTAATGGAGAGGGCACAAAAACCACATGGGAGCATGTTAGTCAATACTTGGCACAATTAGGTGAAGTATGCTCACTAAATGAATTGAAAGTGTGTTTATTTCCTTTATCATTAACTGGTACCGCATTTTCATGGTTTTCTTCTTTACCACATGGTTCCATTCGGGTTTGGTCGTAGCTAGAGCAGAAATTTCATGATCACTTTTATAGCGGCGATAACGAGCTTAAGTTATCACATCTTACATCGGTTAGACAAAAGCATGATGAATCGGTTTCCGATTACGTCAAAAGATTTAGAGATACAAAAAACCGGTGCTATAGTTTGGTGATAACCGAGATAGATTTGGCTGATCTTGTGCTTAATGGTTTGAGAACTCACGTTAGAGAAAGGCTATGAGTTTTTAAATGTTAACCAAGTCTTACAAAGGGCTTTGGCTCAAGAAAGCCGAAGCAAAGATCTTAAAGAGGTGCATAGGTATAAAGCTGATCATCCTAAGATGAACATGGTTGAATATGATAGTGATCACTCGAACGATGAGGGTGATATTTATGCTACTGAATTTGTTTGGCCATCTAAGGCCAAACCCTTTACTTGCAATGATCTGAAACCGATTCATAAGAATCATGATGAAGAGATGAAGTTTACTTTTAATATTGCCAAGTGTGATAAAATATTTGATGCTTTGCTGCAAGCCAAAATTATTAGAATATCTCATACTTTACCGCCATTTGAAGAGCTAAAACGGCGCGCTTATTGCAAGTATCATAATTCTTTTTCTCATGCTACTATCGATTGCAATGTTTTTCGACGACAGATACAATCGGCCATTAATGACGGCCGATTGAACTTTTCTGAGATGCAAGTTGATAAACAACCCTTTCCAATGACTACCATGGATTTGGAAGGGAAGAAGCTGCTCATTCGGCCGGAGGTAGCCGAATCTGCTAATAAAGCTAATATCATTGTTGGTCAGCCCAGGAAAGATAAGGAGAGCGACAAGGTCCTGGGGAGACAAGTTGTGCTTGACAAGCAACCCGGTGGCAAGGAGATAATCAAGATCACCATCAAGAATCCTACACTCGGGGGGCAACCACAAGGGTAAGAGAACACTCATGTCAATTTTCTTAAGCCCAAGAGTCCAGAGGTTGGCAAGTGGAAGACGAATGAAGCTAAAGTGCAGCGCAAGAAAATCAAGCCAACTTTTGATATGTTGCTGTCCAAGTATGCCAGTCAAGCGGCCGGTCCTAGCTCTAACCGGTCATCAAATTTGAAGCGCTCAAGGTCACCTCCTCGGGAAGAATTTTAGCATCATGCAAGGCCATATGGGTCGTGGGCACCGGGACCATGGATGCCGCCACCCCCCTATGCGCCATACTACATGGGAGACTTCAATGGAGGATGGTGGCAGCCCCCAATGGCCCCTCATGCTTTTCATCCGGGTTGGGCAGAACCAAGGAGGCCCGTTCATGAGAGACTTTCTTATCCCACACTAGGCCATTTGAACAATGGTGTCAATCGGCCAATGCAAGATAATCAAAAAAGGGTTGGCAAGCAAGTGTGGCGTGCTAAATCACCAAGTGCTGAAATTTCAGAGCCTAGCAAGCAAAAGGAGAAGAATACTAGTGCTGAAACTATTATGATAGGCACTAAAGAATTGACAATCAAAGACCGATTATTGTTGAAAATCCGGTTGGTTCCAATAAAGATGTGGCTGTTGTCCAGCAAGGTCCCATGACTAATGATCATGAAGCTAGCACAAGCAAGGCCAAGTCGAGGGATCCAAAATATACTCAACCTAAGTGGTGTCCTTCCGGTCTGACCAAGGCACAAAAAAGGAGATTGCAGCGCATGAGGAGTCAAGAGATGGCAGAACAGGAGGCCGAGAAGCAAAGAGATAAATTATTCAAGGACATTCGGCCTATGGTACCTACAAAACAAGTATGGATACCTAAACAAATAAAAGGTGTAGTGGCTTCTACATCAGTCACGACAGCACCTACACCACCAAAGAAGGACGATGCCACCGCTATTACATCGTCCCCATCACCTATTGATTCCACTTCGCTTGGACAGATTTCAGAATCGATGAACACACCCGAGGAGGAAGATGATATGTAGGATTATGAGCCTACACCGGTCCGCGAAGGTATGGATATCAATATGGTGTATTACTTACCCGCTGAATTTCGTGCTATAGATGAAGAAGGGGAAGTAGCTCAGCTAGATTTTGGTCCTAAAAATGCTATATTCGAGAAGCCAAAAGAACCTGTGACACACTTGAAGCCATTGTTCCTTAAAGGTCATATTAATGGATCGCCGGTTGCTAGAATGCTTGTCGATGGTGGTGCTGTGGTGAATCTTATGCCATATTCGGTGTTCAAAAAATTGGGTTTGCCTGATGAACAATTGATCAAGACCAATATGGTGCTTAATGGATTTGAAGGCAAAGAGAAAACTGAAGCCAAAGGTGTGATGTATGTGGAGCTTACAGTCGGAAACAAAACTTTGGATACAGCATTCTTTGTCGCCGAGGTGCAAGGTAACTACAATGTGATATTAGGCAGCGATTGGGTTCATGTAAACCAATGTGTGCCATCTACTATGCACCAGTTTTTGATTCAATGTGTGGATGATGAAGTAGAGGTCATTCATGCGGATAATTCAGCTTGTGTTGCTTTGGCCGGTGCATCGGTGGATTGGCAACATCCCAATGCTACTTGCTTGATGGGACGCAACTTATCAGAATTTGATTTTCTTAGCGCCACAAAAAGTGGTTTCGTGCCCGTTTCTTTAAAGCCGGTTGGTGGTAATCGGCTCCAAGGTATGATGTATTTAAATGGATTCTAACTCAGATTGGTTGCAAAAGCGTCTTGTTGAATATCGGTCCAATGAGAACGATATGTATGCACTACTAGAAAAACGGCTATAGATAATATGGACACTAATGGCGCACTGTACACATGGTGCGCCATTACAAAATAGTAATGGCGCACCATGTGTAGGTGCGCCATTAGTAACCTAAACAGTAATGGCGCACTAGGAGAAAAGTGCACCATTACTATGTTTGACCAAGGTTTGACCCAATCCTGGACATAGTAATGGCGCACTTTGTATAGGTGCGCCATTAGTAAGTTGACATAGTAATGGCGCACTTTGTAAAGGTGCGCCATTACTAACTTTCTGAGGTGGCCAAAAAATTCACCAAATGCACCCCTCCCCCCCCTTGGACCGCCTTTTCAGTTTCAAAAAAAATAAAAGAAAATGATAGAAATGTCAAAAAAATAAAAGAAAATAAGATTCCCATGTGATATGTGGTCTAGTTGTTAGCAAAATTTACAAACATAAATTTTCGACTTTTTTGCAAAATCTCTCGAGAATTTGTAAAATGGGCATAACTTTTGCATACGAACTCCGATGAAAAAGTTTTTTATATCAAAAATCATCTACTCGAAAAGTTATATCCGAACTCAACCGGGGGGGAACCCCGTTGAAGATTTTTAGAATCCTCAAAAACCTAACAGAAAAAAAGTTACGAGGCTTTCAAGATCTGGAGAGGCAAAAAAATTAAAAAAAAATCAAACTCAGTAATGGCGCACCTGCCCATGGTGCGCCATTACTATCTTCCCGCCTTCAAAATTCAAAATAAATCAAAAAGATAGTAATGGCGCACCTGCCCACGGTGCGCCATTACTATGCCGTATATATGGCTGGGCGGGGTCCTCTCCTCCTTACCTCTTCATTTTTCTCCTCCACTCCACCTCTCCTCCACTCCATCTCCTCCTCTTCTCCACTACATCTCCCCTCCTCTCCTCCACCATACTCCCCTCCTCCTCTCCGGCGACCTCCTCCTCCTCCTCTCCCGTGACCTCCTCCCACTCCTCTCCGGCGACCTCCTCCTCCTCTCCGGCGACCTCCTCCTCCCTCCTCTCCTCCCCTCCCCTCCTCGCCCCTCCGGTATCTCCTCCTCCTCCTCTCCTCCCCTCCCCCTCACCGGTTTCTCTCTCCTCCCTCCCGTTTAGCTTTCCTCTCCTCTCCCGTAGCTCTCCTCTCCTCTCTTTCTACCTCCTCCTCCTCCTCTCCGGCGATGTAGGCGAGCTCCTCTCCGGTGACCTCCTCCTCCTCCTCTCCGACGATGTAGGCGAGCTCCTCTCCGGTGACCTCCTCCTCCTCCCTCCTCTCCTCCTCACGGTCTCTCCTCGGCCCTCCTCTCCGGTGAACTCCTCTCCGGCAAAAGAACGTACAAGATCCAAAAACGATAACAAAATTTGAAAAAATATCGTGCAAAAAAATGAGCAAAAAAAATAAGCAAAAAAAAGGGCAAAAAAATCGCGATCCAGATACAGATTCAAAATTCAAAATAGTAATGGCGCACCGTGGGGGTTAGAATGTGCGCCATTACTATTTTCCCGCTTCCAAATTCAAAAAAAAATTGACAAAAAATAATAAAAAAAGTTACCAGTGGCGCACCTGAAAAGGTAGTAATGGCGCACATGTGGTGCGCCATTACTACCTGAGATAGTAATGGCGCACCAGGTGGTGCGCCACTGTTATGTAGATTAACAGTGCCGCACCAGGCGTGCGCCATTACTATTTATTAGTAGTGGCGTCATAATAGTGGCGCACCTATAATGCGCCATTAGTAGCCAAAATAGGTGCGCCACTAACAGCCTTTTTTCTAGTAGTGATGAATCTATAGAGGAGTTAGATGATATGGATAAATTAGGACAAGGTTTTATGTCGGCCGATCCATTAGAAGAGATAGACATAGGAGATGGTTCAATTCCTAGGCCGACATTTGTAAACGAAAATTTAAGAGCCGATCATAAAGCTAAGTTGATCGAGCTATTGAAAGAATATGTTTGTTGCTTTGCATGGGAATATCATGAGATGCCAGGTTTAAGCCGAGAGCTAGTGGAGCATCGGTTGCCTATAAAGGCTGGTTTTAGACCGTACAAGCAATCGACCAGAAAGTTTAATCCAAAAACATATGACCGGATCAAGGAAGAGATCGGTCGTTTGCTTAAAGCTAATTTTATTAGACCTTGCAGGTATGCCGAGTGGATTTCTAACATTGTACCAGTAGAGAAGAAAGGCTCCGGCAAGTTGAGGGTGTGCATTGATTTCAGAGATTTGAATAGAGCTACACCTAAAGATGAGTATCCCATGCCAATAGCCGATATGCTTATTAATGATGTTTCTGGACATAAGGTCATTAGCTTTCTTGATGGTAATGCGGGGTATAACCAGATTTTTATGGCCGAAGAGGACATGTCCAAAACGGCTTTTCGATGTCCTGGTTTCCTTGGTTTATTTGAGTGGACAGTGATGACCTTTGGATTAAAAAATGCCGGTGCCACGTATCAAAGGGCTATGAATTTAATTTTTCATGATTTACTTGGTGTTATACTTGAGGTTTATATTGATGATATTGTTGTCAAATCTGATGCTTTCGAAACTCATCTAGCCAATTTGCGCTTAGCTTTTGAAAAAATGAAAACATATGGACTGAAGATGAATCCTTTGAAGTGTGCATTCGGCATGTCGGCTGGAAAGTTTTTGGGTTTCATTATTCATGAAGATGGCATAGAGATTGATCCCAAAAAGATAGAGGTTATACAGAAAGTGGAGGCTCCAACATGCAAGAGAGATATGCAAAAGTTCCTTGGCAAGGTCAATTATTTGAGAAGGTTCATAGCTAATCTGTCAGGGAAAGTTGATGCATTTACTCCTATCCTTCGGTTAAAGAATGATGTTGATTTCACTTGGGGGGGGGGGGGGGGAGAATAGCAAGAAGCGTTTGATATGATCAAGAACTATTTGTGCACTCCTCTGGTGATGAAAGTGCCCAAGCATAGGGAACCCTTTAAGCTTTACATTGCAGCAGAAGAAGGTGTTATTGCTGTTGTTCTGACTCAAGAAACTGAAGGAAAAGAGCATGCTATTACATATTTGAGCAGGCGTTTATTGGACGCCGAGACAAGGTATACATTTATTGAAAAACTATGCCTATGCTTATATTATGCTTGCACAAAATTGAGACATTATTTAGTGCCGAGTGAATGCATAGTAGCTTGTCAAACCGATGTCATTAAATACATGTTGCATAGGCCAATTCTTAGTGGTAGAATTGGCAAGTGGGCTTATGCTTTGATTGAATATGATTTGGCTTATGAATCTCTAAAATCCATGAAAGGCCAAATCGTTGCTAATTTTATTGTTGAGCATCGGATTAATGACAAGCATGATGTTGATATAAACCTTGTTTCATTAATACCTTGGAGATTATATTTTGATGGTTCAGTTTGTAGCAATGGCCAAGGTGTTGGTATTGTTTATATATCTCCTCATGGTGCTATTTTTGAAGCCTCATGCCGCTTAGAATATTTTTGCACAAATAATCAAGCCGAATATGAAGCATTGTTATTCGGCTTAGAGATGTTGCTTGCCATAGGTGCTACACATATTGAGGTTTTTTGTGATTCGTTATTAGTAGTGCAACAAATATCCAAAGTCTTTCAATGTTTTGACGAATCACTTAATGTTTATCTTGATAAATGTCTAGATATAATTTCTACTTTGGATTATTTTAGCATTGCTCATATATCTACAAATGACAATTGGAGAGCAAATGAGTTGGCACAACAAGCATCTGGCTATCATGTTGATCATGGCATGTTTCATATTTCTCAAAGGCCGATGTCTAGTCTTGCCAACATAGGGGAGGCCGAACCGGAGCCCACCGTTTCAGCCACTAATGAAATATTCAATGTAGGAGAAAATCAAGACTGGAGGAAACCCATCATTGATTATTTGTGTGATACTAGTAGAAGGGTGGACAGGGCTGTTCGGCGTATGGCTTTCAAATACACAATGAGAGATGATGGTCTCTATCGCCGAATGGTTGATGATGTTCTTTTAAAGTGGTTGGACGAGGACCAAGCGAGAGTTGCTATGGGAGAGGTCCATGAAGGTATTTGTGGCACTCATCAGTCGGCTCCCAAGATGAAATGGTTACTACGACGTGCTGGGTTTTATTGGCCGACTATGATTAATGATTGCTTCAGATATTACAAAGGGTGTGAAGCTTGTCAAAAATTTGGTCCTGCTGCTATGTTACATCCTATTGTCAAGCCGTGGCCTTTCAGAGGATGGGGTTTAGATTTTATTGGAGAAATTCACCCGTCTTCCTCAAAGGGACATCGGTTCATGTTGGTAGCAACCGATTATTTCACTAAATGGTCTGAGGCAGTACCTCTCAAGAACATGACACATACAGAGGTAATCCGATTCACAACTGAGCACATTATTCATAGATTCGGCATTCCTCAAACATTAACTACAGATCAAGGTTCATCTTTCATGTCACATCAAGTCAGAGAATTTGCCAAATCTTATAACATAAAGTTGCTCAATTCCTCTCCGTATTATGCCCAAGCTAATGGACAAGCTGAGTCCAGCAATAAAATTTTAATCAAGCTTATCAAGAAGAAGGTTGAGGATAATCCGAGGAGATGGCATGAGTTGTTTTCTAAAGCTTTGTGGGCACATAGGATTTCAAGGCTGTAGGGTAACGCAGCAGAAAACAAAAATTTTCCGACCTACGCACCAGCCTAGGACCACTATGGAGACTGCATACAAGGTTTGATCATTTTCGTTACCGACTCGTAGCGCAGCGAAAGTAGAGTCGATGACGATCGGTGGTGCAGATCCCCGCAGCTAGGATTTACAACCTCCCAACCGCGAGGATGTATACCCTCGTCTTCCCTTCGGACAGCCCTCCGGGAGGCGGTCGAACAGTCCCCTGGACGGTGTCGCGGACAGCCCTTCGGGAGGACCTTCGAAACTCGAACGGTCACTCGGACAGCCCTTCGGGAGGACTCACAGAACTCGGACCGTCACTTGGACAGCCCTTCGGGAGGCACTCACGAACAGCCCCTTGGGCACTAAGATCGAAACTACGACCTCTCTACAGAGTTGCACACATACGGTGTCAACTATCCGGCAGGGCTTCACCGTCCAGAACTAGTTCCCACCGGAACCCAGACAGCCTTTCGGCTCTACGAAACTCTTTTCGTGGGAGGGAGAGAGAAGCCAGATCATTGCATGGCACTTGTATGTGAGAAGGAGTGAGTCTTTAGGCAGCCCCCTCCACCCCTATTTATAGGCCAAGCCCAAGGGTGGCTTCTCCAAGAAGCCAAGGGGAAAAATACCAAAGGACCCTCAAGGTGGCTTCTCCAAGAAGCCACCCAAAAAGCACTTTCACTATTCATGACGACATTTTTCAGCGTCCGTTCAAACTGAAAATATTTATGTGGGCTTAGAACATTTCCAGTACCCACTAAAATAATTTTCAACGCGTTCTGGAACAATTCCAGTTTAGTGATTTCATCTGCGAAAAGCATCTGAAGCGGTTCCGGCAGCCCCGGAACATTTCCGGTTTTTCTTCCAGAAAATTCCCAGAAGTTTCCAGAATGATTCTGGCATCCTCCAAGAATTATGAGGCATGTGTCGAAACCATTTTGACTTAATGGTATCCCCTGAAACAACTTTTCAGTTTCACCGGAACTCATCCGGTGACCTCTCTCTGCGGAACTTTTCCGCTGTCCGAAACTTTTCGGTGTCCGAAACTTTTTCGGTGATTTTCTCTCAGACTCCCTGTCTAGTATTCAGCAGATAGATGACCCTTAAGCGTGTGACCCTATAGGTTCGGTGAAGTATAGACATGACCTGGAACCCCTTCCGATCAATGATCAACATCGGAGCCGTGGACACCCATATTGACCCCTATACCCACACGAATGAATATTCGAGTGAACCTCCAGTTGCCGTGTGCTATTCCTGTTGCTTCACGATATGTTACAAATACCCGAGGTTAGACATGTTGGCATCCCCGTGGATCAACAACTTGTCCACTATGCCAGTTACCCCGTTATCGGTATTGTTCTCTTTTCTCGTTACCGTGTTCCGGCATCCCCGTGATCAAATCACAAAGTGTCTGGCCAGACGATGATGGATACCGTAACACCGAGAGGGCCCAGAGATATCTCTCCATCGTCGGAGGAGCAAATCCTAATCTTGAGCTATCAAGTTACTTGACATACTTTCCCATGAACCCGTAAGCCGCCGTAATAGCCATCCATTTACGGATGACGTTTAACAAACCCCAAAGTTCATGAATCAAGCATGAAGAAACTCGATACTCTCATGGTCTGAGGAATCATGCAAACATTAACCATCTCTGTGTTATTAACCATTAACTCATGACGAATGTATCTCATAGCATAACATCAATTCGGGTCGATTCAACACAAATGTCCTTCCTGACATTGTGCCCTCAAAGTTGCTGGCATAGACATGCCCATGATTGGAAAAACATAATCATCATGCAACACTTGAGCTAGTCTTAGAGGCACGACTAGGAATACATTTTACCGTTTATTATACCACACGTGCACATGGGTTTTCCCCAGAGCCTTTATGGATATACGGGCTCGGGAACCATAGCAGTTATAGCATGGAATATAAACTTAATTATGAACAGGGAGATAATTAATAACATTTATTATTTCCTCTAGGGCATATCTCCTACAAAGGCATGGTGCTACGAAGGTGACTCCATATGAGCTAGTATATGGTCAAGAGGCTGTTTTACCGGTGGAAGTAAATTTGAATGCTTTGAGAATAGCCAAACAAAATGATTTATCGGCAATAGACTTTTATAACTTGATGATGGACAATATTGATGAGGTTACCAATAAACGTTTGGCTGCTTTGAAGGCCATAGAGAGAGACAAGTTGAGGGTAGTAAGAGCTTACAATAAGAAAGTTAAGTGGAAGAATTTTCAAGTTGGCGATCTCGTCTGGAAAGTGATTCTACTGATTGGTTCAAGAGATAGAAAATTTGGGAAGTGGTCTCTGAGTTGGGAAGGTCGTTTTAGGGTTACAAGAGTAGTTCTCGGAAACTCTTATTTGGTGGAATCCGTACAAGGGGCACTGTTACCTCGAGCTCTCAATGGCAAGTACTTGAAGAAATACCACCCGAGTGTGTGGCAAGAAGCCTAAGTAGGCAATGGCCAATATATGATTACCGCCCTTAGCACAAACATGGACGATACATAATTATCGTCCTGAGAAAAATAAATGGCCGATGGAGTGTTGACATCGTCCTTAGAACAAACAAGGTACAAATTATTTTTCGGCACACAAGTTTTGCCGAAAAACAGGGGGGCAAGTGTTGACACCAGATTTTGGCACGGTCAAGAACTTATTTAAGATGACCTCAAATGAAGAAGTGATCTACATGAAAGAGTTCCGTATTGTTGATATGAACATCTTTGAAGTTTGGGCCATCGCCGTCCGATTTCATCTCGAAGGCCGAAACTATGCTCAAAGTACTAAGATCTTATATTCAGAGTTAAGTTTGGCCGATTAAGCCCCCAATACGACCTCAAATGAAAAAACTTTCTACACGAATTGTCTTCGTCTCGTCGAAACGGTTGATTTTGATATAAAAATCATCCCAATCCGAGTTCGTATGCAGAAGTTAGAGGCAATACTTTGTGGACCGGTCCTGAGTGAAAAAAGTGACGCGAGAAACCAGACACCTACCTAGGTGGTGTCTGATGGGTCGCGTGAGTTATTCGACCTTTGCCGGCTGAATGAAGCTTGCCGGCAGAGTAAAAAGCTTGCCGGCGTGGAAAACTTGCCGGCGCGAAAAGCTTGCCGGCGTGGAAGCTTGCCGGTGTGAAAGCTTGCCGGGGTGAAACCTTGCCGGGGTGAAAGCTTGCCGGCGTGGAAGCTTGCCGGTGTGAAAGCTTGCCGGGTGGAAATCTTGCCGGTGTGAAAGCTTGCCGGAGTGAAAACCTTGCCGGTAAAGCTTGCCGGGGTGAAAACCTTGCCGGCGTGGAAAGCTTGCCGGGAAAAAGCTTGACGGAAAGTGGAAGCTGTCAAAGTCAATTCGACCAGGAGTTGGAGATGGGCTCGAAAGGTTATTCAGATGACCTCAGATGGAAAAGTGGTCTACACGGAAGTTGTGCGTATCATCGAAAAGGTCAACTTTTCTTTTGGAGTCATCATCTTCGGAGATAGTATACGTCCTGCAAAGTTGTTACAAGACTCAGACAGTTCAGAAAACAGCATAATTTAATCCGACCCACAGTTAAAGATGGGCCCTAAAAGTCATAAAGAAGGCCTTAAAAGAAGAAGTGACACGCGATGTATTATGCAGATCATCGAGGTGGACAAGTTTGATGTTGAACTCGACTCCATCCAAGTTAATATACGATTTCTACGGCCCGCGCAAGAAGGACGACAGAAGTATGGGACAGATTCGGGCTCAATCCGAGTTGGACTGAAACTAGAACTGTAGGACGTGAATTGATGTAATTTTCTTGGAAGGAAAGCCTAGATGAATCCTTTATTTGTATGGGAAGTCCATCCGCCTCTTATATATGTTAGGGGTGATGGCCGATTGAAACAACACACAATCGAACAAATCAATATACTACTTTTTATGTACGTTTTATCTCTCCATCGTTTTTCTCTCTCGTTCTTCGCTATTCTTCGTGTTTGAGAGCTGCGAATCCCGAGGCTCTAGGAGCGAGAGAATCAACCTAGGGCAGCCCATAGCCGCCGCACTCCCTGACGGGGTCCCACCCGGGCGTGTGGGGTTTCGGGTCCTAAAAGCACCCGCTGACGTGAGCTGCGGTGCATCATCCCCGGCGTCGAGGGTACACGTGACGTGTTCGTGTGTCAACAGTAGCAATTAGCTAGAGTAGCTTCATGCAGAGCATTGTAGACATAGAACCTTGCAAAATACATACGGATCTGAATGTGGCAGACCCGTTGACTAAACCTCTCTCACAAGCAAAACATGATCATACCTTAGTACGCTTTGGGTGTTAATCACGTGGCAATGTGAACTAGATTATTGACTCTAGTAAACTCTTTGGGTGTTAGTCACATGGCGATGTGAACCATGGGTATCACATGGCGATGTGAACTAGATTATTGACTCTAGTGCAAGTGGGAGACTAAAGGAAATAAGCCCTAGAGGCAATAATAAAATTGTTATTTTATATTTCCTTATTCATGATAAAGGTTTATTATTCATGCTCGAATTGTATTGATCGGAAACTTAAATACATGTGTGATTACATAAACAAATACCGTGTCCCTAGTAAGCCTCTACTAGACCAGCTCGTTGATCAAAGATGGTTAGGGTTTCCTAACCATAGACATGTGTTGTCATTTGATAACGGGATCACATCATTAGGAGAATGATGTGATGGACAAGACCCATCTGTTAGCTTAGCATAATGATCATTCAGTTTATTGCTATTGCTTTCTTCATGTCAAATACATATTCCTTTGACTATGAGATTATGCAACTCCTGGATACCGGAGGAATACCTTGTGTGCTATCAAATGTCACAACGTAACTGGGTGATCATAAAGATGCGCTACAGGTATCTCCGAAGGTGTTTTATTGAGTTGGCATAGATCGAGATTAGGATTTGTCACTCCGAGTATCGGAGAGGTATCTCTGGGCCCTCTCGGTAATACACATCATAAGAAGCCTTGCAAGCAAAGTGACTAATGAGTTAGTTACAGGATGATGTATTATGGAACGAGTAAAGAGACTTGCCGGTAACGAGATTGAACTAGGTATGAAGATACCGACGATCGAATCTCGGGCAAGTAACATACCGATGGACAAAGGGAATTACCTATGTTGTCATAACGGTTCGACCGATAAAGATCTTCGTAGAATATGTAGGAACCAATATGGGCATCCAGGTTCCGCTATTGGTTATTGACCGGAGAGGTGTCTTGGTCATGTCTACATAGTTCTCGAACCAGTAGGGTCCGCACGCTTAACATTCGTTGACGATATAGTGTTATATGAGTTATATGTTTTGTTGACCGAATGTTGTTCGGAGTCCCAGATGAGATCACGGACATGACGAGGAGTCTCAAAATGGTCGAGAGGTAAAGATTGATATATAGGACGATGATATTTGGACACCGGAAGTGTTTCGAGACGTACCGGGAAGAAATCGGGTCACCGGAAGGGGTTCCGGGCACCCCCCGGGAAGTTATGGGCCCTATGGGCCAAAGGAGGGGACAGACCAGCCCACTAGGGGGCTGGCGCGCCCCTCCCTTGGCTGGCCGGCCCTAAGAGGAAGGAAAGTGGAGGGGTGGCCCCTCCTGCCTTTCCCTCCTCTAGAGAGAAAGGAAAGGGGGGCGCCAACTCCTCCTTCCTTCCTCACGCACTCCAAATAAGGAAGGGGGCGCCACTTGGGGGAAGACCCCAAGTAGGATTCGGCCTACTTGGGGGCGCCTCCTGGCTGCTCCCTCCACCCCCACCTATATATATGTGGGTGGGGGCGCCTAGCACAACACACAACATTGTCTTAGCCGTGTGCGGCGCCCCCTACACCGTTTACGCCCCCGGTCATATTTTCGTAGTGCTTAGGCAAATCCCTGCGGAGATAACTTCACCATCACCGTCACCATGCCGTCATGCTGCCGGAACTCATCCACTACCTCGCCCTCTTGCTGGATCAAGAAGGCGGAGGACGTCACCGAGCTGAACGTGTGCTGAACGCGGAGGTGCCGTACGTTCGGTACTCGATCGGTTGGATCACGAAGAAAGTTTGACTACATCAACTGCGTTGTCAAACGCTTCCGCTTACGGTCTACGAGGGTACGTAGACACACTCTCCCCTCTTGTTTCTATGCATCTCCATGGATAGATCTTGCGTGTGCGTAGAATTTTTTTGGTTTTCCATGAACATTTCCCAACACTAGGAGGTCTGTACTCAATTTGATCTTGACTCCCCTGTGCTATCAGGTGAGGTGGGTGGCAAAACATCTAAATGGGGCCCAACTCAAGCTGTTCGGATGAGTGCTAGAGTAGCTGGAGACAAAAGGACTATAATTGAAAAGGCTCAATAGCTCAAAGAGGTACAAAACTTGGAAGTTCAGAAAGGGCAAGGTAAAAACAATGCCCCCTACTCCTTGTTTAATAACCCCTCTTTTCTTCATGTTGCTACTAAAGTAGGAATAGATATTGAATTACCTAGTTCTGATCCTTTACCTTCTAGTTCAATAGTTGATGAGAATGGCTCTACCAAAAACTGGCTATTGGCCATGCTGATGGTAGTTCCAACTTGGATAGAACACCTGTGACTGTGGTCGATCCAGATCCCCAATCTAGTCCCAATGAGGGGCTATGGTCCTTAGTTTGCAAGCGTAGAAGGGGCAAGCACCCCAAAACTGTGGTTATTCAATGAATGCCCTTTTTTTTGGAATGTGAGGGGCATTAATACCCCTGGTAGAAAGCCTATTATTGTAGATACTATTAACAAAACTCATGCTACTATTCTAGGTTTCCAGGAAACCAAGAAAGAGGATTTTCACACCTCATACTCGAAATCCCTGGTAGGTGTTAGAGATTTTGACTGGCATCACCTCCCATCAAAAGGCTCTGCTGGAGGCGTCCTGATGGGAGTTGATTTTGATATTTTTGAAGTAATTTCCTGATCACACCTGGATTTCTCTATTAGCTGTCATTTAAAACTCAGATCCAGTGATCAAACTTTTAGGGTACTAACTGTTTATGGCTCTCCTTATGATGAAGGTAAGGAGGCTTTTCTTTCTGAACTTCACACCCTGCTTGTGGACAATCATGTTCCCACTTTAATTGGTGGTGATTATAATTTAGTCAGGAAAGCTAGTGATAAGAGCAATGGGATCATTAATCATAGATGGAGTACCAGCTTTAATGCCTGGATTGAGATTTGGAGGCTCTTAGAAATTAAGCTCTCTAGTAGAAAATTCACCTGGGCTAACAACCAAGTGGACATTATTATGTCTACTATTGACGGACTTTTCTGTGATACTGACATTGATAAGCTGTTCTCCCTAGCTTCCTGTAGAGCCCTACCTCGATGTGGTAGTGACCACACTTCCTTGCTCTGGGATTCTGGTATGGACTCTCAACCTAAAAAAAGTAGCTACAAATTTGAGAATGGTGGCTTTTAAGATCAGATTTTGATGCACTAGTTCATAAAGTGTGGACTGAGTACAAAACTGGTTCTCCTCTAGATGATTGGCAAGGTAAAATTTGGATACTTAGAAGAGTCACCAAGGGGTGGAGCTCTAATGAGGAGGCAAACCTTAGGAGGTACAAAAGAATTCTTATAGCTGATTTTGATACACTAGATGTGAAAGCTGAAACCCCTGATCTCTATGAATCTGAACAATCCGGAATGAAGTTCATTCAATGTGAACTTCAGAAAATCTGACTTCAAGAGGAAACAAAAGCCAAACAAAGATCTAGAGACAGAGAGATCAAGGAAGGAGATAGGAACACTGCTTATTTTCAGGCAGTTGCTAACCAGAGGAAGAAAACCTTGATCCACTCCCTAGATAGTCCTAATGGTCCTGTTACTGACATTAAGGGCATGCTGAACACAGCCGGTGACTTCTATAAGGACCTCTTAAAAAAGGAACCAGTAGTGGCTTCAAAATTAGTGAGGATTTTTTCACAACTGAAGACATGGTTACTCAAGCTAAAAATGATAGTCTAGAAACCTCTTTTTCTGAAGAGGAGGTCAAAAAGGTTGTGTTTGAGTCTTACCCAGATGGTGCTCCTGGACCTGATGGAATTCCTTTTTGTTTTTATCAGTATTTCTCGGAGTTGATCAAGCATGACCTTTTGGCCATGTTTGAAGAGTTTCATAAAGGCACCCTTGATGTTTATAGGTTGAACTTTGCTATGCTCACCTTAATCCCTAAGGAGCCTGAGGCTACCACTATGAAAAAATTCAGGCCTATTAGTCTAATTAACTGTAGTTTCAAAAAAATTTCCAAGGTCCACACAAATAGATTAGCCAAGATCCTACAAAGTCTGATTGCTAGCAATCAGTCTGCCTTCCTGAAAGGCAGGTATATCCTAGAGAGTGTGGTTACTGCTCATGAAGTGCTTCATTCAGTACACTCTAGTAAAAAACAAGGGCTTGTTTTCAAGCTTGACTACGAAAAAGCCTTTGATAAAGTAGACCAAGATTTTTTAGCTGACCTCCTCAAAAAAACAGGATTTGGGGACAAATGGTTACACTGGATCCACCAGCTCACCCATGATGGCTCTGTTGGAGTCAAAATGAATAATGTGGAGAGTGATTTCTTCTTGGTAGGGAAAGGTCTCAGGCAAGGAGACCCTATCTCTCCCCTTCTTTTTAATCTAGTAGTAGATGTCCTTACCAAAATGCTAACTAAAGCAGCAGGTCATGACTTGATCTCTGGCCTCTGTCCTGAGGTTTGCCCTGGTGGGATCATCTACTTGCAATATGCAGATGACACTATCCTTTTTCTTAACAATGATATCTCTCAGTCTGACAACCTTAAAAAAGTCCTTACTTGCTTTGAGCAAGTCTCTCGCATGAGAATCAACTGTAGTAAAAGCGAACTCATCCCCATTAACATAGAGGACTCTGTTTTTCAAGAATTCCTAGATGTGTTAGAATGTAGTGGAGGCTCTTTCCCCATTAAATATCTGGGAATTCCCCTCCATCATGACAAACTTAGGAGAGAGGATATCCAACCACTCATTGACAAAATTCTGAAATGGATTGCAGGGTGGAGAGGAAAACTTCTCTCCTACAAAGGGAGGCTTGTCCTTATCCAGGCATGCCTGGCCAACATTCCTCTATATTTACTCTCCTTCTTCAAATTCCCAAAATGGGCTGTTGAGCTTATTAACTCCCATATGGCCAACTGCCTATGGAATGATTTTGAAGGTCATAGAAATCTTCACCTAGCTAACTGGAGACTAGTTTGCATGAAAAAAGAATTTGGAGGACTAGGCATTCCTAACTTGCAAGATATCAATTTGTGCCTGTTAGGCTCTTGGGTTAAGAGGTACTATGAGGGGGAGGGTAAGCCTTGGAAGCTGATCATTGACCATAAATACCTAGCTGGCAGACCTAATATCTTTGCCACGGGCTTGACCCCAAAAACCTCTAGGTTTTGGAAAGGGGTGAAATCCACTTTCCAAGCTTTGAAGTTTGGTTATAGATGGAAAGTTGGCAATGGGTGTAGAATTAGATTCTGGGAGGACACCTGGTTTGGGACCTCCCCTTTGGCTGTCCAGTTCTGGCCTATCTACTCCATTTGCACTGAGCAAACTAAAAGCATCAGAGAGGTTTTGGATGGCCACCAGCTCAAACTGTCATTTAGAAGGAATTTTGATAGTAAGCTCATGGAACAATGGTACCAACTCATTGAGATTGCTGGGAGCATTTCTCTTACTAATGAGATTGATTATCTTATCTGGCAGTTGGAAAACAAGGGCCAATACTCAACTAGCTCCTTGTACCATGTTATTAACTTTAGAGGGGTCCAACCTATGTTCATCCCTAGTGTTTGGAAGCTTAGGGTCCCCCCTAAAATCCATGTTTTTCTTTGGTTGCTTGCTAACAATAAACTTATGACTAGGGACAACCTTAGGAAAAGGCATATCATTAAGCCACTTGGTTGTGTCTTTTCCACTGCACCAGAATCAATCTTCCACCTCTTCTTTGATTGTGTGGTAGCTAGACAAGTCTGGTCCTGTGTCAAAGATCATTTCAGAGTAGATATTGGGTCCTTGTTTGAATCTGTTGCCAGATTCTGGGTCTCAAACAACAAAAAATCTGCTCTGAATACTGTTAATGCTGCAGTCCTATGGGGTCTCTGGAAAACCAGGAATTCCTTTATTTTCGACAACCATATCTGGATTTCCATTAAACAAGTACTGAGGCTGGTTTTGAGAATGATCAAAACCTGGTCTATTCTCTCCCCGGAACAAAGTGGGATAAGGCTGGAGGCCTTTGCTGGACATCTGACAAGCTTCATCCGGCGTCCTCTAACGATTTCATGTAGCTGACCTCGCACCCAGACTACTGGAACAAGCTCAAGATCTCTGACGCTGACACCTTCCCCGCCTCACCTATCAATAAAAGGGACACTGAGGTTTCCATGCTGTCAAGCCCCATCTCCACCCTCTCGGCGTGCTGGTCTCCGCAGGCGACGGCAGCTCCCCCGATGAAGACAAGGAAGGCGATCTTGGAGCTCACATGTGGATAGCTGATGTGTCTACGATTAGGTCGAGTGTGCTGTAGGGTGGTAGCTTTATTTGGCTGTTCTACAATTGTCAGAATTATTGGTTTAGCTGTGTTTTGTTTTACTTTTGCTGAACTGCTCCTTTTGTGAGCTGATGTAAGACTTTCGCGGTGGTTTCATTCGTGCAATGGAACCAGGGAGGCAGCTCCCTGTTCTTCTAAAAAAAGAAATGAGAACACAAAGAAACATGTAAATGTGAGACTTATTTTTGTAGAGTGGAAAAAATAGAAGAAAAATAACATTCGACTGATTTATTCATGGAGAAATTAACACGCTAGCCTAACAAGAGCACCTCCGTGCTACCAATAAAAAATAATTTAAGTGTTTCAAAATTTCTGAAAAAAAATCATGAGTGTTCACAAGACATGTGTCTACAACTTCTAAAAAAATTAAATAGAAATTTGAAATACACATGGAGAAACAAAGAAGAGAAATCCACTTGTAAATAGTGTCACTTTTGTTTTTGTCTTTTTTTTACACTATTCATGTTGGATTTGCCTTTTTTGTTTCTCAATGTGATGTGAACATTCACGGCAGTTTTTCAGATTTTTCCTAAATGCTTCAATTTTGTTTCTTTAATTAGTAGCATGGGAGCATGCAAGGGTTGGCATCATCTGGTACTTTCCGGCAATCCATGTGGCAGAAAAAAATCATCCCAGGTTACTTGCATGGATTTGGAAGTGGTGGCCTCAAGTTTTTGATCAAATTGTTTTGGGACAACAATCTGGCTTTTTTGCAGCATAATAAAACAGCCAGATTACTTGCATGAATTCAGTGAAGAAAGTACAATAGACTAACGGTAAACATCCCTAACAAACTCTCTCTCAAAAAAAGATATCCCTAATAAAACAGAAGTACATCAAAGGTTTAGGTTTAAAAGGGCTTAACTTTGAGAACAGTTCAAGATGGTTATATATTTTTTTCGCAAAAAGAGAGAATATTCTTAGGGGGTTTTCAGCATTCGTTAATTATATAGTATTTTCTACTTGTTTTTTTTTCAACATGCAAATTGGACTTGGGCTGTGCCCATTACAAGGCCATTCATGTTCGTTTCCCGAAAGGTCACGACGGCGCTACCCCTCTCCTCTCGTTCGGTTGTTCCTGTTCCACCCCGCCTGCGACCATGGCGAAGGCCGCAAGGGCAGGAGCGGCGCCTCTCCATCGCGGCCTCCCAGATGATATCGTGATATGGGAGATCCTTGTCCGCCTCCCCCCAACATCCCTACACCACTGCCGCGTCGTCTGCCGCGCGTGGTGCCGCGTCACCACCACCTATGAATTCCTCCTGTCCCTCCAAGGCCACAAACCCAACCTCCCCGTCGTCTCCAGCCAAAAAAACACCATAGAAATCTGCAAAAAATATCTCGTCCTCAACCACCGGGCCGCACCCCCTGACGCCCAGCTCCAACCCGTCGGACAGCTCAACGGGATCTTCTTTCTTGTGGCCTCCTGCAACGGCCTCCTCATCCTCTCCACGAGTGACATCACTGGCGCCTTCATCTCAGTCTGTAACCCGGCCATGCGCCAGCATGCTCCCCTTCGGCAACTGTGGGGCTTCACTTTATTGGGAATGTATCCGCACCGACCTACGGCGAGTACCGGTTGTTACTGCAGCGGAGGAGCTGCATTCGCTTGTCGAAATACCAATTGGCTGCTATGTCTTTGCATTGAGCTCCAACCAGCCACCAAGGTACATCAGGGAGACAAGAATAGCATCAGCGCTCGTCAATGTACCTGCAAACCTGCTCAGCTGCGGGATAGCCTGCATTGGTACCCGGTGTATTATCTTCGTAAAAGCAACCCTCCAGACTACGAGGTTGGAAGTGGCCCAGTGGAGTATGAGGCAGAAAGTGACCTGGTAATATTCGACACCATAGCCGAGTTGTTTCGGTAGATTCGTGCTCCACTTGTTCCCACCAAGTCATGTATCTTTCAGATGGATGATATGCTTGGCATCTATAGCTGTAACAAGGCCATGGAAATTGTTGATATATGGGTGCTGCAGAACTATGAAAGTGAGATTTGGGACTTAAAGTACTGGGTTGAATTGCCGCTCGCAGAAATCAGGGGGAAGCTTGAAGGCCTTAATGGCAATGGCTATTGGTGATGGTGATGGTGACGTGCTCTTGTTGGTGAGTTTTGGTCATTGGCTGTTTTACGTTGACACTGATGGAGTATTGGTTGCTAGCTTCCATGACTTAAATGCATGTACTCATCGGCTCAAATAAACTCTTCATCCGCATGATTCTTCACGAGAAGGTTGTGTTGTGGACGCTTCACCATTCATCTGACGCTGTTCAGTGAGGTGGTGCTTCTTAGTGGCCTAGTTTTTGTATCCTCATGAGCTGCAATGTCCATGGATTGGATCAAGATGAGCCTGCTGATTTCTTCGTTTACCGAAAAAGGCTTTCGCCTCGCTTTATATATAAAGCAACGATCATCAACAACCCTGTACAGACGCACGCCACTACAACACACGCACACACCCAAGGCAGGATACATAGGCATTGAGCGCAACAACACCACCACAAGCACTACAAGCAACCAGGGTCCTCATCCATGAACACACCACCGCGAAGAGATGAAGCCGCATACGACGAACCATGGGTTCCAAGGCGGCGCCTTCAGGAAGGAAACGACACCGGAGCGCCGCCACCGCTCGACCCGAGGGTCAGAGTTTCCCCTGGAGCAACACGACGGGCCATGAGGGCCGTGACGACGCCTTCAAGAAGGGAACGAGCTTCGCCTCCGCCGATCCGTCCGAAGATAGAGCAGGTTTTCACCCCGGCCAACGCTCACCGCCACCGAACGCCACACACCGGCTATCATGCCGCCCACACAACCATGGTTACCGGTTAGAACCAAGCCACGGGCTTTGCACATGAGCACCGCACTACCACCACCAGGGCCGCCGCCCCGGCATCCAAGACCTCGACACCACCTCACCCGATACCTGCCGCTCCTCCAACCAAAGAGATGAGTGGAAAGGCCCCGCCTTCCACACCCCTGGGCGGCCCCAGCGTCGAGACCCAGTAGGCCGGCCAAAACTGGCCTCCATCGACCCGTCTTGCTGCACCGGGCGCGAGATGAGCTCGGCCCTGCTGGCGGGTGCAAGACGAGTTCAGTCCCGCAGCACCGGGCGCGAGATGAGCGATGGTCCGTGGCTGGGAGAGGGCCAACCCTTCGACGAAGGTAGTGTGATACGGAGCATCCTATGGTCATCCCCATGGACCTACCATCGTCTCACCAAGTGCCAAAAGGACCAATGACACGAGCACGAGCTAGAGCTCTCGATACCGAGGTGACATCTCTCCTTAGTGACATTCCATATGACCCACTCGAGACATGGCTACTACCTAAGTCCGGAATGTTGTGCATGATCAGGTACCAAGAAGGCCCCCTTGAAGATGCACGTGAAGACGGACAAGTCCCCAAGTACAAGGATGAAGAGGAACGACGGAAGGAACCGAAGAAGTCCCCAGGATCCGGACATCCGGCCCCAAGCCCCGGACATCCGGCCCCTGGAGCATCAACCGCAGCCGCCGCCCCACAGCCGAAGCTACAGGGCCCGGACATCCGGCCCAGGCTCCGGACATCCGGCCCGAGCCGCCGGGGCATCCGGCCCAGGCCCGAAAATCTGACAGTTCATCACAGAACCTTACCGAAACCTGCCTCCCAGGCCCCGGACACCCGGCCCCATAGCCCGGACATCCGGCCCGGAAATCCGGCCCCCCCTGTCTGCGCACAGTAAAGGGCCGAGGCCCATGTATCCCTTCGCCCCCTTAGACTATATATACTCCCTCTCCCTCACATTTTAGGGTTAGCATAGTGATAGCTCATTTGAGAGATAGAGCTTTGCTCATCCACTTGATACTTCTCCTTCGGAGACCGCGACCTCTACGGAGAAGATCCCCCAAGTGGATTCAAGACCCCTCACAGGAAGACCCCTCAAGACCTCCTCACGGAGAAGAATTACCACCTCTTTTATCGTCCTTTGTTGCGTTTGGATCTTGTTTCACCCTTTATGTTCATGGATCTAGCACATGTGTTATTGTTCTCGTTGATTTGAGTGTATTTCTCTCGTGTTTCCCCCTCGTGTTCTTCGTGTTCTTCGTAGGATCCTCTCCATTTCGTGAAAGATCGGCCTTAGGGTTTCCACCCTACATCATAGTGCCTGGACGACGATGAGAGGGATCGAAGGCCAACACATGCCTCTCACTGACGAGCCGACGCCGGAGATGTCGAGCCGCCACCATGAAACAAACCGGACCACCGCCATGCGTCGCCACCACCACGCCGTGACAGTCCACATCCACGCCGTGACCCCGAGGGGCAGCCCTACGCCGCCCTAGCGACGACACCACCCACACCCCTGGATGAGGCCGGCCCAGCCACCGACGCCACCAGCCACCCCACCATGGCACGCCCCACTCCAGCCACCTCCAGCACCCAAGACCGCCGGAGACAGTCGGACCTTGCCGCCTCAGCCCGCGCTGCTCGCGAGTGCAGCCGGCCGGAGAAGCAGCCCACCAGATCTGGATCGGGTAGCCATGGCCTCGATGCTGCCCACCCTGCGTAGGCATGTACCGCTGACCCCTCAGCAGCCCACCATGCGCCGCCGCCATTGTTGCGCCGCCGCGCCCTGCCTAACGCCGCGCAAACACCCGAGGAGGCTGCCCCGCGCGAAGGGTGAAGATGGCCCACCGGCGCCAGCCAGACTTTGCCCGACGGCGCGCTCTGGCGGCGCGGGGGGGGGGGGGGGGGGAGGAGATCGAGGAGGGGAGGGGTCTGGCGGCGGGCGAAGAAGGGTTCGCCCCCTCCCGGCGCGGGAGAGGCTCGGGCGAGGGGAGTTTTTCCTAGTTAGGGGCAATTCGATTTGTTATCTGGTTGTTATATGGTTGATCAGAAGTGACTTGTTATGTGGTTGCATGAAAGCAATGATTATTTTGATACCCTTTTCGGCTGAAGTGACTACAGCTTGTGTTGATGCTAAAATTATCAAGCGGTTTTGCTCTGCTTTTGAAATGTTTGCTAGCTGATCCACCTCATGTTCTCTGCTTTATTCGATTTATTTAGTGGTCTTCTCAGTACTTGATATTTAGCAACCTTAATGCCTCATATCACTATTTCTTGAACTGGAGAATTGATTTGACCTCTTGATCAGATGTCTTCTTACTAGTCAACTTTTAATTGTTTACTGTTCATACCATTTGTTGCAGCTGACAAAGAGAAGTGACAGATGTTTCTGTTTACTGACTGGCAAGCTGCACCTGCCTTCTAGAATAGCTTGGAGCATTACTGATCAAATTAAATGCTTGAATGTTGCATCATACGAAGTATTCTGTTATAATTCAGTTCTCCTCATGCATCTATGCATTGCATCTACCACCATGAACATTGATTTTCTGCGTTGCTGGTTGTAACGAGGATATGAGTGCAGATGATGTGCTTCTATCTTTAAATCAAACTTGGCCTATATTGGTTGCTGGTTTTAGCAATGTGCATTTGTGGGAGCTGATGGTCAAACGATTGGCCATTTTACGTGTGTCTGCCATGATAGCTTAGAACGGTTTTATTTGTTGCAGAATTTGGTGCTTTACTCTAACACAATGGTCCCAAATCTTCAAATAACAATGCAGATGGTTAGGTAGGTGTTATGGAAACTGAGCTCACCACTGATTGGACATGGTTGTAGTAGTATTCTTCTAGAAAAAAAGTGGTATTTGTACTGCAACCTGAAATCTATGATTATCTTATTGCATTTGTCTGTTGCACGCTTTGCAGTTATTATCTCTTATTGTTTCAGTTCAGCTGTTGACCTTTTGGATAAATGCTTCATGCGGACGTTGTAGCACAATTGCTGTTAATAACTTCAGCTGTGCTGTGCATATAGAAGTTCTGGACGCAATTTGTTTTTTGCCATTTCTAGACAGGTTTGGTAGATTCAGATGTTAACATATTTTGGCCGGGCAGGTGTTGTACTTTACAGTTACTACTGTATCAAAGTTTCGAACACAATTTGTTTTTGTTGTTTCTAGATGGGTTTGGTAGATTAATAAGATGTTTACAAATTTGTTCTGAACAGGTCCTGTACTTCAAATTTACAAGTATATCATATACTCCCTCCAATCCAAATTAATTAACACACCTTTAGTACAAAGTTGTACTAAACCCATAGTTTTAAATAGCCCGCTATAGCGTTTGTAGAAAGTCTTGCGCTAAGAGACTTTGGTCCAAACAAATGCATCAATTAATTTGGATCAGAGGGACAACTAAAGTAATCACCCAGGGAACAGTTGTTGAAACTTTGAAAGTAACACTGACCAGACCAGTGGGTGAGCTATATTGAACAGGAGGTACGTAGTGCGTACATGCACAAGTACTGAAGGCCATGCTATAGTGTGTCAACACTAGTGAAAACCATGGTCTATCACCTACTGGATATCATTGTGTTCAGTCTAGTGTTATTTCAGTGACTCAACGCAATTATCAGGCTCCCTCTACTTTTGTACCGTACTGAGGCATTACATGTGCATGTGAGACTTGTTTTTGGTAATTCGGAAAAAAGAAAAGGAAATATCACTTATGCGAAGAACCAGAGACATCAGCACATAAGTGCCTCTACAATCACACAGGTGCCTACTAAAACTGGAGTACTTGAAAGCTTAGGTTTATTGTTTCTCGCGCCAGCAACAATCTCATGCTAGCAACAACTAGAACCTTTCTACTTTATACTTTGTTGATGCATTTTATAGGCCACCATGTGAAACCAAACTGCAACCTCGTACTAGTAGTTCACAAACTGATGCCATCTCCAACGGCAATCACTAAATGGCCTCCACAAGTTTGCGGACACGTTCGGACGTGTCCGTGGACATCCGGCCAGACGACGGCCATCCAACCCTATTCATATAATTCCCCCCATCTGAAACATTTCAAACTTGAATTTGGGACAAAATTAAACCTAGTACACCATGAAGTGGCCTTGTATATAAAAAAGGAGTGAGTACGATATTTCCAAAGAATAGGTATCACACACCATGCCCTCACGAATCTCAACAAACTGGCAACATTGTGAGAAAACTGCCATATTGTTGAAACACGCATAGCTCTCCTCCCCATTCTTTTCTCCCGGTTAGGTTTTGGTATGAAGCCTTTCTCAGAAAACGATGCCGCCGTATTGTTGAAACATGATAACTCATAACTCTCCTCTCCCGGTTAGATTTTTCATGTTGAAAAAAAAGGACTTGTTTCCGCTTATATGTGTACCCCCCACCGAAATATGTACCCATGACCTATACAAATTGTATTCCAAGCCAATTCAACTCTTCTTTTTGGGAAAACTTCTTTTTTAGCGGGGAAACAATTTAGCTTAGCAAATGTGGTGGGGTGACGTTCTGTTTATTGTGAAAAATAAAAGATGCACACACATATGTTTTTTTATCGCTGATATCAGGTCCCCTCTCATTGATTCAGTGATCCAAAAAGGCTTTGCCCCTTTATTTCAAGAACTTGACGGGAACATTGTCTTTTCATCAGGAAGAAATGTGAAAGCGAAGAAACATGTATTGTGACTTGTTTTGAGTAAAGTGAAGCAAATTGTAAAAGAAAAATAGCCATAACGCAAGCACATCTACAATCACCATCGACATGTCAAAAACCATCCCAGATTACTTTCATGACTTGGTAGTGGTAGCATGATTTCTTTCGATCAATATAAAAAACATCCTTATTGTTTTGGAATGATAATCTGGCATTATTTTTACTATTTTTATTTATTGCATGCTATAATTTTGGCATTTTTTTTCTATCTAGTGACACAGATCCCTAATAAAACTGAAGTATTTCTAGTACTAGTAAGTTTTTTCTTTGCAAGTTGCAAACGGACCAGGGATAAACACAGCCCAAGCCATTCTATTAAACCCAGCCCAAGTCTTCCCGTAATATCACCACATTCCCGAAATCACTAGTTGAGGAGCGCTCCCCGCAACGATTAGTCGGGGAGCGCTCCCCGCGCACCAAGTGTCACGTGCGGAGCGCTCGTGAGACATTTCCTGGGCGCTCCGCGCGCGACACTTGTTGCGCTGACAGCCTCTCCCGTGATTTCCGGTTTCCGGTTTCCCTTTCTGGTTTTTCCTTTTTTCACTTTAGTCCTTGTACTTTTAATGTTATGTAATACACTTTTGATCTGTTTTGAGATCTGTTTCTCTCTGGTGTGGTAGAACCGTCGCCGCGGACCGTTCTTTCGTTGCCGTCGTCGCCGCCCGTCGCGGCCGCCGCTCTTGTCGCATGGTTACGGCGGCCCCCGTCGCGCCCGCCGCGCTTGTCGCCTGCTCTTACGGCGGTCCTTCTTTAGCGTCGACCGCGCTTCCCCGTTCGCGATATCGTCATTTGCTACCGGTTGCATTCGTGGGTTCCCTCTTTCCCTTTTTGTTTCTCTTTTTGTTCCCATTATATTTCCGGGATATGGAGATTTATGGGGTAGTTACGGGTGGGGGCTTCCAATACTATCAGATGTCAAGTTTCAACTCGGTTTTGTGGAATTAGTTCCTGTGTTCCTTGCAGGTATGGCTTGTCCTTTTTGCCGTATGCCTGGTGGCCCGTGTTCTTCTGTTGATTCTTCTGTAGATGGGTTCAGTGTGGTTCTGGATCGGCGTTGTTCGAGGCGTGTTTTAAGAATATCATTTTATAATTGTTTAATTTTTGGCACACACGCTTATTTCTTTTGGTGCTGCCCATGCTGTTTTGATTTTGATTATGATTCTTGTTTTGATTTGTTGTGCAGTATGTTCCGTGCAGTGTTAGAGCTCATCTTACTCGTTACATCGAGGAGTGTAGGGCTTTAGCCATAAGGAGGGGTGACGAAGATACTCATCTTGCTCTTCAGTGCAATGAGGGTTATTTGTATGGTGTTCTGTTTAGTCATGGTCGGGTGAGGAGCAAATTCCATGGTCCTTCCTGGGAACGATTGGTCAGTGATTATGGTGTTCGTCCTCGTGATATAATGACCGTTAGGCTTGAGCATTATGGAACGTGGATTGGTATTGATTTTTATCGTGTTGGTCGTGGAGATGCGTTGTCTCCTTTACCGTCTGTTGGTAAGGTTTATTTTTAAGGAAGTTTTTAGCTTGTTTTATTTTACATGATGATTTTTCTGTTCCCTTGAGCCTGTGTAATTATATTTTGTAGCTCTTGATGGTTTGAGCGACTCCGAGAAGGAACTTGTTGGGAGTTGTTATTACACCCGTGGTGTTTTTCTTAATTATCAGCAGATGTATTTCATGAGGTGTCAACTCTTTGATGATGAGTACATACCCTGTTGTCCTTTTGTTCACAGGACTGATTCCATGAATGTTAATGGTCATCATATGGTCAGATTTATTTTCCACTGTTTTTCTTTGTTTCTGTTTATTTATTTATTTTTATTGTCTCTTCTATTTATAGTTTTGAATTTTTGTTCTATTTCTGATAGCTTGATGTTTTTGTTAGGTTATTCCTGGTATTGTTGTGAGGAGTTTGAAGGAGTTTGTGACATTTCCTAGGACTGGCATTTTAACTCTTGAAGTTACTTTGGAATCTGGTGATGACGATATATATGTGAGCACTCCTTGCTCCTTCTTCATTGGCTTGGGTAATAGAATGGTGTTCAAACAGGAAGGTTTCAGTGATTTTCTCCAGGCATCGTCTATTGAAGTAAACAGCTTGGTGCTGATAACTTTCAAAGAGCGTGATGGGAGGCTTGTTGTTATCTTCAATCTTCTGCCGCAGTGATGTTAGTTATAGCCTTTGAACATAATGGATTTTGTTTAAAAATCTATGCTACGATGTAATGTTATTTAGATATATGAAACGATATGAACCTAACTGTTCATTGCTGTTGTTCGTTTGTAGAAGAGGCATGGCTGTGCATCTCTTTTAAAGATGTTTTTTTGGACGGATGTTATTTAATTGGAGGCATAGTTATACATACATTAGAGGCACGTGTGTTGTTTACTCTGAAATGGGTTGTAGAGACAGGAACGTGTGTGCAGCAGCAAAGAGGCACGGACGATCACGCGTGAAATAGCTTGTAGAGTCACGGTGCGTGTTACGCGAGGCACGGGTGTGTGAGTTACTGTGGGTTTCATGTGAGGCACGTAGAGTTACTGTGGGTTTCATGTGAGGCACGTGTGTGCGGAGCACGTAGAGTTACTGTGGGTTTCATGTGAGGCACGTAGAGTTACTGTGGGTTTCATGTGAGGCACGTGTGTGTGGAGCACGTAGAGTTACTGTGGGTTCCATGCGAGGCACGTTGATTGAGCAAACGGAGGCACGGAAGTGAAGTCAGTACAGGCACGGTTGTGTGGAGGGACGGGTATGGGTTGGTGGCATCCGGCAGCATAGGGTTGTACTGAGAGGAACGTGTGTGCAGCACCAAAGTTGCACGGGCGATCACGCGTGCGGAGCACGTAGAGTTACTATGGGTTTCATGTGAGGCACGTGTGTGCAGAGCACGTAGAGTTATTGTGGGTTTCATGTGAGGCACGTGGATTGAGCAAACGGACGCACGGAAGTGAAGTCAGTACACGCACGGTTGTGTGGAGGCACGGGTATGAACCCTCTTGCTGCTGTCTAGTTTCTAGAGGCACGGAAGTATGGTAGCAGTGGCATCGGTCCGAATACTTGGTTAGAGAGGCTCGGTTATGGATGCACAGGTGTGAAGTCTCTAGGATCACGGGCGTGTGGCACCACAGGCATGGGTTCGAATAGACACTTAGAGAGCCACGGTTGTACATAGGTCAGTTGCACACAGTAGTGTAGTTTTGTGGCATCCTGCACGTAGAGGAACCTGTGTGCAATAGCAAGTATGTTGTGAATGGATAGAGCGGTGTTTGATGTGAAATGGTTGTGTTGTGTGATTTTAATTTTTTTTCATTGTGGTTAAAGTAACAAGGTTCTTGTCCCTTGCGTCTGTGTACCGAATGTTCTTCTACAATATTTATGAATTGTTCACGCCAATGTTGAATAAGCATTTTACAGAAAGTTTCAACGATACAATCACATATTCTTGTAAATGCACGATGCATCTTGTAAAGGTTAAGTATGAAAATTATAATACAATATC
Source organism: Thinopyrum elongatum (assembly GCA_011799875.1). NCBI lineage: Eukaryota > Viridiplantae > Streptophyta > Magnoliopsida > Poales > Poaceae > Thinopyrum > Thinopyrum elongatum. The sequence continues at coordinate 588,575,711 of CM022299.1, read as the reverse complement.
GTGCGACATATCTCTCCTTCTATAATCATGGATACAATATATGTTTCCTCAATACTGGGAGATAACTTACTAATTGCATTTAGACATGCAAAACGTACTATGCATTTGTACATGAGCACACCACTGTGTTCAAACGTAAAATAGTAATAAAGTACACACAGCATATTTGAGCAACAACAATCATATTTACAACATAGGTTCATTCAATCTAAATTATGTTAATAGTAGTTACTACTAGTTTAATGTAGACATCCATTTTCTCGCAATTTACCAACCACTATTTCCCTTCCGGCACTTCCAGCCGCTGGAAGATCCCTCGTCTTTGTTCTTACGTGGGCGGAGTCTTTCCTTCATTGGTTGTTGGTGGAGGTGACGTAGCCCGTGCTTGATGATTAGGTTTCTACGATACAACTCGTAGCTAACATACCCATCTTTTGCTGCGTACTCAAGGTGTATCGGGGAAAGCGGCTTCCACTCCCATAAGTGGTGCTTCTCCTTTGGGAAAGATTTCTTCATGTTCTTGTATGAGGGGTCGATGATGGCTGCTGCAAGGTCACCCATGGAGTCCCTTTCTCCACCACCCTTGATGCAGAATAGCCTCTGGATGTCGACGTGGTGCTCATCTGGAATTTTCATCCATGCACGGGCAAGCATGGTCTTGTCGCTCCTGGTGTCGACGCTAGTGAAAGTTACCGCTTTCCGTTGCAGGAAGTCAAGTAACGCCTAGGAGCGCTCGGACCTGCAGTAGTGGTATACGAGGACATGCTCGCACATGGCAAGTTGGACGACAGCGATCCCTTGTCGTATGTAACTGCTCTTACGTGTGTACTCGAGGTCGAGGCCGACAAACTTGTTCTTCTCCTCCTTTAGCCATTCCTCGTACTTTTTGATGATTCGCTCCACGGTCTTTGGGTCGTTGGTGTACACCACCTCCAGCACGGTTGTACCGTGGGTTGTGACGTGTTTGGTGAGTGTTGTTAGTTTCTCGTCGTCCACGGTTGGAGGTGTGGGGTGGTGAACTGCGGCCGGCGAGAAACTTCCGAGGAAGACGATGCAAACGGACTCAGAAAAATGAAAGGGATCTTTACTTTCTCGTGCAAAAAAGGAAACCACCAAAGAGCAGTTGGTAGTCATCCGGCGGTTCTAGGGGTAGATTTACGGAAACAGGCGTTTGGTGGATCTGTTTTTTTAAGATTTTCACTTATCTTGTTCATTGAAATGTTTTTATTCGTCGCGTGCTGCGTGCGTGATCCATATGTGTGTATTCCATCTTTGGCTGTGAAGGTAGTCGTGTAACAGTAGAACACTCAGCAGATGCATGGCCGTGCCTTTGTTGTCAAAATGTTTTTTTCGGTTAACAACCTTCCTTGGTCAAGGAGGCACTGTTGTTATGTTATTCGGTGCACAACTGCGTGTTTATTAAAAGTTGGTGAAGTAAACATAGTTTGCACTTGAAAATGGAGTCCTGTTTGGTTTTTAATTGAGATATGTTTCACTAGATGGTTTGAATAAGTTTGATAACATGGCATTGCTATAGGTTTTGAATCAAAAACTGATTCTTGTTTCGTTTGATTTTTGAATCAGAGTTTAACAGAAAATGATTCTTTTTGTTTTTTGGTTTTTTGAATTGTGAACTTTTCAAAGGTTAACCAGCTACTTGAGTGTCCATAAGAACTACATTTGTTCCAAAGGATCATTCCGATAGTTCAAACAGCAAGTTGAGGGTCCGTAAGAGCTACATAAGTTCCAAAAGATCATTCCCATAGTTCAAGCAAGCACATGGTCCATAATAGTTACATTACTCTACCATTCTAACAAGCAAACTTATAGTAACCAGTGTTTTGCTCCTGGGAGGCATCATCATGAAACGACCGCTGAACATCCTAGGAGATACACTGTTTCTTCCATTTTAGGTGTTGGTTCCAACGGAATCTACAGAATGCGCTGAATGATGATGGACACAGAACGATCATGGCGCTCTTTGAAAGTGATCAGAACAATGTTCTTTTCAACAAAGGATGCAGCTGATATGAAGTCTCTGAAAGAAGACTTTTCTATTACCATCCTGCCGTCTTTTTTGCAGATGTAGTACGACGAAGGAGTGATGACATGGGTAGGTTCATCAGGAGCTTCAAGGGTCACCTTGCCATTGGTTGGCATGTCCACCCATTTCTTCAGTGTTGAGACAACGCTCCTCGGAATTTTCTAGAAGAAAGCGAAATTAAATAGAAATTAAAACCGTTGATTTGCCACTTGGACATTAAATAAAAGAATGGCTGAATACGGTGAGTGCACAAACATTAAGATATTCCATATTGAAACTAATATATTTCCTGGCATGTTCAGGTTTGTGAGTAAACTGATAAAACAATATATTAAGAGAACAACAAAAGTTTTGTTGTTTTAGGATTAATAAATAGGTTCTTTATAATTTTACATATAAGCAAGATTACGTCAATATTGTTTATTTTACATATAAGCAAAATATGTTTGGTATTTTAACAAGGACAGTTGTAACCAACCATGACGCAGTCTTTGGTGTTAGTGGGAGTCAACACGTGGACAAATGGACGGCAACGGATGAAAGGATCTCCGAAAAGGCGTTGTAGAAAGAATCGTGTCTGGTCGTAGGTAAGCTCAATATCCTTAGAGTAGACACAGCACTGAACATGGTCGAAATCGTCAGAAGAAAGATCGTCGAGAGCTAGAAAAAGAACAAGTATTTAAAGTTAGATAAAGTTATATCCAACACGGGGTTAATATTATTCAGTTCGATGCATGCATATAAAAATACAACGAAAGAAGATAACTTTGGAATATTAAATACCTACCAACGTGGGGTAATGGAAGCAGCCTTTTGTCATCCCGATATGTTTGTATTTCCAGATTGAGACCCTCGTCTGGTAGTTCAAATTCTATGCAGTCTCCAGCACGTAGTTCATAATCATCCGCAAAGATGTTCCACTCACCACCGCAGAACTTTGTGTAGTTCGCCCTATGCTTAAACAAAGCATTGTAAGACCTTCCTTCATGTGTAAGAAGGGCTGGCTCTACCTGCTCTTTACACAATATTCTTGCTTCTTCCTTCCTCTCATCAATGTATTCAGCGAGAAAAGCTCTGACATTACAAGGTACATACTGGAAAAAATAGTAAAAATAACAACCTGTAAGTATAAATTTGAACTCACGGATCATTAATGTTTAAAGTTTTCTTAGCTTGCATCTGAATTTTTTATAACAATTAAAGATAACAACATAATGGTATTATAAATTAATGGATACAGATTTTTGGCATATGTTGATGAATTTTAATTAGAACTGAAGATGCACAATAATAATTAAGGCATAACTAATGGAAATTGAAAACACAAGACAGGTGCAAAGAAGTGACAGCAGGGGAACCTAGTGTAGGTGCAAGGGGGTATGAGTAACTAATATGTTGTAAGCAACTAATATGTTGGTAATGCTTACTAACCATGCGGCTCCAGCAATTTTCATCAAGAATAACCTCAAACTGCTGGAGAACTTCAGGGTGTGGTTCACAAGGGCCGCCTGGTTGGCGGCAGGTAAGGCAAACCATACCTAAATAATTCAGAACAAATATGTTAAGAAAACAAGAATATCATAACAATTTAAAACAAGCTTCAACATTGAAGGTAGACAACAACTAGCTTCAACTATGTTAGCCATATTAAAAATATCGGTACGAAGGCAGACAACAACTACAAATTTACCAGAAATCTTCTCAGCTACTCCTTCCAGAAAAGCAGTATGACAGAGTTTAGATCACTTGTTTAGATTTTCAAACAGTTTTTTATATTCCTTTATAGAATGTAGTCGTTGTACCGGATCTAATACTTCAATAACTATCAAATGAAAAACCTAAACGTAAAACAGTAATAATTTAAATATCGTTTTCAAAACGTAAATACGGATCGGAGCATGCTGCTTACGCATATGCTTTTTACCTGGGAAAGAAGAACAACGGCCGTCGACGAACGGAGATTGGGGTAGGGGAAGCTTAGTGCAAGCACCCACGACGAGCAATCTACGAGAGAAGCACGGCTTAGAAATTAATCGAGAGACCCAATAAAAATTCTACAATAACTTGTTTGAAATCAGATTGTGTGCGGCGAAGAAGCACGAACCCTAGAAGCAGGCGACAGAGAAGGCAAATGGGTTGTGATGTGGCTGTGGTAGTCGGAGCTTATTGAAATATAAAGGAGAAGCAAGAGAGCAAGAATAGTAATGAGTGCTTGTTTTTTATTTTTTATTCTGCAAAATGGAATGAATGGTGGTTGTAGATGGTGTGTGCATTCCGAGGTGTTATGGGGACACGAGACGTTTGACTCGTCCAGCTGCCTCCCACTGGAGTTGTCCAGCTGTGCTGCCTCCCACCGGACTCTTCTACGTGCCTATCGTGCCTCACAGACTTTTTGTGAGGCACAGTTATACATGCTGAAAAGCATACTCGTGTTTCTGTGATTTAATTGTTTTTAATCACATGTTTAATCAGATAGGGTTGGGTGTGTCTTTAGGAGACGAACGGTAATGACGTTATTAGATGCATGGTCGTTGAAGCAGGAGAGGCATGGTCGATACATCGGGGGAGGCATGATTGTTCCCAATGAGAGGCACTTTTGCACCTGAAGTGGAGTCACGGTTCGTGACTCTACGATTGCAAATGTTTTTCAGGCAGTCGTTCACCCAGAGAGCCACTGTTTTTCAAATGTTCGTTAGGTTCAGGCGGGAATATGTATGATAGCCCACGGTTATACGTATATCAGAAGCATGGACGTGCCTTTGTTTTGGTAATGTTTTTGGTGGTACGCAGACATAGAGATGCAGGTCCGTCGATATCACTGAGGTTTGTCTTTAACAAAGTGGAGGCACGCGTGTGGCTTTTCTGCTAGCCGAACCGTGCTTCTATTTTGGTTCACTCCCCATGTAGTATTTGTACTCCAGAGATCTAGGTTGCACGACAGGGTCATCGTTTGCCTCCTCGCATTCTTCTCTTGGTCAAAAGATGTGCTGGTGACTGATGGGATGGCTATTGATTGTTAGTATTCATTGTGCCAGATACCGTGCTAGAGTTAATCTAGAGGCTCCTCGATTACAACGTGGCAGCCGTGACTTTTGAAGTGCATGGTTTCAGAAGCTGCAGAAGCACAAACCATCCATTCACCGTTCCCGATGCAATTTAATGGGCGCATGGTAACTGAGTCGTCTCTCCCCAAGGTTAAATAGTGGTCTATTCCGGGAGGTTATGATGTCTTATTCTCACCAGAGAAGTGCAGGTAGCTCCCATCATCCTCACCACGTACGAGTGACGCCGGAGAAGCACAGTCAAACTCCATTGTCACTCTCACCCTCGTTTCCATGGACGACTTCAGGAACACTACTGAGCGTCTCTTTATAGATGCCTACGGTAACACCAAGCTCGAGGTGTTGTACACCAACGAGCCCTACAAGGTGGAGGAGATTCTTTCTCTTTATGAGGAATGGCTGTGTGAGGACAGGTACAAGTTTGTTGGTCTTGATCTGGAGTACACACGAGAGGATTATTTTGATCGGATCAGAAAAGTCGCCGTCATGCAACTGGCGATGCGCAAGCATGTTCTTGTCTATCACTTGTGCAAGTCCAGGATGGAGTGCGCTGCTCTGAAGGATTTTCTTTGGAACAAAGGTATAACTTTCGCTAGTGTCGACGTCAGGAACGATAGAGATGTTCTCGCAAACTGTTTCCTCAAAATTCCAAGAGAGTGTCACATCGACCTTCAAGAGGAGCTCATGATCAAAGGAGGCAATCTAAGGGATTCCATGGCTGATTTGGCAGGAGCCGTCATAGACAAATCTTACTTGAGTATGAAGTCATCTTTTCCACGAGGTGAGCATGACTACTGGGAATGGAAGCCGCTTTCCCTTGACCACCTGAAATATGCGGCAATTGTAAGTGAAAATTTCGTTTTTGTTGATTTTCTGTCTTTATAATTTTGTTTTATTGCAACAATAGTACTTTTTCCCCTTTACATATATCTTCATTCTCATCCGCTTTTTGTTTTAGGATGGGTATGTCAGCTACAAGCTCTAACGCCGAGTTCTGTCGATGAAGGACACGATGCATCCTCGTTGTCTTCCCGACCGCAGACGCCGTGGATGTTTCTGAGCAGAACTCCAACTGAGTAGAATGGTCACCATGGACGTTTGTGTGGACATTTGTGAGCAGAATGGACTCCTGGAAGACTTTCATTTCTTTTTTTGTATAATTAATGAGTACTTTTAGTTCAATCCTATGGAGTACCGTTTTGGGATTTTGGTTTTTTTATTTTCACAGTATCATGTTTGGCTTGTCTCATGTTATGGGTATATAATTTTTTATGTTTTTTTATGTTACAAGTTCATTGTTGACGTTTGCGTGAGTTCAGGTACATTTAGAGAATACGTTGAAGTGGCACATATGTATTGTTTGGGAGAAGCGTGCTTTGTGTTTGGCTTATATTCATTGCCGTTTGTTTGTGTTTGTATTGTTGTCTTTTACATGTTCGCACAAGAGAGGCACGTCTGCTAATGTACGAGGAAAAATTTTAGTTTCCTGTCTTTGTGTGCTTCAGGACCGTGCCTCGAGAAGCCCGACATCCGTGTCTGTGGAGGCTTCACTCCCGTGGCTTCTCTGCCTCTATGCATGTACCTCACGTGACACACACCATGTCTCTATGTGCTGATGTCACATGGCAGTTTCTCTTGAGACTACACAACCGTGCCTTTGCCACCACTCTTTTGTGCATCCAGGTGGTTTGTACCCGTGCCTCGAGAACGCCAATTCCAAAGCCGTACATGTGCGTCGAGAAGCCGAAATTCCGTGCCTGTATAGGCTTCAGTTCTGTGTCTCCTGTACCTGCATTCGTGTGTCTCAGGCGACACGCTGGCTATGACTCTACGTTCCTATGTTGCCAGACGCCCGTCCGTGAGGGGACGCGGTGGCTGTGACTCGTCGTGCCTGTGGTTCTACACGCCCGTGCCTCAAGAGACTTCAGAACTGTGGCTCTTTGACTTCTCCCATGGCTTCGCTGCTTGCATTGATGTACCTCACGTGAATACACGCCATGACTCTACGTGCCTGAGGTGTCACACGGCTGTCCGTCTTGAGACTTCGCAACCGTGCCTCTCCAACTGAGTATTTTCACCGATGCCTCTGCCACCACTCTTTTGTGCATCCAGAGGATTTGTACCCGTGCCTAGAGAACGCCAATTCCAAAGCTGTACCTGCGTGTCGAGAAGCCGCAATTCCGTGTCTGTATAGGCTTCAGTTCCATGCCCCCTCTGCCTGCATTCACGTGTCACGGGCGGCACGCTGCCTGTGACTCTACGTGCCTGTGGAGCCAGACGCCCGTGCCTCTGTGGACACGTTGCCTTTGGCTCGTCCTGCCTGTGGTGCTACACGCCCGTGCCTCAGGAGACTGTATAATTGTTGCTCTCTGACTTCTCCCGTGGCTTCACTGCCTGCATCCATGTGTCTCACTTAGTAATCGACCTCTCCCAACACAATTTCGTGCACCCAGAGTGTTGATACCGAGCGAGGTCTTGAAAAGTCGTACGACCGTGCCTGTGGGATCTACATGTCTGTGAGTCCCGTGCCTGCATCCACGTTCCTCACCTGAAAGCCGGCTTGACTCTACGTGCCTGCTGTTACACAGACCCGTGGCTCTTGAGACTTCACTTCCGTTCTCCTCTAATTGAGTAATGGGACCCATGCGTCCGCCAGCACAGTTTTGTGCATCTAGAAGGTTGATACCCATGCCTCACGTCCCCGCCCGTAGAGGCTTCATACATATACATACACATATACTGCGTTATACTCTCTTGGATGGGTACCTGTGATGCCACGCGCCAGTGGCTTTAGAGACTTCACAACCGTGCCTATCTATCAAGGTATGTGGACGGATGCCTCTGCTACCATATTCTTATGCATGCAGAGGGTTAATACCCGTGCTTCGAGAGGGTCGACGTGCGTGCCTGCAGAGGCCTCACGTCATGCCTCTGGTGCCTGCATCCACGTGCCTGTAGTGGCTTGGGTCCTGTATCTTTTTTTAACCAGTGTCACTACACTAAAATTAAAAAAATGGTAGCGTCCCACCGACTAACATAATATGCTAGCGAACAAAAAAACAACAGCCAGGCAGCACGAATATTGATGCTCAAAATGGACGGTCGAAGATTAGAGACGGTCGAAGTTTAGAGATGGTTGCTGCGTGCCTTATTATTTGTCACGCCCGTGCTTGTGTGGTCTTAATTGACATGGAATAGTTGAAAAAACTGCCGTTGCTGTTATAGCTTTGATTGGATCATTTTTATTAGCTTACCGAGGGAGAGATGGTGTGAATCTAGTTAGGTGAGGCACGGATTAGTTTTGGCCTTCATATCTAAGGTGTACGGTAGGCTCTTCGTTTGCCTCATTGGATTCTTCTGTCGGTGGTCTTTGTTCAATGGAGGAATTGATGACCGATGTGGCGGCTGTTCGATGTGACTATTCAGTGTGTCAGTTACCATAAAATAAAGTTAGAGGCTCCTTGATTTCTACACGGCATCAAATATTTTTGCACAGCCGTGACTTTAGGAAGTGCATGGTTTGACGAGCTGCAGAAGCACAACAGTCTATTCGCTGTTCCTAGTTCACACATTAATGCGCATGGTAACTGAAACATCCTTGCCAAGGTTAAATACTGGCCGTGTTTTTGAGGTCTCCACGTCGCATTGTAGCCACAGAATATCAGGCAGTTCCCACCGTCCTCGCCACTCCCCAACCACTACAAGAAATACGTCAACTTGCGACCATCACTATTGGTCACTGAATGGTCATTGTTTTCCATTTGCGACCTTTTTGTGACAAAAAACAGATGGTCAAAAGCTGGCCGTCGTAAACTGAAATTAACGACCTTCTTTGTGATAAGGTCGTTGAAGGCAACGACCAAAACAAAAGGTCGTTGATCCTACAACCTTTTGTTTTGGTCGCTAGCTGTCTGCCTAGGCCATGTCGGATCCGACGTGGCAAGCTGACGTGGCAAAATTGCGACCAATTGAAAAGGTCGTTGATAAGAATCAGCCCAGTCCAATTCGGTGCTTCGCATGGGCCGAGCCCAATAATTCAGCCCCTTTACTATATTTTTTCTATTAATTTTGGTTTGTTACATGGGCCAGGCCCAACAATTCAGCCTTTTTGTATTCACAATTCAGCCTTTATATATTCTGGGTCATGGCCTTTTAATAGCCAATTTCTTATTATTTTCGCCCTTCTCTAAGGGTTTTTTTCATTAAATAAATAGCTCCAAACCAACTTTGTTTGGGCCATGGCCGATTCAGGCCCAGTACTATTTTCTATCATATTCAACCCATATGAAGTAGCATGTACACAATTTTCATAATCTTCATGTCATTTAAAGCAGCATGTACACATGAAATACAACATTTAATTACGCAGGAATACATCATCTACACAATTTGCCTTAACTTACTTCTACATCACATTGTTCAACTGAAGTTCAAACTAAGAACATCTGCTACATCAGGAATACAACATTTAAAGCAGCATGTATTAGCACATCTGGTACTGTCCTAATGGTAAGAACCAAGTAGTACAAACTACAAACTTCATTGTTCCCTCTGATGTGCTCCAGATGCAACAACTTGCCTTCCTACAAGAACATAACATTACATGAATAGATCAATCAAGGAGGAAAGGGAAAAACCAGGCTCAAAGCATCATGCACACAAATAATAACATAATACATTAATGTATAATGTAATAAAAATATACGTATAATCAGGGCAATTTCTAGCCAACATGCATATATGAATCACTGTAGAACTAGCAAAAGAGGTATAATTATCAGCAAACAGCAAGAACCAGTGAAAGCAGTACCTTCTGATTGTCCTACATGTATCGGCAAACAGCAAGTGGTACAAACTACAGCAAGTAACTGACAGCAAGCTCTCAAACAGGCAGTGCTAATGTTTTGGCACAATTGCTAGAAGTACATGTTATTTTTGCAAAGTGAGTAAGAGCTATGATATTTTCCTACATGTGCTTTCTGATTTTCTTAGTCATATAGTGATCTGCTCACTCCAATTCTATCTACTCGCCCCATTCACATGCAACATAAGAAACTGGTGTAGAACACCATCTTAACCACATTCGCAGCAATAGAAGCAACAGAAACTGGTGTAGAGCGAGAAGCTTCAGCAAAGAGGCGCAGGCTTCACCCTTGCGTCCGGTGGCACCTGCAGGGAGGGAGTGAGATTTTACAGAAAAGAATACAAGATGCCTCTGAACAGGCGCAGAGCAGGTCTAGAGCACCTATGTTAATGCTGCCCATACACTTTATTTAACTCTTAAGTTCATATTAAATTCAACTAATCTGGGACAGTTCAACAAACAAACATGTGAAGCAAATAGCATCTTCAGTTTAGCAACAGGCTGCACGTATAGTATGAGCAGCACAGGACAGTAAAAACAGTGAGCAAAAGCCAAATGAATTGCTTTAACTCTAACTAGTTGGTAACAAATTGACATAATCTGGGACAGTTCAACAGATCAAAATGTGAAGCTAACATCATCTTCATTTCCGCAAAAGGATGTGTATGCAGTTACAATATGAGAAGCGCTAGGCAGTAAATACTTCATCTATATTGGGCAGTAAATACCACATCACCACCATGAACCAGAGCCACCCACAAAGAGGAGTAGGAGCTCACCTCGTGGGTTTGTGGTCGAGGCCGAGCACCAGACAGTAGGTCAGCGAAGCATGGCAAAAGAGATACATGTCATAATGCCTATATAAGATGCAAAAAATGAATGAGTAAACTGAGGACCTACTGCTAACACAATTTGAGCACACCTACCCAATACAGTCATGTCATGCACAAAACTGAATAGTGTTTAACCACATACATGGCAGATATGAGATTAACCAGGCTATGCTTAATGGTCAAAACATCGCTGGAAATGCAAATTAGATCAAACAAGGATAACATACTCCTGACCAAGTGTTTACTGATCTGTGCTGTACTACGAGTGCATATCCAGTGATACACACATCTGAATTAAAAAAACGTGTATGCAACTTTCAAGAAAGGGACATTTACATCTGTGCCCCTAACTCGAACCCACTACTCAGATTTGCCCCTAATTTTGAAGCATGCTCAAATTTGCCCCTCCGCCGTTAAGTCAGTACTCAGAAATGCCCTTCCGTACAGTACTGTAGCACTTTCCATCCAATACTGTAGCACTTTCCGTCTGCTACAGTACACATGGGACTCTGACGGTCAAAGGCCTTTGACTGGACGGAAGGGCATTTCTGAGTAGTGACTTAACGGCAGAGGGGCAAAATTGAGCATGCTTTGAAATTAGGGGCAAATCTGAGTAGGTGGCTTGAGTTAGGGGCAGAAATGCAAATGGCCCTTCAAGAAAAGTGAGTAACGCAAAAATAGGGACTACTTCTGCTTGTAATCATCGAGTATTAGTGTTTTAGAAAATTATGACAGACTAGTTCATTTGGAAACGATCAGTAGTTGTTCATCTAGATTAATATTTTGTACGTACAGGACCTCTTGGTGAGGAACATGAACAGCTGGCAGCAAAATCCTGGGCTATAAGCTAACAATCTAGCCATCCAGTGCAAGGCAGCTAGATTTTGCCAGGGGAAGTTGGCACATTTCTTGCAACCGGTCAGCCCATCGTGATCCCGCGACGGGGCCAAGAACAGGAGCACAGTACTACGACTAGTTCGTAGGAGCTATGGTAGAGCAGATCACTGATGATATAAATTACAGAGCAAAACAGAGCATCTTGTTCGGTGGTAAGGCAGTAAACAAGGCGGGGAAGGCAGAGGAGGGAGCAGGGGAATGTCCTTCTGTGGCACGTCGTCGTGGTCGGGCTGGACGACGCCGTCGTTGTCGAGCTCGAGGTCGGACTCGACGATCTCCTCATCAAGCTCGTCGGGCTCGGGGGTGGGGTCACGCATGTCCTGGTCATCCTCCTCCTCGTCCTCGTTATCGTCGTCGATGTCGTCCATGAAGGTCGCCTGCCGTTTCAAATCCAACCCAAAAAAGGGGATCAGACAAGGAAGTAGAGAGAGGATCATGGCCGAGGAAGGGGAAGGGGAAGGTGAAGGGGAGGTAGAGACAAGGAAGTCGGTGTCGCGCTCGGCGTACTTGCCGGCCTTGAGGTAGCGTGCGATGTGGCTGACGGGGAACTGGAGCCCGGCCATGGACGACCGCGACACCGACTTGGTTGCCTTCGCCTTGCCGCGGCCCGCGACGCCTCCGGTGGAACTCATCGCCGATTCGCCTTTGGGGGAGGTCCGGACGCGGTTGGTGACGACGAAGGAGAAGATGATGAAGGCGCGGCAGAGGGACCCCGCGAGCCCCGCGAGGGAGAGAGCCAGGAGCAGAGCCTCCAGCATGATGACCGGCCGCTCCAGGAACCGCTCGCAGTCGGTGGTGGCGGCCCGGTGGCTCAGCCAGATGCAGCCGCCGAGGACGACGAGGGAGAGAACCAGGACCCCCACTCGCGGTCGGTGGTGGCGACCATGTCCACGACGGCCTCCGTCTCGGGCTAGTTAGATCTGAGAGTGGGGAGAGGGGAGAGGATCTGAGGCGGGGAGGGGAGGGGTCGCCCCTTGTGGAGCGTGGCCATGCGGAGAGGGGAGGCATTGGATCTGGGCCTCCGGGGGGGGGAAGATAGGGGTAGATGAGAGGGGGAGACGAGGAGAGAGGGAGAGGAGGAGTGGTTGTTGCGATGGGTTTTTTTTTTGAGGGGTAGCTCGTGGTGGGTGGGTGAGAGGGTGAGGTGCGGGCCGTTGGATCCAGGAGCATCCGACGGTGATTTATCCACGATCCGCGTGAGAGGCCCCTGGACCAATCAGAACGCAGTATACAAGTATGATATTTTGACCATTTAAATTGGTCGTAATCGACTAAAAGTTAGGTGCTAAATCATGTTAGCTATTTTATTATGACCTGAAAAATTGAAAAAAAAACTTCTCATTGTGTCAGCAAATTTGACTATAGTTTTCAGGAATAATCACAAATTGAAATAAGACAAATATTTTTTTAAAGAGTTATGAGAAATGAGTTCTTTTAAATCATTTTTTTCATTTTTCGAGTGTCCAAAATGAGTTCTTTTGTGAAGGACATACCATATAGTTGTTACAAATTTGGACCAAATTAATTTTCTAAAATATTAGGCCATATTTAATGCACAATTGATCAAATGGTTGGGTGTCAGAAGATTCGATCCACCTCTGGTGAAAAAGACAAATTTCCGCCGATTCAGCAGGAAGCGGGTCAAATTTGAACTGCAGCTGCCACATAGTTTGCTCTTTATTTTTTCCAAAAATTATTTATAGGTACATAAGTATCTATTTAATCATAGAGACACCAAAAAAATTCCAAGATTCAAGCACTAGCGAGGAACGGTCATGCCCGCCGTTTTGACCACATTTTGAAACGGGCAATAAAAAATTCAAAAAAAATAAAAAAATTGGAAAACCTTCGCATTGTGTCATTATATGTGACCAAGTTATCAGGAAAAATAATAAACTTGTAATATGGCAATTATTTAAAAAAATGTTCTCAGAAATGAGCTATCATGTGTGAAGATTCATGGCTTTCAATCCAAATGCTCAATCTTATGGCCCCATTCATGGCATAGTTTGTCCATATGATATCATATTGTTTACAAAGGTGTATGTTGGAATGACAAACAATGTTGGCTAAGGAAGTTTTCATTTTCTTTGGACGAAAAATTCATTTTCCATTTTTCGAGTGCCCAAAATGAGTTTTTTTAAGGACCTACAATATATTTGTTACAAATTTGGACCAAATTAATTTTCTAAAATATTAGGCCATATTTAATGCATAATTGATCAAATGGCTGGGTGTCAAAAGATTCGATCCACCTCTGGTGAAAAAGACAAATTTCCGGCGATTCAGTAGGAAGCGGGTCAAATTTGAACTGCAGCTGCCTCATAGTTTGCTCTTTATTTTTTCCAAAAATCATTTATAGGTACATAAGTATCTATTTAATCATAGAAACACCAAAAAAATTCTAAGATTCAAGCACTAGCGAGGAACGGTCATGCCCGCCGTTGTTTACCGCATTTTGAAATGGGCATAAAAAATTCAAAAAAAATAAAAAATTGGAAAACCATCGCATTGTGTCATTATATGTGACCAAGTTATCAGGGAAAATAATAAACTTGTAATACGATAATTATTTAAAAAAAGTGTTCTCAGAAACGAGCTATCATGTGTGAAGATGCATGGCTTTCATGCCAAATGATCAATTTTATGGCCACGTTCATGGCATAGTTTGTTCAAATGATCTCATATTGTGCACACGGGTGCATATTGGAATGGCAAACAATGTTGCCTAAGGAAGTTTTCATTTTCTTTGCACGAAAAAATCATTTTCCATTTTTGAGTGCCCAAAATGAGGTTTTTTTGTGAAGAACCTACCAAATAATTGTTGCAAAATTGGACCAAATTAATTTTATAAAATACTAGGCCATATTTATTGCATAATTGACCAAATGGTTGGGTGTCAAAAGCTTTGATCCACCTCTCGTGAAAAAGACAAATTTCTGCCGATTCAGTTGGAAGCGGGTCAAATTTGAACTGCACCTGCCTCATAATTTGCTCTTTATTTTTTCTAAAAATCATTTCTATGTACATAAGTATCTATTTAATCAGATAAACACCAAAAGTTTTCCAAGATTCAACCACTAGCTAGGAACGGTCAAGCCCGCCGTTTTGACCGCATTTTGAAACGGGCATGAAAAATTAAAAAAAAATCAAAAAATTGGAAAACCTTCGCATTGTGTCATTATTTGTGGTCAAGTTACCAGGAAAAATAATAAACTTGTAATACGATAATTATTTTAAAAAAGTGTTCTCAGAAACAAGCTATCATGTGTGGAGATCAATGGCTTTCAACCCAAATGCTCAATCTTATGGCCACATTCATGGCATAGTTTGTTCAAATGATATCATATTGTGCACAAGGGTGCATCTTGGGATGGCAAAAAATGTTGCCTAAGGAAGTTTTCATTTTCTTTGGACGAAAAATTCATTTTCTATTTTTTGAGTGCACAAAATGAGTTTTTTTTGTGAAGGACCTACCATATATTTGTTGCAAAATGGGACCATGTCATTTTTATAATATATTAGGCCATATTTAATGTACAATTGATAAAATGGTTGGTCATCAAAAGAATTTATACACCTCTGGTGAAAAAGACAAATTTTCGCTGATTCAGGTGGAAACGGGTCAAATTTGAACTGCAGCTGCCTCATAGTTTGCTCTTTATTTTTTCCAAAAATCATTTATAGGTACATAATTTGAACTGCAGCTGCCTCATAATTTTTCGATCCTTTTGTTGCATACTTATATATTGCTTATATATTATCTATGAATTGCTACTAACGTTTTGTTTGTCTAGTGCATAGAGATGACGTCGTATGTCGTTTACAAGGGTAAGGTTCCCGGAGTCTACGACGACTGGGAGGAGTGTCGAAGACAGGTTCACCGTTTCAGCGGTAACAGTTACAAAGGGTACACCACTAGGGCGGAGGCGGAAGCTAGATACGCGCGCTATGTAGCGGGAGAGAGGAGGGAGCTGAGGAGGAAACGGATGAAGACCAGTTTCATCGCGATGATGCTCATCGTGACCGCAACTCTCTTCTATGTGATGGCAGTTTAGATGATCGATATCGACTTTGTAATGTGACAACAAACTCGGCTAATATGATGAACTTTGCTAATGTCTCGAGTCCTAAACTTGGCTAATGTTTGAACTTTGTTTGCTATTTTGAATTTGGATACTAATATGATGAATTCTATTGTGTGATGTTTATATTCTGTGCTGTAACATATTTTGTAACATGTGCAAATACCAGAAAAGCAAAAAATAATAATTCATAATATTCATAGTAGTGGCGCACCGCATTGAGCACTAGTGGCGCACCAAGGCTAAATACCAGTGGCGCATTATGGGGCATAGTAATGGCGCACTTGGGGGCATACGTGAAGGTAAATATGGCCCCTAGGAGGCATAGTAATGGCGCACTGTTGGACATAGTAATGGCGCACTACGTGGTGCGCCACTATTATCTGGGATACTAATGGCGCACCAGAGGTGCGCCATTACTATTTGTTACTAGTGGCGTGTTAATAGTGGCGCACCTATAGTGCGCCATTAATAGCAAAAACTAGTGCGCCACTAACAGCCTTTTTTCTAGTAGTGTAAGTATCTATTTAATCAGAAATACATGGTTTGGTGGCGATACGTTGAGGTTTGGATGGTGGCCGAGGGCCACAACTCCAGAGCGCGTAAACTTGCATGCCCGCCGCATGGTCACCGCATGACCGTGGTGTTGCCACGCGTTCCTGGCGGCCTAGGCATGTCTAGTGGGTTGGGCACTCCCCCGATTGGTGTCAGGAAGAAGAAGGCAATAGAAGAATCTCACGAGGAGACTGAACTGAGCTCAACCATGAATTAGCACCCAAGTGTTTGATTAGTGGTGGGGAAAATGCACATGGCCAATGGGCCTGAGTTTTGGCCAAGGATGATCATTTAAGGACACTATCTTGAAAAATTTGCAGCTCAAATGGAGGAGCCTAGGTGTCACTTGCTTTGCAACGTACCACACTGGACAGAAATATGAATGTTGAAGCTAGACTCAAATGAATGAATGGATTGATCTGAAATTTGGAGGAGGATGATAATTTGGGCATATGAAGGCACTTTAAAATTTTCATACCATTTGAATAAATAAAAATGGTACTTCCTTCACAGTGCTCTCCACTAAACAGAAAATTGGGAAAAATGCTGAGGCAAATTGGCTAGAATAAATGAGCTAAAATTTGGGGGAGGGAGGTTCTATGGGCAGGGTCATGTCGTGGTAAATTTTCAGCAATTACAAATTAACATAAAATATAGTTGCTTCACAAACTGAAAATATCACCAGAAACAAAGATTGGATGCTGAGCTCACATGTATTGTTAGATGGGACTCAAATTTTGTGGAGAGATATGATTTGGGAATATAGAATATGTGGCAAAAATTCAGCTCATTAGGATATGCCTAGCTAGTACTTCCTTCACAATAGTTCGAGCTGAACAAAAACTTTGGAAATTTGACGAGGAAGATTTACCAGGCAAATGGAGTTGAATATTGTCATGAGGCAATGATTTGGATAGTAAAGAATTCCCAATTTTTTTGGGAATTTTGGGAATGACAGAAATATAGGTTGCTTCACAACCTAGGGCAAAAATTGACACATGGACATGACACATAGGCAAAACTGATGAGGTGGCGCCTAGTCATAGCAATCCACCACAATTTACAAGGTTATGACCATCTATATTAGTCGTGATCAGCTAGAAATAAGGCAGCGGACCAGTGCTGTCTGCTTTATGACCATTTCGTGTAAGGAAATTACGACCTTTCTGACCAAAATGGTCGTTATAGTTTAGGGTTTGAGCCCCCCGAACAGCTTTTGATCAATTGGTCTCAAATGGTCGTAGATTTATGACCAATTCTTCCAGGGTCACTGACAGAAGGTCACTAGTTGACATATTTTTTGTAGTGTTAGGAATCTCCATTGGCACCTGGCTGCTCGCTGCCATGGATGACTTTTTGAATACGACCGAGTATCATCCGATAGTTGCCGATGGTAACACCAAGCTCGACATGTGGTACACGAACGAGCCTTGCAAGGTGGAGGAGACCATTGCCTTGTACGAGGACTGGTTGCGCCAGGAGAAGTACAAGTTTGTTGGTCTTGGCATGGAGTACACACGAAAGGATTGTTATGGGCGTAGAAAAGTCGCCGTCATGCAACTAGCTATGCGGAATCATGTTTTGGTCTATCACTTCTGCAAGGCCAGGACGGAGTGCCTTGCCGTGAAGGATTTCCTTGAGAATGGAGGTATAACTTTCTCTAGTGTGGGTGTCAAGAATGTTAGAGATGCTCTTTTTCAAGATTTCATCAGAATTCCAGAAGAGTACCACATCGACATCCAAGAGAAGTTCATGATCAAAGGCGGCGAAGAAAGGGACTCTATGGAGGACTTAGCAGGAGCCATCATTGACGAATCTTACTCGAAGCTGGAGTCCTCTTTTCCAGAACTTCTGCGTCACTACTGGGATTGGAAGCCACTTACCATTGATCACCTGAAATATGGAGCTACTGTAAGTGAAGATTTCATTTTTGTTAGTTTCTGCCTTTGTTGCAACAACAGTATGTTTTTTTGTATATTTATGTTTTCATTTGCTTTTCCTTCAGGAAGGGTATGTAAGCTATGAGTTATACCGCCGGTTTCTGTTGATGAGGGACATCCTGCATCGTCGCTGTCTTCCTGATCTCAGATGGCGAGGACGTTTCTGAGCAGGACTCTAGGTGGAAGTGCTGCGAAGATGGATTGTCTGATGAATTGGTTAATTGATAGTTATTGTATGGGGTAATATTACATCGACTGATCAATTGTAATTGTGGTGGTTTTATTTTGAACCAGATGGAGTTGACTAGTTTGGAAATCTAAGTTTATATTCGTTCTATTATGTTTTTGTTGTTTGGATGCGTTCAAGAATATTTTCCTCTATGATTCGATGCTACGCGTTGGTATAAGATGAGATGTATTAAGAGGATCACTCAGATGTGCATGTTCGTGAATCTAGGCAGCGCACTGTCGTCTGCTCAGGGAGGCATTGTTCTTGTTTTAGGCAAGGCACGCTCTGGTGTTATTAGTAGGCACGGTCGTGGGTTTGTGTTCCTATTTTTTTTAGCTGAGTCATCTATATCAGTGCGGATAAGAAGTGGGTGTTTTCGTCCGTGGTTTAGATGGCTACCTGCTTCAGTTCTTCTCTCAATATGGTCACACGGACAGGTAGGGGCGTTACTTTCACTTTGTGTTCGTACAGTGTTTGGCACGGTTGTTTTTATATCGAATATACGGTTGTGGTTGTGTGTTTGAAATGTTTTTATGCATAGCTTGAGTGTGTTTAAGATTCTTCAGATTTTCTCTCTGTGTTGACTGTTTCAATATATGATGTCAGTTTTAGGGACGGTTATCTAGTGTGAGAGTTGCTGTGGGAGTATTGTGTTAGCGATGGTTGTGTTTCTGTGTTCCAATTATTGTGGTGGTACTTTGATTGGAAAAGGCACGGCCGTGAAGGTAGTGGATGCACTTTCGTATGTTTGACTGAGGCGTTATCCTTCCTTTGGGTACTAAATTCGGAGAGGCACTACGTTATGTTAGTATGAGTCACTGTCATGGCTGTATGTTCTGTAATATTTCTAGTTAGTCTGCTAGTGAAGTCACGTCTATCGAGTTAGTGGAGGCATGTCCTATGTTATGTTGAGTCAGAGTTCTGTCTGTCGTTCGCAAATGCTTCCTCTGACACGTTCGTTCGGAGAGGCACGTCTACGATGTTATTCACGGCACGGTTGTGCCTTTCTTTCGAAATGTTTGCTCTCACTGCTTTGCTGAGAGAGGCTCGTCGGTGAAACTTGTGAGGTCACGGACCTTTTACAATTGAAGTCACGGTCGTTCTTTTGTTTAGTCGTCTATCCCAGAGGATGGATCTTCTTTCGTTAACGTGAGTCACGGTCGTGCTTCCGTGACTCGTTGGCTTGGAGAGGGACCGGTGTTAGGCTATCGAGGGGACGGTCCTGTGTTAACTGGTGGCGCACTCGTGTGTGTGTTGTTATTTTTTCAGCTTAGTTGTCTATGTCAAAGAGGCACGTTCTACGTGAATAAGAGGCACTGTCGTGCCTCTGTGACGCGCATTACTAGAGGTGAGTCATTTAGCACCTTCGTCAGATGCTTACGAACAGATAGTGTTGTTCCCCTGTGTTCCAATTGTTTCTTTTATTATGTCTACTCGAAGTGAGTGGTGTTCTAGTGCAAGGAAGTGATGTCTTGAATATCATGTTTACAACTTTTGGAAAAATACGATTTTTATTTATAATATTTGCTGTTCAGGATTTGAAGACTTGAACATTTGAACGCACAGCTGTGTTTAATGGGATCCATGGCAGATATCTTGGACTGACATAAAAATAGCTGAAACACTGTTGTGATTACATGAGTCGATATGGCTGAAACAATGTTCGGATGGCTCCAGCTAAATTAAGGCACAGTTAAGCAGTAGTCATCTTCTTCCAACTCTTCTTCTTTCGCGCTGGATATTGTGTTTCTCGAGGACGATGCTCCGTGCCTCAAATACAAGGCATGTGTTGTAGTTGGATGTTATCATTTTGAAAGTTAGTTGTTCTCTCATCGGTTTCACATGGATCTGCAAACACATAACCGTACAAACTAATAAAATTTATTGTAAAACATAATGTACAGCTGGCTTGGATGAACGTATGTTGATGTCTTGTCAATGAGAGTGAACTTACATTATTGATAAAAAATGAATTATTATTCAAATTAATGAGTGGCATCAAATGCATGGTGTAAATAGCACTGTCATCCCTGAAAATTGAGAGCATTATGTTAGTGATTAGAAGGTGAACAGTAGATACGGGATATGTAGTGGAACAAAAAAATGCATGGTGTAAATGAGGTAGAGCTACAGTTAAAAGAAACTCACTCTCTGTCTGAGTTACATACACTCTGCACAGGTTTAACATGAAAGGAGGCCATGGTGTGAGGATGGGTGTTTTAAGCAGAATGGTAAGCTCTCTCGAAGTTTTCGATGACAATATCCGAGTGTTCCTTTATACCGTCGCAATTGATATAAGGACACATAATTTCGAAGCGACACATTGCAAGATTGACGATGATGATGTAGATAAAATGTGGTTTCTTTCTCACGGGTATTAAGACCTAAAACAATGAACAGGAAATAATATCATTGTAACAAGAAAAACTGGTAGAAATGAAGACGAACACTGGACAGATAGAGTGAGTAGGGTGAACTCACGATGTTACATTTGTTGGGCAGCCTGTACCCAATAGTTTTTTCTACAATGTGTTCCTTGAGTAGTTCAGTGCTTGCTCCTAGAACTTGAAATTTATCCTGCAGAAAATTGAAGCTGTGTCACTCAGTTTGGTAGTAGTAGAAAATGTGGTTTGTTATTATTATTTATGAGAAGCAAGAACTTACAGAAGCGTCGATGTACATTATATGCTTGTGCACAAATGTTGGCGGTCCGTGCAATTGTTCTTTCATCAGCAACATTGAGTAAGCGTCGACCACGAATGAGTTGATATATCCGTATACCTTCATTGACAAACCTAAAGTTCGATGATCGGCCCAACGTCGTTCGACGAAGAATATCCTCTTGCTGCCAAAAAAATAAATGCATTTTAAATCGTATGCTTTTCTTATTTAACATTAGAGGTGACGAGTATTCAATTATAGTAGTAGAAGAATCGAGCCGAAACACTTGAATATGATAGGTTTAGGCAGAATACATTACAGTAGTAAAACTAGGGACCAAAACTTTACTGTAACAGGAACAACCAATTCATTACCTATCATTTTGACTGAAGCCTGGCGTATTGTCGACGATTGTTTCATACACTTCTTTCTCCTCCATTGTAGAATCTCTTATTTCCAAAAGTTGACAGTGATCTTGATGGTCATTCCCTTGGTCAGTGAATCGAGTCTATTCTAGTTGAGAATGATGTTGATGAGGCTGGAAGACATGACCACCGGAGTTCATTTGACCATGACTAAGTTGCAGATGTCCCTCATTATAATTGCTGATTCTTTGGACCATTAGGCCTTGTGGTTGGTGCTGCAAGCGTAGTTCTAATGTTCTGACAGTTGGATCACCGGTTGAGCTCGAAGGAATATCTGTTGGAAAATGCTGCAGAGGATGGCCGGAATACCGCATGATGTTGAACTGTTGTTGTAAGGCAGTGTAACTTTGCCCATGAGACTCGTCTCTGCGTGGTTGCTACTGGTTCTGCTCTTGAGGTTGGCGTTGTTGGCACCGTGGAGTGCTGTTATTCTGAGCATCATTGTGTTGGGAGTAGTGGGCATTAGGGACAGGGGTTTGTTGCTGGTACTGCTTGTGACTTTGGTTGTTCATTGCATAAGGTGAGTGCTGGCTGCTGTTTGAACCGCTGTTATTCTGAGCACTAGGACGTCGGTAGAAGTGGTTTTTGAAACAGGAGCTGGTTGGTGGTAGTGTTGGGACAAAGCAGTTGCTGGCAAACTTTCGGACAAGACAGTTTGAGTTAAACCTGTTGAGTATGACGTATCAAAAGCCTGTGAGAGGTGGCTACCACCTGACATTGAGCCTAATCTGCTGGGCATAGGTGGCTCTGGATAGTTAGAAAGGGAAGATCTCGCTGACGAGCTTGAATTCTTGGCCAAGTGCGAGACAGTATAAGGTTGGCATTGTTGGGATGCTACTTGGTTATGAAAGGGTTGCTTCTTCTTTTCTTCAATGACTCTGTCAAGTTGTTCATAGATAGATGGGTCAGACCATATTTCATCATCATCAATGAATCCACAATCAAGGAGGCCTCTGCGGTTGTAAGCATGTAGAGACTGATTGGTTGCAGTTTCTGTTGAATTATGTGGAGGCTCCAGTATCCTAACTCTTTTCTTAGGAGGCGCCGTACTCTCGTTTCCTAGATCTTCTGACTGCTGTAAGGAGCTCTTGTGAGCTGCCATTTGTGCTTCCAGTTCTGGCGGATGTGCGCTTGTGGTAACAAGGACGCTGTCTGTGGCATCAATACGTGGTTGCTTGGTACATTGTTCATGTTCTTCTGCAATGTTATTGTCTTCCGCATCGACAGATGCGGCAGCAACGAATGGAGCATCACTAGTGGATGGAAGTGCTTTTCCCATGTCCAGTACTGTGCCAGAACCGCTGCCAGAATCACTGGGCACTTCTACTGTAGGAGCAAGGGAGGAAGTAGCTCTGGTGCATTCTATTTCAGCAATGTTCTTCTCATCTCTCAAAGTTGAAACAAGATGGACCTTCGCTTCCGGCAACGAAGAAGAACGTTGTCCAGTGACATTGTTTAACTTTTGTGCAGGTTGGGATACAGTGAGGCTCTTTGTGTTGGTTGAAGAATTGTTGTGAGCGCTATCGGAACCGCTGGACCGTGCAGTAGTTGGTGACGTTTTCTTAATGAGATAAACAGGTGCTCCAAGTGTATCGGTTGAGATTGGACCAGTCAGTAATTGTCTGTCAACCGTAGAGTGCGAGGTTGATGTTTCAGTTGCAGTAGGTTTTGCTGTTTCCTCCAAGAGCTTCTCAAGTGGGTTTGTCAGAGAGTTGTGGTTTGCAGATCCTCCAGCAGAATTTTGGGTTTCAGTCTGTACAGAACACTAAGACGAATTTTCACCTGTCAGTATAATTGCCCCACTCTCCAACATCTCAGATGTTGGCACGAAGGGCTCATGAATCGGCAAGCCATCAAGGCAGTTGTGCAGATGGTTATGCACTTTATCCAGATGAATCTTGGCTTGTTCATCAATGTCCTCTTTGTTGTGGTCGATCTCGTTCACCTCCAGTAGCAACTTTATCTGAGTTGATGATTTTAGGAGTGAAGATAGATAAATTTGGGACTGCTCCTTGTCATATGGATTCTGTGAGTCTGGGTCAGGAGTATCGCAGCAACTCTTTAAATTTTCCAGGGAGTATGATGTGGCGTGAAGGACACTAGTCGAGCCACTGCTGGAAGAACTTTGACTGCTTGTTGTGCTAGAACTTGGAAGCGTAGAATATGTTGAAGGGAGTGATGAAAAAGTTTCTTTTTCATTTGAGTTGTCCTGTTGCAAGTTACAATAAATGCCCCGGTCGTAGGTCTTGATTTCTTTTGCACTAAGATCCCTACCAAGAGAGAGGAGCTTCTCCAATTTCTGCTCGAGAACTGGTTGAAACAGTGAGAAAAGTTCTGTGTACATTTCATTAATAACTTTGGTAATTTTCACCTTGGCCTGGAATTGAAAAAAAAACATCAGAAATTATTAATACCAAAAATGAAAAGAAGTTATTAATACCGAAAATGAAAAATATCTTTTGACCTACTGTACGTTCTGTCAAGAATTGCAGAGAAGGCATGGAATAATGTGCGCAGAAGCACACATGATGTGCTGCGGGAAGCGCGGCTAACAAAGTCCACGAATCATAGTCAACACATTCCTTGAAGGAGCACAACAAACGTAGTGGACGAAGCACACCCGACGTACTGTACGAAGCATGGTTGACCTACCGCTGTAGGGAAGCAGTGCTATATTTAACACAAAAGCACAGCTAACGTACTATAGGAAGCACTTCTATATTTAACACAAAAGCACAGCTAACATACTATAGGAAGCACTTCTATATTTAACACCAAAGCACAGCTAGCGTACTATAGGAAGCACTTCTATATTTAACACAAAAGCACAACTAACGTACTATAGGAAGCACTTCTATATTTAACATAAAAGCACAACTAACATACTATAGGAAGCACTTCTATATTTAACACAAAAGCACAGCTAACGTACTATAGGAAGCACTTCTATATTTAACACAAAAGCACAGCTAACGTACTATAGGAAGCACTTCTAATACGCTGCAGCAAGCACAGGTTACATTTTCCAGCAGTCACAGGAAACGAACTGGATGAACACTCATAACCTACTTTATGAAGTATGTCTAACCCGCCGCAGGGAAGTGGAAGTATAAGCATCATGGCAGCACACATTAGCTAACGCAGGGAGGAAATGTATCTGTTTCGTAAAAACATAGAGAACATCATTTCAAACATAAAATCAAGTGGACAAGCTGGAAATCACTTACGGAACAAAGTTTTTCTTGAGGCACAAATTCTTCTATGTAGGCCTCTAGTCTGGGACTCATTTGGAAAAACGGCGCCTGAAAGCTAGGCGGTGGGTGGAAAGGCGTGCGCCTAATGTCTTTCAGCTGCCATGTGGAAGGAAACAATGACAATCAAGTCAAATTAATACATGGCAGCTAAGTCATTATGTTGAGTCAAAAACTTCACCAAAGGAAAATGATGAAAAGTTGAATCACCGTGTGTTTCCCAAAAATTCCGTCCTTTGTTGAAGGGCTGTCTATGTTAGCATAATTCTTAATGGCCTATGTGTCCCATATGACAAGCATTGCAGGAGTGTCAGATTTCAGGTCCATAATCTTCATATCCAGGTACTCAAAATACGTTATTTGCAAGGGGGGAAGAGGTAAAAATGAATCATGTTCTTGTAGCTGCTTGTGGGTATAAAGAAATGTACAAGTTAATGAACGAACCACTGGAATCAGGAGGCAGCCACACAGGGCGCCTGTGAATCCTTTATCCTTGAAGGTCTGGAGTGATGCCACCAATTTCTCTGTGACAGCATTGGACCAATCATATGATGATATGTTACTTGCTGGTCCTTCTAGAGCGGCTAAGTAGTCGGGGCTAACGCAATCATATGTCGTTGGGCATAGAAATACCGATGTCTCAAACATCACGAAAACCCGCTGAAACACTTCTCCTGTCAGCTCTGGGGATATGAGATCAGTTAACTCTCTGATGTTTGGAGCGTGCCCAGCACACCGAGTCTCAGACTTAACCTGACATCTGAAAGCTTCTGAGCATTTTCTAGGGATAATCTGCCCGCCCAGTGGAATTCCTAAGATCCGGTGCACGGTGTATGAGTTGATAAGGAATCTGTATCCACTAGGCAGTATGAAACACCTGGACGGGCAATCAAAATAGCGGACAAGCCAGCGAACGAAACACCTTGGTAGCTCGCGGCAGCACAGATCGAGGAGGTATCCAAAACCAATATCTCTGAGAAGCTGCTTTTGTGGTTCTGTTAGCTTCTCACAGACAGTAATGAATTTCTGCAAGCTCAGTTTTGTGCTAAACTCTTCTTCAGATTCATCCATTGTAACAACCCTGTGGACAAAGATAAGAAATGACCTTTAACAAATGTATTGTTGAACCACATGCTTTTCTGGGAGAAGCTTACATATAAACACCGAGTCAGCAAAACAGACACAAATATTTAAGCCGTGATTAAAAATGCAGCTAGAATGAGAGGCATTGATTTCCAAAGAAATTTCAACGACACACGCGAGATGCATAAAAAAAACACCTACTTCGAGGCAGCAAGCTGCTTCTTTCTCCGATATTCCTCAACAAGCTTTTTGTGCGCTGCACGTTTTAACTCTATCCTTAGTCTCTCTATCTCTAGTTGGTCATGAACCATGAAATCTTGCGTGACAATCTCTGTGCCATCGACAGACTGAGACTGAGTCTCCGACAGCTGTGGGGTAGAGTCCATCTCATCGAACTCTACATAAGAGGTCATGAGACATCATCGTTACCAGGTCAGCTACGTAAGGCAGTTGTTAGCAGACCATGTGAGACCACCATCAATAGCTCGGTTAGCTAAGACGGATTCTAACTCTGAGTTAGTAACTGCTTTGCAAAAACGAACGTAAGTCCTTTGGATCTCTGCTATAAATTGCGGATCTATACAATCATTTGACCTGTGACCTCATGTTAGGGATCAGGATAGTGAATTTTGACTGTAGTCTCATTGAGCTCTGCAACTAATATAATCTGTGGTCACGAGAGTGCTTAAGTTTTGCATGGCTGGAGATATAACTCAACTTAGCAAAACCACGGCGCAAACATGCAGTTGGCAGGATTAAAGTGAGGTCAGCTGAGTCCTAATTTTAAATCCATAACCCTTCAACCGTTAACAAGGCGCAACAGTTTGAGCACGGACCAGCTGAAAATAATTGGATCCGGAACAGATATTTAAATCGCGCCCCACCTGTTGTGTTGCGCACATGCGATGTGTACCCAGCTCGCGGAATTGCTAGCACCGGAAATTTTTTGTTCAAACGTTGAATCGGTGGGATAATCATGGCGAGGAAGCAATGGATTACCTAAACAGGAGATCCAGGGCGAGTGAGATGAAGGAGACCGATAATTTTTCAGTGACGAGTGAGCGCTGTGGAGGGATCAGGACGAGACTGTAGGTTTTCCTTTGGAGAGCTAGAATATGCTTCGCCTATCGCCACCGACGCTAGATGGAGAGAGATCTGGAACTCATCTGCGGACGACCGCACAAGTTAGTCAAATACTTAGAGGAACTATTTGAGAGCCCACATGTCAGTACGACTATGAAGTCCACCTAACACATCTTCTCACGCCAGATGGAGGTACTCCTCCTAGGACTCGTATACGGCTGACCCCACAAGTTAGTGAGAGACTTAGAGGAATTAGTAATTGAGAGCCCACTTGTCAGTTCGACGGTCAAGTAAAGTCGACCTACCACATCTTGTCACGCCGAAAAACATGTGCATCTCTCATGCGCCGCAAAACTTACCCCACCTATCAGGTGATTCTTTTCCTGCACGCAAAAAATCAAAGCAGGCTTTCTCTTTCTCTCTCTCTCTCCCTCTCTCTCTCTCTTCTCTCTCTCTCCCAGATTCAAAATTATCCAAGGAGATCGCTGACAAACTGCAGGGAAGCAGATCCCCCCACAAATTCGAAAGGTGTGAGTTCCGAACAATCAGCGCATAAGATTCGGCAATCAAAGGTTAGTAAAAAATTTATCAACGCACCTTCGCGTGGCGATTCCTGATACACGAGATTCAATTTTCGCGATGCTGGTTTTGGGCCTATGCCGAAACCTCACTTCATTATATCTTTGTTGTCGTGGTACATGCTGGATGGTTTTTCTGTTTCCGAGTCCTTCTTTTACGGCAGTAGGTAGTGTGGTTCTTAATTCAACATTGCGCTTCTGTTGAAAAATATTACGATGTTACTGCCTAAGTTTGTCCTTGGGAAGCTGCAGACAGAAATTCTATTCGCTAGATGTTATTGCTTAGAATCACTGTGACGGTGCTGATGAAATACCTGAGGTTGGAATGCATAGTACAAAACTACTTGGTTGTACATTGTTGATGAATTCATTGTGGTCGGGATCATAGAATAAAACTGTTTGGTTTTACACTACAGCTCTGATTTGAGTTTGTTTTTTGTTTTGTGTACTCTCGTCCTTGTAATATCAGCTTGTTCCTTTTGTTAGGATTCATGGTTATCTTTGTGTTAAGTGTTGCACAAGCAAACTAGCATCAGAGGATCTCACTTTGGTTGAGGTTACAGTTTAATTAAAAATTAATATATGTATATATTTATATATCTCAATTATATAGAACTAAAACTATATGTCTGTTGTCTGGTAAGTCTAAAAGGTTAGTAAGAACGATTGAGATCGACTTGGAAAAGGTTACAACACTGATGCTGCAGGTGTATAACCTTTATTTTTATTACGTCTCTTTTTCCAGCAGATGTTTAGGAGTGCGTCATCTGATCAGGACAACAGGGCCGGTCAGTCTTTGAACGACATTGGCAAGGATTATGGGAGGAAGGTAATAGTAAGGCAGTTGAACATTAGCGTTTGGGGTTATTTGGTCTTTCATTTCTGGAACGTTTGCTGTCAAAGTGCCACCACTGAACACCAAAGAGTAGATCATTAACAAAAAAAAAATGATTAATATCTCCTGGATGAATGCTGTAATATATGTTTATCCTGTGCATCTACTCTGCAGTTGAGTATCGATAGGTGGAAGAAAAAAATTACTACAAAACGAGAAGAAGATCAAGGATGCAGATGCCGTCCAATAGGCACATGCCATGCGGGCTGGAATAATTGGAGTCAAGAGTGAGATACAAGTTCTTGGCAAATGTCCCAACCAGGAGCATGGTGTGCAACAGACACCTGCGAAGAGGAGCATTCTAAGCAGCAGAGACTCCACTAAGCAGACTGTGCAGGTAACGATGAAAACTTCAAACCTTGGTTTTGAACGTTCGTGGAAGTTTTACGTGCTAATTCTTCGTAATACTCGCACGTGCCTCTAATTATTTTTTGGTTTCAAGACACAGATGTCCACAAAGGCGCAGAGCGGGCGTTGTGACGGCCCAACGTTTGAAGGCGGTCATAATGAAGAGGTACAGGGTAACATAATTTCCTTTGATGCAAGCAGAATGATCATTGGCAACAAAAGCACTGGTGTTCAAGGATTCAGTACGGTTTGCACAAACAAGTAGAGCCCAACGACAAAATCAAACATAGGAGGAATAAACTTTACCGTACAGCAGCACCAGAAAGCAATACAGGTGACAGCAAATACGAACGCGCAACAACATTTAAAGCAATTGTATATTTTTTTTGTGAGCAATTTTTTCTTTGTTTTCGCCCGGTATATTTAAATTATAGTATCTTGCACACGCAGGCGTACGAGCAAGGAAGCAAGTATCACGGTAGTCCACGGTTCAATGAAAACATAAGGCAAGGGGCTTTGAAAGGATCACCTGTGGCGTTCAACATGAGGGGTCTTCCAAAGGATCTCCGATGGCATTCAGAATCGTCAGCGAAATCACCAATGCACGGAGGTTTTCGCCAAGATTTGCTGGACAAGAGAGGCATGGGAAAATAAAGGTGACGTCGGAACTATGATTTTTCAATTCAACACATAAACAGTTTTATGGAAGAACAGGGTAAAGTGCAAAACAGGAGGACGGCTGTCCGTCTGGTACGGCTGTATGTGCAGTTGTTCTCCTCTATAGGATGCTAGAAGAAGCACTGTTGTTGTGCCTCTCCGGTTGTATGGTGCAAACAGAAGCACAGCTGTGCCTCTGGTCCAGATGTATGTGTAGCATGGTCACATCCATGCTGCTGGGTATAATTTGAACAGTGCCTCTGGTATACCACTTATACTTGGTGAAGAGGCACGGGTCTGGTTTTGGTATACCATATGAGCCCTGATGAATCATATAAATCTTTTCTTTAGAAATTAAAAAAAATGCATATGCTTCAACAGGCTCTGGACATCTAATTCTGTTTCATGCCACGTGTTCAGGACTTGGCGGAGGGGATAATAGATGAGGCAAAGAAATATTATAGTCCTCCATCCATCATGAAGGGAACAGAACGTTCACAGCAGCAAGTAGTGTACAGCGGAAGCACAGATTGCATGGTAGAAGTAGCACAGTCCCTTGGATGCACGAGTGCCGGAGAAACAGGGAGCAGCATTCCACAATGCGAGAGTGGAGAAGCAGAATCATTTATGGATTTGACCGTGCCATGCAGAAACGACGCTGCTGCATGTGACAAACAACAGAGCAGTAGTATCTCTGTTGTAAGTGGACCTATGGCTGGCGATGAAACTAATGTCGTCAGAAGTGAATGCAAATAGACGAACGAAGACACGGTAGGCAGAATCAACATGGTGCCGACGACGATTGTAGAGAAAGAAATGGACGACATGTTCAAAGAAGGCATATACCCAATGATTCAGGAGGTCACCGAAGCGCTCAAACCAGAGGGTGGTATGGTATTCGGATCATTGGATGAGTCCTTTTTCTTTTTCTGCAGATATGCGAGAAGGGTTGGCTTTGCTGCCAAGCGATCAACGAGCAGAAGATCGACATATGATGGGCGGCTTGACAAGCAGGTGTTCCAGTGCACCAAGGAAGGGCAGAATAAAACAACTGAGAGACATGTTAAGGAGAGAAGGAGCAACTGATTGATCTGGACAAGCTGCCCAGTCCAAATAACAGCTAAGAGGGATACAGATAGGAGGAAATGGTATCTGAAGAACATGCGCCTAGAGCACAATCACCAACTTCACCCATCTGATTGGATGCTGAAGTTCATGAGATGCTATAAGAAGATAACACCTCAGGAGAAATTCTTTATACAAGTGCTGCAGAAGGCGAGGTTAGAACCAAGGAAGGTTATGCCGATTTTTACTGCTATGGGGAAACCGAGGCGAGAAATTATGTTCGACACGATTGACATAAGCAACATTGCATGCCAGGACAGGGCTGGAGAGGGCAATACTGATATCGAGGACACCATGAAACTGTTTGCCGATATGGAGAGGCAGAGGGCGGGATTCCACCATGTGGAAGAGACAGAGAACAATGTAGTGCGGAGCCTGTTCTGGACAGACTCCTTGCGCAAGATGAATTATGATCTATATGGAGATTTCGTGTCTTTTGACTCGATATTCTCTACGAATATATACGGCTTGCCATTTGCACCAATTATAGGTGTCGACAACCATGGGTCGACCATCCTGTTCGGAGTTGGCCTTTTAAAGGATGAGAAAATAGGGTCATTCAAGTGGCTCCTAAGCACGTTTGTCGAGGCAATGGGAGGAAAAGAGCCGAAATACATAATAACAGAGCAGGACCAGGCGATGAAGACTGCAATAAAGGAAGCTCTTCCGAGAACGAGGCACAGGTTCTGCTGGTGGCATATTAGGAAGAACATGCAGGAAAATAACACAGCAGTGTTTGCACAGCACCTAGGGATGTCTGATGATTTATTTCGAATCGTCAAAAACTCACTAGATCAAGACGAGTTTGACCGTTCCTGGAGAGCAACAATTTCTATGTACAAGGCGGAAGGCAACAAACACCTGAACACACTATGGGAACTCCGAAATTTCTGGGTTCCGGCCTACTTCAAGGACTGCTTCTATCCTTTCTCGTCAACAACCACTCACAAGTGAGAGCACGAATTCGATGTGGAAGAATTACGTCGACCATAGGGACACTATAAAAAGGTTTGTTGGTGCATATCACATGATTCAGCAAAATTGCCTCGCGATGCTTGACAAGAAAAGACACCGAATAGTCGAGAAGACGCCGTCACGAGAGACGGGTTTTCCGATTGAAAGACAAGCAAGTGAAGTATACACGAATGAAATTTTCAGGAAATTCTAGCTGGAGCTACCAAACCGGACATATTACAAGTGCTCTGACCTGGCAAAGGGGAGGCTGTATTTTTAAAAAAGGATTATTGAGCCTGGAACAAAAGAGTGGAAACCATATCCGGGCGAGGAATTTGACAGGTCTGAGTTCAGGGTAGATGTGGATGAGCAAAAGGAAATATACAGTTGCAGCTGCAAGAAAATGAGTAGGGATGGCATTCAGTGCTGCCATGTGCTTAAGGTGATGGACCAAACAGGCATGCTCGATCATCTTCCAAAATCCTTCATCATCCCCAGATGGACTAGGAATCTATCACAGAGCTTGAAAGTGATGTCTACTAGTCAAGATAATAGCATGACTGCACAAGACGATGAAACTATGAGATTTGGCCTCGCTTATGCTGAGTTGTCAGATATCTGTTCAAATGCTTGCAGAAAAGAGAAAGCATACAGTGTGCTGCGTGAGTGTACGCTAGATATGAAAATAAAAGTCATGGCGGCACATGCTGAAGAACCAGACACAGGCATTCTTGCCGAAACTCTCAAGAACCCTCCCATGAGTGGCTCAAAGGGCATGAAAAAAGGAGATCGAATCAAAGTTGGTTTCGAGAAGAAAGGAAAAGGCAACAAAGCCACATCCAAGTGCGGTCATTGTCGAGAAAAGGGTCACAGGAAAACATACTGCCCGGGAAACCCAGAAGTCCAGGAGAGGATGAGGATTGAAGAGGAGAAGAGGAAATTGCAGCAGGAGAAGAGGGCAAGATCAATGAAATGGCCGACAACACCATCAAGGACATTAAACGGCTCTGGAGAATGCACTCCAAGCCCAGGAGGAAGACGTCAGACGCCAGCAACTCCAACCACCCCACTGACAACAGGCAGCATTTACCAAAGCCTTGCATCTACGCCAGAATCGAACATCACACAAGCCAGGCACACAGAATGCGCGCAGGGAAGCCCGGGACAAGGCACGGAATTTGCGCAGTCCACTTGCAGAAAGGAAAGATCTGAGTGGAGACTGTTTGGTACCAGAGAACAGTACGAATAAAAAATTAAAAGGTAATAATGCAGCTTAAACAGGACGTAAGCAAAAAACAGTGATGACCGCAATCTTTCTCTTTGTTTTTTGGTTTTTATGTATGTATATTAATTTTACAGGTAAATAGGTTGAATAGCTACGCACAAGGGTGGAGACGCACAAGGGTGGAGAAGGAAGAATGGATCACTGAAGATTCAAAAACAAGGCCGCATGTGGAGCGATGAAATAGCAAGTGATCGGTGAGGAGGGTGGGCGGGTGTCGATTGTTTATTTTTTCGTGCTGTGGTTATAAGAACGTCTTGTAAGTTAATTTGCTGCAGTTATAGAAACAAAACAAATTTAAATAAGAATGCCTTTTGCTTCTTTATGTATTTTTACTCGGCGGAGAAAAATATCAGAGGCACAGGTTCCTTGTTATTTTCCGCAGCCGTGGGTTTCTGAACGTGGATGTTGTAAGCTTACAAGCATGCTTCTCTGCTGCGACACAAAGAGATAAAAATAACTGAAGGGCACAGGCAGCCATGGCCCTGCCACTGGTGAGTGTTCAACCGTGACTCTCACGGTTGCATGGTCATGCCCGCCGTCGTTGAACGGAAACATTTTTAAGCACAAAATCTGGGTCGCGCTTCTGGGGGCCGCATAACCGTGGCTTTCTTGGTAACTGTGCCTTGCCTGTTCTCACGCCTATTCTTCTGTTATGAATGCATGTCTGTAAGTAATTGAGATATAGAGCACAAAACCGTGCTTGCGATGCGTGCCCAACCGTGCCTCATGTGCTTCACGCCGTGCTTCTGTGATGCAAAGATTTCAAACACAACGGTTCACGGTTGTGTTTTTGTTTCTGTTTCACAAATGGATATAGTGCCTGGCAGTAGGTTCACGGCGTTTCCTGTGAGAGAATCACGTCTTTACATGCTAATGAAGCACGTGGAATCATGGTCTTGCCTGTGTGGCAAGTAGAAATGTGCATCTCATATCACTTCACGATCGTTGTGTGGTACGTGACAAACCGTGCGTCAGCCATGGCCGTGCCTGTATGACAGGTAGAACAGTGCATCTCGTATCACTTTCCTAAGAAGGCATGATCTTGTGTATGGTTCCTGACAAACCGTGGCTCTGCCATCACTTCACTTGCTTGCTTTTGTGTGTGAGCATTTCGGCAGAATCATCTGCAAGGCAGAGGCACGGCCTTGAATCTACTTAACTTTGAAATGGTCTTTATAGTGACTTCATGGTTAACGTGCCCGTGGAAAAAATTTGCAGCTCACAAAGGCAAGATGACTGTAGAACCGTGTTTCCGGCGTCGAACAGATTCTTCAAATTAATGTGTGCGGTAAATAATTAAAACACGAAGGGGCACGCCCTTGCCTGGTCTGCGTGTACAACCGTGCATCTCGTACCTTGAAAGCCGTAGCTCTATTTAATATTTCAAGCAGCCACCTACCATTTACTGGTTACGATTAGTAATTAACCCGGACCCTCCCGTCAAAAAAAGAAGAAGAGGTAATTAATCTGGACCCCTCCGCTCCGCGTCGTCGGTACTTAAGTCGTTTTGTGGATTGACATTTGACAGGCTGTAATCCATTTTTCCAGATCCACCTCACTGAGCACTGGTCGTGGGCGGCGCCACCCCAGCAATGGAGGTGGAGATGGAATGCGCTGCTCATAGCACCAAGAGGTCGAGAGTGCTACCACCGACGACGCCGCCTTCTCGTGGTGTGCTGGTCGTTGGAGGGGATGGAAGCAGCGACCGTGCTCCCTCTCGATCCCAGGAGGAAGAAGAGGGATGTCGTCCGGACCGCATCAGCGATCTCCCGGACACCGTCCTAGGTGAGATCATCTCTTGTCTGCCTATCAAGGAGGGCACCCGTACTCGAATCCTCGCTCGTCGGTGGCGTCCTTTATGGCCCACCGCTCCTCTGAATCTTGACTGCCGCGAGATCTCTGTCGCTCGTCTTTTTAACGATGGAGAAACAATTCAAATCGAGACCACGTCTAGGCTGTCCGCCGTCACCAAGGAGCGCGTCCGTAAATGCTATTCCGGAACGCGGCTCTCTCGAAATTCTGTCCGTAATGTTGTTAGTCTTCCGGAATCCATTCTGTCCGGCCATGATGGCTCGGTTAGCCGCCTCTCTATCCCGGTGTGCTACCTACAGTGCAGACCCTCCACCGTTGATGCCTAGCTCCGATCCTCGAAGCTGAACAATATCCAGGTTCTTGAGTTCTACTACCTCTTCCCAGAATTTCTGACGCAAGAGGTAACACTACTGGATGTATGCACTTCATGTACGCCCTCGGCACCAGAGTCCGTGTTTCGGTTTTCCTCCTCTCTCCACACCCTCGCCTTTGCTCTTTGCCAAATACCAGACAATTACGTAGGGACCCTTAAGCTACCACTGGTCAAAAGACTATCGATTGTGGAAGTTGATATATCAGACTTCTCGCTGCAAAGCATAATCCACTCTAGTTGCCCTGCACTTGAGTCTATGCTGCTTGTTTGCAGTAGAGGAGGTCGTCGCATCACAATAAAGTCGTCTAACCTTGTAAGCATTGGCATTTGTTGTGAACACGGCGAACTCATTATTGAGGATGCCCCTTCGCTTCGACGGTTGATTGACGATTGTCTGGTCAACGACTGTTCGATAACCATTGTCTCTGCACATAAACTGGAGACGTTGGGTGAATTCGTGTTCGTGTCTCCCTCGGCGTGTCTTGAGGTACTGACTTTCCTTGATACTGGAATAGAGCTGCACTTGTTCCGATGTTTGTTCTATTAATTTGATGATCTATGTTCTATTCTTCATGAAGAGTCAGGACTTGGAGGTAACCGGTGTCTCTACACCTGAACCGTATCCATTTTGTCTCACGTGTCTTGAGGTATTGATTTTTCATGATACTTCCAGCTTCATTTTGTTTGTGAGGAAACAAGTTTTATTTAATCCAACCTTTATTCTATTAGTTTTGTGATCCATCTTCTGTTAATTTTCATGAAGGGTTTGGAGGCAGTCAGTCTAAAAACAATGCGTCAATCTGTCAAGACCTTGCTTATCTACATGTAATATAAAGTGGACATCGTCGTTGAATTGCTGCAATGCTTTCCAAAACTGGAGAACTTGTTTGTCGAGGTGATGATCTTCTGAAATGTGCATACTGTAGTACTCGTTCCATTTCAAAATGCTTGTCTTAAATTTGACTGGAATTGATGCACCCGTATCTACACATGATTTATTGTTGGATACATCCATATCTAGATAAGTCTATGTCAAACTTCTTGTTACGGAGGTGGTAGAACTAATTGTTTCATTTGATCTTTCAATGGTCTGTATCTCTTTTTATAGACGCTAAGTATTTTCAACCTATCATTTATATTTTAGGGAGCGTTGATTTGCCGTGGTGAAAAAAACAAATGGCGTCTTAAGCACCGGTAGTTTCTCAAACATCACGACATTTGTCTCAAGACAGTATCACTGGAACATTATGTTCGCTCCGGGAGTTATACTGAATTTGCGATGTTCTTTATTCTGAGTGCAAAGGATCTGGAGACCATCACCATTAAGTTTATCTCCCCTCCCGCAGAGTTCACGGGAGTATTTTACGAAGAGCAACAAAGGGTTCTGGAGTGGCATAGAAGGGCTTCTAAACGCGCTCGTCTTAGATTATCATCAAGTTGCAGCCACGTGCGTCCACTTTTAAGAAACATGAGTGTTGAATACCTGGATTTGACGGTTGCGTTCAGGTGTGGATGCTGAAATCAGGTCTGGTGTTAGTTCAGGTGTATGGAGTTATTTGTTGTTGCGTTCTTTTGAGCTTGGGTTTTATGTAAACTTTATCAGACAACCGTTGTAGTCTTTGCACCGTGTGTAGGCTTGTCTGTTTTTGTGTTGCGTGCAGCCATGAAGGAGCTCCCAACTGCTAAAATCTACCTAGTTTTGTGTTTTTTTGAGTTGATGCTACAACATGTCATGGTCCCTAGACCTATGGAAATGTGCGAGAAAACATGTGCCTCTATGTCTGTAGTTAATGAGTGACCTATCCATTTTCGGTAATACAGGCACGGCCGTTCGTACTTTTATCTACTGTTGTCAAATGTGGAGTTTTGTGGCTTTGTACAGGCCGAAGAACTATAAAATGTTGTGGCACCAAGGTTAAAAGACATAAAGTAGATTTATTTTTTCAGTGGAGAGATGCACGATGTATGTGTAACCGAGCTTGTGTTGTATGTACGACAGTGCCTCTCCTATGTACCTGTCATGCACACAATGCATGCACAACCATGCCTGTGTTGCAAGTAGAGCAGTGCTTCCCGTATGTACCTGCCATACGCACTGAGGCAGCTGTAGTTGAGCCTTGCACTGATGCAGCTGCAGTTGAGCCCTTGCACTGTTTCTGCTCCTCGTACTGTGGTTATAAAAACGGCTTGTAAGTTTATTTGGTGCAGTTATAGAAACTAAACAAATTTAAGCAGAACAGATTTTGCTTGTTTAGGTATTTTTATTACTCAGCAGAGAAAATATTATAAGGCCGACAGGTTTGCTTGTAAATTTTTGCAGCCATTGCTTTATGAAGTTGGATGGTGTAAGAATACAACCATGCGTCTCTGCAGCGACACAGGAGAGATGAAAATAACTGAAAGCATAGACAGCCACCACCACGGTCAACCAAACGTGTTTCGCGGGGCCTTACGTAGTGCCTCTGGTGACCACACAACCGAGTTTCTACTCAACAGGCCACACCCAGATGCGTCTCGAGGATCCTAGCTGTGACACTGCAGACTCACAACCAGGCTTTCAACTTGTCGTGGCATCGTGATGTTTGTTCTCTGCTTGAAAACCGTGCCTTTCACAGCCACCCTACTGTGCGCCTAACAAAGGAGCAACGCCAGCTGATAAAGTGCCTCTTCTACTACTAAAAGCGTGGCCCTCGTTGCTTCACTTCCATGCGTCTGACACTGGCTCCTTGGTACAGAACTGTGGTTGTAGAGAGTTCTTGCCCGTGCTTTTAAGGACAGTGTCTCTCGGATCGGCCATTCATTGCCTCACAAAGTAAACAGTGAGGGTTCACATCTGAATCCAATTCCGTTGTGTTTCTGCAGTAAACGCACGAACGTGACTCTATGTAATACCACACCATGCTTCCACGGGTTCACGTATGTGCCTCTCCGTCTGAACGAGTCAACGGAATCATTCGGAACTCAAACACAAGCGAACATGACTCTATATAATACCACACCATGCCTTTGTGGGCTTCCCACCCGTGCCTGTGACCCGAAACACTGAAACACAGAACGCCAGGAACATGCACGCCTTCTTGAGTGGACAAGTCATGACTCCCTGCAACCATCGACGACCCTCAACAGCTCATCATTCATGGCCTTTTTGTGCTCGTACAGATTCTTCCACCAGATTATTCTGCTTAACTAAGACCCAAACGTAGGTCTCAGACTAATCGCGTCCGAGATGATTCTGCTTGTGCGAAACATCGGCTGGTCCTAAGAGTTCACCGTCGCTACGGGAGCTGTTAGATCTTCCTGCCGACACCCCGCACACCGCTCCCTTCCTTTTTCTCGACTTTGAGTTGCTACTTAATTGTGCGGCAGTGGAGTTCTGAATGAGTTCGTGACGGAGCCTAACCCTAGCTCCAATTGACTAAAAATCAGTATCAGCAAGACACACCCTCATCAAATTAAGAGAAACAAAAAACGAATGAAGGAGAAGCAGAAGCAGAGTGGACCTACACACGAGGAACCCTCGCCGGCTGGGATCTTCTCGCGCGATAGGACACGGTGGTCCGGAGTAGTCTGCCTCTGCCCAGCCATGGCGGAGATGGTCAGAGGATAGAGAGGAGCAAAATGAATGGAAGGCTTGGTGGCGGACAAAGGGAGGAGTAGGATGTGGCTAGGGTTTCGAGACTCCGTCCGTCCGCCTTAAATAGCCGAAGCATCCCCTCGGGCGACGAGCCAGAGCGGCGTCACTGGAGGAGACGCCGGTCAGACCATTGGGTTTCCTTAGCAGCACCACGTGGCGTTCAAACCCGAATACGAGGAGACGCCCGTCGAACCGTTGGGTTTCCGCGATAAACGCATGAATGTGACTCTGGGTAAAGCACAACCATGCCTCTCCGGGCTTCACGGTTGTGGCTGTCCTTGCAAACGGTTCAACAGAATCAGTTGGAACACGAAGACAAAATAACATGACTCTTCACAATACCACGCCGTGACTTCCTGGGACTCACGACCGTGCGTAGAATATACCACAGCAGCGTCTCTCGAACAGGCCATTCCGTGCCTCACCGAGTAAACAGTGAGTGTTCACATCTGAACCCATTCCGCTGGGTTTCCGCAATTAAAGAAATGAACATGACTGTGTGTAAGACCAAAGCGTGCCTTTGCGGGTTTAACGCTCGTGCCTCTCCATCTGATCGAGTCGACGGAATCATTCGGAACACAAACACAGGCAAGCGTGACTCTATATAATACCGCAGCATGCCTATGACCCTTAACATTGAAACACAGGTAGCCACGAACGTCCACGCCATCGTGAGTCCACAAGTCATGATGCTACTTGGTACAGAACCGTGGATGTAGAGAGTTCATGCACGTGCTTTTAAGAACAACGTCTCTCAAATGGGTCATTGCGTCACTCCACCAGTGTCAATATAAACGCCTCCCCACACCGGCCACCGTTTCCCAGCCACTCCATCAGCCGCCACCCACATCAAACCCTAGAGATGGATCCTGATCCTGATATGGGAGATGTAACACAGGAGGAGGGAGAGGCCGTGGAGGTGAGGCCTCCAGCAGCACAGCAAAGGAGGAGGAGGAGGCGCAGGCAGAGGGAAGAGGTGGCCGCCCAGGATGAGCAGGAGCAAGAGTACCACCGCCGGCTGTCCGATAAGGTGCTGTGGAAGTGCAACGATGAAGAGCTTGAGCTTGTTTTCCCTGATGGAAGGGGAAGGAGCTTCATGCAGATCGTTGCTTGGGCGAGGAGAAGAGCAGTCATGGCTCCTCATCCAGCTACTAGGGCAAAGTGGGATCGTTTCTTCCAGCGTTATAACTAATCTGTTTTCTCTATGTATCTATCTATCTATCTTCCTATCTATCTATAAGTGGTGTTCTTTGTAAGATCTGAATGAGAATCAATATGTATGGTACTATGTGCTACTCTGAAATTATTTATGAATATCTCTATGTATGCTACTCCGGATCTTTGTGTGCTTCTCTGAATCAATATGAATATGAATATCTCTGAATCAAATTCTATTGGCTTCATAGTGAAAATTTTGCAGCTCACAGAGACAAGATGATTATAGAACCGTGCTTCTGGCGTGGAACAGTTTCTTTTAATGTATGTGTGTCATAAAAAATTAAAACACGGAGGGGCACACCCGGGCCTGGTCTGCGTGTACAACAGTGCATCTCGTATCATCAAAGCCGTGGCTCTATTTAATGTTTCAAGCAGGCATCTACCATTGACAGAAAAAATAAAAGAGAGGTAATTAATCTGTACCCCTCCCGCCCCCTCAGTATTTAAGTCATTTCGTGGGCCGACAGGATGTAATCTATATTTGCAGATCCACCGCACTGAGCACTGGTCGTGGGCGGCGCGACCCCTGCAATGGAGATTGAGATGGAATGTGCTGCTCCTAGCTCCAAGAGGGCGAGAGTGGCGCCACCGGCGACGCCGCCTTCTGGTGGTGTGCTGGTCGTCGGATCGGAGGGAAGCGGTCGATCCAAGGAGGAAGAAGAGGGATGTCGTCCGGACCACATCAGCGATCTCCCCGACGCCGTCCTAGGTGAGATCATCTCTCGTCTGCCCATCAAGGAGGGTGTCCGTACTGGAATCCTCACTCGTCGGTGGCGTCCTTTATGGTGCACCGTTCCTCTGAATCTCGACTGCCGCGAGATCTCTGTTTCCCGTCTTTTTAACGATGGAGAAACAGTTCATATCATGACCATCTTGAAGCTGTCCGCCGTCACCGAGGTCGTCCACAGATGCTATTTCGGAACTCGGCGCTCTCGAAAATCCATCGCTGATGTTGTCAGTCTTCCGGAATCCATTATGTCCGCCCATGAGGGCTCGGTTAGCCGCCTCTCTATCCCGGCGTGCTACCTGCGGTGCTGACCCGCCACCATTGATGCCTGGCTCCGATCCTCAAAGCTGAACAATATCCAGGTTCTTGAGTTCTACTATCTGTTCCCAGGATTCGTGATGCAAGAGGTCACACCACTGGATGTATGCACTTCATCTAGGCCCTCAGCGCCGGAGTCCGTGTTTCGGTTTTCCTCCTCTCTCCACACCCTCGCCTTTGCTCTTTGCCAAATACCAGACGGGCCTCTCGACCGTGGCTCTCCTGGTGATAGAGTCAACGGAATCATTTGGAAGACAAAGACACAGGAACGTGACTCTGGATAATACTAGGTCATGCGTTTGTGGGCTTGTCAACTGTGCCTGTGACCTGAAACATTGACACGCAGAAAGTCGCCTTCATGCATAAAGGACCGTGACGCTACTAAACACAGAAAGTCGCCTTCGTGCATTTGAGTTAAGTTCTTACAACGAAAAAAATTGTAACACATACAGTCGCCCGTCACTCTGCAGGACTTAATAACCATTTGTTTACGAATATAATTGAAGCAATTCCAGAATCGCCTGTTCTCACAGCCGTTCTTCTGTAATGAATCCTTGTATGTAAGTAATTGAAATATAGAGGACATAACCGTGCTTGCGATGCGTGTCCAACCGTGCCTCATGTGGCTTCACGCCGTGCTTCTGTGATGCAAAGATTTCAAACACAACGGGTCATGGTTGTGAGAGAATCACGTCTTTACATGCTACTGAAGCACGTGGAATCACGGCCGTGCCTGTGTGGTATGTAGAACAGTGCGTTACAATGCCGAAGGCAGGACCGTGTGTCTGGTACGTGACAAACCATGCCTCTGCCATCACTTCACTTCCTTGGTTTTGTCTGTGAGCGTTTCAGCAGGATCATCTGCAAGGCAGAGGAACGGCCTTGAATTTTCTAGTGACTTCATTGTTAACGTGCCCGTGGAAAATTTTGCCGCTCGCAGAGGCAAGATAACTGTAGAACCGTGCTTCCGGCGTCGAACAGATTCTTCTAATGAATGTGTGCCGTAAATAATTAAAACATGGAGGGGCACGCTCATGCTAGGTCTGCGTGTACAACAGTGCATCCCGTACCATCAAAGCCGTGGCTCAATTTAATGTTTCAAGCATCCATCTACCATTTACTTGTTATGAGTAGTAATTAGCCCAGACCCTCCCGTCAAAAGTAAAAAAGAGGTAATTAATGTGGACCCCTCCGCTCCCCGTCGTCTGTATTTAAGTCGTTTTGTGGATTGACAGGCTGTAATCCATATTTCCAGATCCACCTCATTGAGCACTGGTCGTGGGTGGCGCCACCCCAGCAATAGAGGTGGAGATGGAATGCGCTGCTCGTAGGACCAAGAGGTCGAGAGTGGCGCCACCGATGAAGCTGCCTTCTCGAGGTGTGCTGGTTATCGGAGGGGATGGAAGCAGTGACCGTGCTCCCTCTTGATCCCAGGAGGAAGAAGAGGGATGTCGTCCGGACCGCATCAGCGATCTCCCGGATGCCGTCCTAGGTGAGATCATCTCTCGTCTGCCTATCAAGGAGGGCATCCGTACTCGAATCCGCGCTCGTCGGTGGCGTCCTTTATGGCCCACCGCTCCTCTGAATCTCGACTGCCGCGAGATCTCTGTCGCTCGTCTTTTTAACGATGGAGAAACAGTTCATATCGAGACCACGTCTAGGCAGTCTGCCTTCACCGAGAAGCGCGTCCGTAAATACTATTCCGAAACTCGGCGCTCTCCAAAATCTTTCGCTGATGTTGTCAGTCTTCCGGAATGCATCTTGTCCGGCCATGAGGGCTCGGTTAGTCGCCTCTCTATGCCGGCGTGCTACCTATAGTGCAGACCCTCCACCATTGATGCCTGGCTCCGATCCTCAAAGCTGAGCAATATCCAGGTTCTTGAGTTCTACTACCTCTTCCCAGGATTCCTGACGAAAGAGGTCACACTACTGGATGTATGCACTTCATCTATGATGTCGGCGCCGGAGTCCATGTTTCTCTTTTCCTCCTCTTTGCACACCCTCGCCTTTGCTCTTTGTCAAATACCAGACAATTACGTAGGGACGCTTAAGCTACCACTGGTCAAAAGACTCTCGCTTGTGGAAGTTGATATATCAAACGTCTCGCTGCAAAGCATAATCCACTCTAGTTGCCCTACACTTGAGTTCCTACTGCTTGTTTTCAGTAGAGGAGTTGGTCGCATCACAATAAAGTCTCGTAACCTTGTAAGCATCGGAGTTCGTTGTGAACACGGAGAACTCATTATTGAGGATGCCCCTTCGCTTCGACGGTTGATCCACGATGTTCATGTCGACGACTGTTCGATAACCGTCGTCTCTGCACCTAAACTGGAGACGCTGGGCCAATTTGTGTTTGTGAAAGTCAGTAAATTTATTGAGGTACTGACTTTCCATGATACTTTCAGTTGTACTTGTTCGGGTCTTTGTTTCTATTAATTTGATGATCGATGTTTTATGCTTCACGCAGAGAGAGGACTTGGTGAAAATCAGTGTCTCTGCAACTGTACTGGATAAATTCACGGATGCTTGTGGTGTGACATGCCTTGCGGTACTGAGTTTTCCCAATACTTGCAGCTGCAAACAAGTTTTATGTGATCCAACCTTTATTATATTAGTTTTGT
Source organism: Thinopyrum elongatum (assembly GCA_011799875.1). Taxonomy (NCBI): domain Eukaryota; kingdom Viridiplantae; phylum Streptophyta; class Magnoliopsida; order Poales; family Poaceae; genus Thinopyrum; species Thinopyrum elongatum. The sequence goes on along the minus strand of CM022299.1, from coordinate 588,532,154 downwards.
GATCCATCTTCTGTTAATTTTCATGAAGGGTTTGGGGGCATTCACGCTAACACCATTGCGGCATTCTGTCAAAACCTTATTTATCTGCATGCCTTATATAGTCGATTTGGTTGTTCCCTTGTTGCAGTTCTTTCCAAATCTGCAGAACTTGTTTCTCCAGGTGATTATCTTCACAAACGTTCATAGTGTAGTACTCCTTCCATCTCAAAAAGCTTGTGTTACATTTGACTGGAATCGTTGCACCTGTATCTTGACAAGTGTATGACAAGCTTTTCGGGATGGAGTTGGTTGAATTAATTGTTTCAGTCGGTCTATGCCGAAACCTCACTTCATTATATCTTTGTTGTCGTGGTACGTGCTGGATGGTTTTTCAGTTTCCGAGTCTTTCTTTTACGGCAGTAGGTAGTGTGGTTCTTAATTCAACATTGCGCTTCTGTTGAAAAATATTATGATGTTACTGCCTAAGTTGGTCCTCGGGAAGCTGCAGACAGAAATTCTGTTCGCTAGCTGTTATTGCATAGAATCACTGTGACGGTGCTGATGAAATACCTGAGGTTGGAATGCATAGTACAAAATTGCTTGGTTGTACGTTGTTGATGAATTCGTTGTGTTCGGGGTTCATAGAATAAAACTGTTTGGTTTTACACTACAGCTCTAATTTGAGTTTGTTTTTTGTTTTGTCTACTCTCGTCATTGTAATATCAGCTTGTTCCTTTTGGTAGGATTCATGGTTATCTTTGTGTTAAGTGTTGCACAAGCAAACTAGCATCAGAGGATCTCACTTTGGTTGAGGTTGCAGTTTAATTAAAAATTAATATATGTATATATTTATATATCTCAATTATATAGAACAAAAAATATATGTCTGTTGTGTGGTAAGTGTAAAAGGTTAGTAAGAATGATTGAGATCGACTTGGAAAAGGTTACAACACTGATGCTGCAGGTGTATAACCTTTATTTTTATTACGTCTCTTTTTCCGGCAGATGTTCAGGACTGCGTCATCTGATCAGGACAACAGGGACAGTCGGTCTTTGAACGCCATTGGAAAGGATTATGGGAGGAAGGTAATAGTAAGGTAGTTGAACATTAGCGTTTGGGGTTATTTGGTCTTTCATTTCTGGAACGTTTGCTGTCAAAGTGCCACCACTGAACACCAAAGAGAAGATCATTAACAAAAAAAATGATTAATATCTCCTGGATGAATGTTGTAATATATGTTTATCCTGTGCATCTACTCTGCAGTTGAGTATCAAGAGGTGTAAGAAAAAAATTACTACAAAACGAGAAGAAGATCAAGGATGCAGATGCCGTCACACAGGCACATGCCATGCGGGCTGGAATAATTGGAGTCAAGAGTGAGATACAAGTTCTTGGCAAACGTCCCAACCAGGAGCATGGTGTGCAACAGACACCTGTGAAGAGGAGCATTCTAAGCAACAGAGACTCCACTAAGCAGACTGTGCAGGTAACGACGAAAACTTCAAACCTTGGTTTTGAACGTTCGTGGAAGTTTTACGTGCTAATTCTTTGTAATACTCGCACGTGCCTCTAATTATTTTTTGGTTTCAAGACACAGATGTGCACAAAGGCGCAGAGTGGGCGTTGTGATGGCCCAACGTTTGAAGGCGGTCATAATGAAGAGGTACAGGGTAACAGAATTTCCTTTGATGCAAGCAGAAGGATCTTTGGCAACAAAAGCACTGGTGTTCAAGGATTCAGTACGGTTTGCACAAACAAGTAGAGCCCAACGACAAAATCAAACATATGAGGAATAAACTTTACCGTACAGCAGCACCAGAAAGCAATACAGGTGACAGAAAATACGAACACGCAACAACATTTAAAGCAATTGTATATATTTTTTTTGAGCAATTTTTTCTTTGTTTTCGCCCGGTATATTTAAATTATAGTATCTTGCACACGCAGGCGTACAAGCAAGGAAGCAAGTATCACGGTAGTCCACGGTTCAATGAAAACATAAGGCAAGGGGCTTTGAAAGGATCACCTGTGGCGTTCAACATGAGGGGTCCTTCCAAAGGATCTCCGATGGCATTCAGAATCGTCAGCGAAATCACCAATGCATGGAGGTTGTCGCCAAGATTTGCTGGACAAGAGAGGCATGGGAAAACAAAGGTGACGTCAGAACTATGCTTTTTCAATTCAACACACAAACAGTTTTATGGAAGAACAGGGTAAAGTGCAAAATAGGATGACGGCTGTCCGTGTGGTACGGCTGTATGTGCAGTTGTTCTCCTGTATAGGATGCTACAAGAAGCACTATTGTTGTGCCTCTCCGGTTGTATGGTGCAAACAGAAGCACAGCTGTGCCTTTGGTCCAGATGTATGTGTAGCATGGTCACATCCGTGCTGCTGGGTATAATTTGAACAGTGCCTCTTGTATACCACTTATACTTGGTGAAGAGGCATGGGTCTGGTTTTGGTATACCAGATGAGCCCTGATGAATCATATAAATCTTTTTTTTAGAAATTAAAGAAAATGCATATGCTTCAATAGGCTCTGGACATCTAATTCTGTTTCGTGCCATGTGTTCAGAACTTGGCGGAGGGGATAACAGATGAGGCAAAGAAATATTATAGTCCTCCATCCATCATGAAGGGAACACAACGTTCACAGCAGCAAGTAGTGTACAGCGGCAACACAGATTGAATAGTAGAAGCAGCACAGTCCCTTGGATGCACGAGTGCCGGAGAAACAGGGAGCAGCATTCCACAATGCGACAGTGGAGAAGCAGAATCATTTATGGATTTGACCATGCCATGCAGAAATGACGTTGCTGCATGTGACAAACAACAGAGCAGCAGCCGCTCTATTGTAAGTGGACCTATGGCTGGCGATGAAACTGATGTCGTCAGAAGTGAATGTGATCAGACGAACGAAGACATGGTAGACAGAATCATCATGGCGCCGTCGACGATTGTAGAGAAAGAAATGGACGACATGTTCAAAGAAGGCATATACCCAACGATTCAGGAGGTCACCGAAGCGCTTGAACCAGAGGGTGGTATGGTATTCGGATCATTGGATGAGTCCTTTGTCTTTTTCTATAGATATGCGAGAAGGGTTGGCTTTGCTGCCAAGCGATCAACGAGCAGAAAATCGACATATGATGGGCGGCTTGACAAGCAGGTGTTCCAGTGCACCAAGGAAGGGCAGAATAAAACAACTGTGAGACATGTTAAGGAGAGAAGGAGCAACTGCTTGATCCGGACAAGCTGCCCAGTCCAAATAACAGCCAAGAGGGATACAGATAGGAGGAAATGGTATCTGAAGAATGTGCGCCTAGAGCACAACCACCAGCTTCACCCATCTGATTGGATGCTGAAGTTCATGAGATGCTATAAGAAGATGACACCTCAGGAGAAATTCTTTATACAAGTGCTGCAGAAGGCGAGGTTAGAACCAAGGAAGGTTATGCAGATTTTTACTGCCATGGGGAAACCGAGGCGAGAAATTATGTTCGACACGATTGACATAAGCAACATTGCATGCCGGGACAGGGCTGGAGAGCGCAATACGGATATCTAGGACACCATGAAACTGTTTGCCAATATGCAGAGGCAGAGGGCGGGATTCCACCATGTGGAAGAGACAGAGAACAATGTAGTGCGGAGCCTGTTCTGGACAGACTCCTTGTGCAAGATGAATTATGATCTATATGAAGATTTCATGTCTTTTGACACGACATTCTCTACGAATATATATGGCTTGCCATTTGCACCAATTATAGGTGTCGACAACCATGGGTCGACCGTCCTGTTCGGAGTTGGCCATTTAAAGGATGAGAAAATAGGGTCATTCAAGTGGCTCCTAAGCACGTTTGTCGAGGCAATGGGAGGAAAAGAGCCGAAATACATAATAACAGACCAGGACCAGGCGATGAAGACTGCAATAAAGGAAGCTCTTCTGAGAACGAGGCACAGGTTCTGCTGGTGGCATATGAGGAAGAACATGAAGGAAAATAACACAGCAGTGTTTGCGCAGCACCCAGGGATGTCTGATGATTTATTTCGAATCGTCAAAAACTCACTAGATCAAGATGAGTTTGACCGTTCCTGGAAAGCAGCAATTTATGTGTACAAGGCGGAAGGCAACAAACACCTGAACACGCTATGGGAACTCCGAAATTTCTGGGTTCCGGCCTACTTCAAGGACTGCTTCTATCCTTTCTCGTCAACAACCACTCGCAGTGAGAGCACGAATTCGATGTGGAAGAATTACGTCGACCACAGGGACACTATAAAAAGGTTTGTTGGTGCGTATCACATGATTCGACAAAATTGCCTCGCGACGCTTGACAAGAAAAGACACCGAACAGTCAAGAAGACGCCGTCACGAGAGACGGGTTTTCTGATTGAAAGACAAGCAAGTGAAGTATACATGAATGAAATTTTTAGGAAATTCCCGCTGGAGCTACGGAACTGGACATACTACAAGTGCTCTGACCTGGCAAAGGGGAGGCAGTATTTTTTAAAAAGTATTATTGAGCCTAGAACAAAAGAGTGGAAACCATATCCGGGCGAGGAATTTGACAGGTCTGAGTTCAGGGTAGATGTGGATGAGCAAAAGGAAATATACAGTTGCAGCTGCAAGAAAATGAGTAGGGATGGCATTCAGTGCTGCCATGTGCTTAAGGTGATGGACCAAACAGGCATGGTCGATCATCTTCCAAAATCCTTCATCATCCCCAGATGGACTAGGAATCTATCACCGAGCTTGAAAGTGCTGTCTACAAGTCAAGATAATAGCATGACCGTACAAGACGATGAAACTATGAGATTCGGCCTCGCTTATGCTAAGTTGTCGGATATCTGTTCAAATGCTTGCAGAAAAGAGAAAGCATACAGTGTGCTGCGTGAGTGTACGCTAGATATGAAAATAAAAGTCATGGCGGCACTTTCTGAGGAACCAGACACAGGCATTCTTGCCGAAACTCTCAAGAACCCTCCCATGAGTGGCTCAAAGGGTACGAAAAAAGGAGATCAAATCAAAGCTGGTTCCGAGAAGAAAGGAAAAGGCAACAAAGCCACATCCAAGTGCGGTCGTTGTCGAGAAAAGGGTCACAGGAAAACAAACTGCCCGGGAAACCTAGAAGTCCAGGAGAGGATGAGGATTGAAGAGGAGAAGAGGAAATTGCAGCAGGAGAAGAGGGCAAGGTCAATGAAATGGCCGACAACACCATTGAGGACATCAAATGGCTTAGGAAAATGCACTCCAAGCCCAGGAGGAAGACATTAGACGCCAGCAACTCCAACCACCCCACTGACAACAGGCAGCATTTACCAAAGTCTTGCATCTACGCTAGAATCGAACATCACACAAGCCAGGCACACAGAATGCGCGTAGGGAAGCCCGGGACAAGGCACGGAATCTGCGCAGTCCACTTGCAGAAAGGAAAGATCTGAGTGGAGACTGTTTGGTACCGGAGAATAGTACGAATAAAAAATTAAAAGGTAATAATGCAGCTTAAACAGGACGTAAGCAAAAAACAGTGATGACCGAAATCTTTCTCTTTGTTTTTTGGTTTTCATGTATGTATATTTATTTTACAGGTAAATAGGTTGAATAGCTATGCACAAGGGTGGAGATGCACAAGGGTGGATAAGGAAGAATGGATCGCTGAAGATTCAAAAACAAGGCCGCATGTGGAGCGATGAAATAGCAAGTGATCGGTGAGGAGGGTGGGCGGGTGTCGATTGTTTATTTTTTCGTGCTGTGGTTATAAGAACGGCTTGTAAGTTAATTTGCTGCAGTTATAGAAACAAAACGTGGATGTTGTAAGCATACAAGCATGCTTCTCTGCTGCGACACAAAGAGATAAAAATAACTAAAGGGCACAGGCAGCCACGGCCATGCCACTGGTGAGTGTTCAACCGTGAGTCTCACCGTTGCATGGTCACGCCCGCCGTCGTTGAACGGAAACATTTTTAAGCACATAATCTGGGTCGTGCTTTTGGGGGCCACATAACCGTGGCTTTCTTGGTAACTGTGCCATGCCTGTTCTCACGCCTGTTCTTCTGTTATGAATGCATGTCTGTAAGTAATTGAAATATAGAGCACATAACCGTGCTTGCGATGCGTGTCCAACCGTGCTTCATGTGCTTCACGCCGTGCTTCTGTGATGCAAAGATTTCAAACACAATGGTTCACGGTTGTGTTTGTGTTTCTGTTTCACAAATGGATATAGTGCCTGGCAGTAGGTTCATGGCGTTTCCTGTGAGAGAATCACATCTTTACATGCTACTGAAGCACGTGGAATCACGGTCGTGCCTGTGTGGCATGTAGAACAGTGCGTCTCGTATCACTTCACGACCATTGTGTGGTACGTGACAAACCGTGCGTCTGCCATGGCCGTGCCTGTATGACAGGTAGAACAGTGCGTCTCGTATCACTTTCCTATGAAGGCATGATCGTGTGTGTGGTTCCTGACAAACCGTGGCTCTGCCATCACTTCACTTGCTTGCTTTTGTCAGTGAGCGTTTCGGCAGAAGCATCTGCAAGGCAGTGGCACGGCCTTGAATCTACTTAACTTTGAAACAGTCTTTATAGTGACTTCATGGTTAACGTGCCCATTGAAAAATTTTATAGCTCACAAAGGCAAGATGACTGTAGAACCGTGCTTCCAGCGTCTAACAGATTCTTCAAAGTAATGTGCGCGGTAAATAATTAAAACACGGAGGGGCACGCCCGTGCCTGGTCTGCGTGTACAACCGTGCACCTCGTACCTTGAAAGCCGTGGCTCTATTTAATGTTTCAAGCAGCCACCTACCATTTACTAGTTACGAATAGTAATTAACCCGGACCCTCCCGGCAAAAAAAAGAAGAGGTAATTAATCTTGACCCCTCCGCTCCCCGTCGTCAGTATTTAAGTCATTTCGTGGATTGACATTTGACAGGCTCTAATCCATTTTTCCAGATCCACCTCACTGAGCACTGGTCGTGGGCGGCGCCACCCCAGCAATGGAGGTGGAGATGGAATGCACTGCTCGTAGCACCAAGAGGTCGAGAGTGGCGCCACCGACGACGCCTCCTTCTCGTGGTGTGCTGGTCGTCGGAGGGGATGGAAGCAGCGACCGTGCTCCCTCTCAATCCCAGGAGGAAGAAGAGGGATGTCGCCCGGACCGCATCAGCGATCTCCCGGACGCCGTCCTAGGTGAGATCATCTCTCGTCTGCCTATCAAGGAGGGCATCCGTACTCGAATCCAAGCTCGTCGGTGGCGTCCTTTATGGCCCACCGCTCCTCTGAATCTCGACTGCCGCGAGATCTCTCTCGCTCGTCTTTTTAACGATGGAGAAACAGTTCATATTGAGACCACGTCTAGGCTGTCCGCCATCACTAAGGTGCGTGTCCGTAAATGCTATTCTGGAATGTGGCTCTCTCGAAATTCTGTCGGTAATGTTGTTAGTCTTCCGGAATCCATTCTGTCCGGCCATGATGGCTCGGTTAGCCGCCTCTCTATCCCTGTGTGCTACCTATACTGAAGACCCTCCACCGTTGATGCCTGGCTCCGATCCTCGAAGCTGAACAATATCCAGGTTCTTGAGTTCTACTACCTCTTCCCAGAATTTCTCACGCAAGAGGTAACACTACTAGATGTATGCACTTCATCTACGCCCTCGACACCGGAGTCCGTGTTTCGGTTTTCCTCCTCTCTCCACACCCTCGCCTTTGCTCTTTGCCAAATACCAGACAATTACGTAGGGACGCTTAAGCTACCACTGGTCAAAAGACTCTCGCTTGTGGAAGTTGATATATCAGATGTCTCGCTGCAAAGCATAATCCACTCTAGTTGCCCTGCACTTGGGTCTCTGCTGCTTGTTTGGAGTAGAGGAGGTCATCGCATCACAATAAACTCGTCTAACCTTGTAAGCATTGGCATTTGTTGTGCACACGGCGAACTCATTATTGAGGATGCCCCTTCGCTTCGACGGTTGATTGATGATTGTCTGGTCGATGACTGTTCGATAACTGTTGTCTCTGCACATAAACTGGAGACGTTGGGAGAATTCATGTTCGTGGCTCCCTCGACATGTCTTGAGGTACTGACTTTCCTTGATACTAGAATAGAGCTGCACTTGTTCCGATGTTTGGTCTATTAATCTGATGATCTATGTTCTATTCTTCATGCAGAGTCAGGACTTGGAGGTAACCGGTGTCTCTGCACCTGAACCGTATCCATGTCATCTCACGTGTCTTGAGGTATTGAGTTTTCACGATACTTCCAGCTTCATTTTGTTTGTGAGGAAACAAGTTTTATTTAATCCAACCTTTATTCTATTAGTTTTGTGATCCATCTTCTGTTAATTTTCATGAAGGGTTTGGAGGCAGTCAGTCTAACAACAATGCGTCAATCTGTCGAGACATTGCTTATCTACATGTATTATAAAGTGGACATGGTCGTTGAATTGCTGCAATGCTTTCCAAAACTGGAGAACTTGTTTGTCGAGGTGACGATCTTCAGAAATGTGCATATTGTAGTACTCGTTCCATTTCAAAATGCTTGTCTTAAATTTGACTGGAATTGATGCACCCGTATCTATACATGATTTATTGTTGGATACATCCATATCTAGACAAGTCTATGTCAAACTTCTTGTTACAAAGGTGGTAGAACTAATTGTTTCATTAGGTTTTTCGATGGTCTGTATCTCTTTTTATAGACGCTAAGTATTTTCAACCTATCATTTATATTTTAGGGAGCGTTGATTTGCCGTGGTGAAAAAAACAAATGGCGTCTTAAGCACCGGCAGTTTCTCAAACATCACGACGTTTGTCTGAAGACACTATCGCTGGAACATTATGTTCGCTCCGGGAGTTACACTGAATTTGCGATGTTCTTTGTTCTGAGTGCAAAGGATCTGGAGACCATCACCATTAAGTTTATCTCCCCTCCCGCAGAGTTCACGGGAGTATTTTACGAAGAGCAACAAAGGGTTCTGGAGTGGCATAGAAGGGCTTCTGAACGCGCTCGTCTTAGATTATCATCAAGTTGCAGCCACGTGCGTCCGCTTTTAAGAAACAAGAGTGTTGAATACCTGGATTTGATGATTGCGTTCAGGTGTGGATGCTGAAATCAGGTCTCGTGTTAGTTCAGGTGTATGGAGTTATTTGTTGTTGCGTTCTTTTGAGCTTGGGTTTTATGTAAACTTTATCAGACAACCGTTGTAGTCTGTGCACCATGAGTAAGCTTGTCTGTTTTTGTGTTGCGTGCAGCCATGAAGGAGCTCCCAACTGCTAAAATCTACCTAGTTTTGTGATTTTTTGAGTTGATGCTACAACATGTCATGGTCCCCAGACTTGTGGAAATGTGCGAGAAAACGTGTGCCTCTTTGTGTGTAGTTAACGAGCGACCTCTCCATTTTCGGTAATAGAGGCACGGCCGTTCGTACGTTTATCTATTGTTGTCAAATGTGGAGTTTTGCGGCTTTGTACAGGCCGAAGAACTATAAAATGTTGTGGCACCAAGGTTAAAATACATAAAGTAGATTTATTTTTCAGTGGAGAGAAGCACGACGTATGTGTAACCGTGCCTGTGTTGTATGTACGACAGTGCCTCTCCTATGTACCTGTCTTGCACACAATGCATGCACAACCGTGCCTGTGTTGCAGGATAGAGCAGTGCTTCCCGTATGTACCTGCCATACGCACTGAGGCAGCTGCAGTTGAGCCCTTGCACTGTTTCTGCTCCTCGTACTGTGGTTTTAAAAACGGCTTGTAAGTTTATTTGGTGCAGTTATAGAAACAAAACAAATTTAAGCAGAACTGATGTTGCTTGTTTAGGTATTTTTATTACTCAGCAGAGAAAATATTATAGGGGCGACAGTTTTGCTTGTAAACTTTTCCAGCCGTTGCTTTACGAAGTTGGATGGTGTAAGAATACAACCATGCATCTCTGCTGCGACACAGGAGAGATGAAAAGAACTGAAAGCATAAACAGCCACCACCACGGTCAACCAAACGTGTTTCGCGGGGCCTTACGTAGTGCCTCTGGTGACCGCACAACCGAGTTTCTACTCAACAGGCCACACCCAGATGCGTCTCGAGGATCCTAGCCGTGACACTGCAGACTCACAACCAGGCTTTCACCTTGTCATGGCATTGTGACATTCGTTCTCTGCGTGAAAACCGTGCCTTCCACAGCCACCCTACTGTGCGCCTAACAAAGGAGCAACGCCAGCTGATAAAGTGCCTCTTCTACTACTAAAAGCGGGGCCCTTGTTGCTTCACTTCTGTGCGTCTGACAGTGGCTCCTTGGTACAGAACCGTGGTTGTAGAGAGTTCTTGCCTGTTCTTTTTAAGGACAGTGTCTCTCGGATCGGCCATTCATTGCCTCACAAAGTAAACAGTGAGGGTTCACATATGAATCCAATTCCGTTGTGTTTTTGCAGTAAACGCATGAACGTGACTCTATGTAATACCACACCATGCCTCCACGGGTTCACGTCCGTGCCTCTTCGTCTGAACAAGTCGACGGAATCATTCGGAACACAAACACAAGCGAACATGACTCTATATAATACCACACCATGCCTTTGTGGGCTTCCCACCCGTGCCTGTGACCCGAAACACTGAAACACAGAACGCCAGGAACGTGCACGCCTTCTTGAGTGGACAAGTCATGACTCCCTGCAGCCATCGACGACCCTCAACAGCTTATCATTCTCGGCCTTTTTGCGCTCGTACAGATTCTTCCAGTAGTTGATGACGTCCACCGGATTATCCTGCTTAACTAAGACCCAAACGTAGGTCTCAGACTGATCACGTCCGAGATGATTCTGCTTGTGCGAACCATTGGCTGGTCCTAAGAGTTCACCGTCGCTACGGGAGCTGTTAGATCTTCCTAACGACACCCCGCACACCGCTCCCTTCCTTTTTCTCGACTTTGAGTTGCTACTTAATTGTGCAGCAGTGGAGTTCTGAACGAGTTCGTGACGGAGCCTAACCCTAGCTCCAATTGACTGAAAATCAGTATCAGCAAGACACACCCTCATCAAATTAGGAGAAACAAAAAACGAATGAAGGAGAAGCAGAGTGGACCTACACACGAGGAACCCTCGCCGGCTGGGATCTTCTCGCACGACAGGACACGGCGGTCTGGAGTAGTCTGCTTCTGCCCAGCCATGGCGGAGATGGTCAGAGGATAGAGAGGAGCAAGACGAATGGAAGGCTTGGCGGCAGACAAAGGGAAAAGTAGGATGTGGCTAGGGTTTCAAGACTCTGTCCGTCCGCCTTAAATAGCCGGAGCATCCCCTCGGGCGACGAGCCAGAGTGGCGTCACCGGAGGAGACGCAGGTCAAACCATTGGGTTTCCTTAGCGGCGCCACGTGGCGTTCACACCCGAATACGAGGAGACGCCCGTCGAACCGTTGGGTTTCCGCGATAAACGCATGAATGTGACACTGGGTAAAGCATAACCATGCATCTTCGGGCTTCACGGCTGTGCCTGTCCTTGCGAATGGTTCAACGGAATCATTTGGAACACGAAGACAAAATAACGTGACTCTTCACAATACAACATGGTGACTTCCTAGGACTCACGACCGTGCGTAGAATATACCACAGCAGCATCTCTCGAACATGCCATTTCGTGCCTCACCGAGTAAACAGTGAGTGTTCACATCTGAACCCATTCCGCTGGGTTTCCGCAATTAAAGAAACGAACGTGACTGTGTGTAAGACCAAAGCGTGCCTTTGCGGGCTTAACGCCCGTGCCTCTCCATCTGATCGAGTCGACGGAATCATTCGGACCACAAACACAGGTGAGCGTGACTCTATATAATACCACATCATACATGTGACCCTTAACATTGAAACACAGGCAGCCACGAACGTCCACGCCATCGTGAGTCCACAAGTCATGATGCTACTTGGTACAGAAACCGTGGATGTAGAGAGTTCACGCACGTGCTTTTAAGAACAGCGTCTCTCGAATGGGTCATTGCGTCCCTCCACCAGTGTCAATATAAATGCCTCCCCACACCGGCCACCCTTTCCCAGCCACTCCATCAGCCGCCACCCACATCAAACCCTAGAGATGGATCCGGATCCTGATATGGGAGATGTAACACAGGAGGAGGGAGAGGCCGTGGAGGTGAGGCCTCCAGCAGCACAGCAAAGGAGGAGGAGGAGGAGGATGCGCAGGCAGAGGGAAGAGGTGGCCGCCCAGGATGAGCAGGAGCAATAGTACAACCGCCGGCTCTCCGATAAGGTGCTGTGGAAGTGCAACGATGAAGAGCTTGAGCTTGTTTTCCCTGATGGAAGGGGAAGGAGCTTCATGCAGATCGTTGCTTGGGCGAGGAGAAGAGCAGTCATGGCTCCTCATCCAGCTACTAGGGCAAAGTGGAATCGTTTCTTCCAGCGTTATGACTGATATGTTTTCTCTATGTATCTATCTATCTTCCTATCTATCTATAAGTGGTGTTCTTTGTAAGATCTGAATGAGAATCAATATGTATGGTACTATGTGCTACTCTGAAATTATTTATGAATATCACTATGTATGCTACTCCGGATCTTTGTGTGCTTCTCTGAATCAATATGAATATGAATATCTCTGAATCAAATTCTATTTGTTTCATAGTGAAAATTTTGCAGCTCACAGAGACAAGATGATTGTAGAACCGTGCTTCTGGCATGGAACAGTTTCTTTTAATATATGTGTGCCGTAAAAATTAAAACACGGAGGGGCACGCCCGTGCCTGGTCTGCATGTACAACAGTGCATCTCGTATCATCAAAGCCGTGGCTCTATTAAATGTTTCAAGCAGGCATTTACCATTGACAGAAAAAATAAAAGAAGGTAATTAATCTGTACCCCTCCCGTCCCCCTCGGTATTTAAGTCGTTTCGTGGGTCGACAGGATGTAATCTATATTTGCAGATCCACCGCACTGAGCACTGGTCGTGGGTGGCGCGCCCCTGCAATGGAGATTGAGATGGAATGTGCTGCTCCTAGCTCCAAGAGGGCGAGAGTGGCGCCACCGGCGACGCCGCCTTCTGGTGGTGTGCTGGTCGTCGGATCGGAGGGACGGGGTCTATCCGAGGAGGAAGAAGAGGGATGTCGTCCGGACCGCATCAGCGATCTGCCCGACGCCGTCCTAGGTGAGATCATCTCTCGTCTGTCCATCAAGGAGGGTATCCGTACTGGAATCCTCGCTCGTCGGTGGCGTCCTTTATGGTGCACCGTTCCTCTGAATCTCGACTGCCGTGAGATCTCTGTTGCCCGTCTTTTTAACAATGGAGAAACAGTTCATATCGTGACCATCTTGAAGCTGTCCGCTGTCACCGAGGTCATCCGCAGATGCTATTTCGGAACTCGGCGCTCTCGAAAATCCATCGCTGATGTTGTCAGTCTTCCGGAATCCATTATGTCCACCCATAAGGGCTCAGTTAGCCGCCTCTCTATGCCGGTGTGCTACCTGCAGTGCAGACCCGCCACCGTTGATGCCTGGCTCCGATCCTCAAAGCTCAACAATATCGAGGTTCTTGAGTTCTACTATCTGTTCCCAGGATTCGTGACGCAAGAGGTCACACCACTGGATGTATGCACTTCATCTAGGCCCTCAGCGCCGGAGTCCGTGTTTCGGTTTTCCTCCTCTCTCCACACCCTCGCCTTTGCTCTTTGCCAAATACCAGACGGGCCTCTCGACCATGGCTCTCCTGGTGATAGAGTCAATGGAATTATTTGGAACACAAAGACACAGGAACGTGACTCCGGATAATACCAGGTCATGCCTTTGTGGGCTTGACAACCGTGCCTGTGACCTAAAACATTGACACGCAGAAAGTCGCCTTCATGCATAAAGGACCGTGATGCTACTAAACACAGAAAGTCGCCTTCGTGCATTTGAGTTAAAATCTTACAACGAAAACAATTGTAACACGGACAGTCGCCTGTCACTCTGCAGGACTTAATGACCATTTGTTTACTAATATAATTGAAGCAATTCTAGAATCGCCTGTTCTCATGGCTGTTCTTCTGTAATGAATCCTTGTCTGTAAGTAATTCAAATATAGAGCACATAACCGTGCTTGCAATGCGTGTCCAACGGTGCCTCATGTGGCTTCACGCCGTGCTTCTGTGATGCAAAGATTTCAAACACAACGGGTCACGGTTGTGAGAGAATCATGTCTTTACATGTTACTGAAGCACGTGGAATCACGGCCGTGCCTGTGTGGTATGTAGAACAATGCATTACAATGCCGAAGGCAGGACCGTGTGTCTGGTACGTGACAAACCGTGCCTCTGCCATCACTTCACTTCCTTGGTTTTGTCCGTGAGCGTTTCAGCAGGATCATCTGCAAGGCAGAGGCACGGCCTTGAATCTTCTAGTGACTTCATTGTTAACGTGCCCGTGGAAAATTTTGCCGCTCGCAGAGGCAAGATAACTGTAGAACCGTGCTTCCGGCGTCGAACAGATTCTTCTAATGAATGTGTGCCGTAAATAATTAAAACACGGAGGGGCACGCTCGTGCTTGGTCTGCGTGTACAACAGTGCATCCTGTACCATCAAAGCCGTGGCTCAATTTAATGTTTCAAGCATCCATCTACCATTTACTTGTTACGAGTAGTAATTAACCCGGACCCTCCCGTCAAAAGAAAAAAAGTGGTAATTAATCTGGACCCCTCTGCTCCCCGTCGTCGGTATTTAAGTCGTTTCGTGGATTGACAGGATGTAATCCATATTTTCAGATCCACCTCACTGAGCACTGGTCGTGGGCGGCGGCACCCCAGCAATGGAGGTGGAGATGGAATGCTCTGCTCGTAGCACCAAGAGGTCGAGAGTGGCGCCACCGACGACGCCGCCTTCTCGTGGTGTGCTGGTCGTCGGAGGGGATGGAAGCAGCGACCGTGCTCCCTCTCGATCCCAGGAGGAAGAAGAGGGATGTCGTCCTAACCGCATCAGCGATCTCCCGAACGCCTTCCTAGGTGAGATCATCTCTCGTCTGCCTATCAAGGAGGGCATCCGTACTCGAATCCTCGCTCGTCGGTGGCATCCTTTATGGCCCACCGCTCCTCTGAATCTCGAGTGCCGCGAGACCTCTGTCGCTCGTCTTTTTAACGATGGAGAAACAGTTCATATCGAGACCACGTCTAGGCAGTCCGCCTTCACCGAGGAGCGCGTCCATAAATGCTATTCCGGAACTCGGCGCTCTCCAAAATCTTTCGTTGATGTTGTCAGTCTTCCGGAATGCATCCTATCCGGCCATGAGGGCTCGGTTAGCCGCCTCTCTATCCCGGCGTGCTACCTACAATGCAGACCCTCCATCGTTGATGCCTGGCTCCGATCCTCGAAGCTGAGCAATATCCAGGTTCTTGAGTTCTACTACCTCTTCCCAGGATTCCTGACGAAAGAGGTCACACTACTGGATGTATGCACTTCATCTATGCCGTCGGCGCCGGAGTCCGTGTTTCAGTTTTCCTCCTCTTTGCACACCCTCGCCTTTGCTCTTTGCCAAATATCAGAAAATTACGTAGGGATGCTTAAGCTACCACTTGTCAAAAGACTCTCGCTTGTGGAAGTTGATATATCAGACAACTCGCTGCAAAGCATAATCCACTCTAGTTGCCCTGCACTTGAGTCCCTGCTGCTTGTTTGCAGTAGAGGAGTTGGTCGCATCACAATAAAGTCTCATAACCTTGTAAGCATCGGTGTTCGTTGTGCACACGGAGAACTCATTATTGAGGATGCCCCTTCGCTTCGACGGTTGATCCATGATGTTCATGTCGACGACTATTCGATAACCGTCGTCTCTGCACCTAAACTGGAGACGCTGGGTCAATTTGTGTTTGTGAAAGTCAGTAAATTTATTGAGGTACTGACTTTCCACGATACTTTTAGCTGTACTTGTTTGGGTCTTTGTTTCTATTAATTTGATGATCGATGTTTTATGCTTCACGCAGAGAGAGGACTTGGTGAAAATCGGTGTCTCTGCAACTGTACTGGATAAATTCACGAATGCTTGTGGTGTGACATGCCTTGTGGTACTGAGTTTTCCCAATACTTGCAGCTGCAAACAAGTTTTATGTGATCCAACCTTTATTATATTAGTTTTGTGATCCATCTTCTGTTAATTTTCATGAAGGGTTTGGGGGCATTCAGGCTAACACCATTGCGGCATTCTGTCAAGACCTTATTTATCTGCATGCCTTATATAATCGATTTGGTTGTTCCCTTGTTGCAGTTCTTTCCAAATCTGCAGAACTTGTTTCCCCAGGTGATTATCTTCACAAACGTTCATAGTGTAGTACTCCTTCCGTCTCAAAAAGCTTGTGTTACATTTGACTGGAATTGTTGCACCCTTATCTTGACA
Source organism: Thinopyrum elongatum (assembly GCA_011799875.1). Taxonomy (NCBI): domain Eukaryota; kingdom Viridiplantae; phylum Streptophyta; class Magnoliopsida; order Poales; family Poaceae; genus Thinopyrum; species Thinopyrum elongatum. Next base: position 588,515,821 of record CM022299.1, on the reverse strand, counting down.
AGCGTATGACAAGCTTTTCGGGACGGAGTTGGTAGAATTAATTGTTTCAGTAGGTCTTTCGATGGGCTATATCTTTTTATACATGTCAAGTATTTGCTACTTTCATGTATATTTTAGGGAGGATGCATTCGTCATGGTGAAAAAAATAAATGGCGTGTTAAGCACGGGCAGTTTCTCAAACATGACGACATTTGTCTGAAGACAGTAACGCTGGAAGATTATGATACCTTCCTGAGTAACATTGAATTTGGAAGGTTATTTGTTCTGAGTGGAAAGGAGCTTGAGACCATCAGCATTAAGTTTCGCTCGCCTCCTACAGAGTTCACGGAAGCATTTTACAGAGAGCATCCAAGGGTTCTTAAGTGGGCCAAAAAGGCTTCTAAATGTGCTCATCTTAGGTTATCATCAAGGTGCAGGCACGCTTTTCCGGAATTAGAAAGCAGAAGTGTTGAATATCTGGATTTGACGGATCCATTCAGATGTGCATACTGAAAATAGGTCTTGAGTTGCTTGGTCAAGTTATTGGGAGTTATTTGTTGTTGTGAACTTTTTGTGTTCGCGTTTTGTGTAAACCTTGTCAAACAACCGTTGTACTCTTTTGCACTGTCTGTGTGCTTTGTTTGTCTTTGTGCTGTGTGCAGCCACGCAGGAGCTCCCAACTGATAAAATCAATCTACCTTCATGTCTTTTTATGTTTATGCTGCTTTATGTCATAGTCCCAGTCGTGTGGAAATGCGCGAATAAACATGTGCCTCTTTCTGTCTCTCGAATCGACCATTACGTGTCTCGCAGAGTAAACAGAAAGTGTTGACATCTGAATCCAATTCCGTTAGGTTTCCCTAATAAACGCACAAACGTGACTCTGGGTAAGACCAAACCATGCCTCCGTGGGCTTCACGCCCTTGCCTCTCTTTGCTAACGAGTCAACGGAATAATTTGGAACACAAAGACACACGAACGTGACTCTACATAATACGAGACGATGCCTTTGTGGGCTTCGTGATCGTGCCTTTGACTCGAAACACTGTAACATGGAAAGCCACGACCATGCCTTCATGAGTACACAAGACATGTCGCTACTTGGTACAGAATGGTGACTGTAGAGACTTCAAACCCGTGCTTTCAAAAACAGTGTTTCTCAAATCTGCCACTCATTGCCTCACAAAGTAAACAGCGAGTGTTCATATCAGAACCCAATTCTGTTCGGTTTGTGCAATAAACCCATGAACGTGACTCTGCCTAATACTAAAGTATGCCTCCATGGGCTTCTCATCCGTGCCTCTCCATCTGAATGAGTCGACGGAATCATTCGGAACACAAACACAAGCGAACATGACTCTATATAATACCACACGATGCCTTTGTGGATTTGACGCCTGTGCCTGTGACCCTTGACACTAAAAAACAGAAAGCCATGAACGTACACAACCACAAGTCACGAACGTACATAACCGTGGCTGCAGAGACTTCAAGCCCATGCTTTTAAAAAACGCGCGACAGCGGTGACATCTGCAGTTATATCCCTGCATTGTGCCTCCTGCTCGTTTTTTTCTTTTCTGAGATCTTCTCCTCCTCCTCAGTTAAGCTCTTCTGTTTTTTGTACGTGCGCAGTGAAGACCTAACCTAACTCTCTATCTTTTGTTAGGTTTGCGCAATAAACGCATGAATGTGACTCTGCCTAATACTAAAGTATGCCTCCATGAGCTTCTCGTCCGTGCCTCTCCGTCTGAACGAGTCGACGGAATCATTCGGAACACAAACATAAGCGAATATGACTCTATATAATACCACACGATGCCTTTGTGGATTTGACGCCCGTGCCTGTGACCCTTATCACTGAAACACAGAAAGTCACGAACGTACACGGCCACAAGTCACGAACGTACATAACCGTGGCTGCAGAGACTTCAAGCCCGTGCTTTTAAAAAACGCGCGACAGCGGTGACATCTGCAATTATGTCCCTGCACTGTGCCTCCTCCTCGTTTTTTTTCTGAGATCTTCTCCTCCTCCTCAGTTAAGCTCGTATTTTTTGTACGTGCGCAGTGAAGACCTAACCTAACTGTCTATCTTGTGTTCGGTTTGCGCAATAAACGCATGAACGTGACTCTATATAATACCACACGATGCCTTTGTGGATTTGACGCCCGTGCCTGTGACCCTTATCGCTGAAACACAGAAAGTCACGAACGTACATGGCCACAAGTCACGAACATACATAACCGTGGCTGCAGAGACTTCAAGCCCATTTAGGTAATGAAATGTACGGCTTGAGCAAAAGACCATTCAGCTAGAGACCGAAATACCGCGTTCGCTGTTGGCAAGGTTACAGATTGAGCAAAAGGTACGGGCATTGTTTCACCACACCTACGTAAAACCCAAACCGGAAAGTGGCGGCAACATCTCACTCCAGCACTGTTTTCAGCACTTACAAGTGAATGGATCCTTTAAATCCAGGTGCTCAACGCGTGCGTGCCTTAGATCCAAGTTCTTGTGGTTGCAACTTGGCGACAACCTAAGGCAAGCATGTTTAGAAGCCTTTTTGTCCCACTGAAGCACCCCTTGTTGTTGTTTGTAGAATTATTCCGTGAAGTCTTCTTGAAGAAGAAACTTGATCCTGATAGTCTCCAGCTGTGCTGCGTTGAGAATAAAGAATGTCGCAAATTGAATGCTTTTCTCGCATTGTACATAGCTTTCCAGCGTCAGTGACTTCAAACGAACGTCGTGATGGTGCTTACAAGAACAGTTGTTCGTAAGACTTTCTTTGTTAGAGGCTCTTCCCTAAATAAACATGAAGATTTAAAATGGTTAAGCTCCATACAGAGTGATTCTGTTGGGAGAGCAAGTGAAGGAATAATTCTAAAACCTCCGTTGTGATAAAAGCTTTTTTAGTTTTGTCTAGACACAGATGTGCCTAATACTGGTCCATGACTATGTACAACTTTGTCCATTGCATACAAATGTAAGTGGCGCTTTTTTAGATGAATGGAGTTCTACACCATGCATGGTATGTGTTTACAATTTGTGTGAGAACCATCACCTCGACATACAAGTTCTCCAAGCTTCGGAAGCGGTGCACCAAGGCAAAGGCTGCGTGCACATCATAATCCATGCTGATAGACAACGTCTTGATAGAATGAACCGCTGTGGATGTGCTGACTGTCGGCAAACACTTCATGTAGAATAAAACATAATATTAGTAGAATAAAGGTTGGATTACATGGAACTTGTTTGTACGAACGAATGGAGGTCAAAGTATTGTTGAAAGTCAGTACCTGAATAATTATACGGTCATTTGCGATACTGGATTCACAAAAAATAGCAGATAATTTGCCCATGACCTGCAGTTTAGGTGCAGAGGTGATAACTATCCGCAAGTTCTTGCTATGATGATCACAAAGCAACCGTTGAAGTGAGGAGGCATCCTCTATAACAACTTTCCCATAGTAACCACAGATGCCAATGCTTATAAGGTTAGGTGAGTTTATTCTGATGCAATGGTGCCTGACTGTCCAAACAAGCAGCAGAGACTCAAGTGTAGGAGAACTAGAGTTGATGATGCTTTGTAATGAGACGTCTGATATATCAACATCCACTAGCGAGAGTCTCCTGAGCAGTGGTAGTTTAAGCGCCCGTACATAATTGTCTGGTAACTTGCAAAGAGAAAAGGCGATGGTTTGGAGAGAGGAGGAAATCTGAGGGTTGAATGCTGGTGGTGATGGCATGAGCGAAGGGCATGAGAATGGCACTATGTCATGTTGTCTCAAAAATGGTGGGAACAGGTAGTAAAACTCAAGCACCTGGAGATTGTTCAATCTGGTGGATTCAAGCCAGGCGTCGACGGTTGAGGGTCTGCACTGGAGGTAGAACGTCGGTATGCAGAGGCGGTGAACTGCGCTCTCACGGCCGGAGAGGATGGCCTCTGGAAGGTATGAATCATCTTCACCGACATGTTCTCCTCTAAAAAAAGTTCCAGTGTATGTTATGCGGATGAGTTCCTCCGGTGTGGCGGAGTTCGCGGTGATCAACTCGAAATGTACCTGATCTAGAGGCTTAAAAAGACGACCGACAGGGATCTCACGGCAGTCCAGATTCAGAGGAGCGGCACGCCACAGAGGGCGCCACCGACGTGCGAGGATTTGAGTGCGGATGCCCTCCTTAGTGGAGAGACGGGAGATGACCTCACCGAGTACGGCGTCTGGGAGGTCGCTGATGCGGTCCGGACCAAACTCCTCTTCCTGATCCTAGGAATCAGTGTGCGGCCCGTCGCCGCTTCCAGCCGCTACCGCCAACCCACCGGAGGAGGCCGTCGTCGGTGGCCCGAGCCTCGCCCTCTTGGTGCTCGGGGCACCGGAGTGGACCTCCATCTCCATCTCCATTGCTGGGTTCGTGCCGCCTGCGAGCGCCGCTATATGTGGCGTGGATCTGGAAAGACGGCTAGGTCTTCACTGCGGGCGGATCCCAGTGAGTTAAAGATAAGCGAGGAGGAGAGCAGACGCGAGTGGTCTTAAAGATGGTTAGGTTTTCTGTGCGTCCTGTAGATTCATTACAGTGTTGTTACTGGAAATTGAGACGTGCTTGTCGTGGAAGCACCGTGCCAGTGCTTTATTTAAAACCGTGCCTAGGCTAGCTTCAGAGCCCTGCCTCACAAAGTAAACTTGATGTTCGCGGAAAAACATTTGGATCACAGAGGCAGTACCGTGCGTCTGGTTTGTTTATTCTCAATGGCACTGCTCACGGAGTGCTCGTGTCAGCGGAAAATTCTTGAATTCGGGGAGACTCGATTCAAGCCGTAACTGCTTACAATACAGAGAAGGGCGATGTAAAGCAGAGCTGTGCTCTTGTCTTTCTGATCGACTTGCGTGCGTCCGATGCATGTAGGACAGTGTGTTCCGTATCTAAAAGGCCATGCTTTGTTTTCTTCCGCAACAGGGAAGAAAAAAGATAATTTATAGTTGTCGTCCAACTGGTCGCCGTCCCCTCCCCTCCCCTCATCACACACGGGGTCCGCCCGCAGTGAAGACCTAGCCGTCTTTCCAGATCCACGCCACATATAGCGGTGCTCGCAGGCGGCATGAACCTAGCAACGGAGACGGAGATGGAGATCCGGCCAGGTGCCCCGAGCAACAAGAAGGCGAGGCTCGCGCCACCGGCGACGCCCTCCTCTGGGGGTATGGCGGTAGCGGCCGGAAGCGGCGCGGGCCCACTCAATGGTTCAAAGAAGCAGGAGTCTTGCCCGGACCGTATCAGCGACCTCCCGGACGGTGTCCTCGGTGAGATCATCTCCCGTCTGTCCACTAAGGAGGGCATTCGCACTCAAATCCTCGCACGTCGGTGGCGTCCTTTATGGTGCACCGCTCCTCTGAATCTCGACTGCAGTGAGATCCCTGTTGGTCATCTTTTTAAGCCTCTAGAAACAGTTCATATCGACGTAGTCTCCATGCTCCCCAGCAAGGATGTCATTCGCATTAGATATTTTGTAACTCGGTGCAGTTTTCAACATGACGTTGATGGTTTGAGCCTTCCGGAAGACATGCTGTCCAGCCATGAGGGCGCAGTTCATCGCCTCTGCATTCTGGCGTGCTACCTCCACTGCAGACCCTCTATAGTCGACGCCTGGCTTCGATCTCCAAGACTGAAGAATCTCCAGGTTCTCGAGTTCTACTACATGTTCCCACGTTTCATGGGAAAAACCATCACACTACCACACGAAATCTCTTCGTCCGCGCCCTCACCACCGACTTCCACGTTGCTGTTTTCCTCCTCACTGCACACCATCACATTTGCTCTTTGCCAGATACCTGATAAGTATGCACGATTGTTTAAACTTCCACTGCTTAAGAGGCTTTCGTTTTTGGAAGTTGATATATCAGACGTCTCACTACAAAGCATAATCAACCATGGTTGCCCTGCCCTCGAGTGGCTCCTGCTTGTCTGCAATAACCTGGAGCACTGCATCAGAATAAACTCAGCCAAAGTTGAAGTCATCTGTATCCTTTGCGAGAATGGTGAAATCATTGTTGAGGATGCGCCCTCACTTAAACGATTGATTCACGATATTCAGAGCCAGCACTTGCAGATAACTGTCTTCTCTGCACCTAAACTTGAGTGTCTGGGCAATTTTTACCAAGGATTTCCTGAATCCAAGATTGCTTTTGGCTCTACAGTTATCGAGGTACTCACCTTTTGCACTATACTCTTGAGTTGCATTCGTTCCAGTGCACAACTTTCATGTCATTCAACCTTTATCCAGCTAGTTTTATGATATGTGCTTGATGCAGGCTTTGTCTGTGGTCAGCCTATCAATGGCGGTCCAATCTATCAAGACCCTGCTTATCCACATGTCATTAAATCTGAACAAGGTTGTTGCCTTGATGCGATGCTTTCCTAGCCTAGAGAACCTGTTTATCGAGGTAATGATTTCCAGACACATTGAAAGCACATACAATGCATAGTGTACTATATTGGAAGCCTCTCTCTCCCCTAGTACTCGTCGAGTATTCTCACTCTTCATGCATTTTCAGGGAGGAGTATGTCGCGAGGAAGGTGTAACAAATAAGTGGCGCCACAAGCACCGGGTGTTTCTCAAACAGCATGACATTCGTCTAAAGACAGTAACGCTGGAAAAATATGTACACTGCAAGAAAAACATTGAATTTGCAACGTTCTTTATTCTGAACGCAAAGGAGTTAGAGACCATGAGGCTTAAGTTTCTCTCCCCCCCAGACATCACTGAAGGATTTTACGAACATCAAGAAGAGGTGCTTCAATGGGGCAACAAGGCTTCTAGACGTGCTCGTCTAATATTGTCAGGGTATTGTAGGCATATGAACTTGGATTTAAAAGTACACACCTGGACGAACCAGTGTCCAATCATGGATTTGCCGGATCCATTGACCTATGAATGCTGAAAACGGCTATCCGGCTAACAGAGATAGGTGTTGTTGCGTGCTTTCCAGTTTGGATTTCCAGCTTGTACTTTATGCACCGTCTGTAAGGTTGTCAGGAACTTGTTTTTGTGCTCTTCAGCCGTGAAGCAACTCACAAGCTCAAAAATCTATCTAGTTTATTTCCTTTTCATGTTACAACCTTTCCAAGAGACTCCAACCTTGCTGATATGATTGAGTGAGTGTGTGGCTATCTTTGTGAATAGAACAAGCGACTGAAAACATCTGGAACACGCAGTCACGTGTGATGTGACGGCCGTGCCTCTCCAAATAACTTGTTAGCTGAAATATTTTACAATACAGAGGCGCTCGTGCCTCTTGTATCTGTAAAACTGTGCGTTTGTTGTCACTGCACGGCACTGCCTCTGTGTATGTCCGTGACTTTGTGCTGAACGTTTCGGTGGAAACATGCTGCATGGTCTAGAACAATGCGTCTTGTAGAACCATGACAGTGCTCTTTCTACAAATCGAGACGTGCTTGTCGTGGAACCACTGTGCCTGTGCTTTGTTTAAAAGCGTGCCGTCGCTAGCTTCGCAGCCATGCCTGTGCATGTACGTTGCTTGCAAATTACTATGCCCCTGTTTCGTGTACATCCGTGCCTCTGCTCACAAAGCGGAATTGTTTGCACTGCAGAGAAGCATGGTGTATGTACAACCTGCTCTTGCTACTCCGATCGATGAGCGTGCCTCTATTGCATGCAGGGCAGTGCTTCCCTTTTCTAAAAGGCCGTGCCTCATTTCCTTCCTCGACAGGAAAGAAATAATATCATTATTTTTTATTTTGCGGGGGAAATAATATCAATATTAATAATATAGTTGTTCTCCAACCGCCCCTTCGATCCCTCCACTCCTCTCCCCTTCCCTCCTGTCCCCAGTTACGCTTAGCCTTTTTTTTATTTTCAGATTATAAAAACCTATATCTACTATCCATACTACACTTATATCACCATTTCTTCGCCGAACGAGTGCACCTATACAATTTACAATTGTATTGGGTGTGTTGGGGACACAAAAGTTCTCTTGTATTTGGTTCCAGGATTGTCTGAGAGAGACAATCTTCATCCTACGCCTCCCACGGATTGATAAACCTTAGGTCATCCACGTGAGAAAAATTTGCTACTGTCCTATAAAACACTGCGCTTGGAGGCCCAACACGAGTCTACCAGAATAAAGTTGCGTAGTAGACATCAGCGACTACTGCAATGACGACCGGGGTATGTGCGATAGGCTTCACCTAGAAGATGGTCGGCGCTTCACCATCAAGCTTGATGAGACCTTAGATTTTTTTACGGTACGCAACGACGAAACGTCTTTTTTCATAATTAAGCATGACTTCTGCTTCTTTGCTTCAACGTGTAATTTCTGTTTTTTACAATTCAACTAGTGCATCCCCTGCCATGCAAGACCGTATGTCTTGGATAAACTAGATTTCGAAGATCGTGAGAATATGGAGACGAAGAGAGTTCACCTGAGAATACAACATGGTTATGCTTTTGTCGTTAAGCTATACAATGCAGTGAACCACTCCCATTTTGGTTGCTCAAATTGGATAGCACTATGTAAGTCATATGGATTTCAGGAGGATATGCATGTCACCTTCGATATTCGTCCTGAAGATGACATTGAAGATAATATCGACATTTGGGTCGATGTGGATACACTTCCAGTTCTACCTCTATGTGAGTTTCTCAAACATATTTATTAAGTAATTTATATTGTTTATTTAAAAATAGTTGACAGCTTATTTCCATTCTTTAAGAAATGTACGGAACATAGTATACAAAACCTACTACACTTATGGATCTGAACTAACTTGTGAGGAGATAAATGATTTTGTTTCATGGATTAATGATGTTGAGACTTTCAAGACGAAACATCATATTCCTTCAACTTATGGTCAATACGTGCCACTAGTCCACGTGTTGAACTACGGTAACATACATCAAGATATCATGGTAAGATTTTTCCTATTATGTCACCAGTGCATATTTTGCATATATTCTTCTTAAGCTAAACTACATTGCTAAGTATGTTATTCTGATGTTCTTCAACAAAAACTCCTGGCGGATTGTGTGTCTCGTCTTATGCATATGAAAGGTGACGTGAACATTGTTAGCTTACGGCCAAGTTGGCCTACACTTCACTGCAGTGCATACACGATTTCTCGAAGAGATGAAGTCCTCACAATCAAAGACTGGAGAAAAGTTCTGAATGATCGCAGGGAACTACTTGGGGGCAACATGAAGCGCAACCCACAAATGGAAGACATGTTGATCTCTATTTTCCATAATGGAGATTCAGGGGTTTACCTGTTTTATACTATTTTACCTTCGAGAGAGTAGCAGGTCTTAGGTAGTACTCATGATGTGCTAAGAACAATTAGTTAGTGTTGGTTATGACTATGATGATGATAATGATGAGTTATGTGCTACGTTGTGGTAGCGTGATGAGCTAGTGTTGGTTATGACTACGATGATGACATTGATGAATATGATGATGGGCTGTTATTATGATGATGATGATGATGTAGCGCGGAGCCCCGCGCTACTGCTAGGGTTTTCCCTAGTAGTGTATTTTTGAAGCATTAATAATTTGCTGGCTAGTAAAAAGGGAAAAATGCTCTTCTGTTCAAAGTATGAAACTTGGCATGGTATCTTCATATGACACCTATAGGGTAAAATTTTGATTGCACTATGGGAAAAACTAGATACAATTCATGCAAAAACCAAACACTCTTCGATGAAGTAGCAGAGTTTCGAACGGAAAATGCCACCTTGCACACATAACTCAATTCTTTTACATCATTTCCCATTCAATTTTTTTCTATGTTTAATACACACCATTGAAAGTATCATGCTCAAGTTTGGCCACTTTTGAGTTGCATTGCCATGTTTGCATTATTAATTGAGTTGTTGGCCACTAAAAAGTGCAAACGATCTTCCGTCCATACTAACATGCAAATGATCCCAGAAAAAAAACACTTCACATGGATTCATCGTATGACCCTTATAGGTTGTGGTGGAAAATTGAGAGTGTTACGGGAAAATTAGATGCACTTCGTGTATAAACCGAACACACTCTCTAGCAAACGGAAACACTCACCTTCCACATAAAACTACAATTTTTTTTACAGCATTGCCCCTTTAAACTTTTTCTGTGTTGAATATACACCATTGAAAGCGCCATGCTCAAGCTTGGGACTACTTTGGGATAATAAACATGATATGGTCTATCACTTTTCTTACTTACAAGACCCGTGACCTGCGCGAAATAAAACCCGCCACTGCTATATTGGAATTTTTTTAAAAGGGTGGGCGTGGCTTGACGAAATATTGTAGTGGCAGGCTTCTGTAATTGTTTTCCATTGGTACGTCAAGAAAATAGGGTCGGCATGCTGGCACATCCGCTACTGTTGTTTCCACCCCACGGCTAATTGTATGAAAACGTAGGAGTGACGGGTGATTATTACCGCCCATCACTGCTGCGCCTTTAGCACTAGCCAGCTTTTTTTTCCACCCGCCACTGGAACATTTTCAAAATAGTTGTGGCGAGTCCCTTACTTTGTCCGCTAGACCACAACTATAAGCCTTTGTGCTAAATACCAGTCTTGCTTTCTGGGTCCGACAGGTTTGGAGGCCAGTGCAGCGGGGGGAGGTGGCATGGCCTAAGCCAGGAAGCATGCATGTGCCAATTCTTCTGGACGACGACGTAGGTACCGAGGTAGATGCGGTGGAGATGGTGCAACCTGGACCTACGCCGGGCTGCAGGGATATGGCACTAGCTGTGAGGACTTTGTCTCGCGCCGCTCGGCGCACCTCCAGGCGGTGGCGGCTTGCCGCACTTGTTGGCGGCGGCGGCTGGCCGCGCATAGACTGCAGTTGCCACTTTTGGTCAGGTTGCTATCGTAGTATGCTTATAGTAGCCTTTGAGGGTCCGAGTTGTGGATACCATGGTTTGCAAGTAGCAAGAACTCATGTTATTTCAGTTAAAAATGTGTCATATCCGAAGGATCATGTATGATCAAATGTTGTATCTATTGGAGGGCCTTTTTTAAATTAAAATTTTAAAAAACTGGTGGGACATTTTGCCGAGTGTGACATTCAGCAAATGGCGCCACATGCCACTTCCTGGTGACCTCCTAGAGTAAGTGTTTGGCAAGAGCCTACGCCCGAAACTCGATAAACACTTTCCGCACTTAATTTTTTAGGTTGCTTACACCATGTGGTCACTTTCTGCACTTTAAAGAAAATAAACGACTCCCTCCGTCCCACAATATAAGAGCGTAAATCTTTGCGAGTGTTGTTTGCCGACACTCAGCAAACCTCGTGCCGATGTGAAGAGGCAGTAAGCCACACTGTGTGGGGGCCATTGGCAGGCTTAAAAATTTCAGCGAAATTTCAGTGAAATTTCTGAAATTTCGCATATTTCAGTGGGGTCCAAAATATTTTTAACCCCGAAATTTCGATGAAGATTCAAACTGATTTCAAAATAAATTGAAATTATGTTAAAATTCATTAAAATTAAGTGAAATTTGAAATCCCAAAATCCGAAATAATATCCGAAATATGCGAAATTTCCGAAATTTTGCATATTTCAGTGAGCTCCGAAATTATTTTGTTTGCGAAATTAAAAACCTTGGCCGTTGGTCAGGTCTTTGCCGAGTTCTGCACCCCCTACACTCGGCATAGGCCCACATTTGCCAAGTTCCATCTCTTAGAAGAGTTGTTTTGTCCCCCACTCCTAGGTCATTGTCGAGTTTTTTTTATTAGCATTCGGTTTTCTTGAGCTTTGCCGGGCATCCGATAAAAAAGCAGGCAAAAATTACTGATTTCTAGTGACATTGTCCGGCCAAGCCGATGGAAGGCACCGTACGTGAAATATGCACGCACGTATCGTGGTCGTTGCAAGTAATGTTGGGGATATCGCTTATCGGGAACTTATCGGTCGACCCATGATAAGGGGTAAATCGGCCAGTTTATCGGCATATCGGCCGATTTATCGGCATATCGGCTGATTTATCAGCCGATTTATCTTATCGGTCAGATAACGGTAAGCGATAAATCAACCGATTTATCGGAATATCGGAAGATATCTTGAACAGAGGTTGCAAGTGCTAATTGATCCATCGACACCTTGGACCACGACGACAAACGTAAGTTTAATTCGAGCCTAATAAAAAACAAGGTAAGCTCGATTCGGGACGGGATAGACGGACCGTGAAAGGTGAAACACATATGCGGCCGGGCCGCTCGCTACGAAGTCGGTCGCGTCTCTCTTTCCTGGACCGGATCCTATCCTTAATAGAAGAACGCCCGTGCGTTGCAACGGGGCCACATTAACTTTAAGAGTTCAATATTAATATTCTCATACATATCAAGTGACATTGGCGACCTTTTTTACCATCAAATCCTCACACACGCACTCTCTCCCTCCCTCTTCCTCACCCTCTCTCCCCCTCTCCCTCTCTCTCTCTCTAACACGCACACACATATCCATCTTATTGGGTACGGGACCATAATCCATCTATTTCACACACACACACGCTAGTGCATAACAATATGGATTATGTGTATTATATTTGCCACCATAACTGAGAGAATTAATTTCATGTAAATCGGCCAGCCACAGCTCCAAGAATACGGGGAGGAGGTGGCCCGGGTCGGCGTCGGCGCCGTCCGGCGCGGGCCACGGGCCCGCTTCCAAGTGCGTCTGCGCGCCGGCCACCCACGCCGGGTCCTTCAAGTGCCGCTTCCACCGCACCAACTCCCAGGGCCACGGCCACGGCCATGGCCATGGCCAGGGAAGCCGCCCTTCTTCGCCCCCTTCACCGGCCGCAGCCAACGCGGTGCCGCGGCAACCGGCCTCGCCGTCCTCGTCCTCCGGCACCGTCGCGACCCAGTGACGCAGCCCAAGCATCGGCCTCGAGAATCAAGAACGCTCGACAACGGAGAGGTAAGGGAAGATCATATACATGTCATAAGAAAGGGAGTTTATTTACTGCTCCCTCGATGTATTGTTTCCTTTGTTTGGAGATTGATTACCATCCGTGAGTTAAGGTAAGGTTAATGTGATTGAGCGATTTTTCTGAAAATCAATTAATGTGATTGAGTGATTTAAGGTAAGGTTAATTAATTTAGATTTAATCTTTAGAGATTGTTCGTGATTGATTCTACATTACTAAATATAACTTGCACCAGTATGGAAAGTTCTGATCTGTTCAGATTTCTTTCGTTAGGTGAGAGGGTGACGCGAAAATAAACCGATGAAGTTGGGGGAGGGGACGAAAAAAAATCTACGAAAAAAAACCAGCGAAGGTGGGAGGAGGTACCAAAAAAAACCATGGGAGATGGGACAAAAAAAACCTGGAAGCGAGACTACCAACTGCTCCATTAGAAGTAGACATTCAACTATCAGTCGGAGAGGAAAGCTGGCCATACATATAGCAGCGGGTTTGCTTTTATTTTTATTTTTTGGAACACTAGCAGCGGGTTTGCTGAATCGTACTATCTCTGAACGGCATTATTCCGTGAAATAGGAAGACACAGATACCTCCGCCGCCGTCGCAGCTCCTCCTTTGCCCCTCGGACGGATTAAGAGCTCTCAGCCGGCGACCATGGGCAGGGCCGCAACGGCACGAGAGACGCCTTTCCTCCGTGGCCTCCAAGAGGAGATCGTCATATGGGATATCCTCGTCCGCCTGCCCCCCAAAGCCCTCCTCCGTTGCCACGCCGTCTGCCCAGGGACGGAGCCAGAAAATGACGATAGGGAGGGCAGGGGCTTGAACTACAAGAATCAATCACAGTCAAAGAAGAGACAATATACGTACTTCAATCATAGTATATATAGTAATAAGATCTAAATACTCAAAATATAGTTGTGGTTATGCAATTTAGATAAAGTTTTCATATCTATTAATCTGAATTTGGCTCTACAACAATCTTGATTAAGGCTCTCGATAATTTCTTCAGAATTAGTTCCTAGTTTCAATTGGCTAGAAAATATTCTCAACAAAACTCTTCCTCTTTATAATTACAAATGCATCTGAATCGTTTCAGAGTTGTATTTTCTAGTTCTATAGTTCTAAGAGAACACATCAAAATAAATTACGGATTCCAAGATTGAGTTAGAAATCAAAAACTAACCGACAGCCTGTGTGTAGGATCATATATTTGAGGAAATCGCCGTCTTGCTGGCCGCGCGGGGCATAGGAGACGCAACGCAGCATCCGCAACCTTCGAGTAGACGAGCCGACGGCGAGTGGCGGAAGACGGAAGATAGATGGAAATCGTTTATTTTCAACCGGCTGATCCACGCAGCTTCTAAACCGCCTCGTCCTACCGACGCGTGTCCCACGTGGACCTGGCAACGCGCACGCCATATCCCCTCCGCGTCGTCCGTCCCTCTCATCTCCCACCTCTGAAACCTTATCCACTCCTTCCCCTTTTTTTCTCTTCCTTTCTTCCCATCATTGCCATCTCCACATTTCTGTCTGCTTCACCGAGGAAGCGAGCATCATCGATGCTGCTTGGCATTGTCGCGCCTGCTGTGAAGCTTTCGCCGTCGGCCACTCCGATGCTACCAGTGGAGGCGCATGCGCTGACCACGGGCTCTGCAAGGCTGGGGTTCGGCTGCTGCTACTTCATAAAGCTCGTCGGCGCTGCATCCGGCGTCTACGCCACAATCGAGAGGTCTCGCCGGTGGCAGATGCTGCAACGGACAGCAATGAAGCGCCGCCGGCGCTACAATGGAGCTTCGTCGGGCTGGGTTGGAGCTTTGCCGCACCGCCAGCGCTGCAATGGAGCTTCGCCGAGGTTGCAATGGAGCTACGCCGGGCTGCGTCAAAGCTTTTGCCGCACTGTCCGCGTCGCAATGGAGCTTCACCCGAGCTGTGGAAGTTGTGAATTGTGTTGGTGATGCAATGGAGCTTCGCCGGGGTGCGTCGGAGCTTTTGCCGCACAGTCGTTGTCGCAATGGAGCTTCGCCGGAGCTGCGGAAGTTGTGATGGTGATGCAATGGAACTCCACGGGGGCTGCAATGGAGCTCCACGGGGGGCTGCAAATGGAGCTTCGTCGGATGCCGGAGGTGCTGCGTTGAAGCTGTCGCGCGCTCGGTGCTGCGTGGCGTTACTGCGTTAGAGCATCGACGGGTCGCCGGATGTTGCATTGGAACATTGTGGTGCGACCAGAGTCAACACTCAGGCGAACGGCGGCACTGCACTGCCGGCTGAGGAAGGATTGGAGCGACTGGGTAGTGCCTGCGATCAACAGGAGGACGGGGAAACGAGAAAAGGAAGAAGTGTGCTGCGAGCCTGCGATCAATGGCCATGCAAGCCCTCAATCAGACGGCTGCGCAGGCGGATGATCTTTTTGTAAGATCATCCGGCTTACGCGTAGCAGCCGATCGATCAGCGATTGGTCGATCTGCCTTTTTCTGAAGAAAAAACGACACTTGCTGCTGTGTTAGCTGTATATGCGTCGGTGTGGTTAGATAATGACCCGCAGGCTGCAGCGGTTTCTGCTTGCACGATTGGATTAGGCCCTAAGCTGGCTCCTTTATCTATTTAGATTATATTTTAATTGGACTATAATAGCTAATGGGCCTTTTAGCATAAAGCAGCCCAACAGGGGGGGCGAGAGTACACGATCTAACGTTTCACCAGCCACGTACGTAAGCTATCCTTCAGAAAAATCAGATGGGGGGGGGGGCGAGGGGTCTACCCCCCCCCCTCGTCCCCCCTTAGAATCGTCGCTGCGTCTGCCGCACCTGGTACAGCGTCACCTCCACCTGCGATTTTCTCCTTGCCCACCACGCCCGCCAGCCAGCCCTCCCCCTCCTCGACAACTGCAACAACTATACAGAAGGCATCAGCGAGTCCCTAGACATCGGTTGCTTCGACCATCGGCCAGGGGTGGCCGCCCCCGACCAGCTCCAGCCCATCGCCCGACTTATTGCCCAAAGCTCCTTTCATCTGAATGCCACAATCTGTAAGGACAACATAGGCGATTACATCTCCTTCTTTCAACCGGTTGCCTCCTGCGATGGCCTCCTCATCTTTTGTGTCGAGGACACCGACTTCTTCATATGCAATCCAGCAAGTCGACAATATGCTCGCCTCCCGCTGCCTACGGATCATAAATGGACGCTCCTAGGAATGTACCCTCACCCCCCTACCGGTGAGTACAGACTACTTCTTTACTCATACAGAGGTAACCCAAACGATGATGAGCCGGCACCCAATAGTCAATTTGCATGCCATGTCTTGGCATTGGGCTCCGGGAAGCCGCCGAGGCACATCGGGTGGCCGGATGCTATTACAATTACGCAGCTGGGATTAAACCCTCATGTGCTATTCCATGGTAGCCTGCATTGGTATCCATTGGACAATGATGACAAAAACACGATGATAGTGGTGTTCAACACAACATCTGAGTCATTCCGAGAGATGCGCGCTCCTGTTGTTACTTACTGCGCCGACATATTTGAGATAGACGATAAGCTCGGCATGTCCACCTCTGATTGTGTGAAAACCATTGATATATGGGTATTGCGAGACTATGAAAGGGAGGTGTGGACCTTAAATCGCCGGATTGAATTGCCGGTTGCGGAGATCAGTGCGCTGTCTGACGAGCAGTCATGGTTGGATGTGTTGGTCATACCTGGGGATGGTGAGTTGCTCGTGTTGGTCAAATCTGACGAGTGGCTACTTAAGGTTGGGATGGATGGCAAGTTGGTCGCCACTTTCCATCACAAAGAAGTCGAGCTTACTCACTTTCGGCTCAAGCAAACTCTTGTTCCACATACCTTCTTTCCAACACTAGAGGGTTATGTTGTAAATTCTCCGCCTTTCGTCTGAAGGTTGTTGAGTGGGCTGGTGCTTCTAAACATCCTAACGCTCCGTTTGGATGGTGATATTTAACAGCTTCAGTGTCATGCTAATGTATTTGGCACTTGAATCCTAGAGACGCAGCAAGTTCAATTCGTGTTTGTGTGGTCAAGTGGTTAATTGCACACATGTATAATTTTTACACTTTGTTGTCCACGTTCTTAATGGAACTATCCACCAGACAACGAATTGTGCATGTATTTGAATGACTCGTCATTCTATTTCTTAGCACGTCAAATCGTGTCTTGGACGAGGAGTGAAGTATGTGCATTGGACCAGAAAGAATGAAGTACCTTGGACGTGGAGTCCAATCGGAGAAGGCTGCTCCTGATTGTGGCGTAGAGGCGGCCGCAGGCACACACACACGGAGCGCACACAGAGGACACACATAGCAACCGATTCCACCGTGGTACTGGTCGCCGTTCCATCTCCAGCCAGACTCGTGGCCAACACCCATCTCCAGCAGGAGCCCCAGCCACCGCCTATTCCATTTCATGCAGCGCCTGCCTGCTGCTTGCTGCCGCCCTGTCAGAAGCAGCTCCTATAGGCCGCGCCGCAAGCATAGTAACAGAGTTACCAACAGCAAAAACAGCAAGCATATTTGATGCTGATACCATAAAAGGCATGAAAATGACCCACGAGTCTTCTTTAGCTAATCTTAAAGTATCAACTACAAAAACTCGCAGCAAGGTCAAAGGATTTCAGAAAGAAAGTTCGGAATTTAATCTAAGACACATAGATCAAAGAAGCCACTGAAAAGAGGCCTTCTGGAATCACCAGCTTCCAGAGAGCTTGCTAGTCTTTTTAGGAATGAAGTATCTCCAGTTCTGCAATCAATCAGGCGAAGAAAGAGAAATATGTCCACAGTACGTGTTCTGTTCAGCAAAGCATGGACAGCGAAACCATAAAAGATCAAACAAAGGTAGTTCATTTCATCATCTGCATATACTATACACAAGTAACTGAAGATAGCTTGATGTTCCTCACCTTTTCAATTTTTTGGACATTGACAGATATTGATGCACTTCGGATTACCAGTGGCAACAACTATTTCAGAGGCTACAACCTTTGCTGCTGAAAGTTGCCTGAAACTTTGATCTTTCCAAGACTTGAAAAATTCAAATGAAAGTAGATGCATAGTGTGTGTCTAGGCTATGTTGGTAACTTGGTATATGTCATAATCCTCTGTTCGGCATATGTGTTAAATAAATGGAACAGCTATTTTCCGAA
Organism: Thinopyrum elongatum; assembly: GCA_011799875.1. NCBI lineage: Eukaryota > Viridiplantae > Streptophyta > Magnoliopsida > Poales > Poaceae > Thinopyrum > Thinopyrum elongatum. Next base: position 588,497,763 of record CM022299.1, on the reverse strand, counting down.
CCACCGGATTTTTGTTTCAGATCCGAACGTCATTCGATCCGCATCTTGCGCCGCGTCCCCTCAATCCGTTGTCCGTCTTGGGACCTCCGATATGGCATGTGGAGCGCCCCCAGTCGGGGCAGCGCGCACCCCCGCGCCCACAGTTAGACCGGCCCATGCACGGGGCAGGCGCCCCGGTTTTTCTTCGTTTTTGTTTTTTACTTTTCCTCTTATATTTTCTGTTTTTGTTTTATTCTATATTAATATAATTCGCGATTGGTTTGAAAATTTCAAAACATTCTGAATTGTAATAAAACAGTTCTTGAATTAAAAAATGCTTGCGATTCAATAGAATAATTTTTTCTGAATTTTAATGAACATTTTTTTAATTCGATGAACATGTTTTATATTTCATGAACACGTTTTGTTCATCAGTTCAAAAATTATTCATCAAATTCAAAATTTGTATTTAATTTTTTTTTAAATGGATGAACAAATTTTGAGTTTGATGAACATTTTTTGAAAATGATGATCACAATTTTAATTTAATGAACATTTTTTAGGTTGGTGAACAGATTTTGAATTTTGATGAACATTTTTAAAATCCGATGAACAAAAAATTGAATTCGATGAGCATTTTTAATGTTTGTGAACTCAAAACAAGTTTTTGATTTCGGAAAATGTTCATGAATTCAAAAAATGTTGACAATTTCAAATACATTTTCAGAATATTCAAAAATGTTCATGCATTTAAAAAATTTCACCATATTTAGAAAATGTTCATGGTTACAAAAATATTTTCACGATGGAAAAAAGCTTTTGCGACATCAAAAAATGTTCACGGGTAAAGAGAAATGTTCACAATTCTAAAAAATGTTCACAATTGCGAAAAACTGTTAATGAATTTTAAAAAAAGTGATATCAAAAAACTGTTCATGAATTTGTAAAAAATAATTTCATGATTTCAAAAAAAATCGCAAATTTAGAAAATCTTCATTATTTCAAAAAAATCACAATTTTAAAACATGTTCGTGAATTCAAAAGATTTTCGCAAATTGAAAAAAAATAGTAAAAACTAAAAATAAATAATAGAAAGCAAAACAAAAAGGAAACAGAAAAAGAAACATAGAAAAGAAAAAAACTGGGCGATGTCGGGCCCCACATGGGCCGGCCCATTAGGCGCGCAGGGGAGCTGAAGGGTGCGCGCTACGGTGGTATAGGGTGCCCTACACGCCATATGGGATCCGCCATCTTTCTGCCTCGATCCGTTTTCTCTGGCGGTGTCAACGCAAGGCCCATGGCACCAGCAGAGGAAAGCCCTCAGCCCCGCCAATCTCTCCCTCTCATCAGCCTGTGAAATTCCGACCCGCCCATCTCTCCCTCCAGTACTTTTTTTTCTTTTCAGCTTGTGAATTTCCTGCATGGTAAAAATATGTGCGAGTGCAATGACTCGACCTGGTCATGCTCAACTTAGAGATCCTATCGACCAACTAGGCTAGGATACGATTCATGTTTGGCATAGGATTCTTATCTGCTTTTTTGACTACTTAATTCTTTATTCCAACTTCAAAGACAGTTCACTAAAAGCAATGTGCAAGATTGCACATTAAGAGAGCTGACAACAACTTTTACAAGGCATTAGAAGCATCATGACGCACTCCTAAACAAGTATAGAAACAAGTGCCAACATCAAAAAGATTGCAAGCTTCCCGAGCGTGTTTGTGAGCAATCCTGTTGTTCTCCCTTTTTGAGCGTGTTTGCACTCAGTAATGACGGTTGGAAGTTGGAAAAATAAGGAGAAGAGGAATGGTATGTGGAAACCTAAAACAAATCCAATGGTGATGGCAAGGTCAATGTTACATTCAGTAATAAGTCTGATTCAGATGATGCTTTAGTTGTTTTTGCTGGCTGTGTTTCATGTCATGATGAATGGATATTTGATTCTGCCTGTTCGTTTCATATATGTTGTAAAAAAGATTGGTTCAATACTTATGAGTTTGTGCAGAGTGGAGATGTCACTAGTAGAAAAAGGGCCTAATGTGAAGCACAATAGTCCCGGTTTGTAACTGAACCGGCACTAATGGTACCGGTCCAACGGCTAGGCGGGCAGCGCTCATTAGTACCGGTTCGTGGTGAACCTTTAGTACCGGTTCGTGTCACGAACCGGTACTAAAGAGGTGGTGGCAGGCTGTTGTCAGGCTGGGGCCCCACCAGCACCTTTAGTACTGGTTCATGCCACGAACCGGGACTAGAGATGCACCTTTAGTACCGGTTGGTTAGACGAATCGGTACTAAAGGTCATCCTATATAAACCCCTTCGTCGAGCCCGAGCGCTCTGTTCTTCCCATTTCCTCTCCTCTGTTTTCTTCCTCTTCCTCTCGAGCTCACACTCCATTTTTGCCAAAATTTGTGAAGATTTGAAGGCACCCCATCCATCCAAGTGATCACAAAGGTTGGCAACTTTGTCCTTTCATCTCTCATTGCTAGATTAGCTCTTGCAATGCTCTATAAGTATAGTGATTTGTGGGTTTTATTTTGGGAGGAATTATATGTGGTAGTATTTGATTTATATGCAATTTGAGGTCAAAATAACTCTTAGTTTGCATATGTAGGTGTGGTTTACTTAGTGCCTTCCCGTCTCCGTCCTAACCACCGTCGATCGCCCGCACCGTCCCGTCGCCGGCACCACCTTGTGGTGAGCCTCTTGTTCTTATCTTTTTTATATAAAAAAATCATGTTTGTGTGATTTAGATATATAGTTACTTGTATAATTATCTTACCCGTACGTTGTTTGTTATACATAGTGCCATGGTTTTGATATCCGTCCCCGTCGGCCCTCGTCCGGGATATGATTTGGATGTGGTATATTCTCTTTTATAACTATTTGTTGCATTTCGTGTTTATGATAAATTATGCCCATCAAGTTGACATAGATATTTTTATCTAGGAGGTATGTGAACTGGAAATTCCAACCGACCCTATTGTCGAGAGGTTAAATTTAGTTGAAAGAGAAAATGAGTATTTGAAAGAAAAATTGAAAAGAATTGAGGGGGAGAAGATGGAATTGGAGTTGCATATTGCCGATGTCGTCGATGATCACAAGATCAAGATGGAGAAAATGCGCTTGAAGATTAGAAAATATGCCATTGATAGTGAGGCTTGGTATCATTATGCTGTTGGATCAATTGTTACCTTAGTTGCGATCTTGATCGCATTTGTTGTTGCATTTAAATGCTTTAGCTAGAGAGTTATTTGTATGTTTGTTTTCTGAGAATAAGTGTTGTATGAACTTTATGTATGATTTTGTATTAATTTGGTCTATTCGGTGCTGTGTAATGAAGATGAGCCGGCAATGGATGTACGATGACCGATGCTCTCCCCAGTTCGTTAATGGCGTGCAAACTTTTCTACTTGCGGTTGAGGCAAACAAGCGGGCGGATGGTTTTATGTATTATCCATGTGCTGGCTGTAAGAATGATCGGAGTTACTCTAAGTCAAAAACCATTCACGTCCACCTGTTTGAGGCCGGTTTCATGCCCCACTATAATGTTTGGACCAAGCGTGGAGAAAGAGGGGTTATGATGGAAGACAATGAAGAAGAAGAGGACAACGACAGCTATCCTGGGCATGGGTTCCCTGAATACGATGGTACAACAATGGGGGAAGAAGCTGAGCCAGCAATGCGGGAAGAAGCTGAAGAAGAGGTAACAGATGAGCCCACTGATGATCTAGGTCGGGCAATTGCCGATGCAAAGAGAAACTGCGCAAGTGAAAAGGAGAAGAAGAAGTTGCAGCGCATGTTAGAGGATCACAAGAAATTGTTGTACCTGAATTGCGAAGCTGACAAGAAAAAGCTGGGCACCACACTGGAATTGCTGCAATGGAAGGTAGAGAATGGTGTATCTGACAAGGGATTTGGAAAGTTGCTGATAATGTTAAAGAAGTTGCTTCCGAAGGACAAGGAATTGCCCGATAGTACGTACGAAGCAAAGAAGGCTGTCTGCCCTCTAGGATTAGAGGTGCAGAAGATACATGCATGCCCTAATGACTGCATCCTCTACCGCGATGAGTACGAGGATTTGAACGCGTGCCCGGTATGCGGTGCATTGCGCTATAAGATCAGCCGCGATGATGCTGGTGATGTCGAGGACGAGCGCCCCAGGAAGAAGATTCCTGCCAAGGTGATGTGGTATGCTCCTATAATACCACGGTTGAAATGTTTGTTCCAAAACAAAGAGCATGCCAAGTTGATGCGATGGCACAGATAAGACCGTAAGAAAGACGGGAAGTTGAGAGTACCCGCTGATGGGTCGCAGTGGAGAAAAATCGAGAGAAAGTACTGGGAGGACTTTGCAGGTGACGCAAGGAACGTATGGTTTGGTCTAAGCGCAGATGGCATTAATCCTTTTGGGGAGCAGAGCAGCAATCATAGCACCTGGCCTGTGACTCTATGTATGAATAACCTTCCTCCTTGGGTGTGCATGAAGCGGAAGTTCATTATGATGCCAGTGCTCATCCAAGGCCCTAAGCAACCCGGCAACGACATTGATGTGTACCTAAGGCCATTAGTTGAAGAACTCTTACAGCTGTGGAATGGAAAAGGTGTACGTGCGTGGGATGAGCACAAACAGGAAGAATTTGACCTACATGCGTTGCTGTTTGTGACCATCAATGACTGGCCTGCTCTCAGTAACCTTTCAGGACAGACAAACAAGGGATACCGCGCATGCACGCACTGTTTGGATGATACCGACAGTATATATTTGGATAATTGTACGAAGAATGTGTACCTGGGACATCGTCGATTTCTTCCGAGTAGGCATCCCGTAAGAAAGAAAGGCAAGCATTTCAAAGGTGAGGCGGATCACCGGACGAAGCCTCGCCACCGTACTGGTGATGATGTACATCATATGGTCAAGGATTTGAAGGTAATCTTTGGAAAGGGTCCTGGCGGACAATCTGTTCTGAATGACGCTGACGGACGGGCACCCATGTGGAAGAAGAAATCTATATTTTGGGACCTGCCCTATTGGAAAGACCTAGAGGTCCGCTCTACAATCGACGTGATGCACGTGACGAAGAATCTTTGCGTGACCCTGCTTGGCTTCTTGGGCGTGTATGGGAAGACGAAAGATACACCGGAGACACGGGAGGACCAGCAACGTATGCACGGAAAAGACAACATACGTCAGGGTCATGCCAGCTACGCTCTTACCAAAGAAGAGAAGGAAATCTTCTTTGAATGCCTGCTCAGTATGAAGGTACCGTCTGGCTTCTCATCGAATATAAAGGGAATAATAAATATGGCAGAGAAAAAGTTCTAAAACCTAAAGTCTCATGACTGCCATGTGATTATGACGCAACTGCTTCCGGTTGCATTGAGGGGGCTTCTACCGGAAAAAGTTCGATTAGCCATTGTGAAGCTATGTGCATTCCTCAATGCAATCGCTCAGAAGGTAATCGATCCAGAAATCATACCAAGGTTAGAGAATGATTTGGTGCAATGTCTTGTCAGTTTCGAGTTGGTGTTCCCACCATCATTTTTCAACATCATGACGCACGTCCTAGTTCACCTATGCGAAGAGATTAACGTTCTGTGTCCTGTATTTCTACACAATATGTTCCCCTTTGAGAGGTTCATGGGAGTCTTAAAGAAATATGTTCATAACCGTGCTAGGCCAGAAGGAAGCATCTCCAATGGCCATGAAAATGAGGAGGTCATTGAGTTTTGTATTGACTTTATTCCTGACCTTAAGCCGATTGGTGTTCCTGAATCGCGGCATAAGGGCAGACTGGGTGGAAATGGCACGCTAAGACCGGAACAAATAATATGTATGGACGGGCATTCTCTCACTCAAGCACACTACATAGTTCTACAAAATTCCGCCTTGGTGGCTCCGTTTATGGAGGAACACAAGAATATTCTACGCTCCAAACACCCAAAGCAGTCTGACGACTGGATTACACGTGAACAAACGGGGACTTTCACCGGTTGGTTGCAGACACGTGCCATGCATGACGCCGCTGTTGAAGATGACCTATACTTGCTGTCCCAGTTACCATCTTCGAATATAATGACTTTCAAATGGTACGAGATAAATGGGAATACATTTTACACGATCGCCCAAGATAAGAAGAGCACCAACCAAAACAGTGGTGTCCGCTTTGATGCAGCAACCAAGAGGGGAAAGGACACATATTATGGTTACATAGAGGAGATATAGGAACTTGACTATGGACGTGGTTTGAAGGTCCCTTTGTTTCGGTCCAAATGGGTCAATATGACACAAGGCGGGGTAACGGAAGACCCGCAGTACGGAATGACAACAGTGGATCTCAACAATCTTGCGTACGCAGATGAACCGTTCGTCCTAGCCAATGATGTGGCGCAGGTTTTCTATGTGAAGGACATGTCTACCAGGCCGAGAAAAATAAAAGATAAGGAAGCGAATACATCATACGATGAGCCAAAGCGACACATAGTTCTTTCAGGGAAAAGAAACATCGTGGGAGTGGATGACAAGACAGACATGTCAGAAGATTATGAAAAGTTTGATGAAATTGCTCCCTTCACAGTGAATATTGACCCGAGCATCCAGTTAAATGATGAAGATTGTCCATGGTTACGGCGCAAAGGGACACACGCGAAGAAAAAGTTTCACACCCAAAGATCCCACTCTGGGATGTGACCGGCTTCACTGTCATCACTTTCTTCTCTAGTGAGTTTACGGACTTATATATCTGGAAAGTCCCACTTTGGACAAACCGTAGGGAATCTTTGTAATAGAAAGGGTGCTTATGTGTTCTGGCATTTGAAACATGTACGTTTGTGCTTCAGACAAACGTGTACCTTTCTGACTTCATTTGCTATTTTTCAGCTCATTTACTGATTTTTTTTAGCAAAATGACCCTGAAATTGAAAAGCACTATAAATGAACTCTGAAAAGGTTTAAAGTTTGCACGGTATCATCATTTCACCGACATAGCACATGCTAAAAAGTTGAGAGGGTTACGACAAAAACTGGATGCACTTCGTGTACAAAATGGACAATCTCTTTCGAAGTATCAGGGTTTCGGACGAAAACTCATCTGTTACAAAGGCAATTCAATTTTTTTAACTTATTACAACACCAGACTTTTTGTGCGTTCAGTATGCACCATTCAAAGCCACGTCATCAATTTCCAACAATTTCTAACTTCATTTGCTATTTTTCAGCTCATTTACTGATTTTTTGAGCTAAATGACCCTGAAATTGAAAAGCACTACAAATGAACTCTGAAAAGGTTGAAAGTTGGCATGGTATCATCATTTCACCCACATAGCATGTGCAAAAAAGTAGAGAGGGTTACGGCAAAAACTGGATGCACTTCGTGTACAAAATGGACAATCTCTTTCGAAGTATCATGGTTTTGAACAAAAACTCATCTGTTACAAAGGCATTTCAATTTTTTAAACATATTACAACTCCAGACTTTTTGTGCGTTCAGTATACACCATTCAAAGCCACATCATCAACTTTCAACCCTTTCTGACATCATTTGCAATTTTTCATGCATTTACTGATTTTTTTGAGCTAAATGACCCTGAAATTGAAAAGCACTACAAATGAACTCTGGAAAGGTTGAAAGTTGGCATGGTATCATCATTTCACTCACATAGCAAGTGCAAAAAAGTAGAGAGGGTTACGGCAAAAACTGGATGCAGTTCGTGTACAAGATGGACAATCTCTTTCGAAGTATCAGGGTTTCGGACGAAAACTCATCTGTTACAAAGGCATTTCCATTGAAAGCCACATCATCAACTTTCAACCCTTTCTGACTTCATTTGCTATTTTTCATGCATTTACTGATTTTTTTTAGCTAAATGACCCTGGAACTGAAAAGCACTACAAATGAACTCTGAAAAGGTTGAAAGTTGGCATGGTATCATCATTTCACCCACATAGCATGTGCAAAAAAGTAGAGAGGGTTACGGCAAAAACTGGATGCACTTCGTGTACAAAATGGACAATCTCTTTCGAAGTATCAGGGTTTCGGACGAAAACTCATCTGTTACAAATGCATTTCATTTTTTAAAAGAACCTAAGTATTACCAAATTGAATATAATGATAAAACACACTAATATTAAACAGCGAAAAAAAGAATTACTGAAAAATCTATTTTTAAAGTAAAGTTATTCACAAACTAGTGATCCACACAAAATTCAAATAGTTCAAATTTAAACTATCCAAATTTAAAAAATACTGGCACTAACAGAAAGATTTTTTTTTTTTTTTACCTAAAGCAAAAAGATTCATAAAGAAACTCTAAATAAAGCAAAAAACAACTCAGAAATAAAAGAAAATAAATAAAGCAGAAACGAATAAAAAAGAAAAATAAATAAATTAAAAAAAGCTCTGCTACTGGGCCGCCACGGCCTGCATAAGACTAGAAACCCAACCTGTAGTTGGGCCAGGATGCAGGCCCGTACGGCTCAGTAGGCCCCACAGGGCGGAAGAGTTGCAATAGGCCCACAAAGGCCTGCTTAGAGAGGAGCTCGACATGGTAGCCGTGGCAGGGCTTATAAACCGGTGCGAGCTCCTCTCAATTAGTGAGGTGGGACTAAACTTTGTGCACCGCGGGTGGCAGCGCACCACCTTTAGTACCGGTTGGTGGCTCCAACCGGTACTAAAGGGGGGGTCTTTAGTACCGGTTGGAGCCACGACCCGGTACTAAAGGGGTGCGCTTCCCGCCGCTTGGCCTGGCCAAATTTGACCTTTAGTACCGGTTGGTGACTCCAACCGGTACTAAAGGTTCGACCTATATATACAACACTTACGAAAATTTCACTTTCTTCTTCTCTGTTCGTCTCCTCTCCTTCTTCGATCGACAGCGCCGCCGCCCCACGTCGCGCGCCGTCTCCGTCGTCGTCGCCGCCCCCGTCCCTGTCACTGGCCCGGCCCGTCTCCGTCGTGCCGTCCCCGTCGACTCGCGCGCCGCCCCCGTCGCCGGCCCGTCCCCGCTGCCGTCCCCGTCGACTCGCCGCCCCCGTCGCCGCACCGGCCCGTCGCCGCCCCCCGTCGCCGCCCCCGTCGCCTCGCCGCCCCAGCCTGTCGCCCCGCTGTGAGACCCCCGCCATGGCCGGCCGCCCTCCCAAGCCCGCACACACACACATGTACATGTACACACACACACTTAGATGTTATATTTTTAGTTTTAAGTTTTTCTGTTTTTAGTTTTTTAGTTTTTTATACAAAGTTTTTAGATGAATTAATTAATTAATTAGATTAATGTCAAATGTCAAAGGTTTTAGATGAATTAATTAATTAGATTAATGTCAAATGTTAGATGAATTAGCTAGATATATTAATGTTAGACGAATTAGTTTTTTATACTTTTAGTTAGATGAATTAGATATATTAATTAATGTTAGATGAATTAGTTTTTTATACTTTTGTCAAAATGTTAGATGAATTAGCTAGATATATATATTAATGTTAGATTAATTAGCTAGCTAGATATCATATGTCAAAGTTTGAATTTTGACATATGCAACGATATTTGATCGTCGACATATATCAAAGTTTGCATATAGAATTTTTATATAAGAAATTACAATCCAATCATTTAAAAAATGTTACATTTGCATATAGTATTTGTTCTCGATGTCAACGATGCCTGGCCCGCATCCTCGCCGTCCACCCGGAGCACGTCCGGGACTGGGCTCCGCCGTGCTGGCACTAGGAGGTGGTACCTTCAGGGGCACACCGCTTGGTGAGGAACCTGGCCCCGGGTCCCGTCGTCGACCCGGAGCTCCTTTGGTGGCGTTCGCGTGGGCCACTTTCGGTGCGGAGGGAGCCGGCCCCACCGGAGGTGGTACATCGCCGTGTCAGGGAGGAGGACGAGCATGTCCGTCGCTACATGGCTGCTATGGACGTCAGGTTCTCCAATACCTGGCAGGTTCTTCGGGGATCTCACCCGAGCTATGATCCTGTGATGGTTCCTTCTCTTTGGGTGTCCACGGCCCACGCCTCAGGAACCATGAGTGAACTAGATTATTCGATAGTATTCGATCTATATTAGCTAGCTAGTGATGTATTCGATAATATTCGAGATGATGTATTCGAGATTATATATATTATTCGATAATATTCGAGCCAATGTATTCAAGATTATATATATTATTCGATAATATTCGAGACGATGTATTCGAGATGATACATATTATTCGATAATATTCGAGACGATGTATTCAAGATTATATATATTATTCGATAATATTCAAGACGATGTATTCAAGATTATATATATTATTCGATAATATTCGAGACGATGTATTCAAGATTATATTCGATGATGCATATTATGTACTATGATTCAGTTTTTCCTTATTGATTGCATGCATGCATTGTAATTTGAATACTAAATTGTTTTATATTTCTTCTGGATTAGTTAAATAAAAGCTATGGACAATACCGTCAGAGAAGGAGAGGAGGCCCTGTTCAACATCATACGCTCATCCCCTCGCCCAGATGAGTTTGAAGAAGATGACGGCTCACAATATCTGAACCCTACCAGTGAGGGTATGATATTTAATGAAGACGAACGAATAAATGAAGTTCAGAACTATGATTATGATGACGAAGAAAATGTTGATCTTGAAATAACAAAGACCGGCGAGGTATATTTATATAAGCAGGCATCTGGTGATCATCACATGTTTTAAATGATTTGTATATATATTAACGAATCGATCTTTCTTCTTTCAGCCCTCCGGATCGAGCAAATCTTCTACAAGCAGCAGGACAGTGCGAGGCCCGGCCAAAAAGTTGAAGGATGGCGTAAAGTACAACATCGATGCCATCAAACCTAATGGCGAACCAAGCGAGCATAAGAAGAATGCGGGCAAGTTTGTTCGTCAGGGCGGAGTTCTTGTGAAGGACCAAATCCCGATCTCCATTCAAGAATGGAAAAAGCCAGCAAAGGAACGTCCAGATCTTACTTTTGTTGACCAAAGAGCAAAAGATCTACTTTGGGAATCTCTCATGTCACATTTCACCCTACCAGAACATTTCACAGATGCAAATGTGCAGAAAGTCAAGGACGCTGCTCTTAGGAAGATGGCGGTTGCATTCAACAACCACAAGAAAAGTATATGGGCCAAGTACGTCGAAGGAGGAAAGAAGACTCCAGAATTCATGGGAACACTGGAGAAGCAAAGAGATCACTAGCCCACTTTCATGAAATTCAAGGAATTAGAATTAGCTAAGGAACGGTCGAAAATAAACAAGATCAATGCCGCGAAAAAGGAGAATTACCATAGGCTGGGGCCAGGTGGCTACGCGGTGGCCCGGCCTAAGTGGGATAAGGCTGAGCAACAAATGGTGGATGCAGGGGTCATTCCAGTTACATTGAGCTGGCCCCCCAGGTGCAGGACTTGGTTCTATGTGCATGGGGGGATGTTGGACCCAAAGACAGGCAAGGTTTTGGAGAAGGCAAGTCTTAAAGGAGCGGACCTCAAACTACTTGTTGCAATAGAAGAGGCTTGAACGGGGGTGTTCACGCCCAACAGTGAGAACGACGAGCTTGCGTGCGCCCTGGGAAATCCTGAACACCTGGGAAGAACAAGAGGCAAAGACGTTGTTCCGTGGTATGAGGGGTTTGAGGACTGGAACGCCGACTACAGAAGCCGTGCGAGAAAGAAGATGGAGGAGGAGAAGAAGAGGAAGCTGGAGGAGGAGCAGAGGAAGCAGGAAGCAGAACACCTTCAAGGCCTAGAATCAGCGCACGCAGAGTTGGCACTCCAATTCCAGCGGCAGCAGCAGTAGATCGACTCACTTAGCCAGGAAAGGGGGTCTCAACAGCGGCAGCAGCTAGCGGATCCAGCATTGAATAGCACCATCCCATCCATGCCAAGAAGCAGCATGGGTTCCGCCCCGGGCGAGGCACTGCTGGATAGATACCATGTGGATGACATCATGGAAAACACTAATTGTGAGCTACACTTCAAAATGAAGAACATATCCATGAAGGTGGATGACGCCGTTGCTTATACAAATCCACCTGAAGCAACCTTCCATTGCAACCCAATTCCAGCTGGCTATGCTCGTGTCGAGGTTGATGAAGTGGTGGCACAATATTCGGGGCTAGAGCTTGATATTCCTGGAGGTGACGACGAGCACACACTGGGAGAGGCCATACATCATATCATTATATGGAGAAAGGATTGCATCACCTTTCCAAGGCCACCGACACCGCATCAGCCGACTCCTCCTCCAAGTCCGCCACCGCGTCAGCAGACTCCCGCTCCTCCAAGTCATCAGCCACCACCTCAGCAGAGTCCTGCTCCTTCAAGTCCGCCAACGCGTCAGGCCACTCCTCCTCCTCCAACTCCGGCAGCGCGTCAGCCCACTCCTCCTCCTCCAAGTCCGGCACCGCGTCAGCCCACTCCTCCTCCTCCAAGTCCAGCAATGTGTCAGCCCACTCCTCCTCCTCCAAGTCAGGCACCGCGTCAGCCGTCTCCGCTGCCTCAGCGGGCTACGTCGCCTAAGCAACAGCGGAAGAGAGCCGCCGCAGCTATGGTGGCTAGCGGTACAAGTACAGGTACAGGAGGCAAGATATTCCAATTTGGTCCAAGCCTCACGCCTCTACCGAAGAGGCCTTACGACCTGACTGAGGAGGAAAATGAAGCAGAAGTGCAAGCCCAAGTGAGGGCCCATTTTGGACCGAAACCGCCACCGCCGCCAAAGGAGAAAGTACCTGAGCATGTCATTGACCACTTTATTCGTATGGCTGAACCACCAGCTCCCAAGCCTATTGACTCAGACTAGGAGCGCCAAATCAGGAAGGCATATCAAGCCCAAAAAAAGAAGGAGTCGAGCTCGAGCTCGAGCTCCAGCCAAGCAGCTGCCAAAAAAAGCGGGAAAACTGTTCCCCAGCTGGGAGAACAGGCGGTGCAATCGATCCCCCCCACTCATTGTACCAACACATGCGAGTACCGGTGCTGATCAGCTGGTAATAACCGACGCTCATAGAAGGATGGCTGAAGAGGCCCGTATCACTGTTTATCAACTCCTAGAGATCGAGCCCATGGATATGATTAGAGAGGAGGACATAAAACGAAAATATGCCCGCGGCGAACCTATGGTCAAGCCTGAGGAGGTCAAGAAGCTCTCAACGAGAATGTATGAATTGCATGAATGGTACATGAAAATTTCCAAGACTACCAATCGAGAGTCCCTCATGGTGAAAGTCAAGCCAGAGTATTACTACCATGGGAATGATCTGTATGTTGAGTTTACATAACTGATTCAGTTATTCAATCAAGACGCACTCGACAAATCTATCTTCAGTTGCTATTGTCTGTAAGTGATTTCTTTCTGTAATTTAAGTCTCAAGCTGCTAGCTGTAGTGCTCGTTGATCATTACCTATAATTATCCTCACTATATTCTTTTCTGTGGTATTATGCAGGATGAAGATCTATGAAATGAAAAAAGCTGGACACTATGGCATTGGGTTCATTGACCCAAATACCATTAATCAAGAGACATGGACGCGTCCATGGGAACGAAAAGACACAGAGAAAAGCTTGCTAGAGTTCTTGAAGCTCCTAAATACCAATCGAGATATACTAATTCCTTACAACTTCGGGTGAGTCTCACACTGTCTTGTACTACAAATTCTGTTTTTGCTTACTAGCTAGATGTTAATAAGTGTATAGGGTTTAGGGTAGTTGATGAGTGTTAGTCACATGCCCGCTTAATTTATACATGCAAACGTGTCCGCATGCAGTTTCCACTGGATCTTGTTAATCATTCAAGTTGTAGATGGAAAAGTTGAAGTACTGGACTCACTACTTAAACCAGTTACTGAGTACGAAATCGTGAAGGGGATATTCAACAGGTAATTTCAATCATTATCGAACTATATATGTCGGCCTCTTTAGTTCGTCATTTCCTGATATCAACTAATTAATAACTCCTTTATTCATTTTCTTTGCCGGCGGGCAGGGCTTGGGAAAAGTTCATCAAACAGGTTCCAGGCACTTGGAAAGAAAAGCTGAAATGGTATCGACCCAAGGTAATTAATTAAGTAGTACTAGCTAGCTACCATCTCTTTAATTCTAGTTTCAATACCATTAATTATCATGCTTGATTAATTATTATCTGATTGAATTCTATTCTCGTAAAGGCCATGAAGTAGGCGTGGGGGACTGATTTATGTGCATACTACGTTTGCGAGAACATTCGCATGATGGCGTCCGAAAGGAGCAGATCTGATAGACAGATATGTGTACGTTTGACAGAATACTATTCACAATTTTTACATCATTATCAATATCTAATATATATACACACAACTAATATATGCATATTTGATCTCCTTCTCTAAAGTTCAACGAGATGCGGGATAAGCTCCTACCAGCGGATCGCGTAGGAGCAATTCAAGAGGAAATAGCGGGATTTTTGCTCGACCACGTCATAGATCCCAAAGGAGAATTCCATTACCCGCTACCGCAGTAATGCCTCCATGTAGGAGAAATTGTATATACCAAATTGCATATATACATGTGTATGTGTGAATGGTTGTGCGAGACATTCGATGATATATATATATATATATATATATATATGATCGGTTCTACGAGAAATTCTATTTATATATATGCATAATGTGTATAATATGTAGTATCGTAAAATACCAGCAAATGAAAAAGAATTAAATGGAAAACACAAAATTAAAGAAAAAATAAATCATAAACCCAAAACCCCCCAAACTTTTAGTACCGGTTGGTGTTACCAACCGGTACTAAAGGTCTCCCAGCCCCCGGCGCTGGCTCGTGCCACGTGGTGGCCCTTTAGTGGCGGTTCGTGTTGAACCGGTACTAAAGGGGGGCCTTTAGTCCCCACCCTTTAGTGCCGGTTACAGAACCGGCACTAAAGGGCCTAATGAACAGGTGCTAAAGCCCGGTTCTGCACTAGTGTGTTGTGCGTATGGGAGATGACAACCCACATGAGATTGTGGGCATTGGTTCTGTTCAGATCAGGATGCATGATACACACTTTGACAGCTGTGAGACACATACCAGGCATGGCTAGAAACATTATCTCGCATAGTACTCTTGACACCAAAGGGTACAAGCACTCCTGTTCAGGTGGAGTTCTGAAGGTAACTAAAGGTTCCCTCATTTATATGGTCGGTGACATGAATTCCGCTAAGATATATGTTCTTAGAGGAAGAAGTATTACTGGTACTGCTGCTATTGTTGTTACTTCTGATAAATCTAGTAAAACTAATATTTGACATATGCGCCTTGGGCACATGAGTAAACTTGGAATGGCAGAATTGACCAAGATGGAACTTCTGGATGGTTGCAATGTAAGTGATATTGAGTTTTGTGAGCACTGCATTTTTGGTAAGCACAAGAGGGTAAAGTTCAATGTTGTTGTTCATACCACAGAAGGTATATTAGATTATGTACATGCTGATTTGTGGGGACCTTCCCGTAAAACCCTGCTTGCTGGTGCTCGTTATATGCTTACAATTATTGATGATTACTCCAGAAAAGAGTGGCCTTATTTTCTGAAAAATAAATATGATGTGTTTGATGCCTTTAAGGATTGGAAAGTTATGGTTGAAAGGAAAACTGAGAGGAAGGTAAAAATATCGGTACTGACAATGGTATGGAATTCTGTTTAAATGCTTTTAACAGTTATTGCAAAAACTTTGGCATTGTCAAGCACCACACCGTCCCATACACTCCTCAACAGAATGGTATGGTTGAGTGCATGAACAGAACTATCATCTCCAGGGCTCGCTGCATGTTGTCCAATGCTCGCATGGACAAACGTTTTTGGGTTGAAGCCGCCTCCACCGCCTACTACCTCATCAACAGGTCACCATCCATTCCACTTAATAAGAAAACTCTCATTGAGGTATGGTCTGGTACACCAGTGTGGCACCCCGGCTCAGAGGAAACCGGAACGCTCCGTATTCCAGCCCAGAGATAAGTCTTCTGGAATACGGTACTGCTGGCATAGAACAAATCGGCTCTTTATTACTATGGATAAGGTTACAAGGGTACATGGATTACATCGGCACGGCGATACTACGCCTGCCCAGGGTGGCTCTATGCTAGCAGCGGGACAACCCGAGGAAGCGGAGTAACTCTCGGCAGCGGAACAACGACGGCGGTGATGAACTCCACTCCGCAGGGACTCTGGCTGGAACGCATATCCTAGCTCACAAACTCGGAATCCTCGACAAGCAAGCAATCATGGCATGACCTGCAAACTGGCATGAAACACCAGGTGAGTACTTTGAATGTACTCACAAGCTCACAGCAATCAAGACAAGCAATAGCATGGCATTTACCGGTTAAGCAAGTGTAAACATGATGATGCTAGAACAATATAATGTAGGAGATATGCCCTAGAGGCAATAATAAATGTGATTGATTATCTCCCTGTTCATAATTATGTTTATGTTCCATGCTATAACTGCTATGATTCTCGAGTCTACAATAACCACGAGGCTCGGAGGAAGACTCATATGCAGGTGTGGAATAATAAACAGTAAAATATATTCCTAGTCTAGCCTCTAAGACTAGCTCAAGTGTTGCATGATGCTTCTGTTTTCTTGATCATGGGCATGTATATGCCAGCAACTTTGAGGGCACAATGTTGGGAAGAACATTTGTGTTGAATCGACCCAAATTGATATTATGCTATGAGATACATTCGTCACAAGTTAATGGTTATAACACAGAGATGGTTAACGTTTGCATGATTCCTCAGACCATGAGAGTATCGAGTTTCTTCATGCTTGATTCATGAACTTTGGGGTTTGTTAAATGTCATTCGTAACTGGATGGCTATTACGGCGGCTTACGGGTTCATGGGAAAGTGTGTCAAGTAACTTGATAGCTCGAGATTGGTATTTGCTCCTCCGACGATGGAGAGATATCTCTGGGCCCTCTCGGTGTTATGGTATCCATCATCGTCTGGCCAGACACAGGGTGATTTGATCACAGGGATGCCGGAACACGGTAATGAGAAAAGAGAACAATACCGGTAACGAGGTAACTGGCATAGTGGACAAGTTGTTGATCCACGGGGATGCCAACATGTCTCACCTCGGGTATTTGTAACATATCGAAAAGCAACAGGAATAGCTCACCGCAACTGGAGGTTCACTTGAATATTCATTCGTGTGGGTATAGGGATCAATATGGGTGTCCACGGCTCCGATGTTGGTCATTGATCGGAAGGTGTTCCGGTCATGTCTATACTTCACCTAACCTATAGGGTCACACGCTTAAGGGTCGTCTATCTTTTGAATACTAGACAAGGAGTCCGAGAGAAAGTCACTGGAAAAGTTTCGGAGACAACAGAAAAGTTCCGGAGAGAACACCGAAAAAGTTTCGGTAAAACCGAAAAGTTGTTTCGGATAAAACCATTGATCCAAAAAGGTTTCGGCAAGCACCGGGAATGTTTTGGAGGTTGCCAGATTGGTCTAGTAACTTCTGGAATTTTTTCGTAGAAGAAACAAAAAAAAGTTTTCGGAGCTGCCGGGATTTTTACAGACTAAACGAAGATGGTTTTAAATTAAACCACCATACCGGAAATGTTCTGGAGTGAGTCCAGATAATTTTAGAGGGTGCCAGAAATGTTCTGGGACCTTCCAGAATTTGTCAGAAGTAATAGTCGCGGAAAACATCTTGTCCCAGCGTGAGGGGACAAGATCCCACGGATCGTGGGGGCTGTTTTTGGGGGCGCCCCTTTATGGGACAGCCCCTTGTGGCTAGACAAGATGTTGTCCCGCCCCCATGGTGGGGGGCAGCCCCCACAAATGGTGGAAAGTGTTGGGAGGAGGTGGGGCCCCATGTGGGAACACCATGGACAAGTGAACATGTTTTCTCCATGTTTGGTGGGAACATGTTTTCCTTGTTTGGTGGCTGCTTGTTTGGTGGGCTGAAATTTCAGCCACCACCACCCCCTCCTTCCCCTATAAAAGGAGGTGGAGAGGAGCTCTCCATCCCCACTCCAACTCTCTCACACATGGCATGCATGATCTGCCATTCTTCTCTCCCTCCCACGAAATAGTTTCATAGTGCCGAAAGGCTGTCTCGGTTCCGGTGGGAACTAGTTCTGGATGGCGAAGCCCTGCCGGATAGATGACACCGTATGTGTGCAACTCTGTAGAGAGGTCGTAGTTTCGTCCTTTTGCCCTAGGGGCTGTTCAAGTGTCCTCCCCGAGGGCTGTCCGAGTAACCGTCCGAGTTTCGAGGGTCCTCCCGAAGGGCTGTCCATGACACTGTTCGAGGGACTGTCCGACTGCCTCCCGGAGGGCTGTCCGGGGGGCGGATGAGGGTATACATCCTCGCGGTTGGGAGGTTGCAAATCCTAGCTGCGGGGATCTGCACCGCCGATCGTCATCGACTCTACTTCCGTTGCGCTACGAGTCGGTAACGAAAAGATCTAACCTTGTATGCAGTCTCCATAGTGGTCCTGGGCTGGTGTGTAGGTTAGAAATTTTTTGTTTTCTGCTGCATTCCCCTACAGTGGTATCAGAGCCGTGCTATGCATAGATGCAGGTTGCGATATAGAATACATAGAGATGTATGGGTGTTGCACAATATAATTAGGTAGTAGATGAGTTCTAATACTGAAAATTATTTGTGCGGGTAGCAGATGAAATCTGTTACCCGATGTTCTTGTTGCTTCCCTGGAATTTGCATATTTTTGATCTTGATAATGGCATGGTGGAGTTTCAAAGTTCTGGCAATCCGCGATCCTGATTGATCAACGAAGTGCTAACAGTTCATTGAATTCCACCGTAGTGAAAAAGAAAGATGAAATTTCGCAGATGAAAGGGTAATGCAGATATGATCTGCACGGGGGTCATGCGTATGATGAAGTTCAGTATGGGGCTCGAGATTTTATTATCTTGTGTTTCATAAACCCCGCAATGTTAATCTAGCGACTTGGATAATCATGCTTGATGATGTACGTTGGTAGCTTCGGTTTGTTTCGAAACCTTAGAAGCCACGTAAAATAAAATTTTGCATGAACCGATTAGAGGCGTCTAACTTGGTTTTGTAGGATGTGCATGTGATGTGGTATAGCAGTGCTCATAATAATTTGATTATGTATGAGATGACTATATGATGTAAATTGATTAACATGACCTGCGTGTCATGATTCGGCATGATGGCTGGAGCCATATGATTGCACTTTAAAAGACCTGCGTGTCAACCTTATGTAATGCACTTATTTTATTAGCTATAGAGATAGCAATATTATCTGGTGCATCGACAAGGTGGTGGCAAACTTCGCGATGGAGAACACGGACGCGAATGCCGAAGACGAAGAAATGAAAGACTTCTCCGTCAGAAAGGGCTATACCATATCATGCTATTATGAATTGCCTAAGATGTTTATCCCTTATGGTGCACCCTTCTTGATTGCATGGTAATCGCTTTTATTAGGGTGATCTCTCTCAAAAATATCAAGTAGTTAGTGTTCTCCCAAGTGTAGCACCGTCACGGCACCTAACTTTTCGGGGTGCGCCATGCTAACATGGGTACGAATGATTAGAGAAGTGTGAGGTGGGTGAGTTGAGACCTCGCAGCAAGATCACTTGGTTTTCTTGACGTTCAGTCATGAAAGTCATGAGCTCGGAACACACGCATCGAAAGATGAACAAGAGTCACATAGAGATGTGATCGGCAAGTTTGCCTAACGATTGAAGTTCTTCTCATCAGTGATGCTCACCATCAATGGCGTTGAATTGAAATTCGTGTCTTGAATCACTCATAATCAATTTTGAGAGATATTGATTTAAGTGGGAGCATGCTGTAGAGGTTGTAGTTTCGTCCTTTTGCCCGAGGGGCTGTTTGAGTGTCCTCCTGGAGGGCTGTCCGAGTAACCGTCCGAGTTTCGAGGGTCCTCTCGAAGGGCTGTCTGTGACACCGTCCGAGGGACTGTCCAACCGCCTCCCAGAGGGCTGTCCCAGGGGCGGATGAGGGTATACATCCTCGCGGTTGGGAGGTTGTAAATCCTAGCTGCGGGGATCCGCACCGCCGATCGTCATCGACTCTACTTCCGCTACGCTACGAGTCGGTAACGAAAAGATCTAACCTTGTATGCAGTCTCCATAGTGGTCCTGGGCTGGTGCGTAGGTCGGAATTTTTTTTTCTGCTGCGTTCCCCTACATATAAGCATGGCTTGGCATATGAGCATGATGACACTACATGCAACAGGTTAAAACTATCATGACGCAACTTACTCTGTTATGAGGTTACCTCGTAACCACCACATGTAAGAACTTACCATCGAGTGTGCCATATGATAACCTCGGGACCAACCAAACTTGGTATTCAATACCGTAGTGATAACTTGATCACAAGGAGCTTGATCTTTACCCGAGATCACCACATGACACTATCAACCAAATCAGGTATCCATGATACCACGGAGATCCTCTCGTGATCACGATCAACCAACATCGGTATCCTCGATACCACGTTGATCCTCTCACGATCACATAAAGATCAACCAACTTCTTCTCATCGAACCGGGTTGTTATAAGCAAGATTATTATACTGTTGACCCATAGTGTGTCCTACTATGAACTGTGCCCATGACCAAGGAGCGGCTATCGATAGATTATACACTCTGCAGAGGTTAGTAGACCGTACCCACACCACGGAATGCATGGCCTCGTGCTCCCATTCAGGTGGACCAATGACATTCCGACAAAACCCAATCTATTGCATGGCACTCTCCCGGCCACTCCGACAAACTACCCTTTGGGCTATGTCATGGGTGACCCCTGTGTCCTTCCGGCACCTGCCACCATCATGGCCAAACAAAACTGTCCCAAACGGGGACCTGAGCTCTATACCAAAACTGGGTTCACAAGGTTATAGCCGCCTACCTGATCAGGGTAGCACGCACTCATAACCTTCCCTGGTTGGAGGTACCAGCGGGAGGCATGACAATAGACCGAGTTAGGCCACCCCATCCCGGCAAGTGTGGTTGCACTGGTGAGCTCGATTCGGTGGCGCACTATGACTCATCCAACAGGTGTTCAAGTTCGATTAACATCCGGTTTAACCTGAATGTAAACGAGCTGAGTCACGATAACATGATGAAACCACATTGCATATGAACATGATATAATATAAGCAGGGATGGGAAGCATAATTTCTGAATCATAGCATCAACAACATGCAAGCATTTAACCAGCTAAATGCAAACGAGCATGGCATAGCGGTGAGCATGAATCAACATCAGTATGTCCATAATAAACGATAAAGAGATATGCAGACAGGTCATCATCTTAGCATGAAATACTGCAAGTATTAACCATGAGCATAATGCTATCAACGAGTACTTGATAACTAGCCAGATGCACATGGACAGAATATAAGGATAAGCATGGAACATGAACATATACAGTATCCTCAATCATATTAACATGCACACATTAAATAACTATTCAAATAGGAAACCATAGCTACTACAAATCTATCATGCAAGTGGCTATTATGGCTTGCCTGGGTACAAGGAATCCACCGAGGAGAAGTGCGGAGAATCCGCGGAAACGATTGCCGGAAACAGTTCTCTCTCGGAGGGGGCTGTTTACGGGCAAGGGCAAAATGGTCAATTTCACTGTATCAACACATTATGAAAATGGTACCAACATAACGGGCTCGAAGAGACGAAGACGTGGGCTTTGGAATCACCTCGATCGGAGTAGGGAGTGAAAAGATATAGCCAGATGAATATCAGGGACCCATTTGTAAAAAGAATATCCACAAACAGGCCCCTGGCTGCAAAACAGAAAACACCTTCTGGGAAATACGCTTTCAAATGGGAAAACGCACTTTGCAAAGTGCGCTTCCACTTAATCCAGTCAGCAGTGGCGGGGCCGGGCTCCTGGGTCGCTTACAGGTGGGTCCCGCGGAGCTTCTCTCTCTCCTCCTCACCTCTTCTTCTACCTCCCGACAGGGAACCGGCGGAGGTGCCGGCCGCGATGGTTGTTGGCGACGAGGGGCACGACGACCTCGGGCGGGAGTGGAGACGGACTCCTGGCGGCGTCCCGCCCCCGTAGGTGGTCGAGGTCGAGGTGGAGGCGCCCTGCGGCGGGTGGACGGCGGTGACAGTGGACGGCGGCTACGGGCATCGGCGGTCTCATGGCTAGGGATACTCCGGCGACAGGGTGAGGTGGTGGGGAGGCACGGCGAAGCACGGGGAGACTAATGGTGGAGAGAATGGGGGCAGGGCGCCCCTAGCTCGCTCGAATATGAGCGGATTCCGGCGATAGCCGTAGCGGGTGGAGGAGTAGAGAGAGGGCTCCAGCGAGAAATTTGAGGGTAGGGGAGGACCAGTGGAGCGAGGAGAGGAGGATGGTGAGGTCGAGGCACCTCAGGACGGGCTTATATAGCCGCGGTGACGAGGTGCTCGTACGCGGCCGCGGTGATGCATGTGCCGCCGCGCTGGCGCTTCGAGAACACGCAGGGAGGAGGGGAGAGGTGTCCAGAAGACTCACGGAGGAGTAGAGAGGTCTCAGGCGAGCTCGGGAGAGCTCCGGCAGCTGGACACGTCGCCGACAGAGACGGGCACGTCACGGGTGCGGCTGCCGCACTGCGTAGGAGGGGACGTGAGAGGGGGAGAGGGGTCCAGAGCGAAGGTGACGACGAGGGGAACCTCCTGGACATGGCGAGGTGGCGAGGAAGAGGAGGAAACAGACGAGCAGAGGACCCCAATGCAGAGAGCGCATGCATTGGCATGCCGTACACGTGGTCACCGCGTGAACAGGCGCACGCGATGCACCCTGACCGGCCAAATCTTGTCTAGAGTGTAGTCTCTCCAAGATAGGTTATCTCAGAGGTGATGGCTCAAAGAAAAACACTGTTGGTAGATGGGAATGATCCACAGAAGTTTGCTGTAGCAAATTTGGGCATGCAGCTGAGGTGAAATGGGATGGCCACTAAGACTCAAAAGATGTCAGCCACGCTTAGGGTAGGAAGGACTACGATCCTGTGAATTTTGGTATGATTTGGACAAGGATTTTTCAAAGTTGCTTCACAACTGCCCAAACTGGTCCAGAAAATGAATCATGAAGTGGCACTCCAATGGATGCTTGGATTGAGCTGCAATTTGGTGGATAGGAGTTATTTGGATACATGAACACACTGTAAAAATTTCATACCATTTGGACACACCAAAATGGTACTTCCTTCACAGTGGTCCTCTCTGGATAGAAACTAAGAGAAATTCTAGAGAAATATTGGATGAATGAAATGAGCCCAAATTGTGTGGAGGGATTTTATATGGGTAGGATAATGCTCTGGTAAATTTTCAGCAATTATGAAGCAATATAAAATATAGTTGCTTCACAACAGAAAAATATGACCAGAAGTCAAGATTTGATGGTGAGCTCACATGGATTGATGAATGAAGCTCAAAATTTGTGGAGAGTCATTATTTGTGCATATGAAGGATCTTGCAAAATTTCAACTCATTTGGATATGCCTAGCTTGCACCTCCTTCACAAGGCCTCTGTTTGAACAGAAACTTTGAAAAAATTGCTCAGGAACATTTACTAGTAAAATGAAGTTGACTTTTGACATGAGGCAATGATAGGGATAGGAAAGAGTGTACAAAAAGTTTGAGAGCAAGCAAGCAAATATAAAGGATACTTGCTTCTCGACTTGACAGCTAAGGCAGAATCAGAAAAGGAATATTGGTGAAATATTTTTGAACATGCCAAGGAGGGGTTTTGACATATCTGAGGAAGATATGACCCAAACAATTTATGAGCATTATTTGTGAATCTTTAGAATGCTGGAAATGTGGGTTGCTTCACAACCCAGGGCAAATAGGGTTATTCCTTTAATAGAAAAAGGAATATTCCCAAGGAAAAGAATATTGGGATTGGTCCAAGATGGAAATGACAAGGTCTTGGGATGGTTTTGAGCTTGAGAAGGCACTTGGGAGAAGAATCAAGGATGATCTCTCCAGGTTCCAAGACCACTAAGCCACAGAAAAGCAAATCTAGACCAAAATCAAAGGAAAAAGAAATGGGTAAAATCCAGGGTGTTACAAACCTACCCCCCTTAAAGAAATCTCGTCCTTGAGATTTGGTTGCTCTGGGGTCAAGCATGAATACTCTCACTTAAAGAAAACCGTTTCCAATTCGGGTTTCCTTTTTGCCTTTGAATAATGCTCCCATTAAATATCATCTGACTGACTGCCTAGCTTCGGGGTGGTTTGTTTCACTGGATCCTCATTTCGACAATTCTTACCTCATATTACTCTGACTCCAATCCTTTTTATGTCTGCTGACCTGTCTGGGTGCGATGAATTATCCTGATTGAAATACCTGTCCTTCTCGCAAGTCCGAGAGTAGTTCTTCATGGACGTGTTGTGATGTAGTCCAATACGGACGACTGTCCATTGAGTTGTGAACAGATTCTCTCGGTGGACACGAAATCTCTTACTCATTGCACTGGGCTGCTTAAAAGGGATGTGTGTCCTCCAGGTTCAAACAGTACTGTCAGGTGCAATATTCCGGCAAGCATATTTTATCCTGATCCCTTGACAGGGTATCTTTGCTTACAGGACCAGTTTTATCGTCCTCCATGCTTTATTCGTAGGGCAATGATCATCCGAACTCAGGTTCATAGTTACTTGTATGGGGCTCCTGGCTGTCGTCAACCATGCAAACACTGAGAAGGGTTAATGATATCACTTTGTCGGGTGTGAGGGAACTGGCCTGGATGGCCTCTGCCAAGATTGTTATCTCACCATTGTCGTGCTTCATAGCTTGTCGGTCAATGCATCACACTGAGGCATATAACTGGCTTTCCCAGTTTATAGTCGGATTCTCACTGGGCTGGCATCATCATGTGATTGACTCGTATGACCGTGGCAGCATGTTCACCATATTTATGGAAACATGTGTAGCTGGGAACTGGATTCCTGATGCAGAGTTGCGTCCTAATTGATTATTGCCTTCTGACCAAGCTGTTTTGGAGCTGATCCTTGGGATGCATTGGCATATTCTGCCAACTGACTAGGAAACATCTTGTACTAGTGAGGATGTGATGCCTTACTGGCAAGGGTTGCTTAGCTTGCGTTGGAAGCCATCGAGAGT
Organism: Thinopyrum elongatum; assembly: GCA_011799875.1. Lineage (NCBI taxonomy): Eukaryota > Viridiplantae > Streptophyta > Magnoliopsida > Poales > Poaceae > Thinopyrum > Thinopyrum elongatum. The sequence goes on along the minus strand of CM022299.1, from coordinate 588,472,636 downwards.
ATCTTGTTGAGGAAGACTGAATAGCTTGCGCCTGAAGCTTCTGCCGGGATAGCGTGCTGAAGAAGACTGGGTACCGTACCTCAGAAGCTTTCCCCCTTAATGGCTTGCTGGGGAAGACTCGGTACCTTATGCTAGAAGCTTTTGCGGTAGCTTACTAAAGAAGCCTGAGTATCTTGCATTGGAGGATATCCATGTGTCGTACCGAGGAAGACAGAGGAACCTTGCGTCGTAAGCTTCTCTGATAGCTTGCGGAGAAAGACTGGGTGGCTTGCATCTGAAGCTTCTCTTTGTGACATGCAGACTGAATGCGGATATATATATATATATCCCTTAATGTTTCTGCTGTCGGTTACTTGTTGTAGGAAGAACGTTATTCAACTATCCTTCTTGCTGAGCACTAAGTTCATATCATATGATGGCTCACTTTTGAAATATAGCAGGTTTCAAATTGTACTCATAGCAGACTCAAACCTTGTATATGAACCATACCTTTGACTCGAAATGTACTGTTGATCATGCACACATCTTTGCCTTCTTGCTGATTTGATCATTACTGCTGTGAAGATTGCACATTGATGTATACTCGATGCTGATAATCAATCCAGAATACCATTGGTAGTCAGACCAGATATTTCCCGATATCATGCAGTCGGCGGAAAATTCCATATTGTTGATCTGAGCTTGCAAATGCTTGCCTCTTCACTGATTCTTTGAGTCCGGTGTCAGTGAGCAACTTTCATAAGGGGAAAATAAGGTAACACCAAGGGCCCAAAGAAAGAAGCAAAAGAAACGACCAAAACAAAAACACATAAAGCAGCGAGATCACACACAAGCAATATCACATGTTATACAACTATTCACAGCAATAAAATGCATTCCTACTTAAGCACACAAATCTCGCAAGAACTCCGGTATTACGGTCTAACATGCTGTGGCGATGTGCACGAAAGTGAATCCACGGGTGGAAAGAGTTGGTGTAAACAAAGCTACACCAAACATGGGCTTACACCAGTTGCAGCTGGACGGATGTGGAGGTGAGGACGGACTTGGTGATTATGGATCAGAACACGGAGGTCACAACCACATCATCATCAAGCGTACGGAAGAAACTGTACTTGTCCAGGGAATGGATGGTAGGGTGGGATAACGATGAAAAGAAAGGCTTGCGGGCATTGCCCTTTTCTGATTACTAAGATCAATAAGGGTTGCCAAAGCGGCGAGTGGGACGATGGCAATATCCGGGATAGAAACATGTCTATCACCGAAACAATAGGGGTGGCGGAATAGGATATATTGGTGTGGTACCGATGCATCAATCCTGCAAGTGATCGACAACACCAAGCACCTTGGCATCACTCCGCTGGGACGGAGATGACACCACACCAAGGAACAAGTATGCAACTGGAGGGTGCAGGTAGTGAGTCGAAACTGATGCCACCTACACTGACCAGCGCAACCATTAGCTATAAGATAATAATCTATATGCATGCTATGCAACAAGCAAATGCAACAAACAAGTGTAGCAAACCGACTAGACTCTATACTACCGGTTTCTAACGTTCGCGCGGGCTAGGGCGTCCTACAGCCAGACCTGCTCTGATACCAATGCTTGTGGCACCCCGGCTTAGAGGAAACCGGAACGCCCCGTATTCCAGCCAGAGACAAGTCTTCTAGAATACGGTACTGCTAGCATAGAACAAATCGGCTCTTTATTACTATGGATAAGGTTACAAGGGTACATGGATTACATCGGCACGGCGATACTACGCCTGCCCAGGGTGGCTCTATGCTAGCAGCGGGACAACCTAAGGAAGCGGAGTAACTCTCGGCAGCGGAACAACTACGGCGGTGATGAACTCCACTCCACAGGGACTCTGGCTGGAACGCATATCCTAGCTCGCAAACTCGGAATCCTCGACAAGCAAGCAATCATGGCATGACCTGCAAACTGGCATGACACGCCAGGTCAGTACTTTGAATGTACTCGCACGCTCAAATCAACCAAAGCAATCAAGACAAGCAACAGCATGGCATTTACCGGTTAAGCAAGTGTAAACATGATGATGCTAGAACAATATCAGCATGGCATGGCATATGAGCATGATGACACTACATGCAACAGGTTAAAACTATCATGACGCAACTTACTCTGTTATGAGGTTACCTCGTAACCACCACATGTAAGAACTTACCATCGAGTGTGCCATATGATAACCTCGGGACCAACCAAACTTGGTATTCAATACCGTAGTGATAACATGATCACAAGGAGCTTGATCTTTACCCGAGATCACCACATAACACTATCAACCAAATCCGGTATCCATGATACCACAGAGATCCTATCGTGATCACGATCAACCAACATCGGTATCCTTGATACCACGGTAATCCTCTCACGATCACATAAAGATCAACCAACTTCTTCTCATCGAACCGGGTTGCTCTAAGCAAGATTATTATACTGTCGACCCATAGTGTGTCCTACTATGAACTGTGCCCATCACCGAGGATGCGACTATCGATAGATTATACACTCTGCAGAGGTTAGTACACTGTACCCACACCACGGAATGCATGGTCTCGTGCTCCCATTCGGGTGGACCAACGACATTCCGACAAAACCCAATCTATTGCATGGCACTCTCCCGGCCACTCCGACAAACTCCCCTTTGGGCTTTGTCATGGGTGACCCCTGTGTCCTTCTGACACCTGCCACCGTCGTGGCCAAACAAAACTGTCCCAAATGGGGACCTGAGCTCAATACCAAAACTGGGTTCACAAGGTTATAGCCGCCTACCTGATCAGGGTAGCACGCACTCATAACCTTCCCTGGTTGGAGGTACCAGTGAGAGGCATGACAATAGACCGAGTTAGGGCCGCCCCATCCCGCCAAGTGTGGTTGCACTGGTGAGCTCGATTCGATGGCGCACTATGACTCAGCCAACAGGTGTTCAAGTTCGATTAACATCCGGTTTAACTTGAATGTAAATGAGCTGAGTCACGATAACATGATGAAACCACATTGCATATGAACATGATATAACCTAAGCAGGGATGGGAAGCATAATTTCTGAATCATAGCATCAACAACATGCAAGCATTTAACCAGCTAAATGCAAACGAGCATGGCATAGCGGTGTGCATGATTCAACATCAGTATGTCCATAATTAACGATAAAGAGATATGCAGATAGGTCATCATCTTAGCATGAACTACTACAAGAATTAACCATGAGCATAATGCTATCAACGAGTACTTGATAACTAGCCAGATGCACATGGAGAGAATATAATGATAAGCATGGAACACGAGCATATACAGTATCCTCAATCATATTAACAAGCACACATTAAATAACTATTCATATAGGAAACCATATCTACTACAAATCCATCATGCAAGTGCCTGTCGTGGCTTGCCTGGGTACAAGGAATCCACCGAGGAGAAGTGCGGAGAATCCGCGGAAACGATTGCAGGAAATAGTTCTCTCTCGAAGGGGGCTGTTTACGGGCAAGGGCAAAATGGTCATTTTCACTGTATCAACACATTATGAAAATGCTACCAACATAACGGGCTCGAAGAGATGAAGACGTGGGCTTTGGAATCACCTCGATCCGAGTAGGAAGTGAAAAGATATAGCCAAATGAATATCAGGGACCCATTTATAAAAAGAATATCCACAAACAGGCCCCTGGCTGCAAAACAGAAAACACCTTCTGGGAAATACGCTTTCAAACGGGGAAAACGCACTTACGACTTAATCCAGTCAGCAGTGGCGGGGCCGGGCTCCTGGGTCGCTTACAGGTGGGTCCCGCGCAGCATCTCTCTCCTCCTCACCTCTTCTTCTACCTCCCGACAGGGAACCGGGGGTGCCGCCGGCCGCGATGGTTGCCGGCGACGAGGGGCCCGTCGACCTCGGGCGGGAGTGGAGACGGACACCTGGCGGCGTCCCGCGCCCGTAGGTGGTCGAGGTCGAGGTGGAGGCGCCCTGCGGCGGGTGGAAAGCGGTGACAGCTGACGGCGGCTACGGGCGTCGGCGGTCTCGTGGCCAGGGGTACTCCGGCGAGAGGGTGAGGTGGTGGGGAGGCTCGGCGGAGCACGGGGAGACTAATGGTGGAGAGAATGGGGGCAGGGCACGCCTAGCTCGCTCGAATCCGAGCGAATTCCGGCGATGGCCGCGGCGGGTGGAGGAGCAGAGAGAGGGCTCTGGTGAGAAATTTGAGGGTAGGAGAGGACCAGTGGAGCGAGGAGAGGAGGATGGTGAGGTCGAGGCACCTCGGGACGTGCTTATATAGCCGTGGTGACGCGGTGCTCATACGCGGCCGCGGTGACACGTGTGCCGCCGCGCTGGCGCTTCGGGAACACGTAGGGAGGAGGGGAGAGGTGTCCAGAAGACTCACGGAGGAGTAGAGAGGTCTCAGGCGAGCTCGGGAAGGCTCGGGAGAGCTCCGGCAGCTGGACACATCGGCGACAGAGACGGGCACATCATGGGTGCGGCTGCCGCACCGCGTAGGAGGGGACGTGAGAGGGGGAGAGGGGTCCAGAGCGAAGGTGACGACGAGGGGAACCTCCTGGACATGGTGAGGTGGCGAGGGAGATGAGGAAATAGACGGGCAGAGGACCCCAATGCACAGAGCACATGCATTGGCATGCCGGACACGTGGTCACCGCGTGAACAGACGCACGCGGTGCACCGTGACCGGCCAAATCTTGTCTAGAGTGTAGTCTCTCCAAGATAGGTTATCTCAGAGGTGATGGCTCAAAGAAAAACACTGTTGGTAGATGGGAATGATCCACAGAAGTTTGTTGTAGCAAACTTGGGCATGCAGCTGAGTTGAAATGGGATGGCCACTAAGAATCAAAAGATGTCAGCCACGCTTAGGGTAGGAATGACTACGATCCTGTGAATTTTGGTATGATTTGGACCAGGATTTGTCATAGTTGCTTCACAACTGCCCAAACTAGTCCAGAAAATGAATCATGAAGTGGCACTCTAATGTATGCTTGGATTGAGCTGCAATTTGGTGGATAGGAGTTATTTGGATACATGAACACACTGTAAAAATTTCATGCCATTTGGACACACCAAAATGGTACTTCCTTCAGAGTGGTCCTCTCTGGACAGAAACTAAGAGAAATTCTAGAGAAATATTGGATGAATGAAATGAGCCCAAATTGTGTGGAGGGATTTTATATGGGTAGGAGAATGCTCTGGTAAATTTTCAGCAATTATGAAGCAATATAAAATATAGTTGCTTCACAATAGAAAAATATGACCAGAAGCCAAGATTTGATGGTGAGCTCACAAGGATTGATGAACGAAGCTCAAAATTTGTGGAGAGTCATTATTTGGCTTATGAAGGATCTTGCAAAATTTCAACTCATTTGGATATGCCTAGCTTGCACCTCCTTCACAAGGCCTCTATTTGAACAGAAACTTTGAAAAAATTGCTCAGGAACATTTACTAGGCAAATGAAGTTGAATTTTGACATGAGGCAATGATAAGGATAGGAAAGAGTGTCCAAAAAGTTTGAGAGCAAGCAAGCAAATATAAAGGGTACTTGCTTCTGAACTTGACAGCTAGGGCAGAATCAGAAAAGGAATATTGGTGAAATATTTTTGAACATGCCAAGGAGGGGTTTTGACATATCTGAGGAAGATATGACCCAAACAATTTATGAGCATTATTTGGGAATCTTTGGAATGCTGGAAATGTGGGTTGCTTCATGACCCAGGGCAAATAGGGTTATTCCTTTAATAGAAAAAGGAATATTCCCAAGGAAAAGAATATTAGGATTGGTCCAAGATGGAAATGACAAGGTCTTGGGATGGATTTGAGCTTGACACTTGGGAGAAGAATCAAGGATGACCTCTCCAGGTTCCAAGACGACTAAGCCACAGAAAAGCAAATCCAGACCAAAATCAAAGGGAAAAAGAAATGGGCAAAATCCAGGGTGTTACAACCAGCTGATTATTCACAGTGGAGAGTTTTTTGTTGCATTGCATATGCACATGTTGATAATGGAAAACTTGAGCCTAGAGCTATTAAGTGTGTGTTTGTTCGTTACAGTTCAGGAGTAAAAGGATACATGTTATGGAATCTGGAAACTAATAAGGTTTTCGTGAGCAGGAGTGTTGTTTTTAATGAATCTGTTATGTATCATGAATGATCTGTCCACAGATACTTTTGATATGGAGCCACAATGAGTTACTGTGCAGGTGGAGCATCTTTATGAGGAGGAAAATGTAATTGCTGATGACTCCAGATGCAAAGGTTGATGATGCTCCACATACAGAGGTTCATGATGATGATGTTGTGCAGCACTCACCCCTTGTTTTGAAGTGACAAGTTCAGTCTCTTGTAGATGGCAGGAGAAAAAGAGTCATTAAGAAACCTAATGGCATAATTGAAGAGTGTGACATTTTTCATTATGCTTTAAATTATGCAAAACAGGGTGAGAACATTCATGAGCCATCCACATACACTAAAGCAGTTGTTTCTGGTGACCGCGAGAAGTGGATTGCTGCTATGCAGGAAGACATGCAGTCACTTGGGAAAAATGGCACATGGGATGTTGTGCACTTGTCTAAACAAAAGAAGACTGTTCGCTGCAAATGGATCTTCAAAAGAAAGGAGGGTTTGTCTTCTAGTGAGCCCGCGAGGTTTAAGGCAAGGTTAGTGGCTACGAGCTTCAGTCAGATACCAGGTATTGATTATAATGATGTGTTCTCTCCATTTGTGAAGCATAGTTCCATTCGTGCATTTTTTGGTATTGTTGCTATGCATGATCTTGAGCTTGAGCGGTTAGATGACAAGACTGCTTTTCTGCATGGTGAAGTGGAGGAGGATATTTACATGTACCAATCAGAAGGTGTCATAGTGCTTGGTAAGGAGAATTTTTTTTGCAAGTTAAAGAGGTCCCTATATGGTTTGAAACAGTCTCCGAGATAGTGATATAAAAGGTTTTATTCATTTATGATAGCACATGGATTTAAGAGGTCTGCATATGGTAGTTATGTTTACATTAAATTTGTTGATGAATCACCTATATACTTACAGTTATATGTTGATGATATGTTGATTGCTACCAAGGGCAATAAAGAGATCACTGCTTTAAAGCCACAGTTAAGTAGTGAGTTTGAGATGAAGGATCTTGGTGCTGCTAACAAAATTCGAGGTATGGAGATTACGAGGGACATAAATTCTGGTTTTTTATTTCTTAGTCGGCAGAGTTACATTAAGAAAGTTCTTCTAGTTTTAACATGCATGATGCTAAGTCAGTAAGCACTCACATTGCTCTTCATTTCAAATTATCATCTTCTCAATATCCTAGTACAGATGAAGATTTTGAGTTTATGTCAAGAGTTCCACATTCTAGTGTTGTCAGTTCTTTAATGTATGACATGGTGTGTTCTAGGCCTGATTTATCATTTGCATTGAGTTTGGTCAGTAGATACATGGCTAACCCTGGTAAAGAACATTGGAAGGCTGTTTAGTGGATTTTTAGGTACCTTCATGGCACTTCCAATGCTTGTTAATTTGGCGGGACTGGTGAGGGACTAGCTGGCTATGTGGATTCAGATTTGGATTCAGATTTTGTTTCTAGTGATTTGGACAGGAGGAGATCCCTTACATGTTATGTGTTCATAGTTGGTGGTTGTGCCGTGATTTGGAGGGCAACGTTCAAGCCAGTAGTTGCCCAGTCTACCACTGAAGCAGAATACATGGCTATTGCAGAAGCATGTACATAATCAGTTTGGTTGAAAGGTTTGTTTCCCGAGCTTTGTGGAGATAATTCTTGCATTAATCTATTTTGTAACAGTCAGAGTGCCATATACCTCACTAAGAATCAGATGTTCCATGACAGAACAAATCACATTGATGTCAAATACCATAATGTTTGAGAGATTGTTGAGCAAGGTAAATTGAAGGTATGCAAGATTCGTACTCATGATAATCCTGCTGATATGTTGACAAAGCTAGTTCCTGCTGCTAAGTTTGAGCTTTGCTTAGACTAGGTTGGTATAATTCATTAGCCCTAGTGGTTGTTTGGCGCCTAAAGTGTTTTCTTTGTCGTTTAGGGAGGAGGTTCTCATTCATGCTACAAGATGGAATTTGTCTCATGGTGGAGTTTGTTATGTTATGATCCAAATTCATGTATAAATAGGAAGGCTAACTTCTGACGAGCGAGCGGAGCGAGGCCCGTCGCCGGTAGGCTTGGGCCGAATCAATTTTGACCTAGGTCACCTGTGTTATATATATATCCTTTTTAAGTTGTTGCATGGGATAAGTTGATCAGTTCTAATCCTCGACGTTTGTAACCTCCTCCCATATATTGAAGATTTGCTGGCTGGCGCCCGTGGTTTTCTACTCTTCGTGTTGGAGGGGTTTTCGACGTTAAATCTCGTGTCCCTGATTGCTTTTCATTCTTCATCGTGTTGATTTGCCTGTCGTATCTCTAACAATCTATCTTTTTCAGGCGCTCAGCCGACATATGCATGCATGCATGGATCCATACATGATAGTGAGAGATGAGTGTTTGTTCTGGATTTCTTGTGCAGATTAAAGCTTATGCTTAATTTAGACAGAACACCTGTAACACAACTACCAGGCTTCTCGGCAGATCGATATCTCTCCCATCACTATGAACTATGTGCAACCTTTCCGGCACAGAACATAGGACATGATCAAGAAGAGTGAGCTCCATTTGTTTTGATCTTTATAATGTCTTAACTGGATATGACTTCTGTAATAAAAAGGTATGTTTCTGCCGAGCTAATGGAGACTAATGAGAGAAATCAAAATTATCCAGATGGATTTCATTGCATCTCCTCTGAGTAATGTGCTGTTTTACCGTATTTGCATGGATAGAATTTGCCATGACTATGAAAAATAATGTGTGCAAGTACAAAATATATTAGACTCTTGCATGTACTAGTTACAAATTTGATTGAGATGTACTAAGCCCAGCAATGCAAATATGTAGTGTCCGTGTCACCGACTCACACACTAGTGCAGAATCAGCCTTTAGTCCAGGTTCGTAAGGGCCTTTAGTCCTGGTTCACCAACCGACACTAAAGGGTGGGGACTAAAGCCCCCCCCCCTTTAGTCCCGGTTCATCACGGCCCGGGACCAAAGGCCCACCACGTGGCACGAGCCCGCGCCGGGGGCTGGGGTACCTTTAGTCCCGGTTGGTGACACCAACTGGGACTAGAGGTTTAGGGGTTTAGGGTTTTAGGATTTATGAATTATGGTTTATTTTTCCTTTTTGTTTTGTGTTTTCCATTTAATTGTTTTTGATTTCAAACATATTTTACGCTACTGCAGTCGTACGTCAAGTGCCACTGCTACCACCTACTGTACATGTCATATATAATAGAATTTCTCGTACGACCAATCATATATCATAGAATTTCTCGTACGACCATGCATACACATATATATATATACAATTTGGTCTATAGAATTTCTCCTACAATTTGCAGATCATTACATGCAGGCATTAGGTGTAATGGTATTCTCCTTCGGGATCTATGACCTGGTCAAGCAAAAATCCCGCAATTTCCTCTTGAATTGCTCGTATGCGGTCCGTTGGTAGGAGCTTATCCCGCATCTCCGTCATCTTTATTAAAGAAGGAGATCAATATGATTATATTAGTTGTGTGTATATATATTAGATCATGATAAAAGAACTTTGAATTGTGTTTGCGTACCCAAAGTTGTCTTGCAGATGTGTTCCTTTCGGACGTCATAATGCGAATGTTCTCACAAATGTAGTACGCACATAAATTATTCCCCGACGCCTAACTCATGCACTTTACGAGAATAGAATTCAATTAGATAATAATTAACCAAGCATGATAATGGTATTGAAACTAGAATTAAAGAGATGCACGGACGTAGCTAGTACTACTTAATTACGTACCCTGGGTCGCACCCTTTTCAGCTCTTGTTTCCATGGGCCTCTAACCTGTTTGATGAACTTTTGCCAAACCCTGCCCGCCGCAAAGAAAATGAATAAAGGAGTTATTAATTAGTTGATATCAGGAAATGAACTAAAGAGGCCGACATAGTGCAATAATGATTGAAATTACCTGTCGATCATCCCCTTCACGATTGAGTATTCTTTAGTTTCTTTAAGTAGTGAGTCCAATACTTGAACTTTTCCCAAGTCAACTTCAATGATTAGTAGGATCCAGTGGAAACTGCATGTGCACACGTTTGTATAATTAAGCAGGCATGTGCATAACTCATCAACTACACTTATTATCATCTAGTAAGCAAAACAGAATTTCTAGTACAAGACAGTAACACTCACCGAAGTTCTAACGAAGTAGTATTTCTGGTTGGGTATTTAGTCGCTTCATAAACTCTAGCAAGCTTCTCTCTGTCTCTTTTTTGTGACGTGACCATGTCTCTTCATTAACGGTATTTGGGTCAATGAACCCAATGCCATAGCGTCCATCTCTTTTCATTTCATAAATCTTCATTCTGCATAATACCACAGAAAAGAATATAGTGAGGATAATTACAGGTAATGAATGAGCATAGCTAGAGACTTAAATTACAGAAAGAAATCACTTACAGACAATAGCAACTGACGAGAGATTTGTCGAGTGCGTCTTGATTGAATAACTGAAACATTTCTTGAAACTCAACCCACAAATCTTTTTCATGGAAGTAATGCTCTGCCTTGACTTTCACCATGAGGGACACTCGCCCGTTCTTTACTTCTCTCAGGTACCACTCATGCAATCTGCGCATTCTCGTTGATAGAAGCGGGATCTCCTCAGGCTTGACCAGAGGTTGGCTGGGGACAAATTTCCATGTTAGTTCCTCCTCTGTAAACCCGGGGAGAAACTCGATGCCTAGGAGTTGTTCAACAGTGACACCAGCCTCTTTAGCCTGCCTTCTATAATCATCGGTTATTACCAGCTGATCGGCGGTACTCATATGTGGTTGTACAATGAGCGGGGGTATCGATTGCACTGCTTGTTCTCCCAGCTGGGGCACAATTTTCCCTCTTTTTTACCAACTGCTTGGCTCGAGCTCGAGCTCGACTCCTTCTATTTTTGTGCATGATATAACTTCTTAATAGAGCGCTCATAGTATGAGGCTGGTCTCTTCATGGCCGGTTGAGCATTATCAATAAAGTGTTGTATCACTTCCTCAGGTATTTTCTCCTTTGGCAGCGGGGGTGGTTTCTTCGCAAAAAAGGCCTTCACTTGGGCATCCACTTCGGCGTTGTTTTCCTCGATGGTCATCTCGTAAGCCAACTTATTTTTGGAAGGAGGTGAGTCTTTCTTGCTTCGTGCTCTCTTCTGCTTTGGAGAAGGCTGACGCGCCCGAGATCGATATGGCGGACTCGCGCTGATGGGCTCCATCTCGGGGTGGGCTGGTGCAGTCGGCTGACATGGTGGTGGACTAGCGCCGCGCTTCGTCTCGGGCAGGGTTGGAGTCCGCTGACGCAGTGGCAGACTTGGAGGAGGAGTCGGCTGACACGGTGGCGGACTTGGAGGAGCAGGAGTCGGCTGACGCGGAGGTGGACTTGGAGGAGGAGTCGATGGCCTTGGAAAGACGATGCAATCTTTTCTACATAGAATGATACGACGTATCACTACTAGGAAAAGGCCTGCTAGTGGCACACCAGTTTTGCCTACTAATGGCGCACTACTGGTGCGCCACTAGCACCACGCCATTAGAATTAAATACTAATGGCGCACCACGCAGTGCGCCATTAGTATAGCCCACCGTGCGCCATTAGTATGCCTCCCGGGGGCCATATGTGCGCCATTAGTATGCCTCCCGGGGGCCATATGTACCTTGTGCTCTGGGTTACTAATGGCGCACTTCTGTGTGGTGCGCCATTACTAAGTCAGATAGTAATGGCGCACCACATAGAAGTGCGCCATTACTAACAAATTTTTTTCAATTTTTTTTTTCAAATTTTTTTCTTAATCTCGGGTCACTATGGCTTAATCTCGGGTCAATATGCTTAATCTCAAGTCAAATCACACTAAGTGGTCAAACTTCCCGAAAGGTCACCCATCCTCACACTACTCCAGCCCGAGCACGCTTAACTTCGCAGTTCTATACAAACCCAGCACCACCTCACTTAACAAGCACTTGTTGATATATCTATGATATCAATCCTATTAAACCTTGTTGATGTCTAGAACTTTGTTCATGTTCATTAGTGTGATGAAATTTTGAAAAAACATTTCAAACTTCCCGGTCATATTACGTATCATATTTTGAAAAAAAATTCCAAAAAAAAATTCGAAACCAAATTTTTTTTTCTGTTACTGGTGGCGCACCTAGCAAATGGTGCGCCACTAGTAAGTTTGAATTTTTTTCCATTTTTTCCCCCTAGATCTGAAAAGCTCCGTATCTTTCGTTCTGTTAGGTTTTTGGGGATTCTGAAAATGTTTAACGGGGTTTTCGGATGTAACTTTTCGAGTAGATGATTTTTCATATAAAAAACTTTTTCATCGGAGTTCGTATGCAAAAGTTATGCCCATTTTACAAATTCTCGAGAGATTTTGCAAAAAAGTCGAAAATTCATGTTTGTAAATTTTGCTAACAACTAGACCACATATCACATGGGAATCTTATTTTCTTTTATTTTTTTGACATTTCTATCATTTTCTTTATTTTTTTTGAAACTGAAAAGGCGGTCCACGGGGGGGGGGGGTGCATTTGGTGATAAATTGTAAGACTCAGAAAAAGGGGAGTAAAAAGGAAGGGAAAAGGGAGGAGGGGCCCCCCCCCGTCCTTCCCCCCTCCCTCTCCTCCCCCCCCCCCCCCCTCCTGTTTCCTACCCCGCTGGCACAACTCCAACACAATTAATTTCACTCTTTATTCCTGTCGCACCACTTAACCGTGCGCCATTAGTACCCTGTTCCTATGGCGCACCTTTACGTGGTGCGCCATTACTAGTTTTGCAAAAAAAATAAAAATAAAATGCTTAGTAGTGGCGCACCAGTGGATAGTGCGCCATTACTAGTTTGAACTAGTAATGGCGCACTGTACCCAGGTGCGCCATTACTAGTTTTGAAAAAAAAGTAAAAAAAAATTTGTTAGTAGTGGCGCACGGAGTGTGTGGTGCGCCATTACTAGTTAAAACTAGTAATGGCGCACTCTGGCATGGTGCGCCATTAGTATTTTTGGAAAAAAAAATTATTACTAGTGGCGAACCATGTGTCTGGTGCGCCATTAGTGTCTTTCACACTAATGGCGCACCAACACATGGTGCGCCACTGCTATATAGTAGTGGCGCACCACATGTCTGGTGCGCCATTAGTGGCCATATCATCTATAGCCCTTTTCCTAGTAGTGTATGGCCTCTCCTAGTGTGCGCTCCTCGTCACCTCCATGAATGTCAAGCTCTAGCCCGTCATATCCCGACATCACTTCATCCACCCCGACACGAGCATAGCCAGCTGGATTCAGATTGCCATGAAAGGTTGCTTCAGGGGGATTTGTTAAAGCATAGCCGTCCGCCACCTTCATGGATATGTTCTTCACTTTAGTGTATAGCTCACAAGGTGTCGCACGTTTGATATCATCCACGGGGTATCTAGCCAGCAGTGCATCATCGGCCGGGGTGGAACCCACGCTGCTTCTCGGCATAGATGGGACGGTGCTATCCAATGTTGGATCTGCTTGCTGCTACCGCTGCTGAGACGCCCTTTCCTGGCTAAGTGAGTCGATCTGCTCCTACTGCCGCATGAAAGCGCATTCCAACTCCGCGTGCTTTGATTCTACCAGCTGAAGACAGACTGCTTCCTCCTTCCTCTGCTCCTCCTCCAACTTCCTCTTCTCCTCCTCCTGCTGCCTCTTTCTCGCACGGCTTCTGTAAGTGTCGTTCCAATCCGCAAACCCCTCAAACCGCGGAACAACGCCTTTGCCCCGTGTTCTTCCTGGGTGTTCAGGATTCTTCAAGGTGCACGTAAGCTCGTCGTTCTCTCTGTCGGGCTTGAACGCCCCCATTCGTGCCTCTTCTATTGCAACAAGTAAAGCGTCGGAGGCTTCTTTAAGACTTGCCCGCTCCATAACCAGCCCTGTCTTTGGGTCCAACTTCCCCCCATCCGCATAAAACCAAGTCCTACACCTGTCGGGCCAACTCAATGTAACTGGAGTGACCCCTGCAGCAATCATCTGTTCCTCGGCTTGATCTCACTTAGGCCGGGCGACCTGGTAGCCACCTGGCCCCAAAGTATGGTGCCACTTCTTTTTCGCAGCATTAATCTTGTTTATTCTCGACCGTTCCTGAGCTGCTTTCGATTCCTTGAACTTCACGAAAGAGTCAAAGTGATCTCTTCTCTTCTCCAGTGCTCCCTTGAATGGTGGAGTCTTCTTTCCGTCTGCTTCATACTTGGTCCATATTCTTTTCTTGTGGTTGCAGAATGCAATCGCCATCTTCTTAAGAGCACTCTTCCTGACTTTCTCCCATTCTGCATCTGTCAAATGAACTGGTAGGGTGAAATGTGACATGAGCGATTCCCAAAGCAGATCTTTTGCTCTTTCGGAGACAAAACTAACTCCTTCGTCTCCCTTTGCTGGCTTATTCCATTCTTGAACGGAGATCGGGATTTGGTCCCTGACAATAACTCTGCATTGATGAGTAAACTTTTCCGCATTCTTCTTAGGTTCAAGAGGTTCGCGATTTGGTTTTATGGCATCGATGTTGTACTTTATGCCAGCTTGCAACCTTTTGGTCGGGCCTTGTACTGCCGTGCTTGTAGAAGATTTGCTCGATCCGGAGGGCTAAAAGAAGAAAGATCGATTCGTTAATATATATATATATATATATAAATCAATTAATACATGTAATGATCACCAAATGCCTTATATAAATATACCTCGCCGGTCTTTCTTATTTGAAGAACATTTCCTTCGTCATCATTGTTGTGGCCTTCATCTATTCGTTCGTCTTCATCAAATATCATACCCTTGCTATTTCTTGAGCTTGCGTTGGTTTTTCCCTTGAAGAGGAAAGGGTGATGCAGCACAGTCGAAATAAGTATTTCCCTTAGTTAAGAACCAAGGTATCAATCCAGTCAGAGAAAGGCGCAAGTCCCCAATAGATGCACCTACACAAACAATCAAACACTTGCACCCAACGCGATAAAGGGGTTGTCAATCCCTTCACGGTCACATGAAAGGTGAGGTCTGATAGAGATAGATAAAACTAAATAAAAGATAACTAAATATTTTTGGGTTTTTTGGTTTATAGATCTGAAAATAAAGGATTGCAAAATAATAGATCGGAAACAAATATGATCGAAAATAGATCCGGGGGCCATAGGTTTCACTAGAGGCTTCTCACTTGAAGGCAAATAATACGGTGGGTGAACAAATTACTGCCGAGCAATTGATAGAAAAGCGCAAAGTTATGACAATATCCAAGGCAATGATTATGCATATAGGCATCACGTCCATGTCAAGTAGACCTACTCCTGCCTGCATCTACTACTATTACTCCACACATCGACCGCTATCCAGCATGCATCTAGAGTATTAAGTTCATAAAGAACGGAGTAACGCCTTAAGTAAGATGACATGATGTAGAGGAATAAACTCAAGCAATATGATGTAAACCCCATCTTTTTATCCTTGATGGCAACAATACAATACGTGCCTCGCTACCCCTACTATGTCACTGGGTGAGGACACCGCAAGATTGAACCCAAAGCTCAGCACCTCTCCCATTGCAAGAAAAACCAATCTAGTTGGCCAAACCAAACCGATAGTTCGAAGAGAGTTACAAAGATATCAAATCATGCATATAAGAATTCAGAGAAGATTCAAATAATATTCATAGATAAACTGATCATAAATCCACAATTCATCAGATCTCGACAAACACATCGCAAAAGAAGATTACGTCGGATAGATCTCCAAGAACATCGAGGAGAACATGGTATTGAGAATCAAAGAGAGAGAAGAAGTCATCTAGCTACTAGCTATTGACCCATAAGTCTGAGGTAAACTACTCACACTTCATCAGAAGGGTAATAGGGTTGATGTAGATGCCCTCCGTGATCGAATCCCCCTCTGGCAGATTGCCGAAAAAGGCCCCAAGATGGGATCTCACGGGAACAGAAGGTTACGGTGGTGGAAAAGTATTTTCATGGCTCCCTCTGATAGTTTGGGAATATATGTGAATATAGGACGAAGAGTTAGGTTAGGGGACTCCCGAGGTGGCCACAAGGTAGGGGGGCGCCCCCCCCTTGGGCGCGCCCTCCACCCTTGCCGCCGCCTCGTGGGTCTTCTGGCTTGGACTCCAAGTCTTCTTGGTGTCTTCTGGTCCAAGAAAAATCATCGCGAAAGTTTTATTCCGTTTGGACTCCGTTTGATATTCCTTTTCTGCGAAGCTCAAAAACAAGGAAAAAACAGAAACTGGCATTGGGCTCTAGGTTAATAAGTTAGTCCCAAAAATAATATAAAATAGCATATTAATGCATATAAAACATCCAAAACAAATAATATAATAGCATGGAACAATCAAAAATTATAGATACGTTGGAGACGTATCAAGCATCCCCAAGCTTAATTCCTGCTCGTCCTCGAGTAGGTAAATGATAAAAACAAAAAATTTGATGTGGAATGCTACCTAACATATTTATCCATGTAATTTTCTTCATTGTGGCATGAATATTCAGATCCATAATATTCAAAACAAAAGTTTAATATTGACATGAAGACAATTATACTTCAAGCATACTAATAAAGCAACCATGTCTTCTCAAAATAAAATGGCCAAAGAAAGTTATCCCTACAAAATCATATAGTCTGGCTATGCTCCATCTTCATCACACAAAATATTAAATCATGCACAACCCCGATGACAAGCCAAGCAATTGTTTCATACTTTTGATGTTCTCAAACTTTTTCAACTTTCACGAAATACATGAGCGTGAGCCATGGATATAGCACTATAGGTGGAATAGAATATGGTGGTTGTGGACAAGACAAAATGAAGGAGATAGTCTCACATCAACTAGGCATATCAACTGGCTATGGAGATGCCCATCAATATATATCAATGTGAGTGAGTAGGGATTGCCATGCAACGGATGCACTAGAGCTATAAGTGTATGAAAGCTCAAAAAGAAACTTAGTGGGTGTGCATCCAACTCGCCTGCTCACGAAGACCTAGGGCAATTTGAGGAAGCCCATCATTGGAATATACAAGCCAAGTTCTATAATGAAAATTTCCCACTAGTATATGAAAGTGATAACATAGGAGACTATCATGAAGATCATGGTGCTACTTTGAAGCACAAGTGTGGAAAAAGGATAGTAACATTGCCCCTTCTCTCTTTTCTCTCATTTTTTTTTATATTGGGCTCTTTTTCTCTTTCTTTTTTTATTTTTCGTCCGGAGTCTCATCCCGACTTGTGGCGGAATCATAGCCTCCATCATCCTTTCCTCACATGGGACAATGCTCTAAAAATGATGATCATCACACTTTTATTTACTTACAACACAAGAATTACAAATCGATACTTCGAACAAAATATGACTCTATATGAATGCCTCCGGCAATGTACCGGGATGTGCAATGACTCAAGATTGACATGTATGAAAAATATGAACGGTGGCCTTGCCACAAATACGATGTCAACTACATGATCATGCAAAGCAATATGACAATGATGAAGCGTGTCATAATAAACGAAACGGTGGAAGTTGCATGTCAATATATCTCGAAATGGATATGGAAATGCCATAATAGGTAGATATGGTGGATGTTTAGAGGAAGGTATATGGTGGGTGTAATGCACCGGCGAAAGTTGCGCGGTACTAGAAAGGCTAGCAATGGTGGAAGGGTGAGAGTGCGTATAATCCATGACTCAACATTAGTCATAAAGAACTCACAAACTTATTGCAAAAGTGTATTAGCTATCGAAACAAAGTATTAGACGCATGCTCCTAGGGGGATAGATTGATAGGAACATACCATCGCTCGTCCCCGACCGCCACTCATAAGGAAGACAATCAATAAATAAATCATGCTCCGACTTCATCACATAACGGTTCACCATACGTGCATGCTACGGGAATCACAAACTTTAACACAAGTATTTCTACCAATCCACAATTACTCACTATCATGACTCTAATATCACCATCTTTATATCTCAAAACCATCATAAGGAATCAAACTTCTCATAGTATTCAATGCACTTTATATGAAAGTTTATATTATATCTTTCTTGGATGCCCATCATATTAGGGCTAAATTCATAACCAAAGCAAATTACCATGCTGTTTAGAGAGACTCTCAAAATAATATAAGTGAAGCAAGAGAGTTCAACAATTTCTATAAAACAAAGCCACTGCCGTGCTCTAAGAAGATATAAGTGAAGCACTAGAGCAAAATTGCCTAGCTCAAAAGATATAAGTGAAGCACATAGAGTATTCCAATATATCATGATTTAAGCATGTCCCTCTCAAAAGGTGTGTACAGAAAGGATGATTGTGGCAAACTAAAAGATAAGACTCAAATCATACAAGACGCTCCAAGCAAAACACATATCATGTGGTGAATAAAAATATAGCCTCAAGTAAATTTACCGATAGACGAAGACGAAAGAGGGGAAGCCTTCCGGGGCATCCCCAAGCATATGCTCTTGTTTGTCCTTGAATATTACCTTGGGGTGCCTTGGTCATCCCCAAGCTTAGGATCTTGCCACTCCTTATTCCATAGTCCATCAAATCTTTACCCAAAATTTGAAAACTTCACAACACAAAATTCAACAGAAAACTCATGAGATCCGTTAGTATAAGAAAATAAAATCACCACTTTTGGTACTGTTGTGAACTCATTCTTTATTTATATTGGTGTAATATATACTGTATTCCAACATCTCCATGGTTCATACCCCCCGATACTACCCATAGATTCATCAAAATAAGCAAACAACACATAGAAATCAGAATCTGTCTAAAACAGAACATTCTGCAAAGATCTGAATTGTTCTAATACTTAGATAACCCCAAAAATTCTGAACAATTTGGACAACAGAGACAATTCGTATACCAATCTTGTGTAAAACATTCAAGGTTTTTAGCGCTTCTGTGAATTATTAAAATTCTGCAACTGGACGCAAAAGTTTCTGTTTTTCAGCAAGATCAAATCAACTATCACCGTAAGCCATCCCAAAAGGTCTTACTTGGCCCAAACACTAATTAAAACATGAAAACACATCTAACCAGAGGCTAGATGAAAAATTTATTGAAAAACAGAACCAAAAAAGCAAGAACAAAAATAAAATTGGGTTGCCTCCAAACAAGCGCTATTGTTTAACGCCCTTAGCTAGGCATAAAAACATAGATCTAGGTATTGTCATCTTTGGTATGCAATCCATAAGTAGCTCTCATAATAGATTCATATCGCAACTTAATTTTCTTTCTTGGAAAGTGTTCCATGCCCATCCTTAACGGAAATTGAAATCTAATGTTTCCTTCTTTCATATCAATAATTGCATCAATCGTTCTAAGGAAATGTCTACCAAGAATAATAGGGCATGTAGGATTGCAATCTATATCAAGAACTGTGAAATCTACGGGCGCATAATTCCTATTTGCAACAATAAGAACATCATTAATCCTTCCCATAGGTTTCTTAATAGTGGAATCCGTAAGATGCAAATTTAAAGAACAATCATCAAATTCACGGAAACCTAGCACATCACATAAAGTTTTTGGAATCGTGGAAACGCTAGCACCCAAATCACACAAATCATAGCATTCATAATCTTTAATTTTAATCTTAATAGTAGGTTCCCACTCATCATAAAGCTTTCTAGGGATAGAAACTTCCAACTCAAGTTTTTCTTCAAAAGATTTCATCATAGCATCAACAATATGTTTAGTAAAAGCTTTATTTTGATTATAAGCATGAGGAGAATTCCACATGGATTGCAACAAGGAAATACAATCTATCAAAGAGCAATTATTGTAATTAAAGTCCTTGAAATCCAAAAGAGTGGGTTCATTGCTACTTAAAGTTTTGACCTCTCCAATCCCACTTTTATCAATTTTTGCATCAAGATCTATAAACTCCGAATCATTTGGATGCCTTCTAGCTAAAGTTGACTCATCTCCAGTCCCATCTTTATCAACATTTATATTAGAAAACAAAGATTCAATAGGAGTTACATCAATCAATTTAAGATCTTCATCATTATTTAAAGACTCCGGTTTAGCAGCCATCTTATTCACTAAAGTAGCTTGATTATCAGAAATTTTACCCACAAAATTTTCAAGATGAGCAAACTGAGATTTCAAACCAGAAAACATCTTAGACATGTCATCCAGCTCTTTATTAATATACTCCATCATAGATTTTTGTTCTTTAAGCTTGTTTCTAAAGAGATTATTATACTCATATTGTAAAGTCATGAAACTTTTAGCAGTACTTTCAATCTCTTCCTACTTCCAAAGACAAGGATCAAATCTCTTAGGTTGAGCCATATAGGAAATCTGGCAAACAGAAAGGAATGGAAAATATGAACGGAAAAAGGGTGAATAAAAAGGCAAATCTTTTTGTGTTTTTCTGAAAATCGTTTTAGAAGCGGGGGAGAGGAAAACGAGAGGCAAATGGCAAATAATGTAATGCAAGAGATGAGAGTTTATGATGGGTACTTGGTAGGCTTGACGTAGATCTGCCCGACAACGGTACCAGAAATTCTTCCTGCTACTTCTTGAGCTTGCGTTGGTTTTTCCCTTGAAGAGGAAAGGGTGATGCAGCACAGTAGAGATAAGTATTTCCCTCAGTTAAGAACCAAGGTATCAATCCAGTAGGAGAAACACGCAAGTCCCCAATAGATGCACCTACACAAACAATCAAACACTTGCACCCAACGTGATAAAGGGGTTCTCAATCCCTTCACGGTCACTTGCAAAGGTGAGATCTGATAGAGATAGATAAAACTAAATAAAAGATAACTAAATATTTTTGGGTTTTTTGGTTTATAGATCTGAAAATAAAAGATTGCAAAATAATAGATTGGAAACAAGTATGATGGAAAATAGACCCAGGGGCCATAGGTCTCACTAGAGGATTCTCTCTTGAAGGCAAATAATACGGTGGGTGAAAAAATTACTGTCGAGCAAT
The DNA here is from genome assembly GCA_011799875.1 of Thinopyrum elongatum. NCBI lineage: Eukaryota > Viridiplantae > Streptophyta > Magnoliopsida > Poales > Poaceae > Thinopyrum > Thinopyrum elongatum. Next base: position 588,451,500 of record CM022299.1, on the reverse strand, counting down.
TGATAGAAAAGCGCAAAGTTATGACGATATCCAAGGCAATGATTATGCATATAGGCATCACGTCTGTGTCAAGCAGACCGACTCCTGCCTGCATCTACTACTATTACTCCACACATCGAATAGATCTCCAAGAACGTCAAGGAACATGGTATTGACAATCAAAGAGAGAGAAGAAGCCATCAAGCTACTAGCTATGGACCTGTAGGTCTGAGGTAAACTACTCATGCTTCATCAGAAGGGTAATAGGGTTGATGTAGATGCCCTCCGTGATCGAATCCCCCTCCGGCAGATTGCCAGAAAAGGCCCCAAGATGGGATCTCATGGGAACAGAAGGTTGCGGTGGTGGAAAAGTATTTTCGTGGCTCCCTCTGATGGTTTGGGAATATATGTGAATATAGGACGAAGAGTTAGGTTGAGGGACTCCCCTCGTGGGTCTTCTGGCTTGGACTCCAAGTCTTCTGGGTGTCTTCTGGTCCAAAAAAAATCATCGCGAAAGTTTTATTCCGTTTGGACTCTGTCTGATATTCCTTTTCTACGAAGATCAAAAACAAGGAAAAAACAGAAACTGGCACTGGGCTCTAGGTTAATAAGTTAGTCCCAAAAATAATATAAAATACCATATTGATGCATATAAAATATCCAAAACAGATAATATAATAGCATGGAACAATAAAAAATTATAGATATGTTGGAGACGTATCAAGCATCCCCAAGCTTAATTCCTGCTCGTCCTCGAGTAGGTAAATGATAAAAACAGAATTTTTGATGTGGAATGCTACCTAACATATTTATCCATGTAATTTTCTTCATTGTGGCATGAATATTCAGATCCATAAGATTCAAAACAAAAGTTTAATATTGACATAAAAACAATAATACTTCAAGCATACTAATAAAGCAATCATGTCTTCTCAAAATAACATGGCCAAAGAAAGTTATCCCTACAAAATCATATAGTCTGGCTATGCTCCATCTTCATCACACAAAATATTAGATCATGCACAACCCCGATGACAATCCAAGCAATTGTTTCATACTTTTGATGTTCTCAAACTTTTTCAACTTTCACGCAATACATGAGCGTGAGCCATGGATATAGCACTGTAGGTGGAATAGAATATGGTGGTTGTGGAGAAGACAAAAAGAAGGAGATAGTCTCACATCAACTAGGCGTATCAACGGGCTATGGAGATGCCCATCAATAAATATCAATGTGAGTTAGTAGGGACTGCCATGCAACGGATGCACTAGAGCTATAAGTGTATGAAGCTCAAAAAGAAACTAAGTGGGTGTGCATCCAACTCGCCTGCTCACGAAGACCTAGGGCAATTTGAGGAAGCCCATCATTTGAATATACAAGCCAAGTTCTATAATGAAAATTTCCCACTAGTATATGGAAGTGATAACATAGAATACTCTCTATCATAAAGATCATGGTGCTACTTTGAAGCACAAGTGTGGAAAAAGAATAGTAACATTGCCCCTTCTCTCTTTTCTCTCATTTTTTTATTTTGGGCTCTTTTTTTCTCTTTTTTTTATTTTTGTCTGGAGTCTCATCCCGACTTTTGGGGGAATCATAGCCTCCATCATCCTTTCCTCACTTGGGACAATGCTCTAAAAATGATGATCATCACACTTTTATTTACTTACAACTCAAGAATTACAACTCGATACTTAGAACAAAATATGACTCTATATGAATGCCTCCGGCGGTGTACCGGGATGTGCAATGACTCAAGAGTGACATGTATGAAAAAATATGAACGGTGGCCTTGCCACAAATACGATGTCAACTACATGATCATGCAAAGCAATATGACAATGATGAAGCGTGTCATAATAAACGGAACGGTGGAAGTTGCATGGCAATATATCTCGGAATGGATAAGGAAATGCCATAATAGGTAGATATGGTGGCTGTTTAGAGGAAGGTATATGGTGGGTGTAATGCACCGGCGAAAGTTGCGTGGCACTAGAGAAGCTAGCAATGGTGGAAGGGTGAGAGTGCGTATAATCCATGGACTCAACATTAGTCATAAAGAACTCACATACTTATTGCAAAAGTCTATTAGCTATCGAAACAAAGTATTAGAGGCATGCTCCTAGGGGGATAGATTGGTAGGAAAACAACATCGCTCGTCCCCGACCGCCACTCATAAGGAAGACAATCAATAAATAAATCATGCTCCGACTTCATCACATAACGGTTCACCATACGTGCATGCTACGGGAATCACAAACTTTAACACAAGTATTTCTACCAATCCACAATTACTCGCTAGCTTGACTCTAATATCACTATCTTTATATCTCAAAACAATCATAAGGAATCAAACATTCTCATAGTATTCAATTCACTTTATATGAAAGTTTAGATTATATCTTTCTTGGATGCCCATCATATTAGGACTAAATTCATAACCAAAGCAAATTACCATGATTTTTAGAGAGACTCTCGAAATAATATAAGTGAAGCAAGAGAGTTCAACAATTTCTATAAAATAAAGACACCGCCGTGCTCTAAAAAGATATAAGTGAAGCACTAGAGCAAAATTGCCTAGCTCAAAAGATATAAGTGATGCACATAGGGTATTCTATTAAATCACGATTTAAGAATGTCCCTCTCAAAAGGTGCGTACAGCAAGGATGATTGTGGCAAACTAAAACCAAAGACTCAAATCATACAAGACGCTCCAAGCAAAAGACATATCACGTGGTGAATAAAAATATAGCCTGAAGTAAATTTACCGATAGACGAAGACGAAAGTGGGGGTGCCTTCCGGGGCATCCCCAAGCTTAGGACATTGCCACTCCTTATTCCATAGTCCATCAAATATTTACCCAAAACATGAAAACTTCACAACACAAAACTCAACAGAAAACTCATGAGATCCGTTAGTATAAGAAAATAAAATCACCACTTTTGGTACTATTGTGAACTCATTCTTTATTTATATTGGTGTAATATATACTGTATTCCAACTTCTCCATGGTTCATACCCCCCGATACTACCCATAGATTCATCAAAATAAGCAAAAAACACATAGAAATCAGAATCTGTCAAAAACAGAACAGTCTGCGAAGATCTGATTTGTTATAATACTTCGGTAACTCGAAAAATTCTAAACAATTAGGACAACAGAGGAAATTCGTATATCAATCTTGTGTAAAATATTAATGGTTTTTAGCCGCTTCTGTGAATTATTAAATCTCTTCAACTGGACGCAAAAGTTTCTGTTTTTCAGCAAGATCAAATCAACTATCACCGTAAGCCATCCCAAAGGTCTCACTTGGCCCAAACACTAATTAAAACATGAAAACACATCTAACCAGAGGCTAGATGAAAAATTTATTGAAAAATAGAACCAAAAAAGCAAGAACAAAAATAAAATTGGGTTGCCTCCCAACAAGCGCTATTGTTTAACGCCCTTAGCTAGGCATAAAAACATAGATCTAGGTATTGTCATCTTTGGTATGCAATCCATAAGTAGCTCTCATAATAGATTCATATGGCAACTTAATTTTCTTTCTTGGAAAGTGTTCCATGCCCATCCTTAATGGAAATTGAAATCTAATGTTTCCTTCTTTCATATCAATAATTGCACCAATCGTTCTAAGGAAAGGTCTACCAAGAATAATAGGGCATGTAGGATTGCAATCTATATCAAGAACAATGAAATCTACGGGCACATAATTCCTATTTGCAACAATAAGAACATCATTAATCCTTCCCATAGGTTTCTTAATAGTGGAATCCATAAGATGAAAATTTAAAGAACAGTCATCAAATTCACGGAAACCTAGCACATCACATAAAGTTTTTGCAATTGTGGAAACGCTAGCACCCAAATCCAAAAAGCATAGCATTCATAATCTTTAATTTTAGTCTTAATAGTAGGTTCCCACTCGTCATAAAGCTTTCTAGGGATCGAAATTTCCAACTCAAGTTTGTCTTCAAAAGATTTCATCATAGCATCAACAATATGTTTTGTAAAAGCTTTATTTTGATTATAAGCATGAGGAGAATTCCACATGGATTGCAACAACGAAATACAATCTATCAAAGAGCAATTATCGTAATTAAAGTCCTTGAAATCCAAAAGAGAGGGTTCATTGCTACTTAAAGTTTTGACCTCTCCAATCCCACTTTTATCAATTTTTGCATCAAGATATATAAACTCCGAATCATTGGGACGCCTTCTAGCTAAAGTTGACTCATCTCCAGTCCCATCTTTATCAAGATTTATATTAGAAAACAAAGATTCAATAGGAGTCACATCAATCACTTTAAGATCTTCATCATTAATTAAAACCTCCGGTTTAGCAGCCATCTTATTCACTAAAGTAGCTTGATTATCAGAAATTTTACCCACTAAATTTTCAAGATGAGGAAATTGAGATTTCAAACCATAAAACTCCTTTGACATGTCATCAAGATCTTTATTAATATACTCCATCATAGATTTTTGTTCTTTAAGCTCGTTTCTAAAGAGATTATTATACTCATATTGTAAAGTCATGAAACTTTTAGCATTACTTTCAATCTCTTCCAACTTCCTAAAATAAGGATCAAAGCTCTTAGGTTGAGCCATATGGAAAATCTGGCAAATAGAAAGCAAATGAAAATACGAACGAATAAAGGGTGAATAAAAAGGCAAATCTTTTTGTGTTTTTCTGAAAATCGTTTTAGAGGCGGGGGAGAGGAAAATGAGGGGCAAATGGCAAATAATGTAATGCAAGAGATGAGAGTTTATGATGGGTACTTGGTAGGCTTGATGTAGATCTCCCCGGCAACGGCGCCAGAAATTCTTCCTGCTACTTCTTGAGCTTGAATTGGTTTTTCCCTTGAAGAGGAAAGGGTGATGCAGCATAGTAGAGATAAGTATTTCCCTCAGTTAAGAACCAAGGTATCTATCCAGTAGGAGAAACGCGCAAGTCCCCAATAGATGCACCTACACAAACAATCAAACACTTGCACCCAACGCGACAAAGGGGTTGTCAATCCCTTCACGGTAACTTGCAAAGGTGAGATCTGATAGAGATAGATAAAACTAAATAAAAGATAACTAAATATTTTTGGGTTTTTTGCTTTATAGATCTGAATATAAAAGTTTGCAAAATAATAGATCGGAAACAAGTATGATGGGAAATAGACCCGGGGGCCATAGGTTTAACTAGAGGCTTCTCTCTTGAAGGAAAATAATATGGTGGGTGAACAAATTACTGTCGAGCAATTGATAGAAAAGCGCAAAGTTATGACGATATCCAAGGCATTGATTATGCATATAGGCATCACGTCCGTGTCAAGTAGATCGACTCCTGCCTGCATCTACTACTATTACTCCACACATCGACCGCTATCCAGCATGCATCTAGATTATTAAGTTCATAAAGAACAGAGTAACGCCTTAAGTAAGATGACATGATGTAGAGGAATAAACTCAAGCAATATGATGTAAACCCCATCTTTTTATCCTCGATGGCAACAATACAATACGTGCCTCACTACCCCTACTATGTCACTGGGTGAGGACACCGCAAGATTGAACTCAAAGCTAAGCACCTCTCCCATTTCAAGAAAAACCAATCTAGTTGGCCAAACCAAACCGATAGTTCGAAGAGAGTTACAAAGATATCAAATCATGCATATAAGAATTCAGAGAAGATTCAAATAATATTCATAGATAAACTGATCATAAATCTACAATTCATCAGATCTCAACAAACACACCGCAAAAGAAGATTACATCGGATAGATCTCCAAGAACATCAAGGAGAACCTGGTATTGAGAATCAAAGATAGGGAAGAAGCCATCTAGCTACTAGCTATGGACCCGTAGGTCTGAGGTAAACTACTCACGCTTCATCGGAAGGGCAATAGGGTTGATGTAGATGCCCTCCATGATCGAATCACCCTCCGGCAGATTGCCGGAAAAGGCCCCAAGATGGGATCTCACGGGAACAGAAGGTTGCGGCGGTGGAAAAGTATTTTCGTGGCTCCCTCTGATGGTTTGGGAATATATGTGAATATATAGGACGAAGAGTTAGGTCAGGGGACACCCGAGGTGGCCATAAGGTAGGGGGGCGCCCCCCCTTGGGAGAGCCCTCCACCCTTGCCGCTGCCTCGTGGGTCTTCTGGCTTGGAATCCAAGTCTTCTGGGTGTCTTCTGGTCCAAGAAAAATTATCGCGAAAGTTTTATTCCATTTGGACTTCGTTTGATATTCCTTTTCTGCGAAGCTCAAAAACAAGGAAAAAATAGAAACTGGCACTGGGCAATAGGTTAATAAGTTAGTCCTAAAAATAATATAAAATAGCATATTAATGCATATAAAACATCCAAAATAGATAATATAATAGCATGTATCAATCAAAAATTATAGATACGTTGGAGACATATCAACCCTCACCGGAATTGTTCAGATATTGCGAGCTGTCATCTTCAGGTTCATTGTCTGGGCTCGGGGAGCGTATGATGTCGAACATGGTCTCTTCTTTGTCTCTGCAGGTATTGTCCATAGCTTAACTAATCTATAAGAAAGATAAAACAATTTAGTATTCAAATTAGAATGCAATAAATAAGAAAAACTGAATCATAGTAGATAATATGCATCTCGAATAATATCGTTATTACATCTCGAATAATCCAAATAATATGCATCATCGAATATAATCTCGAATACATCGTCTCGAATACATCTCGAGTATTATCACTAATTCATCTCGAATATTATCATATATATAACATCACGAGCTAATACAAATCGAATATTATTGAAGAATCTAGTTCAGTCGTGGTTCCTGAGGCGCGGGCGGTGGACACCCAAAGAGAAGGAACCATCACAGGATCATAGCTCAGGTGAGATCCCTGGAGAACCTGCCAGGTATTGGAGAACCTGATGTCCAACGCAACCATGTAGCGATGGACGTGCTTGTCCTCCTCCCTGACACGGCGACGTACCACCTCCAGTGGGGCCGGCTGCCTTCGCACTGAAAGTGGCCCACGCGAACGCCACCAAAGAAGCTCCGGGTTGACGACAGGAGCCCGGTTCGGCACCAAGCTGAGCGCCCCGGAAGGTAGCACCACCCAGTGACAGCCCGGCGGAGCCCAGTGATACGTCCATTTTGCATCATGTTTTCCTACTGTTATTTATATTTTTTTTATGTATAATAATGCTTTTTGGAGTAATTCTAATGCCTTTTCTCTCATAATGTGCAAGGTTCACACAAAGAGGGAGAATACCGGCAGCTAGAATTCTGGACGTAAAAAAGCTATGTCAGGCCACCTATTCTGCACAACTCCAAATGAACTGAAACTTCACGGGGAATTTTTATGGAATATATAAGAATTATTGGAGCAAATAAGTACCAGAGGGGGCCCACCAGGTGGGCACAGCCCACCTGGGCACACCAGGGAGCCCAAGCGCGCCTTGGTGGGTTGTGCCCTCCTCGGCCCACCTCCGGTTCCCCTTTTCTGGTATATAAGTCATTTTGACCAAGAAAAAATACGGAGAGGACTTTCGGGACAAAGCGCCGCCATCTCGAGGCGGAACTTGGGCAGGAGAACTTTTGCCCTCTGGTGGAGCGATTCCGCCGGGGGAACTTCCCTCCCGGAGGGGGAAATCATCGTCATCATCATCACCAACAACTCTCCCATCTTGGGGAGGGCAATCTCCATCAACATCTTCAACAGCACCATCTCCTCTCAAACCCTAGTTCATCTCTTGTGTTCAATCTTTGTACCGGAACTATAGATTGGTGCTTGTGGGTGACTTGTAGTTGATTACTATATGGTTTATTCGGTGGAAGATTATATGTTCAGATCCATTATGCTATTTAATACCCCTCTGATCTTGAGCATGATTATCATTTGTGAGTAGTTACTTTTGTTCTTGAGGTCACGGGAGAAATCTTGTTGCAAGTAATCATGTGAACTTGATATGTGTTCGATATTTTGATGGTATGTATGTTGTGATTCCCTTAGTGGTGTCATGTGAACATCGACTACATGGCACTTCACCATATTTGGGCCTAAGGGAATGCATTGTGGAGTAATTATTAGATGATGGGTTGCGAGAGTGACAGAAGCTTAAACCCTAGTTTATGCGCTATTCCGTAAGGGACTGATTTGGATCCAAAAGTTTAATGCTATATTTTGATTTCATCTTAATACTTTTCTCGTAGTTGCGGATGCTTGCGAGGGGGTTAATCATAAGTAGGAGGCTTGTTTAAGTAAGAACAGCACCTAAGCACCTGTCCACCCACATATCAAATTATCAAAGTAGCGAACACAAATCAAACCAATATGACGAAAGTGACTAGATGAAATTCCCGTGTACCCTCAAGAACGCTTCGCTTATCATAAGAGACCGTTTTGGCCTGTCCTTTGCCTAAAAAGGATTGGACTACCTTGCTGCACTTTTTTTACTGTTACCGTTACTTGCTCGTTACAATTAGCTTGCTATCAAACTACTCGTTACTTACAATTTCAGTGCTTGTAGAGAATACCTTGCTGAAAACCACTTGCCATTTCCTTCTGCTCCTCGTTGGGTTCGACACTCTTACTTATCGAAAGGACTACGATTGATCCCCTATACTTGTGGGTCATCAGGGCTCTTTTCTGGCACCATTGCCGAGGAGTGAAGCGCTCTTGGTAAGTGGAAATCGGTAAGGAAAAATTATTACTACGTGCTGAAATTTATTGTCACTTGCTACTATGGAGAACAATCCTTTGAGGGGTTTGTTCGGGGTATCTTCACATCGACCGGAAGCACAATTAGTTTCCCCTCAACCTACTGCACCTACTGAAAATATTGGTTATGAAATTCCTTCGGGTATGATAGAACAACTGCTAGCTAATCCTTATGTAGGAGATGGAACCGAACATCCTGATATGCACTTGATATATGTGGATGAAATTTGTGGATTATTTAAGCTTGCAGGTTTACCCGGAGATGAAGCTAAGAAAAAGGTTTTCCCTTTATATTTGAAGGGAAAAGCATTGGCATGGTATAGGCTATGCTATGATATTGGATCCTGGAATTGGAATCGTTTGAAATTGGAATTTCACCAAAAAAATTATCCTATGCATCTAGTTCATCGTGATCGGAATTATATATACAATTTTTGGCCTCGTGAAGGAGAAAGTATCACTCTAGCTTGGGGGAGGCTTAAGTCAATGTTATATTCATGCCCCAATCATAAGCTCTCAAGAGAAATTATTATTTAGAATTTTTATGCTCGGCTTTCTCGTGATGATCAATCCATGCTTGATACTTCTTGTACTGGTTCCTTTATGAAGAAGACTATTGAATTCAGGTGTGATCTTTTAGAAAGAATTAAACGCAAATCTGAAGTTTGGGAACTCAATGAAGGTAAAGAGTTAGGTATTAAGCTTAAGTATGATTGTGTTAAATCTTTTATGAATACCGATGCTTTTCAAAAGTTTAGCACTAAATATGGACTTGACTCTGAGATAGTAGCCTCCTTTTGTGAATCATTTGCTACTCATGTTGATCTCCCTAAGGGAAAATGGTTTAAATGTCACCCACCTATTAAAGAAGAAATTAAATAACCGGTAATAGCTAAAGATGAAACTATTATTTATAATGTTGATCCAGTTGTTCCTACTGCTTATATTGAAAAACCACCTTTCCCTGTTAGGATAAAGGAACATGCTAAAGTTTCAACTGTGGTCAACAAAAGTTATATTAGAACTTCCAAACCTACTGAACAAATCAAAGTGGAACCTAGTGTTGCTATGGTTAAAGATCTCCTAGAGGAAAATATAGATGGGCATGTTATTTACTTCTGTGATGAAGCCGCTAGAATTGCCAAACCCGATGAAAAAGATAAACATAGACATGTTGTTGGCATGCCTGTTGTCTCAGTTAAAATAGGAGATCATTGTTATCATGGTTTATGTGACATAGGTGCTAGCGTGAGTGCTATTCCTTTTACCTTATATCAAGAAATTATGAATGATATAGCACCTGCTGAAATAGAAGACATAGATGTTACTATTAAACTTACTAATAGAGACACCATCACACCACTTGGGATTGTTAGAGATGTCGAAGTCTTGTGTGGGAAAATAAAATACCCTACTGATTTTCTTATTCTTGGTTCCCCACAAGATGACTTTTGTCCCATTATCTTTGGTAGACCTTTATTGAACACCGTTAATGCTAAAATAGATTGTGAGAAACAAACTGTCGGTGTTAGTTTTGGTGATGAGTCTCATGAGTTTAATTTCTCTAAGTTTAGTAGAAAGCATCATAAGAAAGAATTGTCTAGTAAGGATGAAATAATTGGTCTTGCTTCTATTGCCGTGCCTTCAACTGATCCACTAGAACAATATTTGCTAGACCATGAAAATGATATGCATATGCATGAAAGAAATGAAATAGGTAAAAATTTCTTTGAACAACGACCTTTGCTTAAACACAATTTGCCTATTTAAACTCTAGGAGGTCCTCCTCCACCTAAAGGTGATCCTGTGTTTGAATTAAAACAATTACCAGACACTTTGAAATATGCTTATCTTGATGAGAAAAAGATACATCCTGTTATTATTAGTGCTAACCTTTCAGAACATGAAGAAGAAAGATTATTGAAGGTTCTGAAGAAGCACCGAGCTACTATTGGATATACTGTTGATGATTTAAAGGGCATTAGTCCCACTCTCTGTCAGCATAAAATTAATATGGAACCTGATGCTAAACCCGTTGTTGATCACCAATGACGTTTAAATCCTAAAATGAAAGAAGTGGTAAGAACTGAAATATTGAAGCTTCTGGAAGCAGGTATAACCCATCCTATAGTTGATAGTAGATGGGTAAGTCATGTTCATTGTGTCCCTAAGAAGGGAGGTATTACTGTTGTTCCTAATGATAAAAATAAACTTATCCCACAAAGAATTGTTACTGGCTACAGAATGGTAATTGATTTTAGAAAATTAAATAAAGCTACTAGAAAAGATCATTACCCTTTGCCTTTTATTGATCAAATGCTAGAAACACTATCTAAGCACACACACTTCTGTTTCCTTGATGGATATTCTGGTTTTTCTCAAATACCTGTTTCACAACATGATCAAGAGAAAACCACCTTTACTTGTCCTGTTGGAACTTATGCTTATAGACGTATGCCTTTTAATTTATGTAATGCACCTGCTACTTTTCAAAGATGTATGACTGCTATATTCTCTAATTTTTGTGAAAAGATTGTTGAGATTTTCATGGATGATTTTTCTGTCTATGGAACTTCTTTTGATGATTGCTTAAGCAACCTTGATCGAGTTTTGCAGAGATGCGAGCAAACTAATCTTGTCTTGAATTGGGTGAAGTGCCACTTTATGGTTAATGAAGGTATTGTCTTGGGACATAAAATTTCTGAACGAGGTATTGAGGTGGATAAAGCTAAAGTTGATGCAATTGAGAAAATGCCATGTCCTAAAGATATCAAAGGTATTCGTAGTTTCCTCGGTCATGCTGGTTTCTATAGGAGATTTATTAAAGACTTCTCTAAAATTTCTAGGCCCCTTACAAATCTTTTACAAAAGGTTGTTCGATTTGTTTTTGATGATGATTGTGTAGAAGACTTTGAAAGAATTAAGAAAGCCTTAATTTTTGCACCTATTGTTCAACCACCTGATTGGAACTTGCCTTTTGAATTTATGTGTGATACTAGTGATTATGCTATTGGTGCTGTTCTAGGACAAAGAGTTGATAAGAAATTAAATGTTATTCATTATGCTAGAAAAACTCTAGATAGTGCTCAACGAAATTATGCTACTACTGAAAAAGAATTTTTGGCAGTTGTGTTTGCTTGTGATAAATTCAGATCTTATATTGCTGATTCTAAAGTTACTGTTCACACTGATCATGCTGCTATTAAGTATCTTATGGAAAAGAAAGATGCTAAACCTAGACTCATTAGGTGGGTTCTTTTGCTACAAGAATTTGACTTACATATCATTGATAGAAAGGGAGCTGAGAACCCCGTGGCTGATAACTTATCTAGGTTAGATAATATTCTTGATGACCCACAACCTATTAATCATAGTTTTCCTGATAAATAATTAGCTGCAATAAATGTCTCTCATAACACTCCATGGTATGCTGACTATGCTAATTACATTGTTTCTAAATACATACCACCTAGTTTCACATACCAACAAAAGAAAAAATTCTTCTATGATTTAAGACATTACTTTTGGGATGACCCACATCTTTATAAAGAAGGAGTAGATGGTATTATTAGTTGTTGTGTACCTGAGTATGAACAGGGACAAATCCTATGGAAATGTCACTCCGAAGCTTATGGAGGGCATCATGCGGGAGATAGAACTGCTCATAAGGTATTGCAATCTGGTTTTTATTGGCCTACTCTCTTCAAGGATGCCCGTAAGTTTGTTTTATCTTGTGATGAATGTCAAAGGATTGGAAAATATTGGTAAGCGTCAAGAAATGCCTATGAATTATTCACTTGTTGTTGAACCATTTGATGTTTGGGGTTTTGGTTATATGGGACCTTTTCCTTCCTCTAATGGGTATACTCATATTTTGGTTTCTGTTGATTATGTCACTAAGTGGGTAGAAGCTATTCCAACCAGTAGTGCTGATCACAACACCTCTATTAAAATGCTTAAGGAAGTCATTTTCCCAAGGTTTGGAGTCACTAGATATTTAATGACTGATGGTGGTTCATATTTTATTCATGGTGCTTTCCGTAAAATGCTTGCTAAGTATGATATTAACCATAGAATTGCTTCACCTTATCACCCTCAGTCTAGTGGTCAAGTTGAACTTAGCAATAGAGAAATAAAGTTAATTCTACAAAAAACTGTCAATAGGTCCCGAAAGAATTGGTCTAAGAAATTAGATGATGCACTTTGGGCTTGCAGAACAGCATATAAAAATCCTATGGGTATGTCTCCTTACAAAATGGTTTATGGAAAAGCTTGTCATTTGCCTCTTGAGTTAGAACATAAAGCATATTGGGCAATTAAAGAAATCAACTATGATTTCAAACTTGCCGGTGAAAAGAGGTTATTTGATATTAGCTCACTAGATGAATGGAGAACCCAAGCTTATGAAAATGCCAAATTATTTAAAGAAAACTTTAAAAGATGGCATGACAAAAGAATCCAAAAGCATGAGTTTAAAGTTGGAGAATATGTTCTTTTGTAAAACTCTCGTTTCAGATTCTTTGCAGGAAAACTCCTCTCCAAATGGGAAGGATCCTATGTTATCGAGGAGGTTTATTGATCTGGAGCCATCAAAATAAATAATGACGAAGGTACCAACCCGAAGGTTGTCAATGGGCAAAGAATAAAACATTTTCTCTCAGATACGGCCATTAATGTCGAAAGCAATATTATCCAAACTATGACACCGGAAGAACACATAAAAGAAACCTTCCGGAACACTCCAGAATCGTGAAAAAAGAGGAGGTACGTGATACGGTAAGTAAACGGACTCCGAAAAATCCGCAAAAATATTTTCGATCAGTTTTGGAATATGTCAAAAATTAGGAAAATAAGAAACAACTTGGAAGGCACCCCTGGTGGGCACAAGACACCAAGGTGTGCCTGGCAAGCGCCTGGCTTGCCAGGCGCGCCCAGGTGGGTTGTGCCCACCTCGGGTACCTTCCGGACTCCGTTTTTCTTCCGTTTGCTTGTTTCCCAAGATAAAAAAAAATCTTTATATACCCCCCGAACCTATTGACCACCGTATCACGGAGAAATCTTCTGTTTTCTTTTCTTGCTATTTTCTGTCAGATCTGTTAAGCCAGGCATCATGTCTTCTCCCTCCTCCAACAACGTAGAAGAGGATGCTTGGTTGATGAAGATTGAATTGAAGAGAGAAGAACCCAAAGGAGCCTTCAAGGGGGACAAGAACAAGGAAGCTACTAGAGATCAAGCGCCGGTGGTCGAGGAAGCCTTGCCTGCTGAGGAGGAAGAGGAAGATATCCTTAAACCTTACTATGATCATCTTACCCCCACTGAGATTGAAGCTTTCCGGATCATCGAAACGGTTCGTGTTCAAAACAAGTATCTCACTCGTGAAAATATTTTATTGCAAGAGCACATCATTACACTTCGGAGCATCATCCGAAGATTGGAGTATCTCTTGAGCCTGAAAGAGAAAGACAAGCCTACTTCATCATCACCACCTCTTTCTTCATCACCAAAGGAAAATTAAGTATCGGGTATGGGCACTCCCCTTGGCTTGTGCCAAGCTTGGGGGAGGGGCCCCGGTATCGTATCACCTCCACTATCTTTTGCCTTTACTTATCTTAGTTCGATCCACAGTTATCTTTTGCTTTAGATGAATAAAAGTTTAGTTCGATCCTTTCTTTTCGAGTGTTTGCTTAGTGATCTATCCTTGTAGTCGTGTGCGAGATATATAATAAAGAGTAGTTTGAGTTTTGTTTCTTTACTTTTCTCGTTCAATAAAAAGAAAGGAAATAAATGAAAAAGATCATATACTAATCTTATGGTAAGTAATGACATCACATAAGGAAGAGTATAAGTAGAAAATTTCATTGGAGATTTACAAACATAGCATTGGTCAATGATGCAATTCATGAAAGAATTAATAAGGGAAGAGAAGATTCACATGCAAATACACTATCGTGGACATTTTTTGTGATTGTGAGCCCCCATCAAATTATTATATACCAAAATTGTTGACGTTGGACAAGGAAGACAATGTAATGATTTATGTTTGTTCATATTCATATAGAAGTTATATTGTCATAGATCCTTCAACATGTGGTGCTTGCCCCCCATCTTTGCTAGCCAAAAAATTCCGCACTAAGTAGAAATACTACTTGTGCATCCAAAACCTGTAAACCCAAATCTTGTTTTGAGAGTCCACCATACCTACCTATGGATTGAGTAAGATCCTTCAAGTAAGTTGTCATTGGTGCAATAATCCAATAAAAATTGCTTCTAAAAGTGTTAGATCATTTAGTGTAAGAGAAAATTGAGTGTTGTACGAACTTGTGATGGCAAAGAATAAAAGCAACAGACTACATAATAAAGGTTGCTATCATAAGGGGCAATATAACGTGATGTTCTTTTGCACTAAGAGATTGAGCATACAAACAAAAAGCGCATGGCAACCTCTGCTTCCCTCTGCGAAGGGCCTATCTTTTAGTTTTATGTATTTACTTTTATGCAAGAGTCAAAGTTCTTCTCTCTATTCCTTTTTATTTTCTCTTTTGGCAAGCATCATGTGGTGAGGAAAGATCTAGGAACATATATCCAGTTGGATATGGGTTGCATGAGTTATTATTGTTGACATCACCCTTGAGGTGAGTATGTTGGGTGGTGAAAACTATAAGCCCCTATCTTTCTATGTGTCCAGTTGAAACTTTTTGCTCATGTGTATGAGGTGAGTGTTAGCAATCATAGAACACTATATGATGGTTGAGTATGTGGACTTGCCAAAAAGGCTCTGATACGTGACCCTTCCTGAAAAAGATGATGAATTGTAGTTGCAAAGTTGACTGAGAACATAGTTTGTTGGTTTTCAATAGAGTTTATGCTTTATACTTCAATGTTGTGATGAATTGTTACTTGTTCATGAGAAGTCTATGATACAAGTTATATGATAAAAGTTCTATGATAAAGTTTTATGTTAAAGTTTGTTGTTGTTATAATAATATACATGATGCTTCTATGTCCGTATTTTGTTTTTATCAACACCTCTCTCTCTAAGCATGTGGACATGTTTTTCGATTTCGGTTTGCGCTTAAGGACAAGCGAGGTCTAAGCTTGGGGGAGTTGATACGTCCATTTTGCATCATGTTTTTCTACTGTTATTTATATTGTTTTTATGTATAATAATGCTTTTTGGAGTAATTCTAATGCCTTTTCTCTCATAATATGCAAGGTTCACACAAAGAGGGAGAATACCGGCAGTTGGAATTCTGGACCTGAAAAAGCTATGTTAGGCCACCTATTCTGCACAACTCCAAATGAGCTGGAACTTCACGGGGAATTTTTATGTAATATATAAGAATTATTGGAGCAAATAAGTACCACAGGGGGCCCACCAGGTGGGCACAACCCACCTGGGCACGCTAGGGAGCCCAGACGCGCCCTGGTGGGTTGTGCCCTCCTCGGCCCACCTCCGGTGCCCCTCTTCTGGTATATAAGTCATTTTGACCTAGAAAAAATTAGGAGAGGACTTTCGGAACAAAGCGCCACCGTCTCGAGGCAGAACTTGGGCAGGAGCACTTTTGCCCTCCAGCGGAGCGATTCCGTCGGGTGAACTTCCCTCCCGGAGGGGGAAATCATCGTCATCATCATCACCAACAACTCTCCCATCTTGGGGAGGGCAATCTCCATCAACATCTTCAACAACACCATCTCCTCTCAAACCCTAGTTCATCTCTTGTGTTCAATCTTTGTACCGAAACTATAGATTGGTGCTTGTGGGTGACTAGTAGTGTTGATTACATCTTGTAGTTGATTACTATATGGTTTATTCGGTGGAAGATTATATGTTAAGATCCATTATGCTATTTAATACCCCTCTGATCTTGAGCATGATTATCATTTGTGAGCAGTTACTTTTGTTCTTGAGGTCACGGGAGAAATCTTGTTGCAAGTAATCATGTGAACTTGATATGTGTTCGATATTTTGATGGTATGTATGTTGTGATTCCCTTAGTGGTGTCATGTGAACGTCGACTACATGGCACTTCACCATATTTGGGCCTAAGGGAATGCATTGTGGAGTAGTTATTAGATGATGGGTTGCGAGAGTGACAGAAGCTTAAACCCTAGTTTATGCGCTATTCCATAAGGGACTGATTTGGATCCAAAAGTTTAATGCTATGGTTAGATTTTATCTTAATACTTTTCTCGTAGTTGCAGATGCTTGCGAGGGGGTTAATCATAAGTAGGATGCTTGTTCAAGTAAGAACAGCACCTAAGCACCGGTCCACCCACATATCAAATTATCAAAGTAGCGAACACAAATCAAACCAACATGATGCAAGTGACTAGATGAAATTCCCGTGTACCCTCAAGAACGCTTTGCTTATCATAAGAGACCGTTTTGGCCTGTCCTTTGCCTCAAAAGGATTGGGCTACCTTGCTGCACTTTTGTTACCGTTACCGTTACTTGCTCGTTACAAATTATCTTGCTATCAAACTACTCGACACTCTTACTTATCGAAAGGACTACGATTGATCCCCTATACTTGTGGGTCATCACCCAGTCCCGGACATGGCGCCTCTCAAGCAGGTCGTCGCCACCAAGACGACGACGAGGATGCGGGCCGGGCATCGTCGACGCGAAAAATGTTTCTATGCAAATTTAACATTTTTTGAATGCTTGATTATGATTTTTGTAATTCTTGTTCACTTGATTTTGCAAATACATGACAATTTTTTGCAAATACAACATTAAAATATTTTTAATACATGCTCAACTTTCTATGCAAATTTTTCTATGCTTGGTCGAAATTCCTCTAACATTTCTATATCTAACATTCATCTAACATTTCTATAACTAACATTCATCTAACATTCATCTAACATTTCTATAATTAAAAGCATAAAAAACTAAAAAACATTCATCTCTAACATTTCTATAACTAAAAAATAGAAAAACAGAAAAGAATTACATATCCATATCTAACATTCATCTAACAAAAATTACATATCTATTCTATCACCATTTCTATGAACATATCTAACATTGATCTAATTAACCGTTCCAAAAAATTAAAAAAAGTAAAAAAAACAGGGCTCACAGTGAAGAGAGGAGGAGGGGATCGGGGTGGGCAGGGCGTCGACGAGGAGGGGGGCGGTGAGGGCTCGAAGAGGAGGGCCGGCGAGGAGGTCCGGCCATCGACGAGGATCGATGGCGCGACGCGCGATGCTCGGGGAGGCACGGGCGGCGTCGGGGCTCGGGGAGGAGGGCGCAGGTGGCGTCGGGGATCGGGTAGGGCGCTAGCGGCCGGCGTCGGGGGCGGCGACGAGCTCCGGTGTCGGGGGAGGTGAGACGGCGTCGGGGCAGGCGACGGCAGCAACCTGGTGGCGTCCTCTATACTGTGGTCGGCGTCGAGAGAAGCGGTGAACACTGAAAATTTTCAAGTGTTGTATATATATGCGGAGTCCTTTATTCCCGGTTGGAGCCATCAACCGGGACTAAACGTGAATTTTCACTTGGCCAATCGGCGGGAAGCCAGGCGTTTAGTCCCTGTTGGTGGCTCCAACCGCGACTAAAGGGGGGGTCTTTAGTCCCGGTTGGAGCCACCAACCGGTACTAAAGCCCTGGTGCTCGTGCAGGCGTGGTGCAGGGCAAGTTTAGTCCCACCTCGCTTGGCGAGAGGCGCCAGCACCAGTTTATAAGCCCCGCCACGGCATTGCCTTCGAGCTCCTCTCTAAAGCAGGCCTTATGGGCCTATCGAACCTGTCCTGCCCTGTGGTCCCAACTAGGCTGTGCGGGCCTGCATCTTGGCCCAACTAGTAGTTGGGTTTCTAGTCGTATGCAGGCCATGACGGCCCAGTAGGCGGTCTTTTTTTTAATTTATTTATTTTCCAGTTTTTTTTATTTTTTGCTTTATTTATTTTCTTTTGTTTCTAAGTTGTTTTTTGCTTTATTTAGAGTTTTTGAGTGAATCTATTTGCTTTAGGTCACAAAAATTATAAACTTTCTGTTAGTGCCAGTAGTTTTCAAATTTGAATAGTTTAAATTTGAATTATTTAAAATTTGTGTGAATCACTAGTTTGTGAAAAACTTTAATTTAAAAATAGATTTTGAGTGATTCTTTTTCCTGCTGTTTAATATTAGTGTGTTTTATCATAATATTCAATTTGATAATTCTTAGGTTATTTTAAATGGGTGTTTTAATCAAAAACAGATTATGTTTAGCTCTTTTCATTTTATAGCTAAAAACTCATTAAAAGCATGAAAATAGCGAATGAAGCCAGAAAGGTTGAAAATTGATGACATGGCTTTGAATGGTGCTTGTTGAACACGCAAAAAGTCTGGAGTTGAAATAAGTTTAAAAAAATGAAATGCCTTTGTAACAGATGAGTTTTCGTCTGAAACCCTGATACTTCGAAAGAGATTGTCCATTTTGTACACGTAGTGCATCCAGTTTTTGCCGTAACCCTCTCAACTTTTTAGCACATGCTATGTGGGTGAAATGATGATACCATGCCAACTTTCAACCCTTTCAGAGTTCATTTGTAGTGCTTTTCAATTTTAGGTTCATTTAGCTCAAAAAAATTATTAAATGCATGAAACATAGCGAATGAAGTCAGAAAGGGTTGAAAATTGATGACTTGGCTTTGAATGGTGCATGTTGAACAGACAAAAAGTTTGGAGTTGAAATAAGTTTAAAAAAATGAAATGCCTTTGTAACAGATGAGTTTTCATCCGAAACCCTGATACTTTGAAAGATATTGTCCATTTTGTACACGAAGTGCATCCAGTTTTTGCCGTAACCCTATCAACTTTTTAGCACATGCTATGTTGGTGAAATGATGATACCATGCCAACTTTCAACCTTTTTAGAGTTCATTTGTAGTGCTTTTCAATTTCAGGGTCATTTAGCTCAAAAAATCATTAAATGCATGAAAAATAGCGAATGAAGTCAGAAAGGGTTGAAAATTTATGACATGGCTTTGAATGGTGCATGTTGAACAGACAAAAAGTTTGGAGTTGAAATAAGTTTAAAAAAATGAAATGCCTTTGTAACAGATGAGTTTTCATCCGAAAATAGTGATACTTCGAAAGAGATTGTCCATTTTGTACACGAAGTGCATCCAGTTTTTGTCGTAACCCTCTCAACTTTTTAGCACATTATATGTGGGTGAAATGATGATACCATGCCAACTTTCAACCTTTTCAGAGTTCATTTGTAGTGCTTTTCAATTTCAGGGTCATTTAGCTCAAAAAAATCATTAAATGCATGAAACATAGCGAATGAAGTCAGAAAGGGTTGAAAATTGATGATGTGGCTTTGAATGGTGCATGATGAACACACAAAAAGTCTGGAGTTGAAATAAGTTTAAAAAAATGAAATGCCTTTGTAACAGATGAGTTTTCGTCCGAAACTCTGATACACTACTAGGGAAAACCTTATACACGGAGGTATAGCAGTAGCGGTTGTTATAACGGGGCGCTACTGCTACTTACCCATAGCGCGTGCCAACAAAGGGTGCTATAGCTATGGTGGTAGCAGTAGCGCGTCTGCAGGTAAAAGCGCTACTACTATAATTCCCACACTATTGCCGGTAGGCTAGGAATAGTAGTAGCGATCCTGAGGAAAGCACGCTACTGCTAAGTGCCTTGTAGTAGCGCATTTTTCGTATAGAGCACTATTGCTAAAAAAATTAAAATAAAATGAAAAAGAAATAGAAAAGTAAATGAAAATGAAAGTAGTAGAAAAAGGAGAAATGAAAAAAAGAAAATGTAAAGAGAAACAAAAGAAAAAGAAAAATAAAGGAGGAAGGCATAGCAGTAGCGCTTGTTCTCACAAAGCGCTATAGTTACTCTAGCAGTAGCGCGTTTTATATGCACGCGCTATAGCTACGTTCCTTAGATAAAAGCAAAAGAAAAAGGAAAATAAATAATTACTTCCTATAGCAGTAGCGCGTTTTGGTAGAAAGCGCTATAGCTAACTTAGCTATAGCGCTTTTTGCGTACCAGCGCTACTGCTATTTTGACTTAACCCCGCGTGGGCTCAAAATTTTGCTAAGTCCTTTCCCCCCTCTGCCCCCTATCCCTCCAACTCCTCTGTCGCCGCCGTCGATCGGCCTGCCCGATCGAGCACGCCCTCGACGCCGGCCGTCGCCCGAGGCCCCCCTCGACCTCACCGCTGCCGCTCGAGGCCGCCCTCGACCTCACCGTCGTCGCCCTCGACCTCATCGCCGCCGCCCTCGACCTCACCGCTGCCGCCCGAGCGCAAGCCCGCCCGAGCCGCCGACCTTAAGGCTCTCCCTCTCCTCTCCCCTTCCCTCCTCCTCTCTCTCTCTCTCTCTCCCTCTGCTAGGATGATGTTCATATGAACCCTAGATTTATTTAGGGCAGTAGGCATTTTTTTAGCATTTAGGAAAAAAGATTAGCAATTTTTTTTAGGAAATTAGCTAGGGAAAATTTTTATGAAAATGACTAAACAGTAATTCCATTTAGCTTTAAATTAACAGAGGGTATATAAATAATAGTAGCATTTAGCTTTAAATTAATAGAGGCTATAAACAAAAAATAGTAGCATTTAGCTATAAAAAATTATTTGGACTATTTGAATTATTTGGACTATGGACCTGAATCTGGTCCAAATTTCATTCAAATGAAATTTGAATTATTTGGACTATGGACCTGAATATTTTTGATGAAATTGGGTGTACGTACTAAGGTCTTGCTATGGAAATTTTGGTGAGGTCAAAAGGGTTAGAGAAAATGGAGTTCCTTTGCAATTTCTAATAAGGTCAAGTATTGTTGGAATATTTGCTCTAAAACAATTTGGATGAAAAGAAAATAATGTGTGTGTGTGAGAGAGGAATAGCTAGAACAGAATTTGGGTTCTGTCCTAGGCAGAGAAGTGTTTAGTGAGGTCATTTTGCAAAGGTTAAAGTAATTGTTGCTATATAAATGAAAAACAAGATTGATGTTATATGATATATGTCATTGATGTTCATTTGCATATTCCATTATTGTTGATTATATCTTTTCATTGAAGTGGTCATGTTATATCTTTTCATTGAAGTGGTTCGATTGTGCCCAAGTAGCCTTTTGTTGTTTGCAGGGAATGATTCCGAGTGGCCTATGTTTTGCTGGAATGTTCATTCATTTCTGTTCCTGCAAATTTCAGGCGCTCTATTTGTCCAGTTTGTAGCAAAGGTCATGCCGAAATTTTCCATGAATTTCGGCATGACTTGTGCTACAAACTAGGACATATCGAGTGCCCGGGATTTGCCGCAACGGGAATGAATCAACATTCCTGCAAAACATTGGCCTTTTTTTATGTCATTATTCGTTTTATTAGGTCTAGAATTAATTGACTAGATTTAATCATAGGAAACATGGCTAGCAACGATGAAGGACAGGGTTCTGGTGATTGCAACATCTACGCGGCGATAGACGCCTATTTGAACTTTCTCGATGAGAAACGGTTATTGTAGGGCCCACCTGTCACATCCGAGACTGAGACCGACATCGAGACTGGCGCTGAGAGTGACACCGGCACCGAGACCGGCACAGAGACTGGCGAAGCCGGTATAGATCCAAAACCAAAGAGGCAACGGCACCCAAACTAGCTCATCACTACTAGACTGGTGGTCACGGAGGTGGACGATGGCAATTTTGAGCCAAAAGAGCCTGCGGAAGCGCGCGCGTGCTACGGCAATCAAATAGGCTGCATCCTACGGGCAACCGCCACCATCAATGATGAGAAACTAAAGAAGATACTAGATATGAAGGAGTCCCTCCTAACTAAGCTGCACCAGGTATTCTTATTCCCGGGCCGGGATGAAATCAAATATAATGATCCAGATAAAGACCCGGCAATGAAGAAGATAAACAAATGCGCCATGGGCAAGTTTAGCGGCGCGTTGTCCACCTGGAAAGTAAGGGTGAAAGCAAGGATCATCGACAAAAAGAAACCCTACTCCGAGATTGTAAAGGATAATCTGACAATTACGGAAGAGCAGTTTGAAATATTCAAGGTGGCTTGCGTTGCCGAAGCTGCCAAAGAAGAGTCGGAGTACATGAAAGGGCTTCAAGACAGGAACATGTGGTGCCACCACCTCGGAAGCCGTGGTTACGCGGGGAAGAGGTCCATATGGGCCAAGGAGGACGCGGAACGCCAAAGTCTGGGCATCCCAGACTCCTTGGCGGAGTTCACCGTCCCGCAGGAGCGTGACGTCATCAGGGCCCGGTACCATTGGGACCCAGTCAAGAAGGTTTTCGAGACGGACACGGTCACGACGGAGTTCATGAGACTACTGGTAATTTTAGCTTCTGATCAATTCGACTACACGTTTAGTCATATTTGTAAATGATCCTTGTTCCTTTTGCAGAAAGAGCAGCACAGGATTGTGGCCAAAAGCGACTCGCCGTCTGAGGCGTTGGCGAGGCCCAAGTTGGACACCCCATTCAATCGGGCCTTGAACATATTGAAAGGACTCCCGGTGGACACTCGGCCGTCGTATGGACGCGTGCACGGCGTCAGAGATGGCGCCACATGGAAGAAGTACTACCGTGAGACCACGGAGGAGAGAAAGGAAAGATGGAGGTTAAATGAAGAAAACATCGACAAGAAGGTTGCGATTGCGGTTGATAACAAATCAGCCGAGACAGTCAAAGCAGTGGTAGCTGCCGCAAAAGAGGAGATTGCAACTTCGTATAGTTTCTTGGTTCCAGCTATCGTCAGTTGGACCAAGCAAAATCCTAAAAAGGATGCAGCGGACTTTCCCCTTTCCAACTTCTTGGGGAGCAGCTCGACTAGCGTTGCACCAGCACCTGCTCCTGCACCTGCTCCTGCACCGGCTCCTCCACCTGCTCCTGCACCGGCTCCCACACCTGCTCATAGCAGCCCGTCCTCTGTCTCGGACGTGCTCGGCGGTGCTTCGTCTTTGGCTGAGCTCGACGCCCTCACGGTACCTGTCACACCGGCCCTCTTCAATATATGTATAATCTCCCGTTTCCATTGCCTTCTGGATGTCTCATGTCACAGACATGTCTTTGCAGGCCTACGTAACCCCATGCACCATATTGTACACCATCAGCGGCCAGAAGGTCGACGTGGGGAAGGCGACGATAGTCAAGCCGAAGGAACAATTGTTCCACAGCCGGCCGATCCCCCCTGACGTCTTCAAGGTTTCCGTGGCCAGTGTCAAACCGGGCCACAAGAATTTGGCTCCTTCGGTACTAGGGGGAGATGAGGACGAGACCCCGCGACGGCTTGGCGATTGCAAGAGTTGGGTCCTGTTGATGGCCAAAGAGTCTGCTTCGTCTGGAGGCGGCCAGGAGCACACCCACGACCACGCAGCCTCAGCAAGGTATGAACATCAACACCCCACCTACCCAATTAGCGTCGCCTGTCGTGCCTCGTGATAGCAGACGGGGTGTGGAAGAGGCTACATTAGTCGCTGATGATGTCGCCGCCACCGAACAAGCAATGCATGATATCGATGCCATCGATGAGGATGATGATGACACTCTACAATATCTCAATACTGGCACCTATGACGACGGAGGATTGATGGCTCAGCAGTATGAGTACTCAGGGTTTGAGCGTCATGAGTCGGTGCTTGAATTGCCGGAGGATGAATGTATTATAGATGACCTTCCAGTAGCAAAGAAGCATAGGAAGAGACCGAGGAAAGGCAACAAAGCTGCTTCTATGAGCCAGCCGCCTCCGCAGCCTCGGGTTCAAGACCGTATATCTGTCATAGGTGCGGCGAAATACCATATCCCGGGTGATCCGATCCTACCTAAGGCAGTGGTAGAGGCCATATACGGCGATCTCAGGAGACTTCTTGATGATGTGCTGAGAAGAGAGAAAAGCCTGATCGCCTCGCAAAATCCAGGATACCCGCTCTACGTGGTTAACGTGCCGCATCAAAGGTTGTACGTTGACACATTCCCCGCGGAAAAGTTCTCCTTCGATTCGATTACATCTTCGACATGTTTCACTTGAAAAGGCTGGATTTTACATTTGTCCGCCTTTTTGCCTTGTACATGAACCACATCATCAGGATTGAGCAGATACCTTATATCTGTGTCGCTGACCCGTACTTCATGCACGAGGGCTTCTTGGCAGTCTGCGAAAAGCACCGTGAATACGCGAGTAACTACATCGCTGATTTCTTGGTCGGCAATAAGGACAAGGAGACGATTCTCGTGCCTTATCATCCCATGTAAGTCATCCACGGATATCCTTCCTTCGATTTCAATCATTCATTTGCACGGGTGGAGGCTAATTTGAGTTGTACTTATTTTGCGCAGCGACGGGCGCGCCGTCCTTATAATCCTTTACCCCCGATTCTCCCACGCTCTTTACTTGGACTCGTCGAAGAACATGAAGAAAAAGGATTACACCCACATCAAGTCTGTTCTCGACAGTGCTATCTTTAGCTACGGCCTACGGGGTGGAGAGATCATGCTCAAGAAGACACTAGTAGAAAAAGGGCCTAATGTGAAGCACATTAGTCCCGGTTTTTAACTGAACCGGCACTAATGGTACCAGTCCAACGGCTAGGCGGGCGGCGCTCATTAGTACCGGTTCGTGGCGAACCTTTAGCACCGGTTCGTGCCATGAACCGGTACTAAAGAGGTGGTGGCAGGTTGTTGTCAGGCTGGGGCCCCACCAGCACCTTTAGTACCGGTTCATGGCACGAACCGGGACTAGATATGCACCTTTAGTACCGGTTGGTTAGACGAACGGGTACTAAAGGTCATCCTAGATAAACCCCTTCGTCGAGCCCGAGCGCTCTGTTCTTCCCCTTTCCTCTCCTCTGTTTTCTTCCTCTTCCTCTCGAGCTCACACTCCATTTTTGCCAAAATTTGTAAAGATTTGAAGGCACCCCATCCATCCAAGTCGCTGCCCCCGTCGCGCGCCGTCCCCCGTCACCGCCGCGGCCCGTCCCCGTCGCGCCGTCCCCGTCGACTCGCGCGCCGCCCCTGTCGCCGGCCCGTCCCCGTCGCCGTCCCCATCGACTCGCCGCCCCCCGTCGCCGCCCCCGTCGCCTCGCCGCCCCCGGCCCGTCGCCCCGCTGTGAGACCCCCGCCATGGCCGGCCGCCCTCCCAAGCCCGCACACACACACATGTACATGTACACACACACACACACACACACTTAGATGTTATATTTTTAGTTTTTAGCTTTTTCTATTTTTCTGTTTTTTAGTTTTTTATACAAAGGTTTTAGATGAATTAATTAATTAGATTAATGTCAAATGTCAATGGTTTTAGATGAATTAATTAATTAGATTAATGTCAAATGTTAGATGAATTAGCTAGATATATTAATGTTAGATGAATTAGTTTTTTATACTTTTAGTTAGATGAATTAGATATATTAATTAATGTTAGATGAATTAGTTTTTTATACTTTTGTCAAAATGTTAGATGAATTAGCTAGATATATATATAATGTTAGATTGATTAGCTAGCTAGATATCATATGTCAAAGTTTGAATTTTGACATATGCAACGATATTTGATCGTCGACATATGTCAAAGTTTGCATATAGAATTTGTATATAAGAAATGACAATCCAATCATTTAAAAAATGTTACATTTGCATATAGTATTTGTTCTCGACGTCAACGATGCCCGGCCTGCATCCTCGCCGTCGACCCGTTCGCGACGACGTCCTGCTTCAGAGGAGCCATGTCCGGGACTGGGCTCCGCCGGGCTGGCACTGGGAGGTGGTACCTTCAGGGGCGCGCCGCTTGGTGAGGAACCCAGCCCTGGGTCCCATCGTCGACCCGGAGCTCCTTTGGTGGCGTTCGCGTGGGCCACTTTCGGTGCGGAGGGAGCCGGCCCCGCCGGAGGTGGTACGTCGCCGTGTCAGGGAGGAGGACAAGCACGTCCGTCGCTACATGGCTGCTATGGACGTCAGGTTCTCCAATACCTGGCAGGTTCTTCGGGGATCTCACCCGAGCTATGATCCTGTGATGGTTCCTTCTCTTTGGGTATCCACCGCTCGCGCCTCAGGAACCGCGAGTGAACTAGATTATTCGATAGTATTCAATCTATATTAGCTAGCTAGTGATGTATTCGATAATATTCGAGACGATGTATTCGAGATTATATATATTATTCGATAATATTCGAGACGATGTATTCGAGATTATATATATTATTCGATAATATTCGAGACGATGTATTCGAGATTATATATATTATTCGATAATATTCGAGACGATGTATTCGAGATTATATATATTATTCGATAATATTCGAGACGATGTATTCGAGATTATATATATTATTCGAAAATATTCGAGACGATGTATTTGAGATTATATTCGATGATGCATATTATGTACTATGATTCAGTTTTTTCCTATTGATTGCATGCATGCATTGTAATTTGAATACTAAATTGTTTTATATTTCTTCTGGATTAGTTAAATAAAAGCTATGGACAATACCGGTAGAGAAGGAGAGGAGGCCCTGTTCAACATCATACTCTCATCCCCTCGCGCAGATGAGTTTGAAGAAGATGACGGCTCGCAATATCTGAACCCTACCAGTGAGGGTATGATATTTGATGAAGACGAACGAATAGATGAAGTCCAGAACTATGAATATGATGACGAAGAAAATGTTGATCTTGAAATAACAAAGACCGGCGAGGTATATTTATATAAGCAGGCATCTCGTGATCATCACATGTTTTAAATGATTTGTATATATATTAACGAATCGATCTTTGTTCTTTCAGCCCTCCGGATCGAGCAAATCTTCTACAGGCAGCAGAACAGTGCGAGGCCCGGCCAAAAAGGTGAAGGATGGCGTAAAGTACAACATCGATGCCATCAAACCTAATGGCAAACCAAGCGAGCCTAAGAAGAATGCGGGCAAGTTCGTTCATCAGTGCGGAGTTCTTGTGAAGGACCAAATCCCGATCTCCATTCAAGAATGGAAAAAGCCAGCAAAGGAACGTCCAGATCTTACTTTTGTTGACCAAAGAGCAAAAGATCTGCTTTGGGAATCTCTCATGTCACATTTCACCCTACCAGATCATTTCACAGATGCAGATGTGCAGAAAGTCAAGGACGCTGCTCTGAGGAAGATGGCGGTTGCATTCAAGAACCACATGAAAAGTATATGGGCCAAGTACGTCGAAGGAGGAAAGAAGACTCCAGAATTCACGGGAACACTGGAGAAGCAAAGAGATCACTCGCCCGCTTTCGTGAAATTCAAGGAATCGGAATTAGCTAAGGAACGGTCGAGAATTAACAAGCTCAATGCTGCGAAAAAGGAGCATTACCATAGGCTGGGGCTAGGTGGCTACGCGGTGGCTCGGCCTAAGTGGGATAAGGCTAAGCAACAGATGGTGCATGCAGGGGTCATTCCAGTTACATTGAGCTGGCCCCCCAGGTGCAGGACTTGGTTCTATGTGCATGGGGGGACGTTGGACCCAAAGACAGGCAAGGTTTTGGAGAAGGCAAGTCTTAAAGGAGAAGACCTCAAACTACTTGTTGAAATAGAAGAGGCTCGAATGGGGGTGTTCACGCCCAAAAGAGAGAACGACGAGCTTACGCGCGCCTTGAGAAATCCTGAACACCCGGGGAGAACACGAGGCAAAGGCGTTGTTCCGTGGTATGAGGGGTTTGAGGA
This sequence comes from Thinopyrum elongatum, assembly GCA_011799875.1. Taxonomy (NCBI): domain Eukaryota; kingdom Viridiplantae; phylum Streptophyta; class Magnoliopsida; order Poales; family Poaceae; genus Thinopyrum; species Thinopyrum elongatum. The sequence continues at coordinate 588,423,168 of CM022299.1, read as the reverse complement.
CTGGAACGCCGACTACAGAAGCCGTGCGAGAAAGAAGATGGAGGAGGAGAAGAAGAGGAAGCTGGAGGAGGAGCAGAGGAATCAGGAAGCAGAATGCCTTCAAGGCCTAGAATCAGCGTACGCAGAGTTGGCACTCCAATTCCAGTGGCAGCAGCAGCAGATCGACTCACTTAGCCAGGAAAGGGGGTCTCAGCAGCAGCAGCTAGCAGATCCAGCATTGGATAGCACCGTCCCATCCATGCCGAGAAGCAGCGTGGGTTCCGCCCCGGGCGAGGCACTGCTGGATAGATACCCTATGGATGACATCATGGAAAACACTAATTGTGAGCTACACTTCAAAATGAAGAACATATCCATGAAGGTGGCGGACGCCGTTGCTTATACAAATCCCCCTGAAGCAGCCTTCCATTGCAACCCGATTCCAGCTGGCTATGCTTGCGTCGTGGTAGATGAAGTGGTGGCACAATATTCGGGGCTAGAGCTTGACATTCCTGGAGGTGACGACGAGCACACACTGGGAGAGGCCATACATCATATCATTCTATGGAGAAAGTATTGCATCATCTTTCCAAGGCCACCGACACCGCATCAGCCGACTCCACCAAGTCCGCCACCGCGTCAGCAGACTCCCGCTCCTCCAAGTCATCAGGCACCGCCTCAGCAGAGTCCTGCTCCTTCAAGTCCGCCAATGCGTTAGTCCACTCCTCCTCCTCCAAGTCCGGCACCGCGTCAGCCCACTCCTCCTCCTCCATGTCCGGCACCGCGTCAGCCCACTCCTCCTCCTCCATGTCTGGCAACGTGTCAGCCCACTCCTCCTCCTTCAAGTCAGGTACCGCGTCAGCCATCTCCGCCGCCTCAGCGGACTACGCCGCCTAAGCAACAGCGGAAGAGAGCCGCCGCAGCTATGGTGGCTAGCGGTACAAGTACAGGTACAGGAGGCAAGAGATTCCAATTTGGTCCAAGCATCACGCCTCTTCCGAAGAGGCCTTATGACCTGACTGAGGAGGAAAACAAAGCAGAAGTGCAAGCCCAAGTGAGGGCCCATTTTGGACAGAAACCGCCACCGCCCCCAAAGGATAAGAGACCTGAGCAAGTCATTGACCACTTTATTCGTATGGCTGAACCACCAGCTCCCAAGCCTATTGACTCAGACTATGAGCGCCAAATCAGGAAGGCGTATCAAGCACAAAAAAAGAAGGAGTCGACCTCGAGCTCAAGCTCCAGCCAAGCAGCTGCCAAAAAAAGCGGGAAAACTGTTCCCCAGCTGGGAGAACAGGCGGTGCAATCGATCCTCCCACTCATTGTACCAACACATGCGAGTACCGGCGCCGATCAGCTGGTAATAACCGATGCTCATAGAAGGATGGTTGAAGAGGCCGGTATCACTGTTTATCAACTCCTAGAGATAGAGCCCATGGATATGATTAGAGAGGAGGACATAAAACGGAAATATGCCCGCGGCGAACCTATGGTCAAGCCTGAGGAGGTCAAGAAGCTCTCAACAAGAATGTATGAATTGCATGAATGGTACATGAAAATTGCCAAGACTACCAATCGAGAGTCCCTCATGGTGAAAGTCAAGCGAGAGTATTACTACCATGGGAAAGATCTGTATGTTGAGTTTACAGAACTGTTTCAGTTATTCAGTCAAGACGCACTCGACAAATCTATCGTCAGTTGCTATTGTCTGTAAGTGATTTATTTCTGTAATTTAAGTCTCAAGCTGCTAGCTGTAGTGCTTGTTGATCATTACCTGTAATTATCCTCACTATATTCTTTTCTGTGGTATTATGCAGGATGAAGATCTATGAAATGAAAAAAGCTGGACGCTATGGCATTGGGTTCATTGAACCAAATACCATTAATGAAGAGACAAGGACGCGTCCATGGGAACGAAAAGACACAGAGAAAAGCTTGCTAGAGTTCTTGAAGCTCCTAAATACCAATCGAGATATACTACTTCCTTACAACTTCGGGTGAGTCTCACACTGTCTTATACTACAAATTCTGTTTTTGCTTACTAGCTAGATGTTAATAAGTGTATAGGGTTTAGGGTAGTTGATGAGTGTTAGTCACATGCCCACTTAATTTATACATGCAAACGTGTCCGCATGCAGTTTCCACTGGATGTTGTTAATCATTCAAGTTGAAGATGGAAAAGTTGAAGTACTGGACTCACTACTTAAACCAGTTACTGAGTACGAAATCGTGAAGGGGATAGTCAACAGGTAATTTCAATCATTATCGAACTATACATGTCGGCCTCTTTAGTTCGTCATTTCCTGATATCAACTAATTAATAACTCATTTATTTATTTTCTTTGCCGGCGGGCAGGGCTTGGGAAAAGTTCATCAAACAGGTTCCAGGCACTTGGAAAGAAAAGATGAAATGGTATCGACCCAAGGTAATTAATTAAGTAGTACTAGCTAGCAACCATCTCTTTAATTCTAGTTTCAATACCATTAATTATCATGCTTGATTAATTATTATCTGATTGAATTCTATTCTCGTAAAGGCCATGAAGTAGGCGTGGGGGACTGATTTATGTGCATACTACGTTTGCGAGAACATTCGCATGATGGCGTCCGAAAGGAGCAGATCTGATAGACAGATATGGGTACGTTTGCCAGAATACTATTCACAATTTTTACATCATTATCGATATCTAATATATATACACACAACTAATATATGCATATTTGATCTCCTTCTCTAAAGTTCAACGAGATGCGGGATAAGCTCCTACCAGCGGATCGCGTAGGAGCAATTCAAGAGGAAATAGCGGGATTTTTGCTCGACCACGTCATAGATCCCAAAGGAGAATTCCATTACCCGCTACCGCAGTAATGCCTCCATGTAGGAGAAATTATATATACCAAATTGCATATATACATGTGTATGTGTGAATGGTCGTGCGAGACATTCGATGATATATATATATATATATATATATATATATATATATATATATATATATATATATATATGATCGGTTCTACGAGAAATTCTATTTATATATATGCATAACTTGTACAATATGTAGTATCGTAAAATACCAGCAAATGAAAAAGAATTAAATGGAAAACACAAAATTAAAGGAAAAATAAATCATAAACCCAAAACCCCCCAAACCTTTTAGTACCAGTTGGTGTTACCAACCGGTACTAAAGGTCTTCCAGCCCCCGGCGCTGGCTCGTGCCACATGGTGGCCCTTTAGTGGCGGTTCATGTTGAACCGGTACTAAAGGGGGGGGGACCTTTAGTCCCCACCCTTTAGTGCCGGTTACAGAACCGGCACTAAAGGGCCTAATGAACCGGTGCTAAAGCCCGGTTCTGCACTAGTGAGACAAGGAACCACGTGCCCGCCTTCGACCATAAGACCGACTTCTGCTGCATCCAGCAACCGAGTGGTACTCTCAGTGATGGATTCTATGTCCTCCACCACATGCTGGAGTACAGACGGGATCAGCAGAACCTTCGCATGTCACCTAGATCCGGCGATGCCCATATTCTGCAATGGGCAAAGAACCTAGGAGATATCCCAGATCATCTACTCCGAGCTAAGTTCTATCACATCCAGCTTGAACTTGCCCAAATCATCATGAAGGAGTTCCTCGAAAAAACAGGGATGTTCGACGAAGAAGGGCAAATGTCGCGGGAAGATGTCCGAACACGCGTAGCCACTTAGCGTCTCGACCTGAAGCCTTTCACTATGCTCGGGGACTATCTCCCGGACTTGGATGGATGGCACGACATGTTGGAGTGATTGACGATATATGACAATGTGTCCGTTTAGTCCATACTTTCTCTATGACGAAACATTGAATTATGCACGATGAAACTTTATTTGTGATGTAATTAAACCGTCCTCCTCAACTAGCGAAGATCACTCTAGTTAGGGCATTTTGGGTACGATGAACTTTGTTATTTATGCTTATGATATGTTGCTTCTATTTTTGCCAAGTATGTCTCTTTCTGTTGCTCAACTATATATGTTGCATATCATCGACTCATGTGACGATGCAGGTGCATTGATCATTGATGGCGAAGAAGTGCTACGCTAGGAGTATACGACGAGTGGCCAGAGTGTCAGGCCTAGGTGTACCGGTTTCCGAGCGACAGCCAGTAGTTAGTTTAGGTTCACGCTAGTGCGAGAGAGGGATACGAACTGATGCCTCAAGAAGTACTACATTATGTATGATGAGACATGTCATGTAACTTGTATAGCTATATCGTGATTATGATGTGACGACATGATTTGTGTTGGATAATATGATGACACTATTATGTGTATGCTATGATGAGCATATTGCATGTTTATGATATGATTAGAATACTGTATAAAACCTGTACCAAAACATCGCAAATACGTAGCAAAAAAAAGATATGAGAAAATATAGTAGTAGCGCTCTTTAGCGCTGGACAGGAAAACGCTACTGCTAAAGCACTTAGCAGTACTGCTAAACGTTAGCTGTAGCGCCATATGAGTAGCGCGGGTACCCGCGCTACTGCTAGGCTTTTCCCTAGTAGTGATACTTCGAAAGAGATTGTCCATTTTGTACACGAAGTGCATCCAGTTTTTGTCGTAACCCTTTCAACTTTTTAGCACATGCTATGTGGTTGAAATGATGATACCATGTAAACTTTCAACCTTTTCAGAGTTCATTTGTAGTGCTTTTCAATTTCAGGGTCATTTAGCTCAAAAAATCATTAAATGCATGAAAAATTGCAAATGAAGTCCTACATAATGCATAAAATAATTTGTTTGGACATAATATTTCTTCGCGTTTCAAATGCCAAAACACATAAGTACCCTAACTATTACAAAGATTCCCTCCGGTTTGTCCGAAGTGGGACTTTCCAGAAATATAAGTCCGGAAACTCGCTAGAGAAGAAAGTGATGACGGTGAAGCCGGTCACATCCCAGAGTGGGATCTTGGGGTATAAAACTTTTTCTTCGCGTGTGTCCCTTTGCCCCATAACCATGGACAATATTCATCATTTAACAGGATGCTCGGGTTAATATTCACTGTGAAGGGAGCAATTTCATGAAACTTTTCATAATCTTCTGACATGTCTGTCTTGTCCTCCACTCCCATGATGTTTCTTTTACCTAATAGAACTATGTGGCGCTTTGGCTCATCGTATGATGTATTCGCTTCCTTATCTTTTCTTTTTCTCGGCTTGGTAGACATGTCATTCACATAGAAAACCTGCGCCACATCATTGGCTAGGACGAATGGTTCGTCTGCATACCCAAGATTGTTGAGATCCACTGTTGTCATTCCGTACCGCTGGTCTTCCTTTACCCCGCCTCCTGTCAGATTGACCCATTTGCACCGAAACAAAGGGACCTTCAAACCACGTCCATAGTCAAGTTCACATATCTCCTCTATGTAACCATTATATGTGTCCTTTGGCCTATTGGTGTTTGCTGCATCAAATCGGACACCACAATTTTGGTTTGTGCTCTTTTTATCTTGGGCGGTCGTATAAAATGTATTCCCATTTATCTCGTACCCTTTGAAAGTCAATATAGTCGAAGATGGTAACTTGGATAGCAAGTACAGCTCATCTGCAACAGTGTCATCATGCATGAGACGTGTCTGCAACCAACCGGCGAAAGTCCCTATTTGTTCACGTGTAATCCAGTTGTCAGATTGCTCCGGGTGTTTGGAGCGTAGAATATTCTTGTGTTCCTCGATATACGGAGCCTCCAAGGCGGAATTTTGTAGAACTGTGTAGTGTGCTTGCGCCCAAGAATGCCCGTCCATACATATTACTTGGTCCCTTCCTAGCATGCCTTTTCCACCCAGTCTGCCCTCATGTCACGATTCAAGAACACCAATCGGCTTAAGGTCAGGAATAAAGTCAACACAAAACACAATGACCTCCTCTGTTTCATGGCCCTTGGAGATGCTTCCTTCTGGCCTATCACGGTTATGAACATATTTCTTTAAGACTCCCATGAACATCTCAAAGGGGAATATATTGTGTAGAAATACAGGACCCAGAATGGCAATCTCTTCGACTAGGTGAACTAGGACGTGCGTCATGATATTGAAGAAGGATGGTGGGAACACCAACTCAAAACTGACAAGACATTGCACCAAATCATTCTGTAACCTTGGTATGATTTCTGGATCGATTACCTTCTGTGAGATTGCATTGAGGAATGCACATAGCTTCACAATGGCTAATTGAACGTTTTTCGGTAGAAGCCCCCTCAATGCAACCGGAAGCAGTTGCGTCATATGTGCGTCATGAGACTTTAAGTTCTGGAACTTTTTCTCTGCCATATTTATTATTCCCTTTATATTAGACGAGAAGCCAGACGTGACCTTCATACTGAGCAGGCATTCAAAGAAGATTTCCTTCTCTTCTTTGGTAAGAGTGTAGCTGGCATGACCCTGATACTTCTTTGGATGCATGCTATCTTTTCGGTGCAAACGTTGCTGGTCCACCCGTGCCTCCGGTGTATCTTTTGTCTTCCCATACACGCCCAAGAAGCCTAGCAGGTTCACGCAAAGATTCTTCATCACGTGCATGACGTCGATTGCAGAGCGGACCTCTAGGTCTTTCCAATAGGGTAGGTCCCAAAATATAGATTTCTTCTTCCACATGGGTGCGTGCCCCTCAGTGTCATTTGGAACAGGTTGTCCGCCAGGACCCTTTCCAAAGATTACTTTTAAATCCTTGAACATATCAAGTATATCATCACCAGTACGGTGGCGAGGCTTCTTCCGGTGATCTGCCTTATCTTTGAAATGCTTGCCTTTCTTTCTTAAGAGATGCTTGATCGGAAGAAATCGACGATGTCCCAGTTACACATTCTTCTTACATTTATCCAAATATATACTGTCGGTATCATCTAAACAGTGCGTGCATGCGTGGTATCCCTTGTTTGTCTGTCCTAAAAGGTTACTGAGAGCAGTCCTAGCATTGGTGGTTACAAACAGCAACGCATGTAGGTCAAATTCCTCATGTTTGTGCTCATCCCACACACGTACACCTTTTCCATTCCACAGCTGTAAAAGTTCTTCAACTAATGGATTTAGGTACACATCAATGTCGTTGCCGGGTTTCTTAGGGCCTTGGATGAGCACTGGCATCATAATGAACTTCTGCTTCATGCACAACCAAGGAGGAAGGTTATGGATACATAGTCACAGGCCAGGTGCTATGATTGCTGCTCTGCTCCCCAAAAGGATTAATGCCATCTGCACTTAAACCAAACCATACGTTCCTTGCATCATCTGCAAAGTCCTCCCACTTTCTCTCGATTTTTTTCCACTGCGACTCATCAGCGGGTACTCTCAACTTCCCATCTTTCTTACGGTTTTCTTTGTGCCATCGCATCAACTTGGCATGCTCTTTGTTTTGGAACAAAAGTTTCAACCGTGGTATTATAGGAGCATACCACATCACCTTGGCAGGAATCTTCTTCCTGGGGCGCTCGCCCTCAACATCACCAGGGTCATCGCGGCTGATCTTATAGCGCAACACACCACATACCGGGCATGCATTCAAATCCTCGTACTCACCACGGTAGAGGATGCAGTCATTAGGGCATGCATGTATCTTCTGCACCTCTAATCCTAGAGGGCAGACAGCCTTTTTTGCTTCATACGTACTGTCGGGCAATTCGTTGTCCTTTGGAAGCATCTTCTTTAACATTATCAGCAACTTTTCAAATCCCTTGTCAGATACACCATTCTCTGCCTTCCATTGCAGCAATTCCAGTGTGGTACCCAGCTTTTTCTTGTCATCTTCGCAATTTGGGTACAACAATTTCTTGTGATCATCTAACATCCACTGCAACTTCAGCTTCTCCTTTTCACTTGCGCAGTTTCTCTTTGCATCGGCAATGGCCCGACCAGGATCATCAGCGGGCTCATTTGATGCCTCTTCTTCAGCTTCTTCTCCCATTGCCGGCTCAGCATCTTCCCCCATTGTTGTACCATCGTATTCAGGGAACCCATGGCCAGGATAGCTGTCATCATCCTCTTCTTCTTCATTCTCTTCCATTAGGACCCCTCTTTCTCCATGCTTGGTCCAACAGTTATAGCCGGACATGAAAACGGACGTAAACAGGTGGATGTGAATGGTTCTTGAGTTAGAGTAATTGTGATCAGTCTTACAGACAGCACATGGACAACACATAAAACCATCCACCCGCTTGTTTGCCTCAGCCGCAACCAGAAAAGTATGCACGCCATTAATGAACTGGGGAGAGCATCAGTCATCGTATATCCATTGTAGGCTCATCTTCATTACACAACACCAAAAAGACCAAATTAATACAAGTTCATACATAAAGTTCATACACACTTATTGTCATAAAACAACATACAAACTCTCTAGCTAAACCATTTAAATGCAACAACAAATGCGATCAAGATCGCAACTAAGCTAACAATTGATCCAACAGCATAGTGATACGAAGCCTCTTTATTAACGGCATATTTTATAATCTTTGTAATCTTCAAGCGCATTGCATCCATCTTGATCTTGTGATCATCGACGACATCGGCAACAAACAACTCCAGTTTCATCTTCTCTTATTCAATTATTTTCAATTTTTCTTTCAAATAATCGTTTTCTTTTTCAACTAAATTTAACTTCTCGACAAGAGGGTCGGTTGCAATTTCTGGTTCACATACCTCCTAGATAAAAATATCTATGTCAACTTGATGGGCATAATTGTCATAAACACGAAATGCAACAAATAGTTATAAAAGAGAGTATATACCACATCCGAATTATAAACCGGACGAGGGCCGACGGGGACGGATATCAAAACCATGCCACTATGTATAACAAACAACCATACATGTAAGAAAATTATAGAAGTAACTATCTATATCACACAAACATGATTTTTTTTATAAAAAGGATAAGAACAAGAGGCTCACCAAGGTGGTGCCGGCGACGGGACGGTGCGGGCGATCGATGGTGTTTAGGACGGGGACGGGAAGGCACTAAGTAAACCACACCTACACATGCAAACTAAGAAGTAAATTTGAGCTCAAATTGCATATAAATCAAATAAACTCCCACATATAATTACTCCCAAACTAAAACCCACAAATCACTATACTTATAGAGCATTGCAAGAGCTAATCTAGCAATGAGAGATGAAAGGACAAAGTCGCTGACCTTTGTGAACACTTACAATGATTGGGTGCCTTCAAATCTTGACAAATTTTGGCAAAAATGGAGGATGAGCTCGAGCAAGAGGGGAAGAACAGAGGGGAAAAATAGACAGCTTCGGCTCGGGCTGGACGAAGCACTATATATAGTGATCTCTTTAGTCCCGGTTGGTTATACAAACCGGGACTAAAGGTGTGCCTCTAGTCCCGGTTTGTGACACGAACCGGGACTAAATGTGCTCGTGGGGCCCAAGCCTGACACAAGCCTGCCACCACCTCTTTAGTCCCGGTTTGTGACACGAACCGGGACTAGAGGCACGCCACGAACCGGGACTAATGATGCCCGCCCCCTAGCCGTTGGAATCGGGACTAATGGTCACATTAGTACCGGGCCGTTATCAAACCGGGACTAATGGGGCTCACGTAAAGTCGTTTTTCTATTAGTGACAGTCATAGAACACTAGGTGTTGCAGTCATGTAAGTTTGATCTTAAGAACCTCTGTTCATTTCAAATATTCAATAGAAGAACCTGAAGGTGTACTGCGAGATATTCAGTCAAACTGCACTGAATCTACTAAACTTGACCGCACTGTATATAACATATTGCCTTATAAAACCTTGTCAGTAATCAAGATTTTCAGGTAACGATCAGGTCAGTAGTGCATAAATACTTTAAAAGACGGCCATGTAAAAATGACAAGCAACAACTGGGAGAGAAATAACTGACAGTACAACTTGTACATTTGTGTTCTTGACAGGGATGGCTCAACCGATAAGACAAGGTACCCATGCTGAATGTTGGTTGTGTTATCCACTTTTGGTAAAACTGAATTGTATTTTCCAATTTTTATTTCCTCAAAGCTGTAATCCACCCATCAATCACTATTCACTACTGGTAGTTCTAAGGGAAAATTTGATAGATCACAATAGATGAAGTTTTACCAGGAACCAGGCATCCAGAAGAAGAAAAGGTGGTCATGCGATGTCCACAAACTCCGCAAAAATGGTATTCCATTTACCAGGAACCTGATGAATCGTTAGCTGAAGCACTGATTCAGTTAAAGATACCACCATCCATTTTTCTATGCATGGTACTAATTAATAACTAAACCTCGGCAGCTCAGTTTATATTGCATCTTGATTTTTGTTTTCTTCAGTTTACTCATCCGAAACATCACACAAGAATATCAAAGATTAGCCGCTCTTTAAAAAAATTAGATTGGCAAACGATTGTCTAACTGTATGTTTTTGACCCGCTTCCAAAAGCAAAGGTTAAAAAGGTGGGAGACCATATATTCTCGCTGATTAGCCACATCTCAACATGCACAGTTGTCACTTCCTTCAACATGGAATGTTATCGACACATGCATAGATTTCATGCAACTATGTCGTAGTGAAATCTTTGTGACTAAATTTTATATATGTATATAAGCAAAGAAGCTAGTAGGCTCATAGTGGATCTAATCCGTACAAATTGCAGCTCATGAGGATACAAACATCTAGGATGTTAAGAAGCACCAGCCCACTAAACAGCCTTCAGATGAATGACGGAGCATTGACAACATAACCCTCTAGTGTTGGGAAGAAGGTATGCGGGACAAGAGTTTGCTTGAGCTGAAGATAAGTAGCATCGACTTCTTTGCGATGTAATGTGGAGACCAACTTGCCATCCATACCAACCCGAAGTAGCCAATCGGTACATTTGACGAGCACGAGCAGCTCACCATCCCCAGGCACGACCACCACATGCAAATTCAAACAACCGTCATAATTGTCGCATTGCACCCTGATCTCCGCAACTGGTAATTCAACCCGGCAATTGAAGATCCAGACCTCCTTTTCGTAGTCTTGCAACATCCAAATATCAATGGTTGTCTCAAGATCTATGATGGCCATGCCGAGCTTGCCATCTATCTCAAACAGGTTAGCGTAGTCAGTAACAACAGGAACACGCATCTGCCGGAACAACTCAGATGTGGTATCGAACACCATTATCATCTTGCTTTCGCTGTCATCATTGGACGGGAACCAATGCAGGTTACCGCGGAATAGCACAGGAGGGTCTAATTCCATCATAATTCCAGTTGAAATCGCATCTGGCCACCCGACATTCCTCTTCTGCTGGCCGGAGCCCAACGACAAGACTTGGCATGCATGAGCTGGCTCATTGCCTGGGTTACGCTCGTACGAGTAGAGCAGTAATCTGTACTCGCCGGTCGGGGTGTGAGGGTACATTGCCAGGAGCGTCCAGTGATGATTCGGAGGCGGCGGGAGGGGAGCATACTCACGTGTTGCTGGATTGCAGATGAACAAGTGGTAGTCGTCGATGAAGAAGACGAGGAGGCCATCACAGGAGGCAACCTGCAGGCGAGAGTAGGCGTTATCGTCACCCAGATTCAACAAGGCGACGGACTGGAGCCGGTCAGGGGCGGCCAGCCCTGGCCGATGGTCGAAGCAACAGATGTCTATGGAGTCGTTGTCGAGGTCTAGATAACTGCCGTTATCGAGGAGGGGGAGGGCGGGCTGGCGGTCGTGGTGTGCGAGGAGAAATTTTCTGGTGGAGGTGACGCTGCGCCAGGCGCGGCAGACAGCCTTGCCCATGGTGGCTGGCTGAGAGCTGTCGATCTGTCCCACGAGCAAAGCAGGACAAGTTGTGACGGCGGCGGAGGTAGCTAGGTCTTCCTCTTTCGCAGGAGGAGTTGTGAGGGTATGAGATACGATCCAGCAAACCCGCTGGCTGCTATATATATAGCCAGTTTTTCTCTCCGACCCGTAGTGGAATAAGGATAGGATCCGGTCCAGGACCACGCATCGCGTACATAATTCTCATATGGAAAGAGTGAGGCGACCGACCTCGCTCGTGTGTGTGCGTGCGCGGTCGCCTATGTGTCTCATTGCCCATCCCGTCTCCGAGTCGGACTTGGTGTACCTGTGTCGTCGTGCTCCAAGGGATCCATGGATTGGATTATTTAAGGGCAACTTCAATGTGCCGATGCAAACTGTCCGCTTTTTGTCCGCGCATGATCCATTTCAGGTATAAATTTGAGCCGGGTTTGTGTCGGCACGGACACGGCCCGGACGCGCACGGCGCCCGCCCTTGTCCTCCCCTGGCCTGCCAGTCGATGGCACATTGGACATTCCCCCTCTCTCCCATCGACAGCCAACACAACCTGGCCACCCCGCCCTCGCCGCGGCTGCCCAGTTCCGTTGGCCGGGCCGCCACCCACACCCACATAGCTCCCCCAGCAGCACGCCGCACCCGATGGCCGTTCTTTTGCCGCCATCATAGCGCCCCGATGTCCACGCCACCTCCTCGCCTCCGCCAGCAACGCTCCAAGCGTGGCTACCTCGCTCGCCGGTCGCCTCCACGGTCGTCTCCACGCCGATAGGTCCGCTTCCTGGTCTGGGAAAGACACGGGGCTCTTCACTGGCCGGCTTCTTTCGCCACGCCCGCAAGGTGTTCGACGTTTCGCCCCCAAGGTATAAACGGATAGTGGCGATGAGTACTTTTTCAACGACTTCATTTGCGATTCGTATGATTCGTTTTCCGACGAAGAAGACATTGTGGTTGCTGTTTTGGTCGTCCATGTCCACATTAGTAGGCAGCGACCGATGTTTAGGGGCTCGATCCCGGGGCATACTACGGCGTTGAATCAAGCTAGAATCCAACTCTCAACGGCGGCCAATATTTGTATTTGGTTGGATTATGTGAACTTTGGGCAATGTTTCTGATATGTATGCAAAATGCGCAAAAATATGGCCGCGTGGACGAAAATGCGTCGGCGCGTTGGGCCTACTGCCTACCCAAAACATGGAAGGGGGCGGAGAAAGCACAAAACACCGATCTAGACGGACGAAAAGAGGACAAATTCCGCGTCCGTTTGCGTCGGCGCGTTAGAGTTGCCCTGACATCTGCAACGACTATGATATGTGTGTGCAACGGTCGAACGGCGCTCACAGTAGTCACGATGGCGGCGCGACACAACGACGTATGTATACGTCCAGGTGAGACCTTGGTGCCACCTCCCCCGACCTTGGCCCCAACCGGACCACCTCAGCCTCTCCGACCTCAGGGCTCACCTCCTGCCTCCCTTTCAACTCGTTCTTGAGCATCATACGCACCTCACCGCCCAGATCCTCATCTCCCCTCGCATCGCACACACCTCTCCCGAGCTGACCACCATATTCTCTCCCAAGTCGGCGCTCACCACCTGCCTTCTTCTCACCTCATCGTCAAGTAGCACATCCAACTCATCGCCGAAATCCGTTCCACTGCTCTTCCCCACTCCACCGTCCTCTCCACCTACGCCATGCAAACATTAAGGGGCCGAGTCCCCCGGCCCATCTCATCCACAATATGGTGCTTCTCCATTTTACCCGATGAAATAGCATCCGGAGTAGAACCTGACGCCGGAGAACCTGCAGTGGCTTTCGACATTTTTCTCCCTATTTTAAGCGCCACATCTCAAACTCGGAGGTATTGCACCACGTCGATTGCCACTCGATTTGATAATTTGCAATTGCCATAATGCAACTTTGTTTGTCATTCATTTTCTGCAGAGTACTCATTGGTATATATTTTCTTTGTCTGCCTAGCCTAGTATTGTTCTGTTCATGTATTATATTATGAATCATCAAAAATATCCATAGATATTGAGGCAGGAAATCTTGCTTATTACCTAGGTTGGATCATCACTGCTTTGAACTAAGATGATAATTGTTAACAAAACAATATTACAATGCTTCCTGTATATAGAGCTTCCACAAATATGGGTCCATAGTTGGCGGCATATTCAGTTTTTAAAATTTCATGCTCCTGCCCTTGCGGCCTTCCCCATGGTCACCGGCTGAGAGCTCTCGATCTGTCCCCACGAGCGAAGCAGGAGGAGTTATGTGTAGGGAAACGTAGTAGAAAACAAAAAAAAATCGCTCTACGAACACCTAGGAACAATATGAAGATGCATATCGGGTTTGGATCAACGATCGTTACCAACTCCGGAGTGCAGCGGAAGTAGACGAGTCGATGTAGATCGTACTTGAAGTCACTCGAACCACAGATGAACGATCCCTCGAACTGTTTCACGAACCGTCCCTCGAACGGAAGACCGAAAGCACGGCCTCTCCACAGATCGCAAGCGTATAGGCATCACGATAGGGCAGCGCTTCGCCGTCCAGAGCTAATCGTCGCCGGAGAATTAGAGGGGGAAGAAGATGAAGGAAATACGCCCTAGAGGCAATAATAAAGTTGTTATTTTATATTTCCTTATATCATGATAAATATTTATTATTCATGCTACAATTGTATTAACCGGAAACTTGATACATGTGTGGATACATAGACAAAACACCGTGTCCCTAGTAAGCCTCTACTAGACTAGCTCGTTAATCAAAAATGGTTAAGTTTCCTAACCATAGACATGTGTTGTCATTTGATGAATGGGATCACATCATTAGGAGAATGATGTGATGGACAAGACCCATCCGTTAGCTTAGCATATTGATCGTTTAGTTTTATAGCTATTGCTTTCTTCATGTCAAATACATATTCCTTCGACTATGAGATTATGCAATTCCCGAATACCGGAGGAATGCCTTGTGTGCTATCAAACGTCACAACGTAACTGGGTGATCATAAAGATGCTCTACAGGTATCTCCGAAGGTGTTTGATTGGGTTGGCATAGATCGAGATTAGGATTTGTCACTCCGAGTATCGGAGAGGTATCTCTGGGCCCTCTCGGTAATGCGCATCATAAGAAGCCTTCGAAGCAAAGTAACTAATGAGTTAGTTGCAGGATGATGTATTACGGAATGAGTAAAGAGACTTGCTGGTAACGAGATTGAACTAGGTATGAAGATACCGACGATCGAATCTCGGGCAAGTAACATATCGATGGACAAAGGGAATAACGTATGTTGTCATAACGGTTCGACCGATAAAGATCTTCGTAGAATATGTAGAAGCCAATATGAGCATCCAGGTTCCGGTATTGGTTATTGACCGGAGAGGTGTCTCGGTCATGTCTACATAGTTCTCGAACCCGTAGGGTCCGCACGCTTAACGTTCGATGACAATTTTGTATTATATGAGTTATGTGATTTGGTGACCGAATGTTGTTCAGAGTCCCAGATGAGATCACGGACATGACGAGGAGTCTCGAAATTGTCGAGAGGTAAATATTGATATACAGGACGATAGTATTCGGACATCGGAAGTGTTCCGGAGGGTACCGGGGGCAAAAGATATGGGCCTAATGGGCCAAGAGGGGAAACACAACAGCCAGCAGGGGCTGCTGCGCCCCCCATATGGGCCGAACCAGAGGAGAAGGAAAGAGGGGAAGAGAGAAGGAAGGGGAGGGATTGGGCCTCCACCTTCCTTCCCTCCTCCCTCCTCCATCCTTCCCCCTCCGGAACTTATGGAAGGGGGGAGGCCGAATTGGGGAGGCGCCCAAGTAGGATTCCTCCTACTTGGGGCGCCCCCCTTGCTGCTCCCCTCCCTCTCCCACCTATATATACATGGGGAAGGGGCACCTAGAACACACAACAACATCTGTTAGCGGTGTGCGGTGCCCCCTCCACAGATTACACCCTCGGTCATATTCTCGCGGTGCTTAGGCGAAGCCCTGCGCGGATCACTTCACCATCACTGTCACCACGCCGTCGTGCTAACAGAACTCATCTACTTCCTCGACACTTTGCTAGATCAAGAGTTCGAGGGACGTCATCGAGCTGAACGTGTGCAGAACTCGGAGGTGTCGTACGTTCGATACATCAACCGGAACTCGGAGGTGTCGGAACAAGAAGAAGTTCGACTACATCAACCGCTTTGTCAAATGCTTCCGCTTTCGGTCTACGAGGGTACATAGACACACTCTCCCCCTCTCGTTGCGATGCATCTCCTAGATAGATCTTGCGTGAGCGTAGGAAATTTTTTGAAATTGCATGCTACGTTTCCCAACAGTGGCATCCGAGCTAGGTCTATGCGTAGATGATATGCACGAGTAGAACACAAAGAGTTGTTTGCGGTGATCATCATACTGCTTACCACCAATGTCTTATTTTGATTCGGTGGTATTGTTGGATGAAGCGGCCCGGACCAACCTTACATGACCACGTTCATGAGACCGGTTCCACCGACAGACATGCAACTAGTTTTGCATAAAGGTGGCTGGCGGGTGTGTGTTTCTCCTACTTTAGTTGAATCGAATTTGACTGCGGCTGGTCCATGTTGAAGGTTAAAACAACAAAGTTGATAAATCACCGTTGTGGTTTTGATGCGTAGGTAAGAACGGTTCTTGCTAGAAGCCCATAGCAGCCACGTAAAACTTGCAACAACAAAGTAGAGAACGTCTAACTTGTTTTTGCAGGGCATGTTGTGATGTGATATGGTCAAGACATGATGTGATATACGTTGTTGTATGAGATGATCATGTTTTGTAAAAGTTATCGGCAACCGGCAGTAGCCTTATGGTTGTCTCTTTATTGTATGAAATGCAAACGCCACGTGATTGCTTAACTTTATCACTATGCGTTAGCGTTAGTTGTAGAAGCAATAGTTGGTGAGACGACCACGATGCAACAATGGAGATCAAGGTGTCGAGCCGGTGACGATGGAGATCATGACGATGCTTTGGAGATGGAGATCAAAAGCACAAGATGATGATGGCCATATCATGTCACATATTTTGATTGCATGTGATGTTTATCTTTTATGCATCTTATTTTGCTTAGTACGGCGGTAGCATTATAAGATGATCCCTTCACTAAATTTCAAGGTATAAGTGTTCTCCCTGAGTATGCACCATTGCGATAGTTCATCGTGTTGAGACACCACGTGATGATCGGGTGTGATAGACTCTACGTTCAAATACAACGGATGCAAGACAGTTTTGCACATGCGGAATACTCGGGTTAACTTTGACGAGCCTGGCATGTACATACATGGCCTCGGAACAGTGGAGACTGAAAGGTCGAACGTGAATCATATAGTAGATATGATCAACATAGAGATGTTCACCATTGATGACTACTTCATCTCACGTGATGATTGGATATGGTTTAGTTGATTTGGATCACGTATCATTTAGATGACTTGAGGGATGTCTATCTTAGTGGGAGTTCTTAAGTAATTTGATTAATTGAACTTAATTTATCATGAACTTAGTCCTGATAGTATTTGCATATCTATGTTGTAGATCAATAGCTCACGTATAGCTCCCCTGTTTTATCTTTGATATATTCCTAGAGAAAAACTAAGTTGAAAGATGATAGTAGCAATGATTCGGACTGGATCTGTGATCTAAGGATTATCCTCATTGCTGCACAAAAAAATTATGTCCTTGATGAACCGCTAGGTGATAGACCTATTGCAGGAGCAGATGCTGACATTATGAACGTTTGACAAGCTCAATATGATGACTACTTGATAGTTTGTGTGCCATGCTTTACGGCTTAGAATCGGGGCTTCAAAGACATTTTGAACGCCATGGAACATATGAGATGTTCCAAGAGCTGAAATTGGTATTTCAGACTCATGCCCGTGTCGAGAGGTATGAGATCTGACAAGAACTTTGCCTACAAGATGGAGCAGAATAGCTCAACCAGTGAGCAAGTGCTCAGAATGTCTGGGTACTACAATCGCTTGAATCAAGTGGGAGCTAATCTTCCAGATAAGATAGTGATTAACAAAGTTCTCTAGTCACTATCACCAAGCTACTAGAACTTTGTGATGAACTATAATATGCGAAGTATGACAAAAATGTTTCCCGAACTCTTCGCGATGCTGAAATCGGCGAAGGTAGAAATCAAGAAAGAGCATCAAGTGTTGATGGTTAAAGACCACTAGTTTCAAGAAAAAGGGCAAGGGAAAGAAAGAGAATTTCAAGAAGAATGGCAAGCAAGTTGCCGCTCCCATGAAGAACCCCAAAGCTAGACCCAAGACTGAAACTGAGTGCTTCTACTACAAAGGAAATGGTCACTAGAAGCGGAACTACCCCAAACACTTGGCGGATAAGAAGGATGGCAAAGTGAACAAAGTTACATTTGATATACATGTTATTGATGTGTACTTCACTAGTGTTTATAGCAAACCCTCGGTATTTGATATCGGTTCAGTTGCTAAGATTAGTAACTCGAAACAGGAGTTGCAGAATGAACAGAGACTAGTTAAGGGCGAGGTGACGATGTGTGTTGGAAGTATTTTCAAGGTTGATAAGATCACCATCGCACACTCCCTCTACCTTCGGGATTAGTGTTGAACCTAAAATAAATGTTATTTGTTGTTTGCGTTAAGTATGAATATGATTGGATCATGTTTATTGCAATACGGTTATTCATTTAAGTCAGAGAATAATTGTTGTTCTGTTTACATGAATAAAATCTTCTGTGGTCATACACCCAAGGTGAATGGTTTATGGAATCTCGATCATAGTGATACACATATTCGTAATATTGATGCCAAAAGATGCAAAGTTGATAATGATAGTGCAACATACTTATGGCACTGCCATTTAGGTCATATTGGTATAAAGCACATGAAGAAACTCCATGCAGATGGACTTTTGGAATCACTTGATTATGAATCATTTGATACTTGCGAACCATGCCTCATGGGCAAGATGACTAAAACTCCGTTCTCCGGAACAATGGAGCGAGCCAATGACTTATTGGAAATAATACATACCGATGTATGCGGTCCGATGAGTGTTGAGGCACGCGGCGGGTATCGTTATTTTCTGACCTTCACAGATAATTTGAGCAGATATGGGTATATGTACTTAATGAAACACAAGTCTGAAACATTTGAAAAGTTCAAAGAATTTCAGAGTGAAGTGGAGAATCATCGTAACAAGAAAATAAAGTTTCTACGATCTGATCACGGAGGTGAATATTTGAGTTACGAGTTTAGCCTTCATTTAAAACAATGTGGAATAGTTTCACAATTCACGCCACCTGGAACACCACAGCGTAATGGTGTGTCCGAACGTCGTAACCGTACTTTATTAGATATGGTGCGATCTATGATGTCTCTTACCGATTTACTACTATCGTTTTGGGGTTATGCATTAGGGACAGCTGCATTCACAATAAATAGGGCACCGTCTAAATCCGTTGAGACGACACCGTATGAACTGTGGTTTGGCAAGAAACCTAAGCAGTCGTTTCTTAAAAATTTGGGAATGCGACGCTTATGTCAAAAGGCTTCAGCCTGATAAGCTCGAACCTAAATCGGAGAAGTGCGTCTTCATAGGATAACCTAAGGAAACAATTGGGTACACCTTCTACCACAGATCCGAAGGAAAGATCTTTTGTTGCTAAGAATGGGTCCTTTCTATAGAAGGAGTTTCTCTCGAAAGAAGTGAGTAGGAGGAAGGTAGAACTTGATGAGGTAATTGTACCTTCTCTCGAATTGGAAAGTAGCACATCACAGAAAACCGTTCCCTTGATGCCTACACCAACTAGAGAGGAAGCTAATGATGATGATCATGAAACTTCAGATCAAGTTACTACTGGACTTCGTAGGTTAACCAGAGCACAATCCACACCAGAGTGGTACGGTAATCCTATCCTGGAAGTCATGTTATTAGACCATGGCAAACCTACGAACTATGAAGAAGCTGTGATGAGCCCAGATTCCGACAGTTGGCTTGAGGCCATGAAATCTGAGATAGGATCCATATATAAGAATAAAGTGTGCACTTTGGTGGAGTTGCCCGATGATCGGCAAGCCATTGAGAATAAATGGATCTTCAACAGGAAGACGGACGCTGATGGTAGTGTTACTATCTACAAAGCTCGAATTGTCGCAAAAGGTTTTTGACAAGTTCAAGGTGTTGACTATGATGAGATTTTCTCACTCGTATCGATGCTTAAGTCTATCCGAATCATGTTAGCAATTGCCGCATTTTATGAAATCTGGCAAATGGATGTCAAACTGCATTCCTTAATGGATTTATTAAAGAAGAGTTGTATATGATGCAGCCAGAAGGTTTTGTCAATCCTAAAGGTGCTAACAAAGTGTGCAAGCTCCAGCGATCCATCTATGGACTGGAGCAAGCATCTCGGAGTTGGAATATACGCTCTGATGAGTTGATCAAAGCATATAGTTTTATACAGACTTGCGGTGAAGCCTGTATTTATAAGAAAGTGAGTGGGAGCACTACAGCCTTTCTGATAAGTATATGTGAATGACATATTGTTGATTGGAAATGATGTAGAAATTTCTAGATAGCATAAAAGGATACTTGAATAAAAGTTTTTCAATGAAATACCTCGGTGAAGCTGCTTATATATATTGGGCATCAAGATCTATAGAGATAGATCAAGACGCTCGATAGGACTTTCACAAAGCACATACCTTGATAAAGTTTTGAACGAGTTCAAAATGGATCAGTGAAAGAAGGAGTTCCTGCCTGAGTTGTAAGGTATAAAGTTAAGTAAGGCTCAAAACCCAACCACGGCAGAAGATAGAGAGAGAATGAAAGTCATTCCCTATGCCTCAGCCATAGGTTCTATAAAGTATGCCATGCTGTATACCAGACCTATTGTGTACCTTGCCATGATTTTTGGCAAGGGGGTACAATAGTGATCCAGGAGTAGATCACTAGACAGCGGTAAAAATTATCCTTAGGTACCTAAAGAGGACTAAGGAAATGTTTCTCGGTTATGGAGGTGACAAAGATTTCGTCGTAAAGGGTTACATCGATGCAAGCTTTGACATTGATTCGGATGACTCTGAGTCTCAATCTGGATACATATTGAAAGTGGGAGCAATTAGCTAGAGTAGCTCCGTGTAGAGCATTGTAGATATAGAAATTTACAAAATACATACGGATCTGAATGTGGCAGACCCATTGACTAAACCTCTCTCACAAGCAAAACATGATCACACCTTAGAACTCTTTGGGTGTTAATCACATAGCGATGTGAACTAGATTATTTACTCTAGTAAACTCTTTGGGTATTGGTCACATGGCGATGTGAACTAAGGGTGTTAATCACATAAAGATGTGAACTATTGGTGTTAAATGACATGGCGATGTGAACTGGATTATTGACTCTAGTGCAAGTGGGAGACTGAAGGAAATATGCCCTAGAGGCAATAATAAACTTGTTATTTTATATTTCCTTATATCATGATAAATGTTTATTATTCATGCTAGAATTGTATTAACCGGAAACTTGATACATGTGTGGATACATAGACAAAACACTGTGTCCCTAGTAAGCCTCTACTAGACTAGCTCGTTAATCAAAGATGGTTAAGTTTTCTAACCATAGACATGTGTTGTCATTTGATGAACGGGATCACATCATTAGGAGAATGATGTGATGGACAAGACCCATCCATTAGCTTAGCATATTGATCATTCCGTTTTATTGCTATTGCTTTCTTCATGTCAAATACATATTCCTTCGACTATGAGATTATGCAACTCCCGAATACCGGAGGAATGCCTTTGTAACACCCCCGGTGGTTAACCACAGTAATCCCATTTTGATAATGCCAAGTCAGCATGATTATCAGTGCATGATCATCATTAACATCATATTGCATTTCAACTCCTAACCTCAAATTCAAAATTAAATGAAAGTGGAAAATAAAAGTTGTCCAACATAGAAACTAAATTGTTCATTAAATAGCAACTAAATCAGAGACAATTCTAAAATTGAAACCAACATCATTGGAGTTGGGTAAGTGACTCAAACATCTTCAAACAGCGACTAAAAACAATATTTAATAACCCTTTATTAAATCTAATTTAAGTATGAAATGATGTTTTGCCCAAACTAAATTTAGGTGTTAGGGAATAAAGCACTGGTATTTATGGACCAGGTCACATGTTTTACAAAATTCAATTTGAGCCCTAACTATTTACAAAACAGGGGTATGGATAAATAAAAGGAGAAAAGAAAAGAAAAAGGAAAAGACCCCCCCCCCCCCCGGACCAACTGGGCGTGGCCCAGCTGGCCCACAGGCCACCAACAGGCCGGACCCATCCCCCCCTGGCACCGCCCACCCCATCCCCTTATCCCCTCACTCCCCGTAACCCTAGCCCACCGACAAAAACCAGCTCCATTCCCTTCCGCCCAACCAACCACTCTGTTCCATCCAATCCCTCACACCCTACTCCACCATCCTTGTCATCGTACCACTTCTACCAGGAAGCCACTTCTTACCTCTCCTACACCCAGCCTCTCTCCATCTTCCAATCATTCATTCCAGATCTCCACCACAAACCGTAACCAAAAGACAATATAAGACATCGCCAGTGTCCGCCCTTACTTACCGACTGGGTCCTCCTCCTCGTCCCATTCTGTCTCTACCATCGACCCCAGTGCCACCGGAATCATTCGCTCCCCAAAAGTAGAACGCCTTCCTCCTCGTAACTCATCCCTCACCCGGTACATCTGCTCGCCTCCCCTCTCCACGTCGTCTACCTCGTCCCCCTTCCTCCCCCCTCACTCTCTGAGGCCACACTGCTTGGCGCAACCTAACCGACCCCTCACACGCTCTCTTTTAGCAACCTCTCCTGTTGCCAAACATGCCTGCCACCGTCGAATGCCCTACCCTCTCCCCTCGGTTCCCCTCCGCGCTCACACCGCCCCCTTGCACCAAGCTCCCAGCACCTCAATACCAGCGCTCCACCCGCCTCTAAAAACGCCTTGGCCGCAGCACCACGGCCTTGCCACGAGCCGTCGCCACGCGCTCCACACACGCGGCCGCACGCGGGCGCTGACCCGCATTGCCTCCCTCTGTCCGTGCATCCAGCTCACACCGCCCTCTCCTACGTGTCCTAACCCAACAAATCAGACGAAACCCCACCCTTCCTTATATCTTCCCATTACTTACTCTCTGTCTCCGAATTTCCCTCTGGTCTACAGATCCGACCTAATAATAATGCCTCCGCCTCTCTGCTCCAAAAAGTCTCGACCTTCTCCTCCTATACGTTCTCTTCATATCGAGTAGTTTTTAGAAGCTCTTCTGCCCTCCTCATCTTTCCACTCGCCGCATACTACTTCCCTCGTTGCCTCGACTCACCTCTCCATTGCCTTGGCCTCAACGTCGACGCAACGCGCTCCGCCCCATGACAGCTACAGCGATCCACACACTCCCACGCTCGCCAAGCACACATGATACGCCTCCGCTGCATCAATGGCTATCTTCTCAACCTCTCCGCTCACGCTTTCCACCTTTTGCGCAGCTTGACCTTACCGCGACACTCCCGCCCGTGGCCTTTGCCTACTTTGGCATTAGTTCGTCTGACGACGTGGGCCCAAAGCCCTTAAAAACGAAAAATAAAATAAATAAAAATAAATAATTAACTAGTTTAATTAATATATTAATTAACCCTGTTTGATTAGTCTAATTTAATTAATTAGTTTAATTAAATGTTATTAATTAGTTAATCACTAATTAGCCTAAGGTGAGTAGACAGGTGGGACCCACTGGTCCTGACGTCATGCTGACTTCATGCTGACGTCAGCAAGACACTGTTTCGGATAATTTTAATTTAAATATTAATTAAATTCCAGAAATTAATAAAAACTTTAGAAAATCATATAAAATAATCCTAGCTCAGATGAAATACTTTGTACATGTACTGAAAGTTGCTCAGAACGACGACGAATCTGAATACGCTGTGTCCGTTCGTCCTCGACGCGTCCCTAACTATCCGAACTTGCAACCGTTCCCCTCTTATCCTCTGTCCGACAATTCCAAAGACCCGGGAAATATCGTCAGATATTCTCCCGCTCCGTCTGTTACGTGTGATGCTGCGTTAGACTACCCCTAGCACCGTGTATCGTATTTGTCATGCTGCTCAGTTTGCTATATATTTATACTGTTTCCTCCCCCTCTTCTCTCTCGAGCCCCCGCCCCTGACGTCGTCCCCGGCCCGACGCAGCTCCGGATCCCGAAGACACCATAGACGACCTTGCCCTTGCCGCCGAGCAACCAGGCAAGCCCTCCCCTTGAGCATACCGATATCGCCCATTCTAATTTCTCATGCTTGCATTAGACATAAAATAACTTCATGCTGCCCTAAACTGTTTAGTCTAGGCTGGGTAGAGACCTATCAGTGACCCCACTTATCCCGACTGCCGCGCTGGATCGTCAGAAGACCCGATCAACGGGATTGAAGACCAGGCCCCGACACCGCACATCACCCCCCTTAGTTGTAACGACACTGCAGCGTTACTATCGAGTGCCGAGGGTGAAACCTCTTGTAGCACTTCTGATGTTAACTCTGTAGAGTAGCTATTCGGTCGTGGTCATCGAGGGTGATTCCTCCTTCACCGCTTCCGATAACGACGCTGTCGTACAACACCTCAAGTGTGGACCCAGTGAGGGTGATTCCTCCTAGTTCACCTTGACGGATACATCGAGTGGGAATTCAATGAGGGTGATACCTCGGATTCCCTGATGTTATGGACACACGGATACTTGGACTTTACAATGTTACTTGGAAAGGCGGGTCGACCCTGAGGGGTACCCGCGTGTGATGTGAAGGCGGGTAGCCAGTGTGGTGCCCGAGTGGTGAATACGAGGCGCGGCCGGGCATTCTTAACCCTTGCCGCAAGTCCTCGAGACGGGGCGACGGGGTCACATCTTTCGTGAGTCTCTGCTCGTTACCGCAAGCCCCTAGTCCTAGGGATTTGGATATTTGATCCGAGCAGGCCTCTGGTCTGATAGCACTAACCATCACGTGGGCATAGTATGGGCGTTCTGCATCGTAGCATCAGCCGAAAGCTCTGTCAGACGTCCAGTTCAGCATGGCGGCACGGACGGACCGGCGCCCGCCTGGTGCCAGGCTTCTCCCTGCGCGCAACGACTCGGAGTGCACAGGGCGATGGCCCAAGACCTCTGAGCGCTTAGGATGTAGACCGACGGGGACCTCTCTGCTGAGCTGTAGGTAGGGTTGCGATGTGTCGTTTGGCCGAGGCCGGGCATGAACCAGGAAAGTGTGTCCGGCCGAAGTTAATCGAGCGTGTTGGGTAAGTTGGTGCACCCCTGCAGGGAAGAACATTTCTATCGATAGCCGGTCCTACGGTAAAGGACACTCGGAGTTGTATCCTGATTGATACAATTTAGAAGTGGATACCTGTGATGAGACCTGTATATATGGCTCTGGGATTGCTTCTCGCAGGGAGTCGAGAAGGGATCTCAGGACGAGGTTGATGAATGTATGGCTCTGGGATTGCTTTCTCGCAGGGAGTCGAGAAAGGATCTCTGGGTGAGGTTGATATTATTACTGCTACATTATATGGTATTGTTCTACTCTCTTCTACTGCTGCAAGACCGCTGAAGATGCTAGTCTTCGATAGGACTAGGCCTTCTCTCTATTCTGGCATTTCTGCAGCCCAGTCCACATATACAGCCTCCCCTTGAAAATGTTGCATATGTAGTGTAGATCCTTGCTTGCTGAGTACTTCAGAGTACTCACGGTTGCTTTGTTTTCCTTTTTCTCCCCATATCAGTTTGACGTGACCAGAGGACGGAGCCCCCTGAGACAGATGCCCCGACGATCGTTACTACTACTACCCAGAGGATGGATACTACTACGAGTTGACTGACGACCAGGAGTAGGATCGGAGGGTCCCAGGCAGGAGGCCTTCGCCTTTCGATCGTAGTGTTTTATTTTGCCCCGCCTTTCTAAAGGCCTCTCTGTACTTTCTTTTATATCTGTACTCAGATATCTGATGCTTCCGCTGACGCTTGTTTGCAAGCTTATGTATTCGAGCCCTCGAGGCCCTGGCTTGTAATATAAAGCTCATATGACTTTATTTGTGTTTTAGAGTTGTTTTGTGATATCTTCCCGTGAGTCCTTAGGCTTGATCGTGTGCATTTGCGTGTATGAATAGTGCACGATCGGGCCGGGGGCGTCACAGCCTTGTGTGCTATCAAACGTCACAAATGTAACTGGGTGATCATAAAGATGCTCTACAGGTATCTCCGAAGGTGTTTGATTGGGTTGGCATAGATCGAGATTAGGATTTGTTACTCCGAGTATCAAAGAGGTATCTCTGGGCCCTCTCGGTAATGCACATCATAAGAAGCCTTGCAAGCAAAGTAACTAATGAGTTAGTTGCAGGATGATGTATTACGGAACAAGTAAAGAGACATGCCAGTAACGAGATTGAACTAGGTATGAAGATACCGACGATCGAATCTCGGGCAAGTAACATACCGATGGACAAAGGGAATAACATATGTTGTCATAACGGTTCGACCGATAAAGAACTTCGTAGAATATGTAGGAGCCAATATGAGCATCCAGGTTCTGCTATTGGTTATTGACCGAAGAGGTGCCTCAGTCATGTCTACATAGTTCTCGAACCCGTAGGGTCCGCATGCTTAAAGTTCGATGACAATTTTGTATTATATGAGTTATGTGATTTGGTGACCGAATGTTGTACGGAGTCCCGGATGAAATCACAGACATGATGAGGAGTCTCTAAATGGTCGAGAGGTAAAGATTGATATACAGGACGATAGTATTCGGACACCGGAAGTGTTCCGGAGGGTACTGGGTACATATCGGGTCACCGGAAGGGGTTCCGGGCACCCCCGGCAAAAGATATGGGCCTAATGGGCCAAGAGGGGAAACATAGCAGAAAGCAGGGGCTGCTGCGCCCCCCATATGGGCCGAACCAGAGGAGAAGGAAAGAGGGGAAGAGAGAAGGAAGGGGAGGGATTTGGCCTCCCCCTTCCTTCCCTCCTCCCTCCTCCTTCCTTCCCCCTCCGGAACTTATGGAAGGGGGGGAGGCCGAATTGGGGAGGCGCCCAAGTAGGATTCCTCCTACTTGGGGCACCCCCTTGCTGCTCCCCTCCCTCTCCCACCTATATATACATGGGGAAGGGGCGCCTAGAACACAAAACAACATCTGTTAGCCGTGTGCAGCGCCCCCCTCCACAGATTACACCCTCGGTCATATTCTTGTGGTGCTTAGGCGAAGCCCTGCGCAGATCACTTCACCATCACCGTCACCACGCCGTCGTGCTGACGGAACTCATCTACTTCCTCGACACTTTGCTGGATCAAGAGTTTGAGGGACGTCATCGAGCTGAACGTGTGCAGAACTCGGAGGTGCCGTACATTCGGTACTTGATCGGTCGGAACAAGAAGAAGTTTGACTACATCAACCGCGTTATCAAACGCTTCCACTTTCGGTCTACGAGGGTATGTAGACACACTCTCCCCTCACGTTGCTATGCATCTCCTAGATAGATCTTGCATGAGCGTAGGAATTTTTTTGAAATTGCATGCTATGTTTCCCAACAGAAGAGAATCGCACAGGACTTCTCTATTATGAGAATTAGAGGGAGAAGAAGAGAACTGCACAAGGCTTTGCGGCACAATGCAATGAAAACAGAATCTGTCAAAAGCAGAACAGTCTGTAGTAATCTGAATTACGACTATACTTCTGTAACTCCATAAATTATGAAAAATTAGGACAACATGGACAATTTGTATATCCATCATGTGTAAAAACTTCATATCAAAAGAACGTTCCAGTGAATTTAGAGGATTCCAGTACTAGGCGCAAAAGTTTCTATTTTTTCATAGAATCAAATCAACTATCATCCAAATCATCCAAAAGGCTTTACTTGGCACAAACACTAATTTAAACACAAAAACACAACCATAACAGTAGCATAATTGTATATATGCACACCAAAAAACAGGAAAACAGACAAGAAAAATAAGATAACTATTGGGTTGCCTCCCAACTAGCGCTATTGTTTTACGCACCTAGCTAGGCGTAATGCATAGTTCCAGGTGTTGTCATCTTTCAAATTAATTCCATAGGTGGCCCTCATAATGGATTCATATGGTGGCTTAATTTTCTTTCTAGGGAAGTGGTCCATACCCTTATTTAATGGAAATTGAAATTTTACATGTCCTTCTTTCATATCAATAATAGCACATGTGATTCGTAGGAAAGGCCTACCAAGTATCATGGGACAAGACGGATTGCAATCAATATCAGACACAATGAAATCAACGGCCACATAATTCCTATTTACAAGAATAAGAACATCATTTATTCTATCCAAAGGTTTCTTAATAGTGGAATCCGCTAAGTGCAAATTAAGAGAACACTCATCCATATTAGTAAAACCTAGCACATCCCATAAAGATTTTGGTATAGTGGAAACGCTAGCACCTAAATCACATAAAGCATTGCACTCAGAGTTTTTAATTTTAACTTTAATGGTAGGTTCCCATTCATCATATAATTTCCTAGGTATTGAAACCTCCAATTCTAGCTTTCCTTCTAAAGCTCTCATCATTGCTTCTACAATATGTTTAGTAAAAAGCCTTATTTTGGTCGTAACATTGATTGCAACAAGGAAATTGTAGCGACCCGACCCGGATGGATCGAAGTCTCTGTGCTTAAGTGTCATCCGTGGATCGGTATGTTGACACATACAGTACTCGAGGATTTATAACAGAGGTAAATCACATGTATAAAGTAACGTAAATACTATTACCTCAATCCATATAGCGGAAGTAACAACATGGTTGTGGAGTCCCAACAACGCCAACGGCAAATTGAGTGTAGACATCGTAACCCTAACGTATCACTTACTCGTCATAAGATTCCTGCAACATGAGACGTTGCAGCCATGTAGGTCAATACATTGAATGTACTGGCAAATTCACACCATAGGAAAATGATGAACAATATCTATCACAACATGCATATTTGGCTGGTGGAGGCTCTAAGTTTAATTTTCCATAAAGCAAATTTTTCCCTACAACAAAGGAATACTTTTTTTTTCTACCAAGTTGATGCCGTTATTGAGAAGGTTCCTCCAACTCAATCCCAAATTCCCAAATCATTAATAACCCAACAATTTCATTAAATAGAGTGATGAGATCAAATCAATAATTCAAGTACCAGATACTCAAGATGTCCATAACCGGGGACACGACTAATCATGATTAGTTTGTACACTCTGCAGAGGTTAGCGCACTTTTCCCCACAAGACTCGATCTCCTCCGTTGGATTTCTCGCACTACACGGTGTTTGAGAAACGGATGACCGAGACACAGTCTTTCCGAAGCGTTAACTCTTTACTCTGGGTAGACCGTACCACCTACATTCCCCTACATCTGCTAGTCCACCTCTTCAAGAGCACACACAACTTTCTCAACTATGCCAGAGCCCATAATGGCTTGTGGCTGCACACGGAAGTTTCTAGGCATGAAATATCATATGATCCCTTTGAGCCGGGGTGGCATTCCGTAGGGTGATCACACGGGTACTCCGGGATCCCCTTGGGCAAGCACTGGATTCTCCAGGTGCCCGGGCAAACCACTGGGTGCTCCAGGGTTCCCAAACCAATCCACTCAGATGTGTATTAAAGTTGTCTTCTTAAGTTTCCCTTAGTTGGGCAAGCACTGGGTTCTCCAGGTGCCCGGGCAAACCACTGGGTGCTCCAGGGTGCCCCAACCAATCCACTCAGATATGTATTAAAGTTGCCTCCTTAAGTTTCCCTTAGTTAATATTACTCTCGTAACTTTCATGAATCTCACATACCAATCCACGTCTACGAGCATGGCTAAGCAATAAGTAACAAAACGTATATTCTCGGGGTGATCAAAAGGTATTAGGTTCCTACCTCATCAACTACATAGCAATACCCACATATTCCCAATCCTACTCATGCAATCTTTGAGGGTGAAACTAATGCAAGTAAAACTGGGTATAAAAGAGTATGATCAAAGTGTGAACTTGCCTTGTACTGTTGATGAAGATTCTTCGCACTCATAATTACTGATAGTTCTACTCGTCACACTCCGTTAAATCTATCGTGAGCAAGCAATTATTTTTACACATAAGAAACCACTCAAAGATCCAAAAGAACAAAGAAAACACTTCGAAAATCTTCAAAACCATCAAATAAAACTCACGGACATAAACATATTTTTAACAGTAGCAAAGTTATGTGATTTTTATCTTAACAGAAGGTACATGTGAAGAGCTTCGATTTGCAAAAAGAATCAATTAAATCGGAGTTATAAAACTCTAGTTGTAGCCAAAACAAGTTTGAATATGAATCTGAACAAATTTCAAAATTTGAAAGTTGCAAAAAGTTTATTTGATAGATTCACTAGATAGGTGGAATCAAGACGAATATGTAGGCGTTGGTTTTGTCTAATTTGGATGAACGAGTAAAAAGTCATGGCTATTTGAAAAATCAGGGCCAAGCTGTTTTACGGAAGAAAAATAGTTACAGCTAAAAGAATTCTAGTTTTAAAATGTAAATACAGGGACTAATTTGTAAATCTAATTATTCTATCGTACACTAGTTTAAAAAATAATAAGCTACGGGAGTATATATAAAAAAATACGAAGAAAAATACCTTTATAAGGTAGAAAAAAGACGACTTCGAAGAGAGGAGATAACTTCCAGAAGTCCCGCCGGAGAGAAGAAATATATTTTTCTTTTGTGAAGCTAGTCAAACCAAAATATTGATTTAATCCGAATCGGATGATTTTTTGAGGCTCTATGGATCTATATTTATAGGTGAAAAAAAGTCTTAAAGGTCAAAAGTTAGGCAATGTGGGACTAAACGTAAACAAAAGCAGACGAAAGAGATAGGAAAACAAAGAAAAGAAACGCCGCCGCATGGGCCTTCGGCCGGCCTGCGCGTATGCGCGCATGTGTGCGTGCGCAGAGTGTTTTTTTTTCCTTTTCTTTAGAAAAAAACTTTTTTTTGAACAGAAAATAAATAAATTGAAGGACAACCGGAAAAATAATATAGCCCGGCCTCTGGCTATGTTGCGCACGATGGCGAAGGATAGCAGTCGGTCGCTCGTACATTTTTTTAGAATAAAAACAAAAAAAGTAAACGGAAAATAAGAAAAGAATAAACTAAAACATTTACATAGGCATATTATATATCAAAATTTTCATAAAAAGATTTCCTAAAATATGAACATATTTTCAGCGACAATTAAGTTCCACAAAAATTTAAATAAAGCAAACAGTACTTCTGGTTCATTTAAAAACCAAATAAAAATATTTTAAAATACCAAAATAATTTCAAATTTATTTATCTCCATTTTTTTACTGTAGGGAATCATTTTACCCTAATTTCCATATATTTTATTTTTGGAGAAAAATAATTTGAATAAAAATCAAATAACTCCAAATTTGAAAATACTTTCAAAGGGACTTTAAATTTGATTTCTTCGAAACTTCCAACTCTCTTTCTTAGCATTTGAAGAAGTCATTCTATCTTCTCTCATGAAACTCATTGAGTCGCATAAAGTTTCCAAACTTGAAATATTTTCCAATGAAATTCAAATCTTATCGAAACCCCTTTTAAAATAGAAGAAGTCATGTTATCTTCACTCTAGGGTTTGTAATGAAATATATTTGAATTCAAGGAGATCATAAAATGCAAGGTGAAAGTTTTGGGAAAGTCATTTTATTCCCTCTCATTTAACTTTCAAAAAAATTCAAATTTCACTCAATTTCACGCAAACAACCACACCACAATCAAACAATTAATCAAAACTATTTATTTAATATAACATTCCAAAATTTAGAAATTTGGGATGTTACAAACCTACCACCCTTAAAATGAATCTCTCCCTCGAGATTCGGAGAGGCTAGCAAGAAATATGTTAGGTTCGAGGGTCTTCTCAAAATCCATCGATCGTCACAGGGGGAATGGGGTGCTACCACCCTTAGAAACATGATTACGGTTCCATCAAAACTCATATACTCCATCCTTATTGTTGACAGTGTCGATCTTTTCAGATCTTCATGAAAATTCCTTCTCTGGGCTCTTCCGGTAGTGGCATAAACTTTTTCCTCAATTCTTGTGTCCTTTCATCTTGGTACGATTCTTCCGAGACTGGGTCTTCTTAGCTGATAGGTCTGGCGCCAATACTAAACAACCATCGATATCTCATGGTGGTCAACAATTTATGGTTTCTCCTACAGAAAATGGGTCTGGGTTTCATTCTCATCGTATGACCTACGATTGGCAACAGCTGCCTTGTACAAGGGAAAATTGTCATACCATTCTAAGGTTTAAACAAGGTTTTGATCGTCGTCGCTCTACTATGGGTAAGTCACTCAGATTTACCATCCCCTATAGCAAGGCGAATAATAAGAGTAAGTCGGTATGGTGATCAATCCATCCCGCACCCAAATCATTACCTTGTATATGGTTTAGCGAATCTCGCATTCTAACACTCGGTCATCCTCACAAGCATTGCAGAATTTCTCTTGTCGATGAACCAAGTTCGGATAAATCCATTGATTCTGCAAGCCAAACAAACATCTATCGTTTCTTCACAACTCTCAGGTTTTGCGTAAACTCCTATAAGATCGTCTGTTGATAAAGTCGTATCTTCTTCCAGGGTTTTTCCTTCAGCAAGAGTGTGCTTGCTTCTTGGCAGGTCCTGGAGCCTGTGGGTCATGGGCTCACCTCCTCACATTTATAGCTTCAACTCATCCTGGGGTTACAAGTGCTCCATATTACCAACATTATACCCCCCTTTATATCCAATAGCACTTCATCCCTTCATATTCTTGGGGTATCCCACATATCGAGATAAAACTCATACTTATTTTGTCCAAAGTCCACTCCGTGGAATACCATTACCCTTTCCAGGGGTCAAGTGTCCTCACAGGGTACTACCACCCTTGAAATGCACAAATTCTTCCATAGACCATATTTCTCATATCCTCGAAAATGGTCAAAATCTTTCTTCATAGAGTAACAACTCAATAAAATTCAACTTATGAAATCATAACACATGAACTTTATTGATTTCATGAATTTACTACAATCTCTTGCATTTCCATTACATGTCTCAACTCAACACCTCAATATAAAAGAAATGTTCCCACTACTACTGCTATATTTCTTTTGTTGCAAACTCAACTATTTAGCACATGCCTCCTTCTCTTTGGGACAATCTCTGGCAAAGTGCCCTGCTTCATTACAGCAGAAACATATTTCTTCTGACGAGTCTCGAGGTTTTCCTTGTGATTACATAGCCTCCTTGGGTCCTCGGCTTCCTTTTTGGGCAACCGCTGAAGTAGTGCCCTAAATCTTTGCACCTAAAACATGTGATATGACTCAGGTCCTTCTTTGTAGAAATTGGGTTGTTCTGGGGATACATTCTGTTTCCCTTCCTGGACTTTTCCGTGCCAATCAGGGCTTCTATCTCTTGTGGGTCATACTCTACTTCCACTGTCGGGAATTCTACTAGATCCTCCTTCGGACAATTCTGGGATATGTGTCCTTCTTCTCCACATGAATAGCATGACTTGGTGCAGAGTTTGATTGGGTCTTCTTTGGGTGTGCCCTCCACCTCTTCCTTCATCACAGGTTCTTCTAAAATTTCCATGAGGGCTCCTTTCATTGCTTCTTTCTTCTGCTGGATGGTTCTTTGTACCATGGGGTAAATGTGACACTGAGCGGGGTAGTGGGTAGTCCCTTCACACAAGAAACAAGTAATCTGCCTAGTTGGGCATTCTTCAGCTGGGTGACTTCCTTCACAATGAGGGCATTCATCCTTGTGTTCTTTATGGTTGTGTCCTATTTCTCCATAGAACTTGCATGCACAAGGTTTCTTCATATCATTTCCATAAGGCTTCAACTTCTGGGACACAAGTCGAGACTTTAGCAGAGTCAACTTAATTATTTTTTTCCAAGTGGTTACTCTTTGCCATCCATTGATGGTTTGGTACATCCTCCACCAAGTAGCAGCACCTCTTTCAAAGCACTGAAGAGCATGCTGGGTCATATCCCTTCCGGGTATAGTGTTATTCTTCATGTGATCTTCCATGTTCTGAATCCATCGGTCCGTCTCCAATTGAGTCATTGGTCCAGAAAATATGAGTTCATCTCCATTCATCCTCTATTGGTTCCAAGGATTTGGGGTGGGATAAGAGAGGTAGAGAGGGATACACACAATACAAACAATAGTTTTGAAGAGGCAGATTTTATTTTGTGGCTGTCGGAAAAACATCAAATAAATGACAGCTCACAATCGTCGCATCTAACGTAGGTATAACAGGGGTTTGGTCTTCTAAAGGTCAATAAATCTTCAAAGTCGCCAAACTCTTCAAGTCTTGTTCATGCCTCCGATGGCTTCTTCCGATCATGCTTGTCCTTCTCAAGTTCTTCTGTCAGGTCATTTCTGTTGACGCGAAGTTTCTCGTGACGTCCTTTAATATTCTGGAGTTGCGTTCCAAACTTCTGGGTTTCAACATCCTTGGCAATGAACCATGGTCCTACTGTCCTTCAGTTCCTGACGAATCTCCGGTATCTCGAGGTTTTGCTCCTCCAGCTTGGCTACTTTCAGCTTCTGGATCCTGAGTTCTTCACGAAATGCTTCCTTGTCAAATACGGCTTCCTGAAGGTCCATCTTAAAATTCTTGATGTAATACTCCAGATCCTGGTGATACACCAGCTAAGGTTAAAACTTTATCTTTTGCTGATAGATACTCCATTAGCCTTCTACAATCCTTCTGAAGAAATGCATGTTTAACTCAGTACGGTGATGATAGCATAAGCGGGCGATAACATCATGGATAGTTGTGTTTATGCCCTTGTCTCTGCCATGAGCTATCATTCCATAGTTGATATCTCCTGCCTTGGGGTTTTCTTGACAAAAACTTTGAGTTTTAACGCTCCATGTTCCGGTCTTTCTCCGACACACCTTGATCTCAGGTATTGGCAGCTTCAATAGTCTCACAAGTTCCATAAGGGTAGTTTTCCTAGGTCATACCAATCTGTGAATTCTTCAGAGCCTTCAAATTCTCCTAGTCTTCGGAGTCTTCAACCGTCGTAGTTTCCATTATTATAATGCTCGGTAAAATCCTCTTCATTCCGAAGTGGTCTTAGTTATCCGATATCTTGTACTTCTTGGAGTGGTCTCATCAGTCGAATCTTCGAGTGGTCAAAAGGGGAAAGGGGTATAGTCTAACTAAAAGGGAAATTTGATAAAGCTTAGAAAAGAAGAGAGGTAAGAGATCCTTTTTGAAAATAAGTTTAGAGAAAATATTTCCTATGGGCTTGCCAGTTTCTAGGGGTCACGTCCTACAGTCAACATGTGCTCTGATACCATCTTGTAGCGACCCGACCCGGATGGATCGAAGTCTCTGTGCTTAAGTGTCATCCCTGGATCGGTATGCTGACACACATAGTACTCGAGGATTTATAACAGAGGTAAATCACATGTATAAAGTAACGTAAATACTATTACCTCAATCCATATAGCGGAAGTAAGAACAAGGTTGTGGAGTCCCAACAACGCCAACGGCAAAGTTGAGTGTAGACATCGTAATCACTTACTCGTCGTAAGATTCCTGCAACATGAGACGTTGCAGCCATGTAGGTCAGTACATTGAATGTACTGGCAAATTCACACCATAGGATAATGATGAACAATATCTATCACTACATGCATATTTAGCTGGTGGAGGCTCTAAGTTTAATTTTGCATAAAGCCAATTTTTCCCTACAACAAAGGAATACTTTTTTTTTCTACCAAGTTGATGCCGTTATTGAGAAGGTTCCTCCAACTCAATCCCAAATTCCCAAATCATTAATAACCCAATAATTTCATTAAATAGAGTGATGAGATCAAATCAATAATTCAAGTACCAGATACTCAAGATGTCCATAACCGGGGACACGGCTAATCATGATTAGTTTGTACACTCTGCAGAGGTTTGCGCACTTTTCCCCACAAGACTCGATCTCCTCCGTTGGATTTCTCGCACTACACGGTGTTTGAGAAACGGATGACCGAGACATAGTCTTTCCGAAGCGTTAACTCTTTACTCTGGGTAGACCGTACCACCTACTTTCCCCTACATCTGCTAGTCCACCTCTTCAAGAGCTCACACAACTTACTCAACTATGCCAGAGCCCACAATGGCTTGTGGCTGCACACGGAAGTTTCTAGGCATGAAATATCATATGATCCCTTTGAGCCTGGGTGGCATTCCGTAGGGTGATCACATGGGTACTCCGGGATCCCCTTGGGCAAGCACTGGGTTCTCCAGGTGCCCGGGCAAACCACTGGTTGCTCCAGGGTGCCCCAACCAATCCACCCAGATGTGTATTAAAGTTGCCTCCTTAAGTTTCTCTTAGTTAATATTACTCTCACAACTTTCATGAATCTCACATACCAATCCACGTCTACGAGCATGGCTAAGCAATAAGTAACAAAACGTATATTCCTGGGGTGATCAAAAGGTATTAGGTTCCTACCTTATCAACTACATAGCAATACCCACATATTCCCAATCCTACTCATGCAATCTTTGAAGGTGAAACTAATGCAAGTAAAACTGGGTATAAAAGAGTGATCAAAGTGTGAACTTGCCTTGTACTGTTGATGAAGATTCTTCGCACTCATAATTCCTGATAGTTCTACTCGTCACGCTCCGTTCAATCTATCGTGAGCAAGCAATTATTTGCACACATAAGAAATCACTCAAAGATCCAAAAGAACAAAGAAAACACTTCGAAAAACTTCAAAACCATCAAATAAAACTCACGGACATAAACATATTTTTAACAGTAGCAAAGTTATTTGATTTTTATCTTAACAGAAGGTATATGTCAAGAGCTTCGATTTGCAAAAAGAATCAATTAAATCGGAGTTATAAAACTCTAGTTATAGCCTAAACAAGTTTGAATATGAATCTGAAATAAATTTCAAAATTTGAAAGTTGCAAAAAGTTTATTTGATAGATTCACTAGATTGGTGGAATCAAGACGAAAATGTAGGCGTTGGTTTTGTCTAATTTGGATGAACGAGTAAAAAGTTATGGCTATTTGAAAAATCAGGGTCAAGCTGTTTTACGGAACAAAAATAGTTACGGCTAAAAGAATTCTAATTTTAAAATGTAAATACAGGGACTAATTTATAAATCTAATTATTCTATCGTACACTAGTCTAAAAATAATAAGCTACAGGAGTATATATAAAAAAAATATGAAGAAAAATACCTTTATAAGGTAGAAAAAAGACGACTTCGGAAAGAGGAGATAACTTCCAGAAGTCCCGCCGGAGAGAAGAAATATATTTTTCTTTTGTGAAGCTAGTCAAACCAAAATATTGATTTAACCCAAATCAGATGATTTTTGGAGCCTCTATGGGTCTATATTTATAAGTGGAAATGAGGCTTAGAGGTCAAAGGCTAGGGACTAAACATAAACAAAAGGGAGACGAAAAAGATAGGAAAAACAAAGAAAAGAAACGCCGCCGCATGGGCCTTCGGCCGGCCTGCGCGTGTGCGCGTATGTGTGCGTGCGCAGAGTGTTTATTTTTTTCCTTTTCTTTAGAAAAAAACTTTTTTGTAACAGAAAATAAATAAATTGAAGGACAACCGGAAAAATAATATAGCCCGGCCTGCTGGCTATGTTGCGCACGCTGGCGAATGATAGCAGTCGGTCACTCGTACAGTTTTCTTTAGAAAAAACCAAAAAAAGGTAAACGGAAAATAAGAAAGGAATAAATTAAAAATTTTCCATAGGCATATTATATATCAAAATTTTCATAAAAAGATTTCCTAAACTATGAACATATTTTTAGCGACAATTACGTTCCACAAAAATTTAAATAAAGCAAACAGTACTTCTGGTTCATTTAAAAACCAAATAAAATATTTTAAAATAACAAAATAATTTCAAATTTATTTATATCCATTTTTATACTGTAGGGAATCATTTTACCCTAATTTTCATATATTTTATTTTTGGATAAAAATAATTTGAAATAAAACCAAATAACTCCAAATTTGAAAATACTTTCAAAGGGACTTTAAATTTGATTTCTTCGAAACTTCCAACTCTCTTTCTTAGCATTTGAAGAAGTCATTTTATCTTCTCTCATGAAACTCATTGAGTCGCATAAAGTTTCCGAACTTGAAATATTTTCCAATGAAATTCAAATCTTATCGAAACCCCTTTTAAAATAGAAGAAGTCATGTTGTCTTCACTCTAGGGTTTGTAATGAAATAAATTTGAATTCAAGGAGATCATAAATGCAAGATGAAATTTCTGAAAAAGTCATTTTATTCCCTCTCATTTAACTTTCAAAAAGTTTCAAATTTCACTCAATTTCACGCAAACAACCACACCACAATCAAACAATTAATCAAAACTATTTATTTAATATAACATTCCAAAATTTAGAATTTTGGGATGTTACAGAAATACACTCAATTAAATAATAACTATCATAATTAAAGTCTTTAAAATCCAAAGTAGTGGTTACATCACTATTTAAAGTTTGAACTCTCCAAACCCACTTTTATCAATTTTTTCATCAAGATTTTCACCCTCCGAACAATGGGGACGCCTTCTAACTAAAGTTGACTCTTCTTCAGTCCCCTTTTCATCAATTTTTATATTGCTAAACAAACATTCAATGGGTGTAACACCAATCATTTTAATATCTTCATCATGACCAAGTGCAAAAGATTCTGGCTTAGCTGCCATTTGATTTACTAGTGTAGTTTGTGTATCTGAAATTTTCCCAAGCAATTTCAGGAAGAGCAAGCTGAGATTGAAGATTGGCAACTTCTTTATTAACATCATCAGGATGTTTAACAATAGCATCTAATAAGGTAGAGTGTTCTTTAAACATGAAGTCATTAGTGTCTTTCTCAATTTCAACCAACCTTTTATGAAAGGAGATATTATGATAATTTTCTTGAGACATCGCGACTAGGCAAAAAGCAAACAAGCCAGCGAACAAGCAAAAAGGCAAACGAAAAAATATTTTTATGTTCTTGTGAAAACATTTTAGAAGTGGGGGAGATAAAAATGAGAGGCAAATGGAAAATAATGTAAATGCAAGGAGATGAAAGTATATGCGATGGTACTTGATAGATGTTGATGATCTCTCCCAGGCAACGGTGCCTGAAATTCTTCCTGCTACGTGTGAGCTGTATTGGGATTTCCCCGAAGAGGAGAGGATGATGTAGTACACTAGACATAAGTATTTCCCTTAGTTAAGAACCAAGGTTATCAATCCAGTAGGAGAACCATCACCTCGTTAGCAGTACCTACACACAAAATTACAAATACTTGCACCCAACGCAAACAAGGGGTTGTCAATCCCTTGGCGGTTAATTGCAAGGATCAAATCTCGTAGTGATAGATAGATAAATAAATAAAAACACAAAATAAAATAAAGTAAATAAAATTGCAGCAAGGTATTTTTGGATTTGTATATATGATAAAGATAGACCCGGGGGGACATAGTTTTCACTAGAGGCTTCTCTCTTGAAAATAGCATACGGTGGGTAAACAAATTACTGTTGGGCAATTGATAGAAAAGCGAATAATTATGACGATATACAAGGCAATGATCATGTATATAGGCATCAGGTCAAAGATAAGTAGACCGACTCCTGCCTGCATCTACTACTACTACTCCACACATCAACCACTATCCAGCATGCATCTAGTGTATTAAGTTCATAAAGAACGGAGTAACGCCTTAAGCAAGATGTAGACAAAGTAAATCGAATCAGTATGAATCAACCCCATCGTTTTATCCTTAGTAGAAATGATACAAATATGTGTCATGCCCCCTTCTATCACTGGGATTGAGCACTGCAAGATTGAACCCATCACAAAGCACCTCTCTCATTGCAAGATAAATCAATCTAGTTGGCCAAACCAAACAGATAGATTGTAGAGCAATACAAAGCTATAACAATCATGCATAAAAGAGCTCAGAGAAGACTCAAATAATATTCATAGATAATTTGATCATCAACCCAGAATTCATCGGATCCCAACAAACACACCGCAAAAAGGATTACATCGAATAGAACTCCAGGAACATCAAGGAGAACATTGTATTGAAGATCAAAGAGAGAGAGAGAGAGAAGAAGCCATCTAGCTACTAGATATGGCCCCTCCATGATCGATTCCCCCTCTGGCAGAGTGCCGGAAAAGGCCTCTAGATGGGATCTCACGAGAACAGAAGCTTGCGGCGATGGAAAAAGTATTTTGGGTGGCTCTTTGTTGGTTTCCCGATTTTAGAGAATTTATAGAGTTGGAACTAGGTCAAATGGAGGAACGAGGGGCCCACGAGGCACCAGGGCGCGCCAACCCCCTGGGTGCGCCCTGGTGGCGTGTGGCCCACTCCTTTGCCTTCTGGTCTCTTCCCGAAGCTTCTAGTGTTTCTTATGTCCAGAAAAAAATCGTCAAATTTTTTGTGGCATTTGGACTTCTTCTGGTACCGATTTCCTGGAAAACCAAAAACGGGCAAAAAAAACATCAATTGGCCCTTGGCACTAAGTTAATAGGTTAGTCCCAAAAAATGATATATAATTGCATATAATTACATAATAAACATCCAAGATTGATACTATAATAGCATGGAACAACCAAAAACTATAGATACGTTGGAGACGTATCGCCATACCGACTATAGGAGCCCCTGCTTGATCGAACTGCTGACGAGTCTAGAACAAAACTGTTTTGAGTCTTAGTTATATCGGAGAGTAGGAGTTCTTTTTACTTCTTATCCCCTTCATCGCTCTGGTAAGGACTCATGACGTAGGTGTTTTCCCCACTCTTCTACCCATTTTCACTCAATTTTTTTTAGGATCATGCGGGTATTGTTGGAATCGCTGCGATATCGGTGTGACGGGAATTCTGTTTTGGTGCCTCCTGTCTGACTTGACTTCTTCCGGGGAGTTGAGCTCCAAGGGGTTCTTGTCACATTCACGATCGTTTCAGTTCCGGAATACCAAAGGACGCCGACATCGAAAACGCTTCTATACTCTTTGTGGTGAGAGTAGTTTGACGACACCCAGTACTAGGGAGAGCGATCAGATGTATTGCCACAGCTAGTATATCGGATGTTTTCGAAGGTCTGAGGTACACGATTTCCGAAGGTTTCTTGGTTATGTGTTGATGGATGGATACAGTTGGAGCGTAGGGCTTGTTAGTTGTTTGAGATATTTGTGCCTCCCTGTATCCCCAACACCAGATTGCATAACCAGAAAGTTTCGGGAGTTAATAGGTGGGAATTCAAGTAGCTCTAGGTTATCTTTCCGATAGATATTTGGTATGAGATTGGGGGAATCTCTACCATGTATTTGTTTCAGTTGTTACCTCGTTGTTTTATTCATCAATCTCCTTCAAAGTGGTTTCTCATTCAAATGGTCATATCATATTAACTTTGGAATGCATTCGTTCAATCTTTCTGTTCGAATGCTTATTGTGAAGACTACATTGCACATGTCTAGCCTTTCATTCAGCTTATCTATCATTTTCAATGGTGGTTCTAACGGATGTCATCTTCTTCAGGATGGCTCCCGCAACTCGTCAGAATCCAGACCGTAACGAAGGAGAGCAGTTGAATCCTCCACCTCCGCCACCTCCTCCGCCTCCGGAGGCATGGCAAGCTTTGATGGCGGCCACCAACGCCAATACTCAGATGCTGATTCAGCTCATGCAAGAGCGCCGCCAAGGCCAAGGGAACCAAGGCAATCAAGGTCAAGGGAAATTCAACAATAAACCTCAGTTTGCTACACTCAATCAGTTTCTCGCAAATCAGCCAAAGTCGTTCAGTGCTTGTGTCGAGGCCATGGACGCTGATGATTGGCTCGTGGACATCAACAAGCATTTTGAGTGCAGCAATGTCAGACCTGAGGACTACGTGAAGTTTGCTTCCTTACAGCTCAAGGACCAAGCAGCAGATTGGTGGCAGCAGTACAAAGACTCCAGAGGGGGTCGAGTGATCAGCTGGACCGACTTCTGCCGTGACTTCCGTGCTCATCATATTGCAACAAGTGTTGTCGAGAGCATGCGTGAGCAATTCCGCAATCTCAAGCAAGGCAGCATGACTGTGTATCAATATAACATCAAGTTTTAGAATCTTGCTCACTATGCAAGGCAAGACGTCCCAGATGAGAAGAGTATGATCTACTACTTCAGGGGTGGACTCAGAGAGGACCTTCAGCTAGCTCTCGTTCTTGTGGAGCCTACTTAGTTCGATCAGTTCTGTAACATGGCTCTAAAACAAGAAGCAGCTCAGCTCAAGTGTGAAGCTTCAAAGAAGAGACTCAGGGATGCAGTAAACTCTTCGTCTTCCTCTCAAGTGGTCTCAAAGCAACAGAAGTTTTGGCTTCCTCCACCTCTTCCGTTTCGTCCGCCGTATTAGCAGAAGCAGTCAGGTGGTCGTGGATCTTCCAACCCACCCAACCCAAGCAATCAGAACAAGTCTCAGTCCCAGGCTCCAAGGATAGGCGGTCCTCCTCCACCTTTTCGTCCACTTTCAGAGGTCACTTGTCACAAGTGTGGTATGAAAGGACACTACTCCAACAAGTGCACCAACCAGAGGCACCTTCCGCCTCCTCCTCCTGTTAGGTCAGTAAGCAATGCAGTTGTCAAGCACAATCCCAAGTCTGCAAGGGTGAACATGATGAATTCAGCTCAAGCGGAGGAATCTTCTGAAGTGATCATGGGTAATCTCCCAGTTAATGATATTCCTGCAAAAGTTCTATTTGATTCTGGTGCATCACTATGCTTCATGTCAAGACCTTTTGCATCAAAGCATGAGTTTGTTTTTCAAGATTTGCCTAGACCCTTGTCCGTTGTTTCTCTGGGTTCTTTGTTGAATTCCAACTACTTTGTTCGGGACGTTACCGTCAAGATGGGCAATTATACATTCCTAGCTTCCCCAATTATTCTCGACGATTCCGATATTGATCTCATTCTTGGCATGGATTGGCTTTCTAAGCACAAGGCTTTTCTTGATTGTGCTACCAAGGAGATTAAATTGACTCATCCTTCTGAAGATGTGATTATCTTTGTGGCTCGTGATGACACCGTTCGGTTGTTCTCTCTCAATGAGAAAGGCGAGATCAACGCTATTTCTCAGATTCCAGTTGTTTGTGAGTATCAAGATGTCTTTCCAGAAGAGCTTCCGGGTATGCCTCGTCACCAGCCAGTAGAGTTCGTTATTGATCTTGAGCCCGGTACAGAACCCGTATGCAAGCGCCCATACAAGCTTGGGCCAGAAGAGCTGAAAGAATTGAAGAAACAGCTCGATGAACAAGAACGTCTGGGTTTGATCAGACCAAGTTCATCTCCTTGGGGATGTGGTGTTCTCTTTGTCCAGAAGAAAGATGGCACGGACCGACTTTGCGTCGATTACCGCCCATTGAACAAGAAGACAATCAAGAATAAATACCCACTTCCCAATATCAATGAATTGTTCGAGCAACTCAAAGGTGCAAAGGTGTTTTCCAAGCTTGACCTCCGTATGGGGTATCACCAGATTCGCATTCGTGAAGAAGATATCCTAAAGACAGCTTTCAGAACGAGCTTTGGTTCTTATGAATATATTGTCATGTCTTTTGGGCTTGCCAATGCCCCTCCAACCTTCTCGAGAATGATGAACTTCATCTTCAACCCCTACACCAATGAATTCATCCTGGTGTACCTCGATGATATCCTGGTGTTCTCCAAGAATAAAAAGGATCATGCCAAGCATTTGCGATTGGTGCTCGACAAGCTCAGAGAGTATCAATTCTACGCAAAGTTCTCTAAATGTGAATTTTGGCTTGATGAAGTTCTTTATCTTGGTCACATCATCTCTGCCAAGGGCATCTCTGTCAATCCGGAAAAGGTTGCTTCCATTGTCAACTGGGAGCCTCCTCAGAACGTCAAGCAGCTTCGCAGTTTCCTCGGGCTTGCAAGCTATTGCCGAAGGTTTGTGGAGAACTTCTCGAAAATTGCTAAGCCTCTGTCCAACCTCCTCCAGAAGAATGTCAAATACTCCTGGACTCCTGAGTGTGACGTAGCCTTCAATACTCTCAAAGAGAAACTCGTCATAGCTCCGGTCCTTACTCCTCCTGATGAGTCCAAGCCCTACCAAGTATTCTGTGATGCTTCGTTGCAAGGTCTCGGTGCTGTTCTTATGCAAGAAAGGAAAGTTGTGGCCTATACCTCTCGGCAGTTGAAGCCAAACGAAAGGAACTACCCCACTCATGATCTTGAGTTGGTGGCAGTTGTCCATGCCTTAATAACGTGGAGACATCTCTTGTTGGGTAGGCAAGTGGACATTTTCACTGATCACAAGAGCCTCAAGTATATCTTCACTCAACCCAACCTCAGCCTCCGGCAAACTCGATGGGTTGAGATGATCCAAGAGTACAATCCAAGCATTGAATATACTCCAGGCAAGGCAAATGTGATTGTAGATGCTTTGAGCAGAAAGGCATATTGCAACAGCTTAATTCTCAAGCCATTCCAGCCTGATCTTTGTGAAGCATTCCGCAAGCTCAACCTCCAAGTTGTTCCTCAAGGTTTTCTTGACAACCTTCAAGTCACTCCAACTTTGGAAGATCAAATTCGTGAGGCACAA
Organism: Thinopyrum elongatum; assembly: GCA_011799875.1. Classification (NCBI taxonomy): domain Eukaryota; kingdom Viridiplantae; phylum Streptophyta; class Magnoliopsida; order Poales; family Poaceae; genus Thinopyrum; species Thinopyrum elongatum. The sequence goes on along the minus strand of CM022299.1, from coordinate 588,378,621 downwards.
CTCCTTGACTCTATGGTGAAGAAGGTGAAAGATGGTGTTGCCAAGGGCTTACCCAAATACAAGTGCTATCGCATTGATGACAAGGGCACCTTATTCTTTGAGGACCGGCTAGTGGTTCCTAAGGGTGATCTAAGGAAGGTCATAATGAATGAAGCGCACAATTCTCTTCTTTCCATCCATCCAGGCAGTTCTAAGATGTATCATGACCTCAAGCAAACGCTCTGGTGGACACGAATGAAGCGAGAGATTGCTCAATTCGTGAATGAATGTGATGTCAGCCGAAGGGTGAAAGAAGAACACCAAGGTCCAGCAGGACTCCTCCAACCTCTTGCTATTCCCGAGTGGAAGTTTGACCATACCGAAATGGACTTTGTCACTGGCTTTCCCAAGTCCAAGCGAGGGAATGATGCTATCTTCGTTGTCATTGGCAAACTTACAAAAGTGGCTCATTTCCTTCCAGTCAAAGAATCTATCACAGCATCTCAGCTGGCAGAGCTATACACCTCCCAAATTGTCTCATTGCATGGGATTCCTCAATTGATCTCCTCAGATCGCGGAAGCATTTTCACTTCCAAGTTCTGGGACTCCTTCCAGAAGGCCATGGTCACCAACATTCATTTCAGCACGGCCTTTCATCCTCAAACAAGTGGCCAAGTTGAAAGAGTCAATCAAATCCTTGAAGACATGCCCAGAGCTTGTGTCATCTCTTTCGGTATGAAGTGGGAAGATTGCCTCCCGTATGCTGAGTTCTCCTACAACAACAGCTTCCAAGCAAGTTCGGGCAAGGCCCCTTTCGAAATTCTATATGGCAGAAAGTGCCGTACTCCTCTCAACTGGTCCGAGACTGGTGAATGCCAACTTCTTGGCAATGACTTGATCACACAAGCTGAAGAAATGTGCAGAGTCATCCGTGAAAATCTAAAAGCCACGCAATCACGCCAGAAGAGTTACTATGATAGCAAGCACCGTGACTTGGCTTTCGAGATTGGAGACCATGTCTATCTCCGACTCTCTCCCATGAAAGGCACTCAACGCTTCGGTATCAAAGGGAAGCTTGCCCCAAGATATGTGGGTCCTTTCAAGATTGTTGGCAAAAGAGGCGACCTTGTCTATCAACTTGAGCTCCCTTCCAACTTCTCAAATGTGCACAATGTGTTTCACGTGTCACAACTTCGCAAGTGCTTCAAGACGCCCGAGCGCACTATCAACTTTGAAGAGATTGACCTCCAAGAGGACTTGTCTTATCATGAGCATCCCCTTGCCATTCTTGAAGAAATCGAGCGCAAAACTCGCAACAAGTCGATCAAGTTCCTGAAAGTTAAGTGGTCTCACCATTCCGACCGAGAAGCTACTTGGGAGCGCGAGGATCACCTCCGTTCCGAATATCCGGAGTTCTTTCAGTCCTAGATCTCGGGACGAGATCCTTTTGTAGTGGAGGAGAGTTGTAACGTCCCGGATTTAACATTCCATAATTGTACCTCCAACTCTTGCCATTTTCAGCATTGCTAAATTAAATCATCGTGGTTGGGTTTTCGCGTTTTGCATTTTTGTTCATATCATGCATTTCATCTCATGTCATCTTGCATTCCATCCTCATCGTGTGCATGGTGTGTTTCATACATGTTATGTTGTTGCATGTTTCATGCATGAATCTGACATCACCCCTCCCTTCTTCCTTCCTTTTTATTTGCATGTGCCACTTTTCCCCTTCTACATTAATGTTCATCTTTTCCCTACAAATGCTAGACCCTGCCACTTACCTCTTTGTCAAATCTCACCTCATTTGAAGTTGTTTTGGTTAGGGTAAAAAATGCCTCAAGTTTGAATCTAATTCAAACTTGGAATATTTTTCTTCCTCTAAAAATTCCCAAACCAAAATTTTCAAATAGAGAATAATTTCAGGAGCTTTAGGATATTTTTATATCTGAAAAACTCCTCTCCTAGTACCCTGGCCTTTTTATTTTCTTGCAGCTGTTTATCTAATTAAACAGAAAATAAAGGAAAAGAAAAGGCCTTACCTGGGCCTCCTCCTGGCCTTCCTGCAGTCCAGCCCGCCAGCGTCACCCCCTTTTTTTCCCTCTCTCTCCCTCGCCGGGCCCTCTTGTCAGGGACCCACCACCTCACTCCTACCTGCCCCGTGCTGCCGCCATCTCTATTTCAGAGAGAGAGTGCCCGCGCCCGCACCGTGAGCTTCACGGACGTCGAGGCCACGCCGTCTCTTCCCCTCCTTTGTAAGCCCCCCCCCCCCCCCCCGCGGCTCCCTAGGGTTTCCCCTTCCTCCTCTCCCTCTTCTACGCCGCCACCACGCAGGTAAAGGCACCCAAGCGCCCTGCTGCTTCGCTTTCGATCACCATGGCCGAGGCGAGCCGGAGCTCTCCTCCGGCGTAGGAGCTCTAACGCCGGCACCGTCGTCGTCCACGCGCAAGAGGAGACCTTCCCCATGTCGTTCCCGCGCACAGCCGAGCCCAGAGATGCCAAGTTCCTCGATGTCCCCCTCCTCTTCATCCTCTCTGACACGGTCAGGTTTTTTCTGCCAAGGTTCAGAGCTCTCTTCCGTCGTCTCCGGCAAGTCTCCGTCGACCTTTCCGTGTCCTAGGTGAGCTAGGTAACCCCATATCTGTCCCTGCTTCTTCTCGCGCCCTCTAGTTCACCGTAGACGTCGCTTCTTCCATGCCTATTCGGTGATCTCGGCGTTCCGGCGAAGTCTGAATTTTTTTCCGTGTTGCTCCTGTCGTGCCACGGCTAGCCTCGCCCGCACGCGCGCTCGCTCGCCGCGCCTGTCGCCCCGCACTCATATACACCCGCGCGCGCACCCTGCCTGCTCGCGCCGCTCGCTCGCTCGTCGTGCCGCGCCGCACCCAAGACGAGCATGAGCTCGTGCTCGAGCTGCCGCACGCACACGCACATGCCCCAGCTCGCTCCCGAGCTTGCATAGCCGCTCCGCGCCCCCGCCAGTGCACCCTACTCCGGTGGTCGCCGCCGTTGCCTGCCGGCACCGTCGTTGTCTTCTCTGTCTGATCACAGGAGCTCGACTCTGGACCATCTCTTAAGGACCCGTGCCCCCCTCCTGTCACCAGCCTTGCCGTAGCCCAGTGGTTGACCACGCACGCCCGCACCCAGGCGACCCGGGTTCGATCCCCTGCCGGCGCGATTTAAAACCCCCCCTTTTTCTTGCTCTGAATGAGCCCCTGACAGGCAGGACCCACCTGCCATTGACTCAACCCCCCCTCCTTTGTTTTTTTTCTTTCATTTATTTTGTCCCAGCAAATATTCCATTTCAGGAAGTGGAATCTTTCCATTTCGGGCTAGTCCATTTCTGGACATTTCCCTTTAGGGAAATTGCCATTTCTATCTTTTCCTTTTTTAGGCAGTAATTCATTCCAAGCATTTGTGGTGATTTTTCTAAAGTGACCCCAACATATTATATATGTTTTTGGGCTAGAAAAATCCAAGGAATCCATTGGTGGCATCCATTTCTTCATTTGAGCAAGGTTGCACACGTGCCATTTTACATTATGTTGCTGTTTTGTCATTTATGTGGATAATTATGCAAATGTGTTATGTGATGACTTTGTTCATGAACATGCTCTTTTACATGCCATATTAATGCTAGATTTTATTCCATTTCTTTAAGTGCTTTGTGGTGAGTTAACCAAGCTTGCAAACCTGCCAACATGAATCTGTTTTTGCATGTCCAGTGATTTTCTGCCAAGTCTGTGAATCTGTTATCATTTGCAATCTTGCCATGCTGTTTTAAACATGTTATAGTGGTTTCTAGCAGTAGCTCCGTAATCATGATTTGTAGTGCTTGACATGTAATTCACTGCCATGCCAATTATTTTCATGTTGGAGTGCTGTATCATATTTAGATGTTGCATCTTAAGTGCCATGTTGCTGTTATTGTCAGTTTTGCATTGTTTATTGTTTTGCTCACCGTTTGAGTTGTGTGCATCCGTTCCTCATGTTCTTTATATCGATTTCAACCGAAATCTTCCAATCTATCCAGTGGCATGCTTGGATTACCAAGATTTTTTCCATGTTCATGGTTTCCCCTTTTCGTCTCGATTGCACCCCTTCCGGAGCATCCATATGCATTGCACATCATATCTTGCATTCCATGACATATCTTGCATCATGTTGCTTGCGCATTGCACCGTGATTGATTGTGGTTCCATTGTTGGTGTTATTGCTTTGGGTAGAGCCGGGAGACGAGTTCGTGAATGAGGACCCTATCGAGTACGTTCACGACGAGCAAGCTTTCGTTCCCACTGAGGACATTTCAGGCAAGATGATCATTACCCCTGATATCACTTCTATCTTTGCTTGCTAGTTATTCGCTCTATCGCTATGTCGCACTACCTACCACTTGTTATATAGCCTTCCATTTGCCATGAAAGCCTCTAACCCACCTTCCTAGCAAACCGTTGTTTGGCCATGTTACCGCTTGCTCATCTCCTCTTATAGCGTTGCTAGTTGCAGGTGCCTTGCAGCATATTCCAGGTTGGGATATCACAATATCTCTTATTTAATTAATGCCTCTATATACTTGGTAAAGGGTGGAAGGCTTGGCCTTTTGCTTGGTGTTTTGTTCCACTCTTGCCGCCTTAGTTTCCGTCATACCGGTGTTATGTTCCTTGAATTTGCGTTCCTTACACGGTTGGGGTTTATGGGCCCCCCTTGACAGTTCGCTTTGAATAAAACTCTTCCAGCAAGACCCAACTTTGGTTTTACTATTTGCCTAATAACAACTAAAACTTGCATAGGGAGTAATAAACCCGAGGATTCTTAATCAACAACCCAACACATCATACAAGCAACGGAAGCATAACATGTCTGAGTACAGACAACTACTAGAAATAAGAAACATTGAGGAAGCCTGTCTATTTACAAGTCCCTCCATAGGGCTAGACCTCTGTCTGGGATTCCCAATGTAACACCCCTGATGTCATGCTACAGTAAACCCATGCTAATGGTGCCATGTCATTCAGTTTAACTAAGCCAGATTGCCACCAGATAGAAATCAAAGCCATTTTCCTATTTAAAATGAAGTCAAATTATTATTTCTTCAAACATGAAAACTAAAATGTTCTTAGTGTGGCAAATAATCCATAGTCAATTCTGGTGGAGAAGACAACTTTTTATAAAGTGTTTAGATGCCCTAAAAGAATTAAAACAGGGGCCAAAACAATATTTTAATTGCTTTTTAAACTATATAAAATCCAAACTATTTTAAATAAATTGCAAACTTTTAGAGGCAGTGTCTAAATATGCAATGCTAATTAAGGACCAAGTTTTATATTTTATAAAACTAGTTTACTATTAGAAATAAAGCAAACTGATTAAATAAAATAAACAAAAAAAAGCTAAGTGTGTACTGTACACTTGCGGCCTGCTAGGAACAGTGCGGCCCAGCCCAGCCGCCCTATCGGGGTAATCTTGCGACAGATGACAGGGGGTGGCTTATCATGGATGGGGCCAGAAGGACGTCGTCGGGCCCTGGAAGCGGGAGTGAGCACGAGCTCGATCTCACACAAGATGTACCCAGGTTCGGGGCTCTCCGGGGAGATAACACCCCTAGTCCTGCTCTACGGGGTCTTCGCATGATGACTATGCTCAAATTGTGGTTACAAGGTTGCTCCTTGAGCTGTGTTGCTAGAGGAGGAAGAAGGGCAGAGCTGCTACCTTGCTTCTCCTAGCTATGGTGTGTGTGGGAATAGAGAGCTGAACCCTTTGCATGGGTGAGCCTGGGGAGTTTATATAGGCCTACCCCCCAGGGGTACAATGGTAATACGGCCGGGTGTAGGACTTGGACGTCAGCGTCTAAGGTCGCCGGGTTCTCCGCCGGCTGCTGGGGCCCGCCTCTGGAGGGCCCCGCCGGCTGCCAAGAATCCGGCCGACAGGTAGGGTCCGCCGCCTGCCGGCCATGCCGATTGCCTTTCGCTGTAGAGTGATCCGCGCTGACGGAAGTTGCGTCGTGCACCACTTAGCTACAGTCCCGCGCCGTCCGGGGAGGCTGCCGGCTGGTGGGCGCGCACTGTAGCCACGCTTGTCCAGGATTCGGGGGAGCGGGCTACACTGTAGCCATGCCTCGCTCCATCATGGCAGGCGGTGCGGACTCCGAGGGGAGGAAGAGGCCGGCTGCTGGGAGCCGGCCCACTTACAAGCCGCCTGCTAAGCGAGCGCCGTCTTCTGAGAGTCAGCCGAGTGGTGCTAACCGGCATTGGGAGCCGGCCAGGCGACCAGGCGGCTTGAGGGTCTTTTTGCTAGCCCCAATGTCTTGAAATGCTAAGGGGTACGGATGAAGCTACCCGTGGTCTATCCCCACGACAGTAGTCCCCAAAGCTGGTGAGCTGCCACGGCATGAAGCTGGTGCGCCTCAGCAGTTTTCCTCCTCCGAGAGATCTTGCGCCTTCGCTTCGTCCGGCTTGGACAGGCCATCTGCCAGGAGCCGGCCAGGGCAGAGCCGGCCGCCTGGTGGATTCGAATCGTCGTGGTGGGAACCGGGCCGATGCTGCCGGGTGGCACGCCCGCCGCCCGTTGCTCGCCTGCCACGCGTCGCCAGCAGGCCAGGCCGGCCTGCCAGCCCACGCGCGTGACGGGACTTCACCGCAGGCCCGGGCCCGCCCCTACAGGGCCTCGGCACGCGCGCGGATCCGTTGCGGCCGAGGCAAACGGTTGCCCTTCCAGGTCATAATGGCCACGAGCCTTGAAGGCGCGGGATACGCGGGGACGTACTTGCGTGGCGTGGGCGCAGTTAATCCCCACGCCCCCCATGATGGGTCGCCTCGGCTCCGTCACCGCCACCGTATAAATAGGACGGAGGGGGTGCAGCCAAACGCACGCGCCCCCCTCTGCTCTCCATCGTCTTCCTCCTTCTGCTCCTTGCTGCTGATACGCTGCCGCGCTGACCACACCGAAGTGCTGCCACAGCTCGCTGTCGCCCAGCCTCGCCGCACCACCGCAGACTCTCCACCACCCGACCTCACCGCGCCGCAGCCAAGTCGCCACGAACCATGGCGCGAGGCGAGTGGGACGGCTCGAATGTCCATGATGGGCATGTCGAGTTTCTCTGCGCGACGCGGTGGATGCCCGACGAGGCGTGTGTGGGGACGCGCCTCCCTCCTGTAAGGGAGACCTCGCCGGCGTCGCAGGCCGGTGAGTTCATCGTCTTCCGCAGCCACTTCCTCCGTGGCTTCGGCTTGCCGGCGAGCGGCTTCTTCCGCACCTTCCTTGATTTCTACCACCTTCAATCTCACCATCTCCCTCCAAACACGGTGGTGTTGCTTACTGCCTACGTTACCTTCTATGAGGGCTACCTCGGAGTCCCGCCCCTGCTCGAGCTCTGGGGCTGACTTTTCTACCTCAAGCTCGGCACCGCGGCCAAGGGCGAGCCGGCCCAGTGCGGCGCTTGCGTCGCCATGCGCCGCACTAGCGCCGGGACCCGCTTTCCAGCAATCGCCTTGATGGAGTCGGCCAAGTTGTGGCAGAAGTCTTACTTCTACGTCCGTAACCTCCATCCGGCGAGGGACAACATCAACCTGCCGGCTTACGTAGCCGGCCCACCACCCGTGCCGCGGAGCAACTGGGGCCAGCAGCCGAAGCCGGTGCCGGCTGCGATCACCAACATCCTTGACCGGCTGCAAGAGATGACTGACTCGGAAGGCCTCCAGCCGGCGGACCTGCTGGCCGCCTTCATCTACTGCCAGGTCTCGCCTCTCCAATCCCGGCCGCATCCAATCTGCGACATGAGCGGCCGCCGGGACCTGTGCCGGATGTCGACCAAGGAGCTGCCGACTGTGGAGGTGGTCCGGCACGTCAATTACTTCTCCAACAGCCAGCTCAACGAGGAGGAATGGCATTTCGGCAAGCCGCCTTACAGCCGCGCCAACCCGCCACCACTGGTAAGCATCTGGTCCCTGTTCTTCGCTCACGCTTTCCTCTTCATCCGACCTGACCACCCGGACGCGGGGCAGCGCTTCCCCGGTCAGGTAGCAGCCGGCGGGCCGGATCCCGGCAACCGGTGGTTTCCGGACCGTGAAGAAAGCGACATGGGTGACCACGAGCTGGGGGCAGCCACGCTGGAGGAGGACGACGCCACCGGGGCAGGCGGCGCTGAAGCAGGCGGAGGGGAAGTCGGCGACGTCCGGGAATGGCCAGACGATGATGAAGACGGCGATGAGCCACGCCGCCCCGCGGTTGCCGACAGGACGGGCGCCGACTCGTTGACTGCGCGGCCGACAGGCGGGGCACCGACTGGTGCACCCGGCGCATCAAAACGCCACGCCGAGGGGAAGTTTGGCAGCCTGCCGCCCAAAATGGCTAAGTTGACGGCCGCGGCGACCATGCGGCAAGAGGCCGCAAAGACGGCCGCCCTCCGGAAGGGCCCAAACGCGCTGCCTCCTCCGAGAAGGTTCGCATTCCACGGTCGCTCCGTCTCTTGGCCGGCATTGTCCCTCTTGCGTGCCCTGGGCTTTTGTGCGTCGATGAGGTAGTAGGAGTTGTTGCCCAGGGCCTTGCTGATAATGAAAGGTCCCTCCCAAGGAGCCAAGAGCTTGTGCTGGCCGGCTGTTCACTGGATCAGCCGGAGCACATGGTCGCCCTCGCGGAAAGCATGCGGCTTGATCTTCTTGTTGTGGTAGCGGCGCAGGCTCTGCTGGTAGATGGCGGACCGACTGAGTGCTAACAGCCGGGCCTCTTCCAGCAGATCGACGCCGTCTTCTCGCGCCTCCTTGGCTTCCGCCTCCGTGTACATGGTGACGCGAGGCGAGTCGAACTCGATGTCAGTTGGGATGACAGCCTCGGCCCCGTACACGAGCAAGAAGGGTGTGAAGCCGGTTGATCGATTCGGCATGGTCTGAAGACTCCAAAGGATGGCCGGCAGCTCCTCGATCCAGCAGCCGGCCGAGCGCTCCAATGACTCGACCAGCCGGGGCTTGATGCCGGACAAGATGAGGCCGTTTGCTCGCTCCACTTGGTCGTTTATCTGTGGGTTGGCAACAGACGCGAGGTCTAGTCGGATGCCCTGGGTCGCGCAGAAACGGGCCAAAGTGCCTTTGGCGAAGTTTGTGTTGTTGTCGGTGATGATGCTGTGCGGGATGTCGTATCGGACGGTGATATCCGCGGTGAATGTGACGGGAGTCGGACCGTTCAGTTTCTTGATTGCCCTCGCTTCAATCCACTTGGTGAACTTATCCATGGCAACCAACAGATGGGTCATGTCGTCGCGTGCTGTCTTGAATGGGCCTACCATGTCCAATCCCCATACGGCAAATGGCCAGGTGATGGGGATGGTCTTGAGTGCAGAAGCCAGTAGGTGCTGCTTGGAGCTGAAGTGCTGGCACCCCTTGCACTTGCGGACCAACTCCTTGGCGTCGTCCAAAGCAGTCAGCCAGAAGAAACCATGGCGGAAGGCTTTGGCGACAAGGGATCTGGAGGTGGCATGGTGTCCACACTCGCCTTGATGAATATCTCTGAGGATTGCTATGCCCTTCTCCGGCTCTACGCATCGCTGGAGGACGCAAGTCACGCTGCGCCTGACGAGCTCTTTGTTGACAATCGTGTATGCGGCCGCCCGGCATTGCACCTGCCGACCCAAGATTTTGTCGGCTAGTAGCTCTCGGTTCACCAGAAAGTTGAGGATGGGCTGCGCCCAAGATGGAGCTTCTACCACCGTCATGACAGCAACCGGTACCAGGGTGGCTGGGTTGGGAGGCGGCGGGTCTGAGCCGGCCACTGCTTGCTGCGTCGTTGAAGTCCCCGGGCCGAATGCAGCAGTCGCCGGGCCAGGTTCTGGAGTCCCCGGGCCGGGTCTGGGTGCTACAGCCCCCGGGCCGCCTGTAGAAGTCCCCGGGCCGACTGCTGAAGTCCCCGAGCTGGATCCGACTGCTCCAGGGTCAGCTGGCACGAAGATGGATTCTGATTCCGATGAAGGCTTGATAGACGGCTTGCACAGGCACTAGAGGGAGACACCGGCTGGTATGGCTTGCCGGGTGGAGCCAATCCGCGCCAGGGCATCTGCTTGCTCGTTGTCGGCACGTGGCACATGGAGGAACTCGCATCCATCAAAGTGTGTGTTGATCTGCTGGACGAGGAAGCGGTAGCTTGCCATGTTGGCGTCCTTGGCGTCCCAGTCGCCGGAAGACTGTTGGACCACCAAGTCGGAGTCGCCGTAGCATAGGATCCGACGGATGCCGATCTCCTTGGCCAGCCAGAGCCCGTGGACGAGTGCCTCGTACTCGGCCATGTTGTTGGAGGCGGTAAAACGGATCTACAGCGTGTACTTGAGCTTGTCGCCTTTGGGAGTGGTGAGCATGATGCCGACTCCCAAACCGGTGCGCATCTTCGAGCCATCAAAGTGCATCCGCCAATGAGTGGAATCCGGCGCTGGCGGCAGGTACTGGGTCTCGGCCCAGTCGACTAGGAAGTCGGCCAGCGCTTGGGATTTGATGGCGGTGCGGGGCTGGTAGAGGATGGTGTAGGGGGCCAGCTCAATGGCCCACTTTGCCACCCGACCTGAGGCATCTCTGTTGCCCATGATCTCAGCAAGGGGGGCGGTGCAGACGACCTTGACAGTGTGCTCCTGGAAATACTGGTTCAGCTTCTTGGCGGCAAAGTCCACGCCATAGCACATCTTCTGGTAGTGGGGGTAGTTCTGCTTGGAGGCGGACAGCACCTCACTCAGGTAATAGACTGGCCTCTGGACTGGCTAGGCTTTGCCGGCTTCTGGGCACTCGACAACGATCACGGTGCTGATGACCCGGCTGGTAGTGGCGATGTAGAGGAACATGGGCTCTTTAGCAGCCGGAGCGGCCAGAACAGGCGGCGTGGACATCGTCTGCTTGAGCTGGAGGAAAGCTTCCTCCGGCTGGTCGGTCCACTCGAAGCATGTGGTCTTCTTCATCAGCTGGTATAGTGGGAGGGCCTTTTCGCCCAGCCGGCTGATGAACCGGCTGAAAGAAGCTAGGCACCCGGTGAATTTCTGGACGTCCCGCAGCCAGGTCTACTCGATGGCCTTGATCTTTACGGGGTTGCACTCGATCCGACGCTCAGAAACAAGGAAGCCAAGGAGCTGGCCGGCTGGTACTTCGAAGACACACTTCTCCGGGTTGAGCTTGATCTAGAAGCGGCGCAGGTTGGCAAAGGTTTCCTTGAGATCCTCCAAAAGGGTGCCGCGCTTCTCCGTCTTCACCACAATGTCATCCACATAGACGTGGGCGTTTCTGCCAAGTTGCTTCAGGAGGCACTTCTGCATGCATCGTTGAAAGGTGGCGTCGGCATTCCTCAAGCCGAACATCATGGTGATGTAGCACAAGGCACCGAAAGGGGTGATGAAGGCTGTCTTCAAGCGGTCGTCCGGGTCTAGCTTGATCTGGTGGTAGCCGGAGTAGGCATCCAAGAAGGACAGCAGCTCACAGCCGGCCGTTGAGTTGATCACTTGATCAATCCGTGGCAAGGCAAAAGGGTCTTTGGGGCTGGCTTTGTTGAGGCTAGTATAGTCGATACACATGTGCCACTTGTTGTTCTTCTTCAAAACGAGGACTGGGTTGGCGAGCCAGTCCGGGTAGAACAGTTCCATGATGAAGCCGGCTGCCAGAAGCCGGGTGATTTCTTCACCAACATCCTTCTCTTCTCTTCTGATAGGCAGCGGAGGGGTTGCTTGACCGGTTTTGCATCCGATCTCACATGCAGCTTGTGCTCGGCGTACTCCCTCGGAACACCCAGCATGTACTTGGGGGACCATGCAAAGATGTCTCGATTCTCACGGAGGAAGTCGACGAGCTCGACTTCCTATTTGCTGCCAAGGTTGGAACCTATGACAGCGAACTTCTCCGAGTGCGCCGGGTCCAAGATGATCTTCTTGGTTTCTTTGGCCGGCTAGAAGGAGGCCCTTGTCTCCGCGTCCTTGGGGTCAGATGGCATGGCCGGCTGCTCGCTGGCCATGGCCATAGCCCGGTCAAGGAGACGCTTCTCTTCGGCGATGACGAGGGACTCGGCCAGCCGGCTGCTGGCAGCGGCGCACGTGAGTGACTTCTTGTAGTCGCCGGCAATGGTGATGATGCCCTTGGGACCCGGCATCTTCATCTTGAGGTAGGCGTAGTGTGGAACCACCATGAACTTGGCCAGAGCTGGCCGGCCCAAGAGTGTGTGGTAGGGGTTGTCCAAATCAACCACCTCGAACCAGATTGGCTCGCGACGGAAGTGGGTCTTGTCGCCGAACAGGACATCAATCTTGATTTTGCCGATTGGAGAGCAGGAAAGCCCAGGGACAATGCCATGGAACATGGTTCGGCTGGGCTGAAGTTGTTTCTCTTTGATGCCCAGCTTCTCCATGGTGTCGCGGTAGAGGATGTTGATGCTCTGCCGCCGTCTATCAGAATCCGGGAGAAGCGGCAGGCCCACCTCTCCGTTGAGAAGGTGGAGTCTAGCACCATTGCGTAAGCACCCGGCGAAGGCATCACGGCCGGATGGTCATCACGGCTCCAGGAGATGGGCCTCTCGAACTAGTGCATGAATTGGGGGACCTCTGAGGCGACAGCGTTCACCTCACGGTGTTGCTAGCGCTGACTGTGCTTGTCATCGGCTTCACTGGTGAAGACGACGTAGATGGCGTTCGCGTCTGGGAACTCGTCTTGGAGCATGCCGGCTGGTCGAGCCGGCGGCGGCTGAGGAGCCGAAGCCGCCGGGCCGCTAGCTGGAGGAGGCGGCAGACCTTCACCCTTGGCGATTCGGGCGAGCCAGTTGCACTTCCGGGTGGTATGGTTAGACGGCTTCGCGCCACTGTGGAATTTGCACGGGGCATCGAGGGCTTGCTCGAAGGAGAAGGCAGGCAGCCAGGCACCCTTGCCGCCCTTCTAACGCTTGGGGCCGGGTTGCCCTGCCGGCTGCTGATCCTCGACAGTGGCCACTTGCCAGTTGCTGGAAGTTGGCTGCTGGGCCTTGCGCTTGTTGTTGTTCGGCTGTTGGCGCCGGTTGGAGTCACCAGCCGGCGTTTGAGGAGCCGGCGGGAGCACCTTCCCGGATGCGTCAACCCGGATCTCCGACTTCATGGAGGAGTCGGAGGTGGCGTACTTGTCCGCCACAACCAGGAGCTCGTCCAATGTAGCCGACTCGTCGCACATAAGCTTGTGCTTGAGCAGAGTGCCCTCTCTGCACCCGGCGGTGAAGTACTCGATGGCCTGCACCTTGTGCACCCCTTCGCAGTAGTTGCGCAGCTCGGCCCAGCGCGTCAGGTAGTCGCGGGTGGACTCAGTCGGGCCCTGAACGCACATGGAAAGCTGGCGTGGCTTGGGGGGCCGCTTGTAGGTGCTGGTGAAGTTGCGGACGAAGACGTCGGCGAAGTCCAACCAGCTGTTCACGCTGTAGGGCTTGAGGCTGTTCAACCATGTCCGGGCCGTGCCCTGGAGCATGAGAGGAACGTACTTCACGGCAACGTGCTTGTTGCCATTTGCTATGAAGACTGTCGTGGCGTAGTCGGTAAGCCAGTCCTCCGGCTTCACGGAGCCGGTGTACTTGGGAGTATCTCGAGGGAGCGAGAACCCTTTGGGGAAGGGCTCATCGCTGATGCGGGGGCCGAAGCAGGCCGGGCCGATCGTGTCCTCCTCCTCAACCGTCAGGGACCGAGCTCGCCGCTCGATCCGATGGCGTGCATCATTCTCGCTGACTCCTCGGGGGCCCAGCCGGCCTCCCAGGGTCGGGTGATCAACCGGCGCTGGAGAGGCCCGCCTCTCCCTACGGGTAGGAAGCGGACGCTCATCCTGCTGGCGCCAGCCCTCCGTTCTCGGAGGAACCTGCTGGCTATTCACAACCGTCAGGCGGGTGTGCCGACTGCGGCTAGCAGCCGGCTCCGGGTCCCGCTGGCCGTGGCCTTCGCTGCTTGGGGACCGGGAGGTCGCTCCATGCTCATGGCGGGGTGGATGGTTTTCGGCCTGCTTGCCGGCGGCCACCACGCGGTTGCACACATCTTGCTACGTGTTCGCAGTGTTGAGGAGTTCCTGGAGGCGTTCCATCTGGCTGCGTCGTTCATCGCCTTCCAGGTTCTCCAGCCCTTCTGTTGCCGCCTGGGCGGCGCGCAGGTTCTCCACTGGGGTGTCATAGACTGGGCGTCCGACTCCCAGCATGCTGGCCATGGTAGCGCTGCATTGCCGGATGGCACCGGCCTGGCTGGGCTCAGCCGCAGCCGGCGTGCCGCCCACTATACGGTTGATCTCGCGCTGGCTGGCTTCAGCACGGCACTTCATGGCCGCCATCTGTTTGGCTCTATCGAGGAGCTTGACACGGAACTCCTCCAGTGTCGCTCCATCGGCGTTGGCTGCGGTGGGAGTAGCCAGGCCCTAGATTGCTGCTCACAACGGGTCCTGGCCGGCTCTGCTAGAGTCCCTGCTATGGTCGGTGACCATCACCTCCGTGATGATGCCGGCATCGAGCGCGTCGGCAGAGGCGTCGTAGGCGACAGGAGGGAGCGGGTCGTCGATGTTCAGCACGTCGCCGGGGAACTCGTCGGAGGCGGCTGCATTGGAGAGGGCGAGCTTCTCGAAGAGCTCGGTGAGGGAGTCGGCGGCTCACGCGTCGGGCGTGGGCTCGTCGAAGAGACTGAGCTCGCCGAAGAGGTTGTCGAGGCGGCTGCGAGGAAGACATCTCCCGCATCAGGCGATGCGCGGGTGCATGCGCGGATGGACGCGTCGGGCTGGTCGATCCGGTCCAGAACATGTCTTCGGCCGACGCTGCGCTAGGCCCCATGGTGGGCGCCAAATGTCGGGGTAATCTCGCGACAGATGCCAGGGGGTGGTTTATCATGGATGGGGCCAGAAGGACGTCGTCGGGCCCTGAAAGCGGGAGTGAGCATGAGCTCGATCGCACACAAGACGTACCCAGGTTCGGGGCTCTCCGGAGAGATAACACCCCTAGTCCTGCTCTGCGGGGTCTCCGCATGATGACTATGATCAAATGGTGGTTACAAGGTTGCTCCTTGAGTTGTGTTGCTAGAGGAGGAAGAAGGGCAGAGCTGCTACCTTGCTTCTCCTAGCTATGGTGTGTGTGGGAATAGAGAGCTGAACCCTTTTTATGGGTGAGCCTGGGGGGTTTATATAGGCCTACCCCCCAGGGGTACAATGGTAATACGACCAGGTGTAGGACCCGGACATCAGCGTCTAAGGTCGCCAGGTTCTCCGCCGGCTGCTGGGGCCCGCCTCTGGAGGGCCCCGCCGGCTGTCGAGAATCCGGCCGACAGATTGGGCCCGCCGCCTATGGGCCATGCCGATTGCCTTTCACTATAGAGTGATCCGCGCTGACGGAAGTTGCGTCGTGTGCTGCTTAGCTACAGTCCTGCACCGTCTGGGGAGGCTGCCGGCTGGTCGGCGCGCTCTGTAGCCACGCTTGTCCAGGATTCGGGGGAGTGCGCTACAGTGTAGCCACGCCTCGCTCCGTCATGGCACGGGGGTGCGGACTCTAAGGGGAGGAAGAGGCCGACTGCTGGGAGCCGGCCCGCTTACGAGCCGCCTGCTATGGGAGCGCCGTCTTCTGAGAGTCGGCCGAGTGGTGCTAACCGGCATTGGGAGCCGGCCAGGCGAGCAGGCGGCTGGAGGGGCTTTTTGCTAGCCCCGATGTCTTGAAATGCTAAGGGGTATGGATGAAGCTACCCGTGGTCTATCCCCACGACACGCCCCTATTGTCTTCCTCCTCCTGCTCACCGAGGCATCGTGGAGGCCGCGCGCGCGTCCAGGTCTCGGATCGCCACGCGCCATCCATCCATCGCCCCCCACCCGCTCGGATAAGTCGCCCCCGCACTCCTTTAGCGAACCCTAGCGCCCTCACTTCCCCTTCTATCGTCCCTCTCCTCCCCACAGCGCGCTCCCACCGCCACCGTCGCCATGGGCTGCCTCCACGTGCGCTCCCCGACCACCCTGCGCCCTAGGACCATGCCCATCCGCTCCGGCGTGCTCCACCGCTTCGCCCACGCCAAGGAATTTGATCCGGAGACCCTACCTCGCCGGATCCACGTCGTCTTCAACCTTGCACTCGCTGGCGACCTCCGTCAGATTCGTCGTCACCAAGCCTCCCCTCGAGCCCGCTAAGCACCTCTCCAGGCTCACCGTGAGCCCCTCTCCGCCTCCCCTCTCTCCCCGCGGTCGCTCCCCTCCTCCAGCTGCCGCTCTATCACAACCGAGTCCCGCCGCCGCTGCCCTGCTCTCTGTCGCGGCCGCTGGCCTCCAAACGCACGCCTAAGCTTTGCACCCACTAGTGGAAAAATGACTTTACGTGAGCCCCATTAGTCCCGGTTTGCAAACGGACCGGTTCTAATGTGACCATTAGTCCCGGTTCCAACGGCTAGGGGTTGGGCATCATTAGTCCCGGTTCATGTTGAACCTCTAGTACCGGTTCATGACATGAACCGGGACTAAAGGGGTGGCAGGCTGGTGTCAGGCTAGGGCCCCACGAGCACATTTAGTATTGGTTCGTGTCAAGAACCGGTAATAGAGGTGCACCTTTAGTCCCGGTTCATATAACCAACCAGGACTAAAGATATCCCTATATAAACCCTTCATCCAGCCCGAGCCCATTCTCTCTATTTTTTCCCTCCTCTCTGTTTTCTTCCCCTAATGCTCAAGCTCACCTCCATTTTTGCCAAAATTTGTCAAGATTTGAAGGCACCCCATCCATCCAAGTGTTCACAAAGGTTAGCAACTTTGCCTTTTCATCTCTCATTGCTAGATTAGCTCTTGCAATGCTCTCTAAGTATAGTAATTTGTGGGTTTTAGTTTGGGAGTAATTATATGTGGTAGTTTATTTGATTTATATGCAATTTGAGCTCAAATTAACTTCCTAGTTTGCATATGTAGGTGTGGTTTACTTAGTGCCTTCTCGTCCCCGTCCTAACCACCGTCGATCGCCCGCACTGTCCCGTCGCCGTCACCACCTTGTTGAGCCTCTTGTTCTTATCCTTTTTATAAAAAAAATCATGTTTGTGTGATTTAGATAGTTACTTGTATAATTTTCTTACCCGTACTTTCTTTGTTATACATAGTGGCATGGTTTTGATATCCGCCCCGTCGGCCCTCGTCCGGTTTATGATTCGGATGTACTTAATTTGTTGCATAGTGGCATGGTTTTGATATTTTCTTTTATAACTATTTGTTGCATTTCGTGTTTATGAAAAATTATGCCCATCAAGTTGACATAGATATTTTTATCTAGGAGGTATGTGAACCGGAAATTCCAACCGACCCTCTTGTCAAGAAGTTAAATTTAGTTGAAAAAGAAAACGAGTATTTGAAAGAAAAAATGAAAAGAATTAAAGAAGAGAAGATGAAACTGGAGTCATATGTCGCCGATATCATCGATGATCACAAGATCAAGATGGTTGCAATTCGCTTGAAGATTAGAAAGATTAGAAAATATGCCATTGATAGTGAGGCTTGGTATCATTATGCTGTTGGATCAATTGTTACCTTAGTTGCGATCTTGATCGCATTTGTTGTTGCATTTAAATGCTTTAGCTAGAGAGTGTGTATGTTGTTTTATGAGAATAAGTGTGTATGAACTTGTATTAAGTTGGTCTTTTCGGTGTTGTGTAATGAAGATGAGTCAACAATGGATGTACGATGGTCAACGCTATCCCCAGTTCATTAATGGCTTGCATACTTTTCTGCTTGTGGCTGAGGCAAACAAGCGGGCGGATGGTTTTATGTGTTGTCCATGTGCTGTCTGTAAGAATGGTCACAATTGCTCTAACTCAAGAACCATTCACGTCCACCTGTTTGAGTCCAGTTTCATGTCTGGCTATAACTGTTGGACCAAGCACGGAGACAGAGGGGTCCTAATGGAGGAGAATGAAGAAGAAGAGGATGACGACAGCTATCCTAGCCATGGGTTCCCTGAATATGATGGTACAACAATGGGGGAAGAAGTTGAGCCGGCAATGTGGGAAGAAGCTGAGGAAGAGGCATCAGATGAGCCTGCTGATGATCTTGGTTGGGACATTGCCGATGCAAAGAGAAACTGCGCAAGTGAAAAGGAGAAGCTGAAGTTGTAGCGCATGTTAGAGGATCGCAAGAAATTGTTGTACCCAAATTGCGAAGATGACAAGAAAAAGCTGGGCACCACACTGGAATTGCTGCAATGGAAGGCAGAGAATGGTGTATCTGACAAGGGATTTGAAAAGTTGCTGATAATGTTAAAGAAGATGCTTTCAAAGGACAACGAATTACCCAACAGTACGTACGAATCAAAGAAAGCAAAGAAGGCTGTCTGCCCTCGAGGATTAGAGGTGCAGAAGATACATACATGCAGTACTAGGGAAAACCCTAGTAGTAGCGCTTGAAATATACATAGCAGTAGCGCTGGGTCCAGCGCTACTGCTACCGCACTATAGCTAAGTTGTAGCTGTAGCGCTGGTATGGGCAGCGCTACTGGTAAGTATGGTTAGCAGTAGCGTTGCCCTGACCAGTGCTACTGCTAACTCTTTGTAGCGCTTGAACAAACAAAGCACTGCTACTAATCCAGCACTGCTAGTAGATGCTTTCCAGCGCTACTGCTAGTATTCCTGCTTTCACAGATTTACACCCCCTTTAGGTATTTGTGATGTATTTATACAGGCTCTATACAGTAGTTTCATCAGATCATACTAAACATACACTATTCCGATCATATCATAGACATACAGTAGTCTCGTCATACCATCATCATCATCATTCAACACAAATATCATCACATCTCGAAAATAGCGATACACAAGTCATGTCATGTCTCGAATAAGTGCAACTGCATGGTCATGGCACACACACAAGTTTCATCATCTCTATCTAAACCATGATGTAGAAGAGAAGAGCGATCAGCATGAGCAAGAGCGCGACTATGTAGTACTTGAGGCACTGGCGGTCCCGCCCCCACTCTTGCCGGAGCGTCCACCTCAAGTAACTACTTTCCGCTTCGGCTCTGCTGTCGAACCCTCTGTGGCTAGCACCCGGGTACTTGTCCACCTGGGCCTAAGCGTCTGGCAAGTGGTGGTAGACTCCTGGAACCCTCCCAATGAACACGGCGTAGCAGTCCTTCGCCATCTCTGATCTATGTACCTACATCTTCAGTTGATGAATTGAACGATAATATGCAACATAATGTACTTAAGAAAACAAAGAGGCATAATTAGCAAAATACAAGCAACTTATAGTAAACATAAATGACAAAGTTCCTCATACCCAAACTAATTAACTAGAGCGATCTACGCTAGTTCAGGACCACGCGGTTTAATTACATCAGATAGTTTCGCCATGCATAAATTCAAAGTTTTGCAATAGAAAGACAGTAGTGACACATTGTCATCGACAATCAGTCCTCCTTGTCGGCGGCCCAATCTTCATAGTCAGGGAGGAAGCACCCGAGCTTCTTGAAAGGCTTCAGGTCCAGACGCTAAGCAAGTAGCAGTGCTCGGACATCAGCCCGCGTGATTGGCCCATGGTAGAACATCCTCGTTTGTTCGAGGACCTGCTTCATGATCACTTGGGCAAGTTCACACTATACGTGATAAAACTCAGCTCATATTCGATGATCCGGTGTCTTTCCTATGCTTGTGGCCCAGCTGACAATCTCGGCATCTTCGTTAGTAGCTGACATGCGAAGGCGTTGATTATCCCTTTTGTACTCGAGCAGGCGATGCATGAGGTAGAATCCATCCGCCTTCTGGTGTGCGGTTGCTGGATGCAGCAGAAGTCGGTCTTATGCAGAAAACCAGCATGTTCTTCCTGTGCCTTTTCACCTTGATATATCCACCAGATAGGCTGAAGGTTAACAGGGCACTATCGAGAACACTCTTTACGTGCGTGTAATCCTTTTTCTTGAGGTTCTTCGATGAGTCCAAGTACATAGCATGGGAGTATTCTGAGTACAGAACGATGAGGATGGCGCTGCCCCTGCTGCGCAAATTAAGTACACCTCAAATTAGCCTCCATGCTTGCAAAGGAATGATTAACACTTACGAAAGGATATGCGCGGATGACTTACGTGGGACGATAAGGCAGGAGAATTGCTTCCTTGTCCTTATTAGTGATCATAAATTCGCCGAGGTACTTGCTCGCATAGTCACGGTGCTCTTTGCAAACTGCCAAGAAGCTCTCGTGCATATAGTATGGGTCCGCAACGCAGATATATTTTATGTTCTCAATCCTGATGAAGTAGTTGAGATACAACGCATACATGCGGATGAACTGGAAATCCAGCTTGGTCATGTGGAACATGTCGTAGATGTAGTCAAATCACAGGATGATTTGATTCGCGGGCCAGTTCTCGACATACAACTTCCCACCCAGCACCTGAGCCGCGTAAAGCAGATATCCTGGTTTTTCCGTGATCAGAAGGCTTTTCTCTCTGGCCAGCACATCTTCATGGAGTCTCCTTAGATCATTATTCAGTATGTGCTCTAGCGCTTTGGTTGGTAGGATCGGCTCACCGGCAACATGGAAGCGCTTCACACCTTCGACATGCATTCTGTCTACCACCCGGGGCTTCAGAGGCGGCTGGCTGCTTGAAGCAGCTCTGGCGCCTTTAGGGCCTTTCCTGTCGGGTCTCCTCCTTTGCTTCTTGGTGGGTGGTGGTAGTGAGCCCACCATACCATCCCTAACCACCACCCCCAGTGTCATCGGGCTAATCAGTGGACGTCCCTTGGGTTGTTGCTGGGTAGGGGTGGCATCTGGAGGCGTCTCCTGCGAGGATCGCTTGAAGAGAGACTTTTTGCATTCCGCCTTAATTAGGACATTCCGGCTCCAACAAATCAGGCAACATCAAGTCATCATCTCCACGCTCATAGCCTGAGTCTTCCTCGTCGTGAGCCATCAATCCTCCATCATCATAGGCGGTATTGAAATACTTGTCTGGGTCATCATCATCCTCCTCCATGTCATCATCAGCATTTGCTTCTTCGACAACGGGGGCGACGTCATCTGGCACTAATGGAGGCTCTCCCTCGCGTTGTACGCTACCACCCGCCATGATAGGTGCAGGTAATTTGGTAGGTGGGGTGGTGTTCATACCTTCTTGAGAAGGTGGCATTGGTGTGATACTGGGTGCCTCGAGACGAAGAAGAGACTTCGGCCAAGGCAAGAACCAGCTCTTGCATAAGCCAATCCTCTTAGGGGTCTCCTCGTCATCAACTGGTACCTGAGGAGGCAAATCCTCGAAGCCCCCTAAGACACTGGCCACGTGAACCTTGAAGACGCCATCGGGCATCTCTCGGTTGTGGAACATGCGGTCCTTCGGCTTCACGATCGTTGCCTTTCCCACGGCCACCTTCTGGCCCTTGATGTCGTAGAGTAGGGTGCACAGGGTATCGTCGGCCTACGAAGAAGACATGTCTGCGATGTCAAACATCTGGAAGGCAACTGAAATGGAAGACTATAGACATGCTGGTGAAAAGGGTATGACGCATAATTACCGTGAGGGCGTCGAGGTCAGCCAGCGACGAAGGCCCGCCGAGCATGCCAGAGACGGAGGTCGGGCAACTATGAACAGGAGCGGGACCTTTTACGGTTGCTTGAGCAGGTGTTGGTGTTGTGGTGTTCGCCGAATTGCTCCCAACAAAGCTGGGAAGGGGAAAGTCCTCCAGCCGTGCATTTGGATTGCTCTTCGACCAATCGAAAATTGTCGGAATCAAGCTGGCCACCGCGTCAGTGACCGCTGCATTGACTACCCCGAGCAACTCTTCTTTGGTCTCAGCTTTGGTCTTATTGACCGCAATCGCGACCTTCTCGTCGATGGTCGGCTGAGTGATGACCAACCGTCTCTTCCTACTTTCCTCTGGCTCCTCGCAGTAGCACGTCTTCCCTGAGGTGCCATCTCCGACGGCAGCTTGTCCACCAGGACCTTTTTCAGTATGTTCAGGGCCCGGTTGAATGGGGTGTCCCACTTGGACCTCGCCGACGACTGTGATGACTCGTCGCTTTCAGCTGCCTTTTGGTGCTGCTCTTTCTGCAAAAGGAACGTGGATGGTTTACTAATAATGTGACAAAACTTGTAGCGAATTGATTAGAAGCTAATATGATAATGTGGTAATATAACAATTACCAGAAGTCTCATGAACTCCCTCGTGATCGGGTCCGTGTAAAATATCTTTTTGATGCGGTCCCACTTGTACCGGGCCCTGATCCAGTCACGCTCCAGTGGGTCGGTGAACTCCGCCAAGCGGTCTGGGATTCCGTGACTTTCACGTTCGGCGTCCTCCTTGGCCCATACGTGTCTCTTCCCCTCGTAACCACGGCTTCCGAGGCAGTGGGAAGGCGTGTTCCTGGCCTGGAGCACCTTCATTTTCTCCGACCTTGCCTTGACTTCTTCTTTAGCGCAAGTCTCCTTGAATTTTTCAAAGTCCTCTTCCGTTATTGACAGATTGTCAGCATGAATTTTGGACCAAGGTTCATTCATCGCAATCGCTTTTTTCACCCGAACTTTCCAGGAGGACAAGTCATTGGTGAACGTCACCATCGCCTTGTCGTTTATCTTTGTCATGGCGACGTCATCCCACGACTCTTTAAATTTGCTTTCATGTCGGCCGGGGAACAGGAACCTATTGTGCAACTTCTTTAGGATCTTGTGCTCCATATGTGGTATCTTCTTCAACTTCTCGTCGTTGATGTTGGCGGTTTCCCTGAGGCTGCATCCGAGTTGATTGCCCCAGCACTTGCGCGCTTCCTCCGGCGCTGTTGGCTCTAACTTCTTGGGGTGCATCTCCGTGACCACAATTTGTCTGATGCCGAGCTCATTTGGTCTTCGTGACCTCTTCTGCTTCGGTGCTTTACCGGCTACGACAGCATCGTTGCCGGTCTCGGGGGTGGTGTCGGTGCCGGTGCCAGTGCTGGTGCCGGTGTCGGCGTCGGTGTCGGGGTTGGTGCCACTGCCGCCACCATGCACCCCCGTCTGGTGTTCGTCCAGGTAATCAAAATAGTGATTTGCTGCCTCGATGGGGTCTTCTTCGAGGCGAGCAGAACCACCGGCTTCAGCGTGGCTAGACATGTTTCCTATTCAACAATTGTAAATGAAAGATATAATGAAGAGAAAAAAGGGGCCTATGTTTGGTCAGAATGTTGATTCATTCCCCCCAACAAATCTCGGGCACTCCATATGTCCTAGTTTCTAGCACAAGTCATGCCGAAAATCACGGAAATTTTTGGCATGACCTTTGCTAAAAAGTGGACATATGGAGTGCCTGAAATATGCCGGAACGGAAATGAATCAACATTCCGGCAAAACATAGGCCACTCGGATATTCTTTGACAATTGGCACAAGTTCATATAACAGATTTGATGCTATCATCAAGAGAACATGGCAACATCATATAACAGATTTCCAGGACTTAGCATCATATAACATCATATAAAAAACAGCAACATTGTATAGGCTACTTTGCATGCTTGTGCTAGTCACCACAGGGCATATCATGCTCCTAAAACATCATCTAGGGTTTTATTTGCTACTGTTTTTTAGTTTTTATTTGCTACTGTTTTTTCCTAAATGATCTCTCTCTCTCTATGCTACTCACCTAAACAAAAATTTGCTACTCATTTTTAGTGCAATTTGCTACTTTTTTTATTTATAGCTATTTTATATACCGACAAAAATTTCCTAGCTAACTTTTACTTATAGCTATTTTATAAACCTACAAAAAAATATTTGTAGCTAGGCAATTTGCTACTGTTTTTTATTTATAGTTTAAAAAGTCCACTGTTTTATTTATAGCTAAAAAAGTCCACTGATTTTGCAATTTTAGGGAGCTACTGTTTTTTATAAATTGCCTAGCTACAAATACTTTGCTACTGTTTTTTATAGCTAAAACTTTTGCTACTGTTTTTTACTTCCTAGCTAAATGCCCTAGCTAAATGCTAATGTTTTCTATTTCCTAGCTAAATGCTCTAGCTAAAAAAATTCTTTTCTAATAAATATTTTGTCCTAATAAAAATTACTAAATTGAACCCTAAAATTGATTCCTACTGCCTACCTAATTGAACCCTAAATTGAAAACCTAGTTTCATTTCTAAAAAAAAAGAAAACCTAATAGACAGAGATAGGGGGAGGTGGGGGCAGGGGGTCGGCAGTACCTGAGGAGGAGTCGGAGGCCGGAGCGGACGAGGAGGAGGTTGGAGTGGCGGCGGCGCGGACGAGGAGGCTGAAGCGGCGGCGGCATGGATGAGGAGGAGGTCGGAGCAGCGGCAGCGCGGACGAGGAGGAGGTCGAAGCGGCACGGACGAGGAGGAGGCCTGCATCGAGGCCGAGGGCGGGCAGGGGCTCCGGCTGGCGTCGAGGTCCAGTTCGAGGAGCGACGGCCGACAGGCAGGGGCGACGGCGGCGCGCGACAGCAGAGAGGAGGGGGAGAGGTGGGAGAGTGGGGGGGAATGGAACTTGGCAAAATTTTGAGCCCGCGCGGGCGGCGGTTAACTCAAAATAGCAGTAACGCTGGTTTAGGAACCAGCGCTATAGCTAACTTAGCTGTAGCCCTGGTTCCTAAACCAGCGCTACTGCTAACTATTCCAATTTTAAATTTTTTTATTTCTAAAATACAAATAGCAGTAGCGCTTGACCTGTATCCAGCGCTATAGCTAACTTAGCTATAGCGCTGGTTCCCAACCCAGCGCTACTGCTATGTTTCTTTTCTTTTTATTATTTTCCTTTTCTAGTTTTTAGTTTTCTTTTCTTTTTAATATTTTCCTTTTCTTTGTAGTTTACTTTCCTTTTTCTTTTGTATTGCTTTCTCCCTTTTGTTTTTGTTTTTTTTTCTCCCGATGACGGCGTCTCCCTCCCACGCTGCGCGAATATCACTAGAACCATGCATGTAATTGAAGGGGGATACGATCACATCATTTGACCGATAACGGTTACTTAAGTGCGCACACAAAATAGATACATATATATAAATTATGGTTTCTCAGCTGCGTCGATGACGTTTCACGTTGAGCTTCTTCCCTTTCTTGTTCGTTGCCGAATAATTGAGCCCCTCGTTGTGACTTTTCCGGAACCATGGAGTACGATACTTCTTAGGTAATGTAGTATTGATTCTTTTTTTCACGTATGCTTCATCGTCATCATCATCTTCCCTCATCGGGTTGCCGTATTGGTCGTAGTCTTCCTCGTTGGTGACTCCATCCATTCCGATGATGCTCCTTTTGGATCTTCTCACGACAACACGACTGGGATTGGCCGGGTCGGTTATGAAGAAGCATTGTGTCACGTGCTTAGCATGTACCCATGGCTCATTTTTGGCAATGACGTTAACGTTCACGGGAGTGCTCTACGCGTCGGGTATAGAAATGGTAGTGAAATACTTGTTTTCTCTTACGACGTCCTTGGCCCATCTGACACGGAACATCGTCGCATCGTGCATTCCAGCATAGTCAAGCTCATAGATCTCTTCGACCCTTCCGTAGAATCTTTCAGTTGTGCCATTTGCGTCAGTCACGCATTCAATTGTCACACCGGAGTTCTGGTAATCACTGTCCATGTCTTTGGCCTCCGTGTAGAACGTGTACCCGTTGATATCGTATGACTGATAGGTCGCGAGCTTGGGCGCGAGGCCATGTGCTGGGGCGTGTATGAGCAATCCGTCCGAACTGCCCTCTTCCGGGGGATTTTCAAGAACTTACTCTTTGAACCAATGCAAGAAAGTGGTGTTGTGCTCTATAGTAACTTCGTCGTCTGTCTTGAGCATCCCCTTATCATGGTACTTCTTTGCGATGCTTTCTTTGTGCCATGCCACATAATCATCTACCACATCTAGGTGTTGTAGCACTACTAAGTTAGCCCTGTCAAAGTCGTTCCATCGATCTGAGTAGTCCATGTGCAATTCCCTCCGGCCGTTGTTGTGACCATCTCCTTCGAGCTTCCCATTGTGCTTCTTGACGGGCAAACCAACAACAGGGTCTCCGAGGCCTATATAATTCTCGCAAAAGGAGATGCACTCATGCGTCAGATACCCCTGGACGATGCTCCCATCGTGACGGGACATGTTACGAACGAATCCTTTGATGACCCCATTCATCCTCTCGAACGGCATCATGCCGTGAAGGAATGTCGGCCCGAGGTCGATGATGTCGTCCACGATGTGGACACACAGATGCACCATGACGTCAAAGAATGCGGGCGGGAAGTACATCTCAAGCTCACATAGTATGACAACGATCTCTTCCTATAGCCTTTGGAGCTGCTTCACACTTATGGACTTTCGAGAGATAACATCAAAGAAGTTGCAGAGACCAGTAAGCGTGTCACGGACGTGCTTCTCCATTATCCCTCTAATGGCAACCGGGAGTATCTGCATCATCATCACGTGACAGTCATGAGACTTCATCCCGCTGAACCTTTTCTTCTTGGGGTCTAGAAATCTGCTTATCTTCCCACAGTAACCGGAACTGACTTTGATTCCCATAAGGCACTTGATGAATTGAACGATCTCCTTCGCACTTAAGGTGAAGCAAGAAGGGGGGCAATAATTCTCCTCCTTCTTGTTGACTTTTCTGCCCCTTTCCCCCTCCTCCGTCTCCATCTCCGTCTCCTCCGTCGACTTTTTACGATGGAGATCTTTCCTGATCTTCAAATCTTCCAAGTCTTTCCTTGCCTTCGGCCCATCCTTGGTCTTCTCCGGCATGTTCATCAGTGTGCCAAGCAAGCTCTCGAGGACATTCTTCATGATATGCATTTGATCAAGGCAATGAGGCGTGTCGTGATTGGGCCTGTACTCCAAGTCCCAGAAAACAGACCTCGTTTTCCATACCTTCAGCAGCGGCTCCGGCGCCTTTTTCATCTTTCCCGGCGCGGGGCACTGTTCCCAGTTTTTCAACAGCTTGTCAATTTCGGCGCCGCTCCTCTTACGTGGAGGTCCTCGATGCTCAGCCAACCCATT
This sequence comes from Thinopyrum elongatum, assembly GCA_011799875.1. Classification (NCBI taxonomy): domain Eukaryota; kingdom Viridiplantae; phylum Streptophyta; class Magnoliopsida; order Poales; family Poaceae; genus Thinopyrum; species Thinopyrum elongatum. The sequence goes on along the minus strand of CM022299.1, from coordinate 588,351,754 downwards.
GAATAGGCCTCCACGCTTTCTCCACGGGTCATCCTTCTCGAGCCATCTACGATGCCCCATGTACACAATTTTCACGGACCCGCCATCTTTCGTTGATGGAAGCTGCTGAGACGTTGTATGATCCATGCACCTCATGCATCCGCAGTATCCGTGGCACACCTGGCCTAAGGTGTACCCATAACCGAGATAGTCGTGCACTGTCGTCATCAGCGCGGCTCTCATATGGAAATACTCTCCTTTGCTGGCGTCCCATGTCCATGCCGCTATTTTCCATAACGTGTCTAGCTCCTCTTGCAGAAGCCCCATATACAGGTTAATATTATTTCTCGGTTGTTTCGGCCCTTGAATTAGCAGGCTCATGTGTATATACTTTGTATTCATGCACTTCCATGGGGGGAGGTTTTACATCCATACAAAGACGGGCCATGTGATGTGGTTGGTGTTCTGGTTTCCAAACGGATTCATGCCATCGGTACTCGCACCAAGCACTATGTTCCTTGGATCTTCTGCGGCAAATCCATATATGGCGTTGAATGCTCTCCACTGGCTACCGTCTACGAGGTGTCTCAGCTTCGGATCATCTCCATCCATGGGATTCTTCCTCTCCGCGTGCCAGCGCATGATCTTTGCTTCCTTAGGATCTACGAAATACCGCTACAGACGAGGAGTGATTGGAAAGTACCATACAACTTTCTAAGGAGCTTTCTTTCCTTCCTTCTTGTATCGAGAAGCATTGCACACTGGACAGCTGGTTTTTTCCGCGTGCTCCCCCCGATAAATGATGCAATCAATGATGCATGCGTGGTACCTAATGTGCGGCAAATCAAAAGGGCAAACGATTTTCTTGGCCTCCTTGACACTAGTAGGACACAGGTTCCCCACGGGAAGAACTTTATTATGTAGATACTTCAAATGCTCATCGAGGCTTTTGTCTGTCCATTTGTTTTTGGCCTTCGTCTTTAGAAGTTTGAGCGTGAAACTCAAGTGGGTCACCTCGGGATCGCAACCATCATACAATGAAGTCTCTGAGTCTACTTCAAGTTGCACCAGCTTGGCCTCCTCTCTAGAAGCAACTCTCTCGCTAGTCGTACTCTTGCGAAGGAGGTCTCAAACATGAGGGTCTTGCACGACTGCACTTAGTAGCATCGAAGACTGCAGCGTGACCGCCGCCTCTTCTCCGCCATGTCCAGACTCTTCTTCACCGTGTCCGGAATTTTCTCCGCCGCCGTCATTTCCGGACTCTTCCCCGCCGCCATCGTCTTCGGGTTGATCGGTCATCTCTTCGTCTAGCCCCATGTCGTTATTCCCTGCCATGTGGATGTCCTCATCATCATCATCATCTTCTTCACTTATCCACCGAGTATAGCCATCCATGAAACCATTCATCAGCAGGTGCGCCTTCAAAGTGCCATGATCAAAAGGGTCCAAAAGGACTCCTTCTTTGCATCTTGCACACAGACATCTAATCCTAGTCCGGTTATTTGCATACATGTCCATCACCGCGGATTGCATGTATCGCTCCACGATCCATCCACTCACCTTCATGACCGACTGCACGGTATAACAAGCAAAAGGGTTATAAACAAAATGCATGCATGCTTCAAAGTCATATAAAAATTTGGCATGACCTTGCCTAAAAATAGGACATATCGAGTTTGCTCGAAATTCATCGAAACGGAAATAAATCGACATTTCGGCAAAACATAGGCAACTCGGGGGCATGTCACTCGCACAAATCTCTCCATATCCCAAACACACATATTCTCATTCACACACATATTCCCATTCTTGAAATGAACAACTTTTTACTCACCTATATATATATATATATATCTCCCGAGAGAGACCGATCGAGAGAGCACGGTTAGATGATGAGGCCTTTCACTACCTATACGGATCGAAAGTGTGGATGGCTAAATAGCTAGCTAGATCTAGTTGTTGGGGAGGAGATATGACTATAGCTAACTAATGGAGAGGGAGTTATGGTGGAGGGGGGCATTAATGGGGAGAGAAGAGAGGTAGGAGGAAGAGAGAGATGAGAGGCCATTTATGGAGGAGAGTTATGGTGGAGGGGGACATTAATGAGGAGAGAAGAGAGGTAGGAGGAAGAGAGAAGAAGGGCAACAATGGTGGAAAGGGGAGAGGGGAAAGGAGGGGGAGAGAGGGCAAAGTGGGGGAGGAGGGGGATGGGGTGGTGAAAAGGTGGCACCAGCCGCAACTAGCAGTAGCGCTGCTCCCAGAAAGCGCTGCTATTATGGTACTTAGTAGTAGCGCTTTCCAGGAAAAGAGCTACTATTAAGAGGGGCCCATTAGCAGTAGCGGTGCTGTAAAATAAAGCGCTACTGCTAAATTCTTAGTAGTAGCACTAGATTTTGGACAGCGCTGCTACTACAGCTACTGTCGGTGGCCTCGTCTAGTCCCACATAGTAGTAGCGCATTTTTGTTTTCCAGCGCTACTGCTAAAGAGTTACTAGTAGCGCTGCCCTAGAACAGCGCTACTGCTAACTAGCAGCAGCGGTTGCTATTTTCCAGTGCTACTACTGAGGTCCTGCCTATAAGCATTTCCCTAGTAGTGATGCCCTAATGACTACATCCTCTGCCATGGTGAGTACGAGTATTTGAATGCATGCCCGGTATGTGGTGCATTGCGCTATAAGATCAATCGCGATGACCCTGGTGATGTTGAGGGCGAGCGCCTCAGGAAGAAGATTCCTGCCAAGGTGATGTGGTATGCTCCTATAATACCACAGTTGAAACGTTTGTTCCAAAACAAAGAGCATGCCAAGTTGATGCGATGGAACAAAGAAGACTGTAAGAAAGACGGGAAGTTGAGAGTACCCGCTGACGGGTCGCAGTGGAGAAAAATCGAGAGAAAGTGGGAGGACTTATCAGATGACGCAAGGAACATATGGTTTGGTGTAAGTGCAGATGACATTAATCCTTTTGGGGAGCAGAGCAGCAATCATAGCACCTGGCCTGTGACTCTATGTATCTATAACCTTCCTCCTTGGTTGTGCATAAAGCGGAAGTTCATTAAGATGCCAGTGCTCATCCAAGGCCCTAAGCAACCCGTCAACGACATTGATGTGTACCTAAGGCCATTAGTTGAAGAACTCTTATAGTTGTGGAATGAAAAAGGCGTACGTGCGTGGGATGAGCACAAACAGGGGGAATTTGACCTACATGCGTTGCTGTTTGTAACCATCAATGATTGTCCTGCTCTCAGTAACCTTTGAAGACAGACAAACAAGGGATACCACGCATGCACGCACTGTTTAGATGATACCGACAGTATATAATTTGGATAAATGTAAGAAGAATGTGTACCTGGGACATCGTCGATTTTTTCCGAGCAGGCATCCCTTAAGAAAGAAAGGCAAGCATTTCAAAGGTGAGGCCGATCACCAGAAGAAGCCTCGCCACCGTACTGGTGATGATATACTTGATACGATCAAGGATTTAAAAGTAATCTTTGGAAAGGTTCCTGGCGGACAATCTATTCCGAATGACGCTGACGGACGCGCACCCATGTGGAAGAAGAAATCTATATTTTGGGACCTACCCTATTGGAAAGACCTATAGGTCCACTCTGCAATCGACATGATGCATGTGACAAAGGATCTTTGCGTGAACCTGCTAGGCTTCTTGTGCGTGTATGCACGTGGGAAGACAAAAGATACACCGGAGGCACAGGAGGACCAGCAACGTATGCACGGAAAAGAAGGCATGCATCAAAAGCAGTATCAGGGTCATGCCAGCTACGCTCTTACCAAAGAAGAGAAGGAAATCTTCTTTGAATGCCTGCTCAGTATGAAGGTCCCGTCTGGCTTCTCGTCGAATATAAATGGAATAATAAATATGGCTGAGAAAAAGTTCCAGAACCTAAAGTCTTATGACTGCCACGTGATTATGACGCAACTGCTTTCGGTTGCATTGAGGTGGCTTCTACCGGAAAACGTTCGATTAGCCATTCTGAAGCTATGTGCATTCCTCAATGCAATCTCTCAGAAGGTAATCGGTCCAGAAATCATACCAAGGTTAGAGAATGATTTGGTGCAATGTCTTGTCAGTTTCGAGTTGGTGTTCCCACCATCCTTCTTCAATATCATGACGCACGTCCTAGTTCACCTAGTGGAAGAGATTGCCATTCTGGGTCCTGTATTTCTACAGAATATGTTCCCCTTTGAGAGGTTCATGGGAGTCTTAAAGAAATATGTTCATAACCATGCTAGGCCAGAAGGAAGCATCTCCAAGGGCCATGAAACAGAGGAGGTCATTGAGTTTTTTGTTGACTTTATTCCTGACCTTAAGCCGATTGGTGTTCCTGAATCGCGGCATGAGGGCAGACTGGGTGGAAAAGGCACGCTAGGAAAGCACCAAATAATATGTATGGACGGGCATTCTTGGGCGCAAGCACAATTCACAGATCTAAAAAATTCCGCCTTGGTGGCTTCGTATATCGAGGAACACAAGAATATTGTACGGTCCAAACACCCGGAGCAGTCTGACGACTGGATTACACATGAACAAACGGGGACTTACGCCGGTTGGTTGCAGACACGTCTCATGCATGACGGCACTGTTGAAGATGACCTGTACTTGCTGTCCAAGTGACCATCTTCAAATATATTGACTTTTAAAGGGTACGAGATAAATGGGAATACATTTTAGACGATCGCCCAAAATAGAAAGAGCACCAACCAAAACAGTGGTGTCCGCTTTGATGCAGCAAACACCAATAGGCCAAAGGACACATATTATGGTTACATAGAGGAGATATGGGAACTTGACTATGGACGTGGTCTGAAGGTCCCTTTGTTTCGATGCAAATGGGTGAATCTGAGAGGAAGTGGGGTAAAGGAAGACCCGCAGTACAGAATGACAATAGTGGATCTCAACAATCTTGGGTACGCAGACGAACCATTCGTCCTAGCCAATGATGTGGCACAGGTTTTCTATGTGAAGGACATGTCTACCAAGCCGAGAAAAAGAAAAGATAAGGAAGCAAATACATCATACAATGAGCCAAAGCGCCACATAGTTCTTTCAGGGAAAATAAACATCGTGGGAGTGGAGGACAAGACAGACATGTCAAAAGATTATGACAAGTTTCATGAAATTGCTCCCTTCACAGTGAATATTGACCTGAGCAACCAGTTAAATGATGAAGATTGTCCATGGTTATGGCGCAAAGGGACACACACGAAGAAAAAGTTTTATACCCAAAGATCCCACTCTGGGATGTGACCGGCTTCACTATCATCACTTTCTTCTCTAGTGAGTTTCTAGACTTATATATCTGGAAAGTCCCACTTCGGACAAAACAAAGGGAATCTTTGTAATAGTTAGGGTACTTATGTGTTTTGGCATTTGAAACGCGAAGAAATATTATGTACAAACAAATTATTTCATGCATTATGTAGGACTTCATTTGCAGATTTGTTTTGAGCTAAATGACCATGAAATTGAAAAGCACTAGAAATGAACTCTGAAAAGGTCGAAAGTTGGCATGGTATCATCATTTCACCCACATAGCATGTGCTAAAAAGTTGAGAGGGTTACGGCAAAAACTGGATGCACTTCGTGTAGAAAATGGACAATCTCTTTCGAAGTATCAGGGATTCAAACGAAAACTCATCCGTTACAAAGGCATTTCATTTTTTTAAACTTACTTCAACTCCAGACTTTTTGTGCGTTCCGTATGCACCATTCAAAGCCATGTCATCAATTTTCAATCCTTCTTGACTTCATTTGCTATTTTTCATGCATTTACTGATTTTTTTAGCTAAATGACCCTGAAATTGAAATGCACTACAAATGAACTTGGAAAAGTTTGAAAGTTGGCATGGTATCATCATTTCACCCACATAGCATGTGCTAAAAAGTTGAGAGGGTTACGGCAAAAACTGGATGCACTTCGTGTACAAAATGGGCAATCTCTTTCGAAGTATCAGGGTTTTGGACGAAAACTCATCTGTTACAAAGGCATTTTCATTTTTTTAAACTTATTTCAACTTCAGACTTTTGTGTGTTTACTATGCACCATTCAAAGCCACGTCATCAATTTTCAACCCTTTCTGACTTCATTTGCTATTTTTCATGCATTACTGGTTTTTTGAGCTAAATGACCCTAAAATTGAAAAGCACTACAAATGAACTCTGAAAAGGTAAAAGTGGCATGGTATCATCATTTCACCCACATAGCTGTGCTAAAAAGTTGAGGGGTTACAGCAAAAAACTGGATGCACTTCGTGTACAAAATGGACAATTCTCGAAGTATCAGGGTTTCGGACGAAAACTCATCTGTTACCAAGGCATTTCATTTTTTTAAACTTATTTCAACTACAGATTTTGTGCATTCAGTATGCACCATTCAAAGCCACGTCATCAATTTTCAAACCTTTCTGACTTCATTTGCTATTTTTCATGCATTACTGATTTTTTTGAGCTAATGACCCTAAAATTGAAAAGTACTACAAATGGCTCTGAAAAGGTTGAAAGTTGGCATGGTATCATCATTTCACCCCACATAGCATGTGCTAAAAAGTTGAGAGGGTTACGGCCAAAACTGGATGCACTTCGTGTACAAAATGGACAATCTCTTTCAAAGTATCACGGTTTCGGACGAAAACTCATCTGTTACAAAGGCATTTCATTTTTTAAACTTATTTCAACTCCAGACTTTTTGTGCGTTCATGACACCATTGAAAGCCGCGTCATCAATTTTTAACCCTTTCTGACTTCATTTGCTATTTTTCATGCATTTACTGGTTTTTTTTGAGCTAAATGACCCTAAAATTGAAAAGCCCAAAAATGAACTCTGAAAAGGTTGAAAGTTGGCATGGTATCATCATTTCACCCACATAGCATATGTTAAAAAGTTGAGGGGGTTATAGCAAAAATTGGATGCACTCCTGTACAAAATGGACAACTCTTTCGAAGTATCAGGGTTCAGACGAAAACTCATCTGTTACAAAGGCATTTCATTTTTTAAACTTATTTCAACTGCAGACTTTTTGTGCATTCAGTATGCACCATTCAAAGCCACATAATCAATTTTCAACCCTTTCTGGCTTTATTTGCTATTTTTCATGCATTTCATGATTTTTTTTATCTAAATGACCTGAAATTGAAATGCACTACAAAAGAACTTTGAAAAGGTTGAAAGTTGGCCTGGTATCATCATTTCACCCACATAGAATGTGCCAAAAAGTTGAGACAGTTACGGCAAAAACTAGATGCACTTCCTGTACAAAATGGGCAATCTCTTTCGAAGTATCAGGGTTTCGGACAAAAACTCATCTGTTACAAAGGCATTCCATTTTTTTAAACTTATTTCAACTCCCGACTTTTTGTACGTTCAGTATGCACCATTGAAAGCCACGTCATCAATTTTCAACCCTTTCTGACTTCATTTGCTATTTTTCATGCATTTAATGGTTTTTTTGAGCTAAATGACCCTGAAATTGAAAAGCAATACAAATGAACTCTGAAAAGGTTGAAAGTTGGCATGGTATCATCATTTCACCCACATAGAATGTGCTAAAAAGTTGAGAGGGTTACAGCAAAAACTGGATGCACTTCGTGTACAAAATGGACAATCTCTTTCGAAGTATCAGGGTTTCGGACGAAAAACTTTTGTTACAAAGGCATTTCATTTTTTTAAACTTATTTCAACTCAGACTTTTTGTGCGTTAAGTATGCACCATTCAAAGCCACATCATCAATTTTCAACCCTTTTGACTTCATTTGCTATTTTATGCATTTACTGATTTTTTCATCTAAATGACCCTAAAATTGAAAAGCACTACAAATGAATTCTAAAAAGGTTGAAAGTTGGCATGGTATTATCATTTCACCCACATAGCATGTGCTAAACAGGTGAGAGGGTTCGGTAAAAACTGGATGCATTTTGTGTACAAAATGGACAATCTCTTTCAAGTATCAGGGTTTCGGACGAAAAAATCATCTGTTACAAAGGCATTTCATTTTTCAAAATACCTAAGAATTACCAAATTGAATAAAAGATAGAAAACACTAATATTAAATAGCAGAAAAAAGATTCACTGAAAAATCTATTTTAAAGTAAAGTTATTCACAAACTAGTGATTCACACACATTTCAAATTTAAACTATTCAATTTGAATACTACTGCACTAACAGAAATTTATAAATTTTTTACATAAAGCAAAAAAGATTCACTCAGAAACTTAAATAAAGCAAAAAACAAACTGAGAAACAAAAGAAAAAAAAAGAGCAGAAAACAAAAAAAAATGAAAAATAAATTAATTAAAAAAAAAACCCGCCTACTGGGCTGCACGGCCTGCATACGACTAGAAACCCAACCTCTGTTGGGCCAGGATGCAGGCCCGCAAGGCCCAGTAGGCCCACAGGGCAGCATAAGTTCGGTAGGGCCAGAAGGCTGCATTAGAGAGGAGCTCGATGGAAAAGGTGCTGCGGGCTTATAAACTGGTGCTGGCGCCTCTCGCCAAGCGAGGTGGGACTAAACTTGCCCTGCACCCGCGCCTGCGTGAGCACCAGGCCTTTAATCGCGGTTATGGCTCCAACCGCGACTAAAGGGTACCTTTAGTCCCGGTTGGAGCCACCAACCGGGACACAAGCCTGGCTTCCCACGCTTGGCCTGGTGAAAATTCACCTTTAGTCCCGGTGGTGGCTCCAACCAGGACTAAAGGTCTCTGCATATATATAGAGCACTTGAAAATATTCAGAGTCCTCTGTTCGCCTCGACGCCGACCACTACGAGGACGCCGCCAGGCTGCCGCCGTCGCCTCCCCCGATGTCGGAGCTCGTCGCCGCCCCCGACGCCGGCCGCCGCGCCTCCTCCTGATCCCGACGCCGCTGCACCCTCTCCTGAGCCCGACCCCACCCGCGCCTCCGAGCAACGCGCCCGTGCCACCGGACCTCCTTGTTGGCCCTCTTCGAGCCCTCGCGCCCCCGCTCCTCGCGACGCCTTGCCCGCCCCGATCCCCTCCTCCCTCCTCGTTGCCAGCCCCTCTTTTTTTTCCTTTTTTTCATTTTTGAAAATGTTAGATGAAATGTTAGATATGTTCATATATAGAAATGGTGATAGAATGATATGTTAGATGAATGTTAGATATAGAAATGTCAGATTAATGTTTTTTAGTTTTTTATACTTTTAGTTACAGAAATGTAGTATATAGAAATGTTAGATGAATGTTTTTAGTGTTTATATACTGTAGTTATAGAAATGTTAGATGAATGTTAGATATAGAAATGTTAGATGATTGTTTTTTAGTATTTTATACTTTTAATGTTGTATCATAGATATATAGAACACACACACAACATGCATGCATGAACACAAACACACACACACATGCATGCATGAACACAAACACAAACCACATGCATATTTAATGTGTATTAATCTGCAAAAGTTTGTTATGTATTTGCAAAATCAAGTGAAAATGAAGTACAAAAATCACAATCAAGCAATTAAAAAATGTTAAATTTGCATAGAATTGTTCTCGCCGTCAACATGCCGGGCTCGCATCCTCGTCGTCGACTCGTTCGCGATGACATCTGCTTCAGAGGCGCCATGTCCGAGACTGGGATCCGCTGGGCTGGCACTGGGAGGTGCTACCTTCAGGGGGGTGCATCTTGGTGACGAACCCGGGTCCCGTCGTGACCTGGAGCTTCTTTGGTGGTGGGCGGTGGGCCACATTCGGTGCGGAGGCTGGCGTCCCCCGCAGAGGTGGTACGTCACGTGTCAGGGATTAGGACGAGCATGTCCGTCGCTACATGGTTGCATTGGACGTCAGGTTCTTTAGGGATCTCACCCGAGCTATGATCTTGTGATCGTTCCTTCTCTTTGGGTGTCCACGCGAGTGATGTTAATTAGCTAGTGATGTTATATATATGATAATATTCGAGATATTAGTGATAATAATCGAGATGTATTCGAGATTATATTCGATAATATTCGAGACAATGTATCGAGATTATATTATTCCATAATATTGGGACGATGTATTCGAGATTATATTCGATGATGCATATATATTATTTGGATTATCGAGATGTATATATTAGTGTATTATTCGAGATGCATATTATGTACTATGATTCAGTTTTTCCTTATGATTGATGCATTTAATTTGTACTAAATTCTTGTATATTTCTTCTGGATAGTTAAATAAAAGCTATGGACAAACACCGGCAGAGAAGGAGAAGAGACTCTGTTCGACATCATACACTCCCCGAGCCCAGATGAGAATGAACTGAGAGATGACGGCTCGCAATATCGAACAATTCCGGTGAGGGTATGATATTTGATGAAGACGAACGAATAGATGAAGGCCACATCAATGATGATGAAGGAAATGTTCTTCAAATAACAAAGACCGGCGAGGTATATTTATTATATAAGCCATCCGGTGATCATTACATATATTAATTATTGTTGTATACATACATACATATAATATATATATATATATAAAACGAATCAATCTTTCTTCTTTTTGCCCTCCGGATCGAGCAAATCTTCTACAAGAGCAAGGCAGTTTGAGGCCCGGATAAAAGGTTGCAGGCTGGCGTACCGTACAACATCGATACAATCAAACCAAAGGGCGAACCGCTTGAACCTAAGAGAATGCGAACAGTTCACTCGTCAATGCGGAGTTATTCTCAGGGACCAAATCCCGATCTCCGTTCAAGAATGGAAAAAGGCAGCAAAGGGAGATCTAGGAGTTACTTTGTCTCTGAAAGAGCAATAGACTGCTTTGGGAATCGCACATGTCACATTTCACCTACCAGATCATTTGACAGATGCAGATCTGGCAAAAGTCAAGAAGAGTGCTCTTAAGAAGATGGAGATAGCATTCAACAACCACAAGAAAAATACCTGGGCCGCATACGTCCAAGCAAGAAAGAGACTCAGAATTCAAGGGAACACTGAAGAAGGCAAGAGATCACTGGGACACTTTCGTGAAGTTCAAGGAATCGGAAATAGCTCAGGAAGGTCGAGAATAAACAAGATTAATGTGCGAAAAAGAAGTGGCACCATATTCTGGGGCAGGTGGCTACCAGGTGGCCCGGCCTAAGTGGGATATCGCTGAGCAAGAGATGATTACTGCAGGGGTCACTCCAGTTACATTGAGCTGGCCGCAGCAGGTGCAGGACTTGGTTTCATGCGCATGGAGGGAAGTTGGATCCAAAGAACGGGCTGGTTTGTAGCGGGCAAGTCTTAAAGAAGCCTCCGATGGTTTACTTCTTGCAATAGAAGAGGCTTGAAGGGGGCGTTCACGCCCAACAGAGAGAGAACGACGAGCTTACACACGCCCTGAAGAATCCTGAACACCGGGAAGAACATGAGGCAAAGGCAAAATTCCGTGGTTTGAGGGGTTTGTGGATTGGAACGCCAACTACAGAAGTCGTCCGAGAAAGAAGCCGTAGGAGCGCGAAGAGAAGCTGGAGGAGGAGCAGACGAAGGAGGAAGCAGTCCGCCTTCAAGGCCTAGAATCAAAGAAGGGAGTGGAACAGATGCGGTAGGTTAGCAGGAGCAGATGACTCACTTAGCCAGGAAAGGGGGTTCAGCAGCGGGCAGCAGCTAGCGGTTCCAACATTGGATAGCATCACCCATCTTTGCCGAGAAGCAGCATGGGTTCCACCCTGGCCAATGATGCACTGCAGGCAGCTACCCCGTGGATGATATCCAACGTGCGACACCTTGTGAGCTACACATTAAGGTGAAGAACATATCAATTAAGGTGCGGACGGCTATGCTTTAACAAATCCCCCTGAAGCAACCTTCCATGGCAATCCGATTCCAGTGGCTATGCTCGTGTCGGGGTGGATGCAGTGATGTCGGGATATAACGATCTAGAGCTTGACTTCATGGAGGGGGACGAGGAGAGCACACTGCGAGAGGCCATACATCGTATCATTCTACGGAGAAAGGATTGCATCATCTTTCCAAGGCCACCGGCTCCTCTCCAAGTCCGCCGCCTCAGCTGACTCCTGCTCCTCAAGTCCGGCACCGCGTCAGCCGACTCCTCCCCTCCAAGTCTGGCACACGCGTCAGCCGACTCCTCCTCCTCCAAGTCCGGCACCACGTCAGCCAGACTCCTCCTCTCCAAGTCCGGCACTGCGTCAGCCGTCTCTGCCGCCTATGCGGGCTCCACCGCCTCATCAACAGCGGAAGAGAGGCACCGCAGGTACGGCAGCTAGTGGTACAACAGGCAAGAAATTCAGATATGGTCCAGCCTCAAGCCTCTTCCGTAGTTGCCTTACGACTTGACTGACGAGGAAAACACAGCCCTAGTGGATGCCCAAGTGAAGGCCCATTTTGCACCGAAACCCCCCTCGCCGCCAAAGGAGAAAGACACTGAGAAAGTCATACAACACTTTATTGATAATGCTCAACTGGTTGTGAAGAAAAAGGGACTCAGACTATGACTGCTCTCTCAAGAAGTTATATCATGCACAAAAAGAGAAGGAGTCAAGCTCGAGATTGAGATCGAGCCAAGCAGTTTTTAAAAAAAGCGGGAAAATTGTTCCCCAGCTGGGAGAACAAGGTAGTGCAATCGATCCCCCGCTCATTGTACAACCACATGGGAGTCACACGATCAGCTGGTAATAACCAACGATCATAGAAGGTAGGCTAAAGAGGCCGGTGTCTGTTCAACAACTCCTAGGCATCGAGGAACTCCCCGGGTTATAGAGGAGGAAATAAGATGGAATTTGTCCCCGGGCTACCTCTGGTCAAGCTGAGAGATCCCGCTTCTACCAACGAGAATGTATGAATTGCATGAGTGGTACTTGAGAGAGGTAAAGAACAGGCAAGAGTCCCTCATGGTGAAAGTCAAGGAAGAGCATTACTTCCATGCAAAAGATTTGTGGGTTGCGTTTCAAGAAATGTTTCAGTTATTCAATCAAGACGCACTGGACAAATCTATCGTAGTTGTATTGTCTGTAATTGATTTCTTTTGTAATTTAAGTCTCTAGCTAGCTGTGCTCGTTCATTACCTATAATATCCTCACTATATTCTTTTCTATGGTATTATGCAGAATGAAGATGTATGAAATGAAAAGAGATGGACGCTATGGCATTGGGTTCATTGGCATTGTCAATGAATGGTCGAGAAAAGACACAGAGAGAAGCTTGCCAGATTTTTGAAGCGACTAAATACCCAACCAGAAATACTACTTCCTTACAACTTCGAGTGAGTGACACTGTCTTGTACACAAATTAGTTTTTTGCTTAATAGATGTTAATAAGTGTAGTTGATGAGTTATGCACATGCCCGCTTAATTATACAAAGTCGGTGCGCATGCAGTTTCCACTGAATCCTGGATCATTGAAGTTGCCGAGGGAAAAGTTCAAGTACTGGACTCATACTTAAAGACGTTAATGACTACGCAATCGGAGGGGGATGGTCGATAGGTAATTTCAATAATATAGCACTATGTCGGCTCTTAGTTTATTTCTGATATCAACTAATTAATAACTCCTTTATTCATTTTCTTTGCCAGTAGGTAGGGCTTGGCAAAAGTTCAAAAAGGTTGAAGGCGCATGGAAACAACAGCTGAAATGGGTGCGACCGAAGGTAATTAATTAAGTAGTACTAGCTAGCTACGTCCGTGCATCACTTTAATTCCACTTTCAATACCATTATCATGCTTGATTAATTATTATCTGATTGAATTATATTCTCGTAAAGGCCATGAGGCAGGCATCGGGGAATAATTTATGTGCATACTACTGTTGCGAGAACATTTGATGATGACATCCGAAAGGACCAAAGATAATAGATCACTTTGGGTACGTTTGCCAGAACACTATTCACAATTTTTACATCATTATCTAATATATATACACACAACTAATACATTCGTATTGATCTCCTTCTTTAAAGATGATGGAGATGCGGGATAAGCTCCAACCAACGGATCGTGTACGAGCAATTCAAGAGGAAATTGCGGGATTCTTGCTCGACCAGGTCATAGATCCCAAAGGAGAATACCATTACACCTAATGCCTCCATGTAATGATCTGACAAATTGTAGGAGAAATTGTATATACCAAATTGTATATATATATATATATGTGTGTGTGTGTGTGTGTGTGTGTGGTGTGTGAATGGTCGGACAGAAAATTGATGATATATATATATATATATGATCGGTTCTACGAGAAATCTATTTATATATATGCATAACGTGTACAGTATGTAGTAGGTAAAATATGTTTGAAATGAAAAAGAATTAAATGGAAAGCAGAAAAATTAAAAGGAAAAATAACAATAAACACATAACCCCTAAACCTTTAGTCCCGATTGGTGTAACCAACCGGGACTAAAGGCCCCCAGCCCCCTGCGCGGGCTCGTGCCATGTGGTGGCCTTGGTCCCGGGTCGTGACGAAACGGCACTAAAGGGGGGGCCTTTAGTCCCCACTTAGTGCCGATTGGTGAACCGGGACTAAAGGTCCTTACGAACCGGGACTAAAGCCCGATTCTGCACTAGTGACCGGGCTCCTGGGCTCCAAGGAACCCAATGCGCCCACCAGCTCCTGCACCCTTGCCCCTGTGCTGACCTCAACGAACTCCATCTCTGGCCGCCGCTGGACGTCGTTGCTCGAGCCGTTTCCGGCCGCTGGGTAGCTACGGAACCAATGGACGCCCTCTTCGCACTCGGTCGAACGGTCCCTCCCGCGGTGATTACCCGAGTGAACTCGCCCACTCCCGCCTCTCCCCACCGGTAATGTACGATAAAACTGTTTACACGTCCGTGGGTCCCATCGAGTCGTCATATCCACCACACGCCCACTGACTGCCCTCCCTTTATTAACTAGTAAACCTAAAACTTAACTAAGCGTTGTGTGGTGGGGTCCACCCTCCATTATTACCCTGTTTAATTTGTCACGGATGGCCTTTTTTTTTGTTTTTCTGGATTTCTGCTTAGATTTCTTTTTCTGTGGCTTTGTGGTCTGGAAACTGAAGAAGATGACCTCTTCTTTATTTAGTGTGGGTTGTCATCCATATTCCATCCCAAGACCTTGATTCTATCCTGTATATACCCCAACCACTCTTTGCTAGGGAATATCTTTATTAAAGAATAACCCTATCCGCCCTTAGTGAAGCAACCTATATTTCTGTCACTCCCAAAATTTCAAATATTTCATATTGGGGTATCTACCTATGGCAAAACATTCTTGGTTCTTATTCCCATAAATTCTTTTTCTATTCTGCTGCCTAAATGGTTTGTGAAGCAAGTCGTATTTATCGTCATTTGACTCCACTTTTTGCATCTTTTCCTGTGCCATACATTGCCTCATGCCAAATTCACTCAATTTGCCTAGTGAACATTCCTGAGCAATTTTTCAAAGTTTCCTGTGAGGGAATTCATTGTGGAAGGACTAGCTAGGGTGAGTCCAAATGAGTTGAAATTTGCATGGTCCTTCATGTCATCAATCAAAGCTCTCTCAATATGAGCTATCATGCATCCATGTGAGCTCACCTTCTTTGTGGGTCTATTTTAGTTAGTGAAGCAAGTATATTTTATCTACTCCTTATGTTGAAAAATTTCCAAGACCTTTCCTACCCATATAACCTATCTCCATCAAGTTTTGGCTCAATCCATCTAGCCATTTGCCCTGTGCAATTTTCCAAGTTTCTGTTCAGAATGAAGCTTTGGAAGCAAGGCCATTTTGGTATTTCCAATTGGCATGAAACTTTCACAGAAGCTTCATATATCAAATAACTCATATCCTCCAAGTTTCAGCTCATCAAAATCATTGAGTGAGTGGTACTTCATCATCTCTTATTGGTCAATTATGCACTTTTACAGCAAGTGCCACTTATCTTCATCAAAATGAGCTGCAAATTTTCAGAGATGCTGATCTTAGTGAGTAATCACACCATGCCAAAGCCAGAGTCTATCTCTTCTCGGATCTTCCTCACCATAGTACAAACACTTTACTGTTTCACTATAACTCTACTATCTGTGGTCATCAAAGCTCTACTATGCCCGTTCCTTTACCTCTTGGCACTCTCCGTTGAATGTCCTATCTACTGGACATGGTCGGCCGGGCCAGAACATGCCGCTTACACCAGTTCACGTGGTGACCACGCTTGCGTCATGCACCACCGCGTGCTCTAGCTCGTTCCGGCCACGGTGCTCGTCCGTTCATCATCATCTCGATGCATCAGCCGTGTCCTGGAGCTTCCCCGTGAGCCTCGCATTGTCCCGTGCCCGGGCCCCCTTTGTTTCACCGTCATTGCTCCTCGTCGAGCCGCCTATGCCACATAGCTCTCTGCTCCCCCATTTGTCCGGTCGGCCGCGGCGTCTCGAGCGCTCCCGAGCTCTCCCTCGGCTATATATAGCCCCTCCGTGGTCTTCCGAAGCTCGTCCACCCCTCCCCTCTCTTCTAGCTCACGGAGAGTAGCTCCACACCCGCGGATCGCCATGACCGCCTCGGCCTCTTCTTGCCAATTGAGCTATGCCGAGCTCCTCTCTCCTTGTTGCGCCCTACACCGTCTCCCCCACCTCCTGGCGATCCTCTCCCACCCCAGTTCGTCTCCGGGGCGCTGCATCGCCCGAGACCACCGCCAACCGCCCGCCTCTGCCGTCTTCTGGCGCCGCCGTCGCCGCTCCCCCGGCCTCCCTGGCTCCCCTTTGCCTCGACGGGTGTGGCACTCCGCCCGACCCCGCCGGTGACCTCGGCTCGGCCGGAGATGGCCGGCCCTCGGCGCACCCGCTCTGCTCACCCCATTCCCTGTTCCCCCAGTCTCCTCGCCCGCCCTGAAGGGCCTCCTGACGCAGTGCTCCACGACGCACCCGCCGGACCCGGCGCCTCGCCGGGGGTGGCCGAAGTTGGCGGGCTGGTGCTGCCCTCGCCGCTGACTCCATAGTTGCCAAGTTCCCGGGTCGATGGGGTCGAGGAACGGGAACGAGGAACGAGGATCGCCAATGGCAAATAACATGGAAACGTAGGGGTATACTTCTTTTGATCAACCGATTGATCGACGGAACACGTCCCACATAATTTGGGAACGATGACTGGGAACGATCAGGCCTCGATGCAACAACAGTCAACAGCCCTGGTATATTATAAGCCTTTTAGGCCATTCCATTGTGTTTAACTTGACAATTGAATGGAACAGCCCACTGGTGGTAACCTAAGGACCTTATTGTCATGGGCCCACAGAACGCCCAAAGGAATCCCGTTTTTTACCTTAAAACCCCAAAACGCTCGAAGACATCTGCCGCCGCCGCCGCGTTTGTGTATGCAAGATCCTTGACGAAGAAAGCCGATGCGGCAGTGAAAGCCTGGCCCCAGCCACCATGTATTGCCCCGGAAGGCGTAGATCGTGGAGGCTCCCGTGGCGCCGCCGGATTGCCGCACTACCAGTACTGGAGGATGGATCGAAGGCAGCTTGAAGCCAGCTAGATTTCGTCGATGGTGGAGGACGGGCGCTGCAAAAGTCAGGACGGCTCCAAAACTCTCCTTGAACCAAGCTTCTCGTTCCTTGGGGTTTTAGGGTCGCATCCCGGTGATCGAATCGTTACGTTCCATGCTTCGACCCCGACCCTCGATCGTGGACATTCCTGAGTCGAGGGACGCGGCCTCTTCCACGTTTCCCAGCAACTATGCTGACTACCTCCTCCTCTGCTCTGTCGTGCATGAGGAAGGAGGATAGGAGGAGGAGAGAGAGAGGATAAAGTGGGCCCACGTCGCCCCCGTCCCACCAGTCAGCGCAGAAGCCCGAGCCACGTCTGTAAGTGGAAACACATTTCTACGAATACGTTTTTGATAGATGAAAGCGTACTTCGGTTCTTCTTCGGACTAGAATATGTTTTCAGTTCTGATAGCACACTTCCTTTCTTCTTCAGCTGAAAATATGCTTTCTCATGCGGAAGCGTATTTCTCTAGAAGACGCTTCGTTCAGCTGCCAGGGGCCTATCTGTGAATATGTTCTTTAAGATTAGTCCCTGGACTCACACACTCGTATCTTTTCAACCGTAACTCCGATCGACGTGATTCCAAAGCCCACATCTTCGTCTCGTTGAGCCATTCTGTTCCTGTCATTTTCACTATGGTTGACATAACGAAAATGACCATTTTACCTTGCCCTATTTAGCCCCTCCGAGAGAGAAGCTTTTCTGGCGATTCTTTCCACAAGCTCCCGCACTTCTCCCGGTGGTTTTTCATCCCCAGGCAAGCCACAACACCCAATGCATGATAACCTGCGTAGTAGCCATGGTTTTACAACGATATTTAATAAATGCATGCTCGTTCTGATACGGTTATCGTGTGTTTCGGTGATGCTTATGGATTTGTTTCACTTTCATTGCTATGTTTTTATGCCACCTGGTTATCATGTACTAGTTGCTAGTATTTCTATCGTATGTCATGCTTGGTAGTAGTACATGTTGGTGTTGGTATGTTCTTCGTTTACATGACTATGGTCGGTTACAAGTACCGTTGATATGCATGTTTCTTGCATCTAGTGGTTAATGCTTACTTGGTAGTGTTATTGCCATGGTATTTATTTCTAATGCTAGTGGTCAGGCTATGGTGATGGAAGTATATGCTTGTGTTACATGCTCGTCCGTATGTAATGCTCATTCGGATATATTATTTTGGTTGTTGATATGCTTGAGGATTATTGTTGCACATCCATGCTCCTGTTGGTTAGCATTGTAGTTGATCATGTTATTTTATATGGCTCAGCTTATTGCATTCAAGTTTAACCGGAATTAAATGAACTTGAACAACATTGGCTGGTCATGGTGCACCGAATCGAGTTGACCAGTGCAACCAACATTTTTTTTATGGGAAGGTCCTAACTGGGTCTATTGTCATGTCTCGTCGGTGCCTCCAACGAGGGAAGGGTTATGCGCGGGCGCTACCTTGGTCGGGTTTAGGAAGGCATAAGCCTTGTGAGCCCGAGTTTGTTTATGTGCACATGTCCCGTTTGGGACCGTTTGTTGTTTTGCCACGAAGGTGGCCGTTGGGTGTCTTTGGTAGACACGGGGGCCACCCAGGACTTAGCCAAAGGGGGGTTTCTCGGAGTGGCTGGGAGAGTGTCATGGGCAATAGATCAGTTTTGTCGGAATGCCGTGGGTCCACCCGAATGGGAGTGCGTGGCCATGGGTTCGTGGTGTGGGGATAGTGTACTAACCCTCGCAGAGTGTGGTGTTAAATCTATCGATAGCCACGCCCGCGGATAGGGCCTAGTTCGTAGTCGGTCCACACTATGGGTCAACAGTAATAATAATAACGTTCGATGATAAGAAAGAGATTGGTTGTGATCGCGAGATGATCAGGAGGTATCATGGATACCGAAGTTGGTTGATATTTATGTGATCGTGAGAATATCACCGTGGTATCGAGGATACCGAGTTGTTGGATATTTGGGTGTTATGCGAGAATCAAGGGTAAAAGTCAAGCTCCTGTGGTCACGTAATGAATACTATGTTATGTAATACCAAGCTTGATTGTTCTGAGATGATCGGTGATGACCATGATAGGTAAGCTGTGCCTGTGATGGTTACGAGGTAACCCGAGCAGAGATAAGTTGGTGCATGATAGTTTTCATCATGTGCATACTAGTATCATCATGTTCATTGTTCATGCCATGTTGTTGGTCTAGCTGTATCATGTTGTACATGCCATGCATGTTGTTCTGCTGGTATCGTGTCATCATACTAAGTAACTGTAATTGCCATGTTGTTGTTTGTTGGATTGCTCTTGTGCTGTGCTGTGAGCTTGCAAGTACATTCAATGTACTGACCTGGCGTGTCATGCCAGTTTGCAGGTCATGCTGGATTTGATGCTGGTTTGAGGTGGATCCATGTGTTTGCGAGCTAGGATAAGCGTTCCAGCCAAGTCCCTGCTGAGGGAGCTCATCACCGTCGTGATGTTCTGCGCTAGAGCTATTCTGTGTTCATGTTGTTCTGCTGCTTGCATGGAGCAACCGTGGCAAGCGTTAGTGTCGCCGTGCCGATGTAATCCCCTTGTATCCATATAGCTTGTAATAAAGTGTTGATTTGTTCTTATGCTAAGGAGTGCCGTATCCAGAAGACTTCTCCTGATCTTTGGGCTGGAATACGGGGCGCGTTCCGGTTTCTCTGCGCACAAGGGCACTTTGTGAAGAAGTATCAATTAATTATCTTGTTTACTCCCAAACTTTTGGGCATTCTCTCATGTCCAATGATTACCACAAGCCAAATTCAACTTCATTTGCCTAGTGGATCTCCTCAGTGAATTTAAAGTTTCTGTCAGACAAGAGCCATTGTGAAGGAACTACTAGCTAGGAGCATCCAAATGTGAGTTGAAATTTTGCATTCTCAGTGTGCTCATATTATTCACCCTCCTTCAATTTTAAGCTCCATCCAATCATCTATGTGAGCACAGCATCAAATCGTGTTTGTAATATTTCATGTTGTGAAGAAACTATCTTTATATGCTTCATTAATTCTGAGAAATTACCAGATCATGCTCCTACCCAAATAACTCTCTCCACCCAATTTGGGATCATTTCATTAAGCCATTTTCCTCCAAAATATTATCCACATTTCTGGACAGAGGGGACATTTGTGAAGCAAGTACCATTTTGGCATGTCCAATTGGATGAAATTTTTACAGCATCTTCATATGTCCAAATAACTGATCTACCCAATTTACAGCTCATGTGGCTACTCCAAGTGAGTGCAACTTCAAAAATCCCTTTTCTGGACCAATTCTACTCTTACAAAGCAAATACGTTGTTTTGGTGGTCCAATTTCCCTCAAATTCGCAGGATTGTAGTCCTCTAAGCTAATCACCCCAGAAACACCTTTGGTTCCAATCAGTTCGCGTTGAGCACAGTGGCTTGATAAAGTTTGAACAGCAAACTTTAACGAAGACTAAACAGTGCAGAGCTCTTCCCTCAACGTTTTCACTCCCCAAGTCTCCAGTTTGGAGAAGAACATAATGCAGAAAAGGTTTTCATCCTCTACAGTCTCCCTGTGGCATGTCGCGTGTGTGACCGTGCAGTTGGCATGCCATTTCAGCGATCGCAGCAGTTCGGCCGCGTCCAGAGGTCGTTTTGCTCCCGGCCCCCTCCCTCTCATCGTCTCTTCGCGCGCGTGAGCATGTCCAGCTTCTTCACCTCATCGTCGCCGTCCCCCTGGACCCCTTCCCCCTCCGTAGCTCGCTCATCGGCGCTCGCCGACGCACGCCCACGGCAAACAGTGGTGGTCTCGCTTTTATGGCGCCAGTCTTCTTCCTCCCCGTGCTTCCTGCGTCGTCTACCTCCCCGTGAACCTCGTAGCACTGCCTCATCGGTTCGCAGTGCCCGCCCATGCCGCTGAGCCTCGCCAGAGATTTGGTCGAGCTCGACCGGCGGCAACTCGGCCCCGCCTCCCTCGTCCGTCATATATAGCCACTCCCCGCGGCTCTCGAGCACAACAGCAGCCTCCCTCACCCCAAGAGCAGAGCCTAGCCACCCCTCCAGCTCAGGAGCTTTTCAAAATACCCTAAGAATTACCCAAATTGAAAGAAAGATTAGAAAACACTAATATTAAATAGCAGAAAAAAGATCACTGAAAAATACTATGTTAAAGTTAAAGTATTCACAAACTAGTGATCCACACACATTTCAAATTTAAATATTCAACTTTGATATACTGGCATAACAAAATTTATAAATTTTTGTACAAAAGCAAAAAAAGAATTACTCAGAAACTATAAATAAAGCAAAAAACAAACTGAGAAACAAAAGAAAAAGAAAGAGAGCAGAAAAAACAAAAAAAAATGAAAAATAAATTAATTAAAAAAAAAACTCCGCCTAACTGGGCTGCAACGGCCTGCATACGGACTAGAACCAACCTCTGTTGGGCCAGGATGCAGGGCCCCAAGGGCCCGTTTGGATGGGCCCACAGGGCCAGCATAAAGTTCGGTTAGGGCCAAGAAGGCGTGCATTAGAGAGGACCGCTCGATGGAAAATGGTGCTGCGTGGTTATAAACTGGTGCTGGCGCCTCTCGCCAAGCGAGGTGGGACTAAAACTTGCCTTGCCCCGCGCCTGCGTGAGCACCAGGCCTTTAATCGCGGTGTATGGCTCCAAACCGCGACTAAAGGAGTACCTTAGTCCCGGTGGAGCCACCAACGGGTACTTACTTTTTTTTTTTGAAGCCTGGCTTCCCACAGCTTGGCCTGGTGAAAATTCACCTTTAAGTCCCCGGTGGGTGGCTCCAACCAGGACTAAAGTCTTGCATATATATAGAGCAACTTGAAATATTCAGAGCCTCTGATTGCCTCGGACGCCGACCGACTACGAGGACGCCGACCAGGCTGCCGCCGTCGCCTCCCCCGATGTCGGAGCGTCGCCGCCCCCGACGCCGGCCGCCGCGCTCCTCCTGATCACCGGACGCCGCATGTGCACCCTCTCACTGAGCCACGACCCCACCCGCGCCTCACGAGCAAGCGCCCGTGCCACCGGACCTCCCTTGTTGGCCCTAAGCTTCGGAGCTCGACGCCCCCGCTCCGTCGGACGCCTTGACCCGCCCCGATCCCCTCCTCCCTCCTCGTTTGCCAGCCCTCTTTTTTTCCTTTTTTTATTTTTGAAAATGCTTGAGAGAAATTAGATATGTTCATATATAGAAATGGTGATAGAATGATAGAATAGAGATGTGAGATGAATGTTAGATATAGACATTGTCAGATAATGTTTTTTAGTTTTTTATACTTTTAGTTACAGAAAATGTAGTATATAGAAATGTTAGATGAATGTTTAGTGTTTATTACGTGTAGTTATAGAAATGTTAGATGAGATGTTAGATATAGAAATGTTAGATGATTGTTTTTTAGTATTTTTATAACTTTTAATGTGTATCATAGGATATATAGAACACACAAAACATGCATGCATGACACAAACACACACACACATGCATGCATTGAACACAAACACAAACCACATGGCATATGTTATGGTGTATTAATATGACAAAAGTTTTTATGTATTTGCAAAATCAAGTTTGGAAAAATGAGTACAAAAATCACAATCAAAAGCAATTAAAAAATGTTAAATTTGCATAAGGAAGTTGTTCTCGCCGATCAACGATGCCGGGCTCGCTCCTCGTCGTCGACTCGTTCGCGATGACATCATGCTCAGAGGCGCCATGTCCGAGACTGGGATCCGCTGGGCTGGCAACTGGGACGTGCTTGCTACCTTCAGGGGGAGTGCCATCTTGGGTGACGAACCCGGGTCCCGTCGTAGACTGGAGTTTCTTTGTGGTGGGCCTCGGTGGGCCAATTCGGGCGGAGGCTGGCGTTCCCCCGCAGAGGTGGTACGTCACAGTGTCAGGGTTAGGCGAGCATGGTCCGTCGCTACATGGTGCATTGGACGTCAGGTCTTTAGGGATCTCACCCGAGCTATTGATCTTGTGATCGTTCCTTCTCTTTGGGGTCCACGCGAGTGATGTTAATTAGCTAGTGATGTTATATATATGATAATATCGAGATTTATTAGTGATAATAATGAGATGATTCGAGATTATATTCGATAATATTCGAGACAATGATATCGAGATTATATTATTCCATAATATGTGGGACGATGTATTCGAGATTATATTCGATGATTGCATATATTTATTTGGATTAGTCGAGATGTATAGTATTAGTGCTATTATTCGAGATGCATATTATGTACTATGATTCAGTTTTTCCTTATGATTGAATGCATTATAATTTGCTACTAAATTCTTGTATATTTCTTCTGGAGTAGTTAATAAAAGCTATGGACAAACACCGGGCAGAGAAGGGAGGAAGGCCTCTGTTCGAAATCATACCACTCCCCGAGCCCAGATGAGAATGAACATGAAGAAGATGACGGCTGCAATATCGGAACATTCCGGTCGAGAGGGTATGATATTTGATGAAGACGAACGAATAGATGAAGGCCACAATCAATGCATGATGAAGAAATGTTCTTCAAATAACAAAGACCGGCGAGTATATTTATTATTATAAGCATCCGTGATCATTACAATATTAATTAGTTGTTGGTATACATACATGACATCATAGATATATATATATATATAAAACGAATCAATCTTTCTTCTTTTGCCTCCGGATCGAAGCAAATCTTCTACAAGAAGCAAGGCAGTTGAAGGCCCGGATTAATTAAAAGGTTGCAGGCTGGCGTACCGTACAACATCGAACAATCAAAACCAAAGGGCGAACCGCTTGACCTAAGCAGAATTGCGAAACAGTTCACTCGTCAATGCGGGAGTTATTCTCAGGGTACCAAAATCCCATCTCCGTTCAAGAATGGAAAAAGGCAGCAAAGGGAGAGATCTAGGAGTTTACTTGTCTCTAAAGAGCAAAGACATGCTTTGGGGGAATCGCACATGTCACATTTCACCATACCAGATCATTGACGATGCAGATCTGGCAAAAGTCAAAGAGTGCTCTCTAACTATTGAAGATGGAAGATAGCATTCAACAACCACAAGAAAAATTACCTGGGGCCGCATACGTCTCAAGCAAGAAAGAAGACTACAAAGAAATTCAAGGGAACACTTGAAGAAGGCAAGAGATCCTGGGACCACTTTCGTGAAGTTCAAGACGGAAATTACTCAGGAAGGGTCGAGAAGATATAAACAAGATTAATGATGCGAAAAAAAGTGGCACCAATTCTGGGGCAAGGTGGCTTACCAGTGGCCGGCCTAAAGTGAATCGCTGAGCAAGAAGATATGATTACTGCAGGGGTCACTCCAGTTCATTGAGCTGGCCGACAGCAGGTGCAGGACTTGGTTTCATGCGACATGGAGGGAAGTTGGATTCCAAAGAACCTGGGCTGGTTTGTTAGCGGGCAAGTCCTTAAAGAAGCCTCGATGGTTACTTCTGCCAATAGAAGAGGCTTGTGAAAAGGGGCGTTCACGCCCAACAGAACGAGAGAACGACGAGCTTAACACACGTGCCCTTGAAGATCCTGAACAGCAGGGAAGAACATGAGGCAAGGGCAAAATTCCGTGGTTTGAGGGGTTTGTGGATTGGAAACGCCAACTACAGAAGTACGTGCCGAGGAAAGAAGCCGTAGGAGCGCCGAAGAGAAAGCTCGGGAGGAGGAGCAGACGAAGGAGGAAAGCAGTCCGCCTTCAAGGCTAGAATCAAAGAAGAGGAGTAGGAGACAGAGTGAACGGAGGTAGGGTACTTCCTAGCAGGAGCAGATAGACTAACTTAGCCAGGAAAGGGGGTTCAGCAGCGGGCAGCAGCGTAGCGAGGTGCCAAACATTGGATTAGCGATAAGCCCATCTTTGCCGAGAGCAGCATGGGATTCCACCCTGCCAAATGAGGCACTGCAGGCGAGCTTACCCCGTGGATGATATCAAGTGCGACACTGTGAGCTACACATTAAGGTGAAGAACATATCAATTAAGGTGACGAGGAACGGCTATGCTTAAACAGAATCCCCCGAAGCAAACCTTCCATGGCAAATCCATTCAAAGGGGCATGCTCGTGTCGGGGTGGATGCCAGTGATGCTCGGGATAATAACGATCTAGACTTGACCTTCATGAGGGGGACGAGGAGGAGACACTGCGAGAGGCCATACATCGTATCATTTACGGAGAAAGGGATTGCATCATTTTCAAGGCCACCCGGCTCCTACTCCAGTCCGCCGCCTCAGCTGACTCCTGCCCTACAAGTCCAGGCACCGCGTCAGCCGAACTGTTCCTCCACCCGGTAGTGACCAACTCAAGTCTGGCACACGCGTCAGCCGACTCCTCCTCCTCCCAAGTCCGGCACCACGTCGCAGGACTCTCCTACTCCAAGTCCGGCACTTGCGTCAGCAGTCTCATGCCGCCTATGCGGGCATCCACCGCCTTCATCAACAGCGGAAGAGAGGCACCGCAGGTACGGGCAGCTAGTGGTACAACAGGCAAGAAAATTCAAGATATGGTCCAGCCTCAAGCCTCTTCCGTAGTTGCCTTACGAACTTGACTGACGAGAAAACCACAGCCCTAGTGGATGCCCAAGTGAAGGCCCATTTGCCACGCGAAACCCCCCTCGCCGCCAAAGGAGAAAAGAACTGAGAAAGGTCATTACAACACTTTATTGATAATGCTCAAACTGGTTGTGAGAAAAAGGGCTCAAGACTATGACTGCTTCTCAAGAAGTTATAATCATGCACAAAAAGAGAAGGAGTCAAGCTCGAGATTGAGATGAGCCAAGCAGTTTTTTTAAAAAAAGCGGAAGGAAAATTGTCCCAGCATGGGAGAAAAGGTAGTTGTGCAATCGATCCCACCGCTCATGTACAACCACATGGAGTCAACACGATAGCTGGTAATAACAACGATCAAGAAGGTAGGCAAAGAGGCCGGCCGGTGTCTGTTCAACAACTCTAGGCATCGAGAATCCCCGGGTTGATAGAGGAGGAATAAGATGGAATTTTGTCCCCGGGCTACTCTGGTCAAGACGAGAGATTCCCGCTTCTACCAACGAGAATGTATGAATTGCATGAGTGGTACTTGAGAGAGGTAAAAGAACAGGCAAGAGTCCTCATGGTGAAAGTCAAGGAAGACGCATTACTTCCATGACACAAAAGATTTGTGGGTTGCGTTTCAAGAAATGTTTCAGTTATTCAATCAAAGACGCCACTGGACAAATCTATCGTGAGTTGATATTGTCTGTAATTGATCTTTATGTAATTAAGTCTCTAGCTAGAGCTGTGCCTCGTTCATTACCTATAATGATCCTCACTATTTCTCCCATTTCTATGGTATTATGCAGGAATGAAGATGTATGAATGAAGAGAGAGGATGGACGCTATGCATTGGGTTCTGGCATTGTCAAATGAATGGTCGAGAAACAGACACAGAGAGAAGCTTGCCAGCATTTTGAAGCGACAAATACCAACCAGAAATACTATTCCTTACACTTCGAGTGATGACACTTGTCTTTGTACGACAAATTAGTTTTTTGTTAATAGATGTTAATAGTGTAGTTGATGAGTTATGACTGCCCGCTTAATTATACAAAAGTCAGGTGCGCTATGCAGTTTCACTGAATCCTGCGCAGTTCATTTGAAGTTGCCGAGGGAAAAAGTTCAAGTACTGGACTCAATACTTAAAGAAGTAATGACTACGCAATCGAGCAGGGGGATGGTCGATAGGTAATTTCAATAATATAGAGCCACTATGTCGGCATCTGTAGTTTATTTACTGATATCAACTAATTAATAACTCCTTTATCATTTTCTTGCCAGTAGGTAGGGATTGGAAAAGTTAAGCAAAAAGGTTGGAAGGCGCATGGAAACAACAGCTGAAAATATGGGCGGGTGCCGACCGAAGGTAATTAATTAAGTAGTACTCAGCTAGCCTACGTCCGTGCATTCACTTTAATTCCACTTTCATTACAATTATCATGCTTGATTAATTATTATCTGATTGAATTATATTCTCGTAAGGCCATGAGGCGGCCGGGGAATAATTATGTGCATACTACTGTTGCGAGAACATTTGGAATGATGGACATCCGAAAGGACCAAGATAATAGATCACTTTGGGTACGTTTGCCAGAAACACTAATTCACAATTTTTAGATCATATCTAATATATATACACACAACTAATACATGCGTATTGATCATCCTCTTTAAAGTGATGGAGATGCGGATAAGCTCCAACCAACGGTCGTTACGAGCAATTCAAGAGGAATGCGGGATTCTTGCTCGACCAGAGGCATAGATCCCCAAAGGAGAATACATTACACCTCATGCCTCCATGTAATGGATAGAAAATTGTAGGAGAAATTGTATATACCCAAATTGTGATATATATATATATATGTGTGCTGTGTGTGGGTGTGTGGGTGTGTGAATGTCGGGACAGAAAATTGATGATATATATATACTATATATGATCGGTGTCTACGGAGAAAGTCTATTTATATATATGCATAAACGTGTACAGTATGTAGTAGAGTGTTAAAAATATGTTTGAAATTGAAAAAGAATTTAAATGGGAAAGCAGAAAAATTAAAAAGGAAAAATAACCAATAAACACATTTAACCCTAAACCTTTTAGTCCCGATTGGTTGATAACCAACCGGGGACTAAACGGCCCCCAGACCCCCTGCGCGGGCCGTGCCATGTGGTGGTCCATTGGTCCCGGGTCGTGACGAAACGAGACACTAAAGGGGGGGCCTTTAGTCCCCACATGTAGTGACCAGACTTGGTGAAACCGAGGACTAAAGGTCCTACGAACCAGGGACCTAAAAGCCCGATTCTGCACTAGTGACGGGCTCCTGGGCTCCAAGGAACCAATGCGGCCCACAGCTCCTGCACCCTTGCCCCTGTGCTAGAACCTCAACGAACTCCATCTCGGCCGCCGCTGGACGTCGTTGCTCGAGCCGTTTCCGGCCGCTGTGTTAGCTACGGGAACCAATGGACGCCCCTTCGCACTCGGTCCGAACGGTACCCTCCTCGCGGTGTATGTACTCCTTTGAGTGTAAACTGGGGTGCGCTTCTCACTTCTCCGCTTCTCTTTTCTCTCTTCTTTTACTTCTGGTAATTTTGTAACGATAAAACTGTTTTACACGTCCGTGGGGTTGTCCCGATCTGGTCGGGTCATTGCCACGCACACGGCCCGACTTTAGTATCTTTTGCCCTCCTTTTTTGCTTTCATTCTAATGCTGAGTAAACCTAAAAGACGTTCAGACTAAGCTGGTTGGTTTGTTGGTGTGGTGTTCCACCTCCTAGTTATTACCCTGTTTAATTTGTCACGAAGATGGGCCTGTTTTTTTATGTTTTTCGCGATTTCTGCTTTAGATTTCTTTTTCTGTGGCTTTGTGGTTTGGAAACTGAAAGAAGATGACCTCTTCTTTGAATTTAAAGTGTGGGTTGTCATCCGATATTCCATCCCAGAGACCTTGATTGCTATCCTGGTATATATCCTCCACCAAGACGTCTTTGCCTAGGGAATAATACTTGTATTAATGAGAATAACGCCTATCGCCCTTAGGAAAACTATATTGTCTGTCACTCAG
Organism: Thinopyrum elongatum; assembly: GCA_011799875.1. NCBI lineage: Eukaryota > Viridiplantae > Streptophyta > Magnoliopsida > Poales > Poaceae > Thinopyrum > Thinopyrum elongatum. The sequence goes on along the minus strand of CM022299.1, from coordinate 588,322,726 downwards.
CCAAAATTGTGGCAAATAGTTGTCATAGTTGGGGTATCTACCTGATGGCAAAAATGGTCGTTTGGTGTGCGTGTGATTCCGCATGAAATTGCTTTTTCAGTTCTGCTGCCTATATATGGTTTGGAAGCAAGTCGTATTGATCGGCATTTGTACTCCTGACTTTGTTGATCTTGTGTCCTGTGCGCATAGCATTGCCTGCATGCCAGTTCAGCTCAATTTGCTGCTAGTGAACATTCTGTGCCAATTTTTCAGTTTCCTGGAGGGAATCATTGTGGGGAGGGGAGGACTAGCTAGGGTGGTCCAAATGAGTTGAAACTTTGCATGGTCTTCATGTCATCAAGCTAAAGCTCTCTGTTTTCATATGAGTGGATCAGCGATGCGACATGTGCTCACCTTCGTTTGTGAGGGGTCAGTTTTAGTTAGTGAAGCAAGTATATTTTATCTGACTCCCCTTAGTGAAAAAGTTCCAAGACCTTATCCTACCATATACCTATCTCCACAAGTTGGCTCAATCCATCTAGCCATTTGCCCTGTGAATTTTCCAAGTTTCTGTCTCAGAATGAAGCTTATGAAAGAAGCAAAGAAGCCATTTTGGTAATTCTCCAATTGCAATGAAAACACTATTAACAGAAAGCTTCATATAATCAAATAACCTCATATCCTCCAAGTTTCAAGCTCATCAAAATCATCTGAGTGAAGTGGTATTCATCACTTTATTAGGATCAATTATTGCACTTTATACAAAGAAGTTAGCCCCAAGTGCCACTTTCTTATCAAATTATGGAGCTGCAAATTTTCAGAGATGCTGATCTTAGTGAGTAATCAACCATGCAGCCAAAAAGGCCAGAGTCTATCTCTGTCTCGGCTTCCTAACCATAGTACAAACACTTTACTGTTTCCACTATAACTCTACTATCTGGTGGTCATCAAAAGCTCTACTAAATGCCCGGTCCTTTACCTTTGCACTCTCCGTGAATGTCCTATCTACGGGACATGGGTGCGGCCGGGCCAGAACATGCCGCTTACAAGTTCACTGTGGTTGACCACGATTGCGTCATGCACCACCGCGTGCTCTAGCTAGCTTCCTGGGCCACGGTGCTCGTCCGTTCATCATCCTCTCGATGCTAGCGTTGTCCTGGAGCTTCCCCGTGAGCCTCGGCATTGTCCCGATTGCCCGGGCCCCCTATTGTTTCACCGTCAGGTTGCTCCTCGTCGAGACCGCCTATGCCACATAGCTCTCTGCTCCCCCATTTGCCGGTCGGCCGCGGCGTATCGAGCGCTCCGCGCAGCTCTCCCTCGGCAATATAGCACCATCCGTGGTCTTCCGAAGCTCGTCCAAACCCCTCCCCTCTCTTCTAGCTCACAGGGAGTATAGTAGTCCACACCCTGCGGATGCCATGACCGCCTCGGCCTCCCTCTTCTTGCCAATTGAAGCTATGACGAGCTCCTCTCTCCTTGTTGGCGCCCTACACCGTCTCCCCCATCCCTCCTGGCGATCCTCTCCCACCCACAGGTTCGTCTCCGGAGAGCGACTGCATCGCCCGAGACCACCGCCAGACCGCCCGCCTCTGCCGTCTTACTGGCGCCGCCGTCAGCCGCTCCCCCGGGCCCCCTGCTCCGCCTTTGGCCTCGTACGGGTGTGGCACTCCGCCCCGACCCCGCCGGTGACCTCGGCTCCGGCCGGAGTGGCCGGCCCTCGAAGCGCACCCGCACTGATCAACCCCATTCCCTGTTCCCACAGTACTTCCTACGCCCGCCCTGAGGGCCTCCTGACGGCAGTGCTCCACGACGCACCCGCCGGCCCGGCGAACTGACGGGGGTGGCCGAAGTTGGACGGGATGGTGCTGCCCCTCGCCGACGACTCCAATAGTGACCAAGTTCCCGGGGTCTCGGATGGGGTCGAGAACTGGCGGAACGAGGAACGAGGAGCAATGCGCAAATTAACATGGAACACGATAGGGGTATACTTCTTGATCAACCGATTGACGACGGAAACACGTCCCACATAAATTTGGGAAACGATGACTGGGAACAGTCAGCTCGATGCAACAACAGTTCAACAGCCCTGGTGATATTACTGAAGCTTTTAAGGCCATTCCATTGTGTTTAAACTGACAATTGAAATGGAAACAAGCCCACTGGTGGTACTAAGGACCTTCATTGTCAGGAAGCCCACAGAACGCCCAAAGGCATCCCGTTTTTTACCTTAACACACCCCAAAACGCTACGAAGACATCTGCCGCCGCCGGCCGCGTTTGTTGTATATGCAAAGATCCTTGACGAAGAAAGCCGATGGCGGCAGATGAAAGCCTGGCCACAGCACCATGTATGCCCCGGAAGGCGTATAAGATCGTGGAGGGGCTCCCGTGGCGCCGCCGGATTGCCGCATACCAGTAATGGAGGATTGGATCGAAGGCAGCTGAAGCCAGCTAGATTTCGTCCCCCGATGGTGGAGGACGGGCGCTGCAAAAGTCAGGGACGGCCTCCAAAACTCTCCTTGAACCAGCTTTCTCGTTCCTTGTGGGGTTTAGGGTCGCATCCCGGGGTGACGAATCGTTAGCGTTTCCATGCTTCGACCCCGACCCTCTTTGAATTATCGTGGGGTACTTAGTTCCTGAAGTCGAGGGAGCGGCCTCTTACACTTTCCCAGCAACTATGCTGGACTACCTCCTCCTCTGCTCTGTCGTGTGCGATGAGGAAGGAGGATTAGTGAGGAGGAGAGAGAGAGGATAAAGTGGGACCCACGTCGCCCCCGTCCCAACCAGTCAGAAGCAGAAGCCCGACCACGCTGTAAGTGGAAACACATTTCTCGAATACGTTTTTGATAGATGAAGGAAAGCGTACTTCGGTCTTCTTCGGGACTAGAATATGTTTTGCAGTTCTGAAGACACTTCCTTTCTTCTTCAGCTGAAAATATGCTTTCTCAATGCGGAAGCGATTTCTAGAAGACGCTTCGTTCAGCTTGCCAGGGCCTATCTGTGAATAGTTCTTTAGAGGATTAGTCCCTGGACTGCAACACTCGTATCTTTTCAACCGTAACTCCCGATAGACGTGATTCCAAAAGCCCACATCTTCGTCTCGTTGAGCCATTCTTTTCCTGTTCATTCACTATGGTTGGACATAAACGAAAAAATGACCCATTTTACCATTTGCCGATGAATTTAGCCCCTCCGAGACGAGAAGCTTTTCTGGCGAGTTCTTTCCACAAGCTGCCCGCACTTCTCCCGGGGTTTTTCATCCCCAGGCAACCACAACACCCAATGGCATGATAAACCAGTCAGTAAAGTAGCCATGGTTTTCACACACAGCGCATATTCTAATAAATGCATGCTCGTTCATACGGTTATCGTTGTGTTTCGGTGGATGCTTAGTGGATTTGTTGCTCACTTTTCATTGCTAGTTTTATGCCACCTGGTTATCAGTACTAGTTGCAGTATTTCTATCGTATGTCATGCTTGTAGTAGTAATGTGGTGTTGGTATGTTCTTCGTTTACATTGACTATGGTCGGTTACAAAAGTACCGTTGATATGCATGTTTCTTGCACTAGGGGTTAATGCTTACTTGGTTAGTGGTTATTGCCATGGTATTTATTTCTAATGCTAGTGGTTTCCAGGCTATGGTGATGGTTATAGTTATATTTGCTTGTGTTACATGCTGTGCAGTTATTGTAATGTCATTCGGATATATTATTTCTGGTTGTTGATTATGCTTGAGGTTATTGTTGCACATCATTGCTCCTGTTTGGGTTAGCATTGTAGTTGGATATGTTATTTTAACTATGGCTCGCTTATTGCATTCAAGTTTAACCGGAATTAAATGAAACTTGAACAAACGATTGCTGTCGTCATGGGCAACCGAATCGAGTGACCAGTGCACCAACATTTTTTTTTATGGAAGGTCTAACTGGGTCTATTGTCAGGTAATCTCGTCGGTGCCTCCAACGAGGGAAAGGGTATGCGCGGGCGCTACCTTGTCGGGTTTAGGAAGGAAAGCCTTGTGAGCCCGAGTTGTTTATGTGGCACATGTCCCGTTTGGGACCGTTTGTTGTTTGCACGAAGGTGCGTGTACAAAATGCACAATCTCTTTTGAAGTATCAGGCTTTTGGACGAAAACTCATCTGTTACAAAGGCATTTCATTTTTTAAACTTATTTCAACTCCAGACTTTTTGTGCGTTCAGTATGCACCATTGAAAGCCACGTCATCAATTTTCAACCCTTTCTGACTTCATTTGCTATTTTTCATGCATTTACTGATTTTTTGAGCTAGATGATGCTGAAATTGAAAAGAACTACAAATGAACTCTGAAAAGGTTGAAAGTTGGCATGGTATCATCATTTCACCCACAAAGCATGTGCTAAAAAGTTGAGAGGGTTACGGCAAAAACTGGATGCAGTTCGTGTACAAAATGCACAATCTCTTTTGAAGTATCAGGCTTTTGGACGAAAACTCATCTGTTACAAAGGCATTTCATTTTTTAAACTTATTTCAACTCCAGACTTTTTGTGCGTTCAGTATGCACCATTGAAAGCCACGTCATCAATTTTCAACCCTTTCTGACTTCATTTGCTATTTTTCATGCATTTACTGATTTTTTTGAGCTAAATGCCCTGATATCGAAAAGCACTACAAATGAACTCTGAAAAGGTTGAAAGTTGGCATGGAATCATCATTTCACCCACATAACATGTGCAAAAAAGTTGAGAGGCTTATGGAACAAACTGGATGCTCTTCGTGTACAAAATGGACAATCTCTTTCGAAGTATCAGGCTTTCGGACGAAAACTCATCTGTTACAAAGGCATTTCATTTTTTTAAACTTATTTCAACTCCAGACTTTTTGCGCGTTCAGTATGCGCCATTCAAAGCCACGTCATCAATTTTCAACACTTTCTGACTTCATTTGCTATTTTTCATGCATTTTCTGATTTTTTGAGCTAAATGACCCTGAAATTGAAAAACACTACAAATGAACTCTGAAAAGGTTGAAAGTTGGCACGGTATCATCATTTCACCCATATAGCATGTGCTAAAAAGTTGAGAGGGTTACGGCGAAAACTGGATGCACTTCGTGTACAAAATGGACAATCTCTTTCGAAGTATCAGGCGGGGCACAACAAACAACAGGGTCTCCGAGGCCTTATATAATTCTCGCAAAAGAGGTAACAAGGAGATGAACTCAGGCGTCAGTTACCCATGGACGATGTCCCATCGTGACAGGGACAGTTACGAAACGAATCCTTTGTGACCCATTCATCCTCTCGGAACGGCATCATGCCGTTGAGGAATGTCGGCCACGGAGGTCGATGATGTCGTCCACGAATGTGGACACAAGATGCACCATGTCGTCAAAGGAACATGCGGGGCGGGAGGGAAGTACGGAAGTAGTACATCCGCAAGCTCACATAGTTATGAACAACGATCTCTTCTATAAGCCTTTGGAGACAGCTGCTGCCTCACACTTATGGACTTTCGAGAGAGATAACATCAAAGAGTTGCAGAGACCAGTAAGGCGTGACGGACGTTGCTTCTCATTATCCTCGATAAATGGCAACGGGAGTATCTGGCATCTCATCACGTGACAGTCATGAGACTATCCCGCTGATGAAACCTTTCTTCTTGGTGTCTAGTTAGAAATCTGATTATTTCCCACAGTAACGGAACTGACTTTGAAGTTCCCATAAGGCACTGATGAAGTGAACGATCTCCTTCGCACTTAAGGTGAAGCAAGAAGAGGGGCAATAATTCTCCTCCTTCTTGGTTGACTTTTCTGCCCCTTTCCCCTCCTCCGTTCTCCATTCTCCTGTCTCCTCCGTAGACTCTTCTTTTTACGATGGACGATCTTTCCTGATCTTAAATCTTCCAAGTCTTTCCTTGCCTTCGGCCCATCCTGGTGTCTCTCGGCATTTCATCAGGGTGCCAAGCAAGCTTCTCGAGGACATTCTTCATGATATGGATTGATTCAAGGCAAGAGGCGTAGTCGTGATTGGGCCTGTAACTCCAAGTCCCAGAAAACAGACCCCTCCGTTTTCCATACCTAAGCAGGCGGGCTCCTCCGGCGCCTTCTTCTTCTTTGTCATCTTTCCCGGCGCGGGAGGCATGTTTCCAAGTTTTTTTTTTCAACAGCTTGTCATTTCGGTCGCCGCTCCCTCTTACGGGCGTCCTCGATGCTCAAGCCAACCATATTGAATAGGGCCTCACGCTTTCTCCCACGGGTAATCCTCTCGAGGCCATCTACGATGCGCCCATGTACACAATTTCACGGACCCGCCATCTTTCGTTTGATGGAAGCTGCTGACAGGTGAGACGTTTTTTTTTTGGTAGTGATCAGGCACCGCATGCATAACGCAGTTATCGTGTGGCAACACCGGCATATCCTAAGGTGGTATGTGTACCCATAACCGAGGATAGTCGTTGCACATGGCTCGTCATCAGCGCGGGCTCTCATATGGAAATACTTCCTTTGGCTTGGCCTCCCATGTCCATGCCGCTTATTTTTCCATAACGTGTCTAGCTCCTCTTGCAGAAGCCCAGGAAGGCCCCCATATTTTTTTTTTTTACAGGTTAATCATTATGTCTCGGTTGGTTCGGCCTTGAATTAGCAGGCTCATGTGTATTATACTTTGTATTATGCACTTCCATGGGGGGAGGTTTTACATCAATACAAAGACGGCCATGTGATGTGGGTTGGTGTTCTGGTTTCCAAACGGATCATGCCATCGGTACTCGCACCAAGCACTTATGTTCCTTGGATCTTCTGCGGCAAAATCCATATGGTATGGCGGTGAAGGCTCTCCACTGGGCTACCGTCTACGAGGTGTACTCAGCTTCGGATCATCTCCATCCATGGGGGATTCTTCATCTCCGCGTGCCCAGGCGCAATGATCTCTTTGCTTCCTTAGGATCTACGAAATAAGACCGCCTACAGACGAGGAGATGATTGGAAAGTACATACAAAAAATTTTTCTAAGGAGGCTTTCTTTCCTTCCTTCTTGTATCGAAGAAAGAATTGCACACTGGACAAGATGGTTTTTCCGCGTTGTCCCCCGATAAATGATGCAATTCAATGATTGCATGCGTGGTACCTAATGGTGCGGCAAAATCAAGGGCTACAAGGGGCAAAACGATTTTCTTGGCTCATTGACACTAGTAGGACCAGGTTCCCACGGGAAGAAATTTAGTATGTAGATACTCAAATGCGCATCGAGGCTTTTGTCTGTCCATTGTTTTTTGGCTTCGTCTTTTCTTAGAAGTTTTGAGCGTTGAAAACTCAATGGGTCACCTCGGGAGATCGCAACCATCATACAAGAAGTCTCGGTCTACTCAAGTTGCACCAGTTGGCCTCCTCTCAAAGCAACTCTCTAGAGAGGGACTTTCTGCCTTTTTTCTCCTTCTCTTCAACCCTGCTCACCCTTAGCGCTCCCCTCATATGCTAATTCCAGCTTGCTTACTCTCTGTTCACCTTCCCCCTCCCCACCTTCCTTCTCCATTCTCTCCTCACCTCGTACTCTTGCGAAGGAAGGTCTCAAAAAACATGAGGGTCTTGCACGACGCACTTAGTAGCATCGAAGACTGCAGCAGTGACCGCCGCCTCTTTCTCCGCCATGTCCAGACTCTCTTCACCGTTTCCGGAATTTTCTTCCGCCGCCGTCATTTTCCGGACTCTTCCCCGCCCCATCGTCTTCGGGTTGATTGATCGGTTATCTCTTCGTCCGCCCCATGTCGGTATTCCCTGCCCACATGGGATTGTCCTCATCATTCATCATATTCTTCACTTATACCGAGTATAGCCATCATGAAACATTCATCAGCAGGTGCGCCTTCAAAAGTGCCATGATCAAAAAGGGTCCAAAAGGGACTCCTTCTTTGCATCTTGCACACAGACATCTACTCCTAGTCCGGGTTATTTGCATACATGGCCATCCACGCCGCGGATTGCATGTATCGCTCACCGATCCATCCAATCACCTTCATGAACGACTGCCACGGTCTTATAACAATGCAAAAGGTTATAAAAAAAATGCATGCATGCTTTTTCAAAAGTCATATAAAAATTTCGCCATGACCTGCCTAAAAAATAGGACATATCGAGTTGAGTTTTGCTCGAAAATTCATCGAAACGGAATAAATCGACCCATTTTCGGCCAAAAAACATAGGCAAACTCGTTGGGCATGTCAGTCGCACAAATCTCTCCATATCCCAAACCACAATATCTCATTCACCAAACATATTCCCATTCTTGAAATGAACAACTTTTACCTCACCTATATATATATATATATATTCTCCCGAGGCGAGGGAGAGAGGGACCGATCGAGAGAAGGGAGTAGATGAGGCAGGTTAGATGATGAGGCCTTTCAATACCTATTACGGATCGAAAGTGTGGATGGCTAAATAGCTAGCAGATCTAGTGTTGGGGGAAGGGAGAAGATAGGACTATAGCTACTAATGGAGGGGAAGTTAGTTATGGTGGAGGGGGGCAATTAATGGGAGAGAGAAGAGAGGTAGGAGAAAAAGAGAGGAAATGAGAGGCAATTATGGAGGGAAGAGTTATTAGTATGGTGGAGGGGGACATTAAGAGGAGAGGAAGAGAGGTAGGAGGAAGAGAGAAGCAGGGCAAACAATGGTGGAAAAGGGGAGAGGGGAAAAGGAGGGGGAGAGGAGGGCAAAGTGGGGGAGGGGAGGGGGGGGATGGGGTGGTTGAAAAGGTGGGCACCAGCCGCAAACTAGGCAGTTTAGCGCTGCTCCCAGAAAGCTGTGCTATGCTTGCCTAAAAAATTGCTATTATGGTACTTAGTAGTAGCGCTTCCAGGAAAAAGAGCTACTATATTAAGAGGGGCCCCATTTCATTAGCAGTAGCAAGTCGCCGGTGCTGTAAAATAAAGCGTACTGCTAAATTTCTAGTAGTAGCACTAGATTTGGACAGCGATGCTAATACAGCTACTGTCGTGGCCTCGTTCTAGGCTCTAGTCCCACATGAGTAGTAGCGCATTTTGTTTCCGCGTATGCAAAGAGTTACTAGTTAGCGCTTGCCCTAGAACAGCGCTACTGCTAACTAGCAAGCCCCAGCGGTTGCTCATTTTCCAGATTGGATATCTACTGAGGTCCTGGCCTAATAGCATTTCCTAGTAGTGGATGCCCTAATGGACTAATCAATGCCCATGGTGAGTTACGGAGTTAAGTATTTGAATGCATGGCCCGGTATGTGGTGCATTGCGCTATAAGAATCAAATCCGCTGATGACCCTGGTGAGTTGAGGGCGAAGGCGGCCTCAGGAGAAGATTCCTTGCCAAGGTGATTGGTGTTATGATCTATTAATACCCAGGTTGAACGTTTGAAATTGTAAACGTTTGTTCCAAAACAAAGAATCATGCCAAGTTGATCGATGGGGGATGGAACCAAAGAGACTGTAAGAAAGAGAGACGGGAAGTTGAGCGTGAGTACCCCGCGGACGGTCGCAGCATGTCGCAGAAGTGGAGGAAAAATAGAGGAAATGGAGGAATACTTATCAGATGACGCAAGGCAACCAATGGTTGGTTTGTTAAGGCAGGATGACATTTAATCCTTTTGGGGGAGCAGAAGCAGAGAGCAGCAATCATAGGCACCTGGCCTTGTTGACTCTATGTATCTATAACCTCCTCATTGGTTTGTGATAAAAGCGGAAGTTTCATTTATTTAAGATTGCAGTGTTCATCCAAGGCCCAAGCAAAACCCGGAAACGGACATTGATGGTACATAAGCCAATTTAGTTGAAGAAACTCGTATAGGTGTGGAATGAAAAGGCGTATACGTGCGTTGGGATGATGAGCACAAACAGGGGGGAATTTGACCTACATGCGTTGCTGTTTGTAACCATCAATGATTGTAATGCTATCAGTAAGTAAGTAACCTTGAAAGGACAGACATAACAGGGATTACCACGCATGCCGCACTGTTTAGATGATACCGACAGTATATAATTTGGATAAATGTGTAAGAGAATGTGTACCTGGGAATCGTGCGATTTTTTATTTTTTCCGAGCAGGCTTCCCTAGAAAGAAAAGAAAGGCAAAGCAGTCAAAGGTGAGGCGATCACCAGAAGAAAGAAGCCTCGCCCCACCGTTACGGTGTGATTATTTATACTGATACGATCAAGGATTTTTTTAAAGTAATCTGTGGGGAAAGGTTCCTGGCGGACAATTCTATTCCGAATGACGCTGAACGGTACGGCGCACCCATGTGGAAGAAGAAAAAGAAAGAAATCTATATTTTGCGGACCTACCCTATGGAAAAAAGAAGGACCTATAGGTCACTCTGCAATCGACATGATGCAGTTGTGACCAAAGGATCTTGCGGTGACACCTGCTAGGCTTTTGTGCGTGTATGCACGTGGGGAAGACAACAAAAAATGGATCACGGAGGCAAGGAAGGGACCAGCAAATAGCAACGTAGCACGGAAAAAAGGGAAAGAAGGCATGCTGATCAAAAGCAGTATCAGGGTCATGCAGCACGCTTACCAAAGAAAGAGAAGAAGGAAACTGCTTTGAATGCCTGCTCAGTATGAAGGTCACGTCTGGTTCTCGTACGATATAAATGGAATAATAAATATGGTGAGAGAAGAAAACAGTTCCAGAAACCTAAGTTTATGACTGCCACGTGATTATGGACGGCAACTGCTTTTTCGGTTTGCATTGAGTGTTCTACCGGAAAAAGTTCGATTAGCCATTCTGAGCTTATGTGCATTCCTCAATGCAATCTCTCAGAAGGGGTAATCGGTTCCAGAAATCATAACCAAGGGTAGAGGAATGATGGTGCAAGTCTTGTCAGTTTCGAGTTGTGTTCCCACCCATCCTTCGTCAATATCATGGACGCACGTCTAGTCACCTAGTGGAAGAGCGATAAGAGGATTGCCCATTCGGGAGTCGTATTTCTACAGAATTGTTCCACTTGAGAGGGTCATGGGAAGGTCTTAAAGAAATATGTTCATAACCATGCAGGCCAGAGAAAGGAAGCATCTCCAAGGGCCAGAAACAGAGGAGGTCATTGAGTTTTTGTTGACTTTATTCCTGACTTAAGCCGATGGTGCCTGAATCGCGGCATTAGGATGAGGCAGACTGGGTGGAAAATGGAAAAAGGCAACGTAGGAAGCACCAAATAATATGTATGGACGGGCATTCTTGGGGCAAAGCACAATTCACAGATATTTAAAAAAATCCGCCCTGGTGGCTTCGTTATATCGGGGGCACACAAGAATATGTACGGTCCAAAAACACCCGGAGCAGTCTGACGAGCTTGATTACACATGAAACAAACGGGGACTACGCCGCGTTGGTTTGGCAGACACGTCTCATGCATGACGGCACTGTGAAGATGAGCTGTACTTGCTGTCCAAAGGGACCATCATTCAAATATATGGACTTTTTTAAAGGGCAAGGGTACGCGGATAGATAAATTGGGTAATACAATACATTTTAGACGATCGCCCAAACGCAAAATAGAGAGCACCAACAAAACACAGTGGGTGTCCGCTTTGATGCAGCAACACACAATAGGCAAACCAAAGGACACATATTAACAAAGGACACATATTATGGTTACATAGAGGAGATATGGGACTGACTAGGGACGTGGTCTTGAAGGTCCCTTTTTTGTTTCGATGCAAATGGGGAATCTGAGAGGAGGAAAAAGTGGGTAAGCGTAAAAGGGAAAGACCCGCCAGTACAGAAAATGAAATAGTGCGATCTCAACAATTGGGTACGCAGAGAACCATTCGTCCCTAGCCAATGATGTGGCACAGGTTTTTCAATGTGGAAGACAGTCTACCAAAGCCGGAAAAAAAAAAAAAGATGATGAGGAAGCAATACATCATACAATGAGCCCCAAAGCGGCCACATAGTTCTTCAGGAAAATAAACATGTGGGAGTGGAGGACAAGGACAGGACATGTCAAAAGATTATGAACAAGTCATGAAAAATTGCTCCATTCACAGTGAATATTGAACCTAGGCAAACAGTTAAAATGATGAAGAAGATTTTGAAGATTGTCCATGGTTTATGGCGCAAAGGGACACACACGAAGAAAAAGTTTTTCTACCAAAGATCCCACTCTGGGATTGCTGTGAAGGCTTCACTGGCTCTTCACTATCATCACTTTCTTCTCTAGTGAGTAGTTTCTAGGACTTATCTATCGGAAGTCCCACTTGGGACAAACAAGGGAAAATCTTGTCATAGTTTAGGGTACTTATGTGTTGTGGCATTTGAAAAGCGAGAAATATTATGTACAAACAAAATATTTCATGCAGTATGTAGGACTTCATTTGCAGATTGTTTGAGCTAAATGGACCCATGTGAAATTGAAAAAAAAGCACGTAGAAATGAAGCTCTGAAAAGGTCGAAAGTGGCCTGGTATCATCCAGTTCACCCACATAGCATGTGCTAAAAAGTTGAGAGGGTTACGGCAAAAACTGATGCACTGCGTGTAGAAAAAAGAAAATGGACAATCTCTTTCGAAAAAGTATCCGGGATCAAACAAAACTCATACGTTACAAAGGCATTCATTTTTTTAAAAACTTCTTCTTCAACTCCAGACTTTTTGTGCGTTACGTATGCCACCATTCAAAGCCTGTCATCAATTTTCCATCCTCTTGACTTCATTGTATTTTTCATGCATTTACTGATTGTTTTTGTTTTTTAGCTACTCTAAATGACCCGGAAATTGAATGGCACCTACATGAACTTGGAAAAGTTGAAAGGTGGCATGGTATCATCATTCACCCACACATTAGCTGTGCTATAAAAAAGTTGATGAGAGTTGAGAGGGACGGCAAAAAAAACTGGATTGCACTCGTGTACAAAAATGGGGCAATTGGGGCAAAAAAAAATCTCTTCGAAGTATCGGGGTTTTTTTGGACGAAAAACTATCTGTACAAAGGCATTTTCATTTTTTTAAAACTTATTTCAACTTCAGGACTTTTTGTGTGTTTATATGCACCATTCAAAGCCACGTCATCAATTTTCAACCCTTTCTGAACTTCATTTGCTATTATGTTTCTGCCATTTAAGTCTGGTTTTTTTTTTTTTTTTGAGCTAAATGACCCGAAAAAATTGAAAAGCACTACAAATGAAACTCTGACAAGGTTAAAAGTTCATGGGATCATAATTCATGGTTCATCATTTCACCCAAAATAGCATGTGCTAAAAGTGAGGAGGGTTACAGCAAAAAACTGGATGCATCAGCATTAGGTGTTGTTACAAAATGGAACAATCTTCTTTCGAAGTATAGGGTGCGGACGAAAAACCTCATCTGTTTACAAGAATGTTCATTTTTTAAAACATTATTTCAACTACAGACCTTTTTGTCATTCAGTATGCACCATTAAAGCCACGTCATCATTTCAACCCTTTCTGACTTCATTTGCTATTTTCATGTATTTACTGCATTTTTTGGAGCGAAATGACCCTTTTTCATGTTAATAAAATTGAAAAAAGTAACTACAAATGAGCTCTGAAAAGGTTGAAAGTGGGCATTGGGTATCATCATTTCACCCACCATAGCAGTTGTGTAAAAAGTTGGAGAGGGTTTACGGCACAAAAAAACTGGATGCACTTCGTGTACCAAAATGGGACAATCTCTTTCAAGTATTCACGGTTCGGAAAAAACTCATCTGTTACAAAAGGCATTTATTTTTTTAAAACTTATTATTCAACCTCCAGACTTTTTGTGCGTTCAGGATGCCACCATGGTGGAAAGCCGACGTATCAATTTTCAACCCTTTCTGACTGCATTTGCTATTTTCATTGCATTTACTGGTTTTTTTTGAGGCTAAGAACCCTGAAATGAAGCCCTAAAAATGAACTCTTGAAACAGTTGAAAGTTGGCATGGTTTAATCATTGCAACACACATAGCATATTGTTAAAAAAAGTTTTGAGAGGGTATATAGCAAAATTGGAGTTGCACTTCCTAACAGATTTCCAGGACTTAGCATCATATAACATCATATAAAAAACAGCAACATTGTATAGGCTACTTTGCATGCTGTGCTAGTCACCACAGGGCATATCAGCTCCTAAAACATCATCTAGGGTTTATTTGCTACTGTTTTTAGTTTTTATTTGCTACTGTTTTTTCCTAAATGATCTCTCTCTCTTATGCTACTCACTAAACAAAATTTGCTACTCATTTTTAGTGCAATTTGCTACTTTTTTATATAGCTATTTATATAACGACAAAAATTTCCTAGCAACTTTTTACTTAAGCTATTTATAAACCTACAAAAAAATATTTGTAGCTAGGCAATTTGCTACTGTTTTTTTTATTATAGTTTAAAAAGTCCACGTTTTATTTATAGCTAAAAAAGTCCACTGATTTTGCCATTTTAGGGAGCTACTGTTTTTTATAAATGCCTAGCTACAAAAACTTTGCTACTGTTTTTTATAGCTAAACTTTTGCTACTGTTTTTACTCCTAGCTAAATGCCCTAGCTAAATGCTAATGTTTTTCATTTCCTAGCTAAATGCTCTAGCTAAAAAAAATTCTTCTAATAAATATTTGTCCTAATAAAAATTACTAAATGAACCCTAAAATTGATTCCTACTGCCTACCTAATTGAACCCTAAATTGAAAACTAGTTTCATTTCTAAAAAAAAAAAAACCTAATAGACAGAGATAGGGGAGGTGGGGCAGGGGTGGGGGTCGGCAGTACCTGAGGAGGAGGTCGGAGGCGGAGCGGACGAGGAGGAGGTTGGAGTGGCGGGGCGCGGACGAGGAGGTGAAGCGGGGCGCATGGATGAGGAGGAGGTCGGAGAGCGGCAGCGCGGACGAGGAGGAGGTCGAAGCGGCACGGACGAGGAGGAGGCCTGCATCGAGGCCGAGGGCGGGCAGGGGCTCCGGCTGGCGTCGAGGTCCAGTTCGAGGAGCGACGGCCGACAGGCAGGGGCGACGGCGGCGCGCGACAAGCAGAGAGGAGGGGGAGAGGTGGAGAGTGGGGGGGAATGGAACTTGGCAAAATTTTGAGCCCGCGCGGGCGGCGGTTAACTCAAAATAGCCGTAACGCTGGTTTAGGAACCAGCGCTATAGCTAACTTAGCTGGAGCCTGGTTCCTAAACCAGCGCTACTGCTACTTTCCAATTTTAATTTTTTTATTCTAAAATACAAATAGCCGTAGCGCTTGACTGTATCCAGCGCTATAGCTAACTTAGCTATAGCGCTGGTTCCCAACCCAGCGCTACTGCTGTTTCTTTTCTTTATATTTTCCTTTTCTAGTTTTAGTTTTCTTTTCTTTTAATATTTTCCTTTTCTTGTAGTTTACTTTCCTTTCTTTTGTATGCTTTCTCCCTTTTGTTTTTGTTTTTTTTTTTCCCGATGACGGCGGCTCCCTCCCACGCTGCGCGAATATCACTAGAACCATGCATGTAATTGAAGGGGGATACGATCACATCATTTGACCGATAACGGTTACTTAAGTGCGCACACAAAAATAGATACATATATATAAATTATGGTTTTCAGCTGCGTCGATGACGTTTCACGTTGAGCTTCTTCCCTTTCTTGTTCGTTGCCGAATAATGAGCCCCTCGTTGTGACTTTTCCGGAACCATGGAGTACGATACTTCTTAGGTAATGTAGTATTGATTCTTTTTTTCACGTATGCTTCATCGTCATCCTCATCTTCCCTCATCGGGTTGCCGTATTGGTCGTAGTCTTCCTCGTTGGTGACTCCATCCATTCCGATGATGCTCCTTTTGGATTCTCACGACAACACGACTGGGATTGGCCGGGTCGTGTTATGAAGAAGCATTGTGTCACGTGCTTAGCATGTACCCATGGCTCATTTTTGGCAATGACGTTAACGTTCACGGGAGTGCTCTACGCGTCGGGTATAGAAATGGTAGTGAAATACTTGTTTTCTCTTACGACGTCCTTGGCCATCTGACACGGAACATCGTCGCATCGTGCATTCCAGCATAGTCAAGCTCATAGATCTCTTCGACCCTTCCGTAGAATCTTCAGTTGTGCCATTTGCGGTCACGCATTCAATTGTCACAACGGAGTTCTGGTAATCACTGTCCATGTCTTTGGCCTCCGTGTAGAAAGTGTACCCGTTGATATCGTATGACTGATAGGTCGCGAGCTTGGGCGCGAGGCCATGTGCTGGGGCGTGTATGAGCAATCCGTCCGAACTGCCCTCTTCGGGGATTTTCAAGAACTTACTCTTTGAACCAAGCAAGAAAGTGGTGTTTGTGCTCTATAGTAAATTCGTCGTTGTTCGGGCATCCCCTTATCATGGTATTCTTTGCGATGCTTTCTTTGTGCCATGCCACATAATCATCTACCACATCTAGTGTTGTAGCACTACTAAGTTAGCCCTGTCAAAGTCGTTCCATCGATCTGAGTAGTCCATGTGCAATTCCCTCCGGCCGTTGTTGTGACCATCTCCTTCGAGCTTCCCATTGTGCTTCTTGACGGGCAAACCAACAACAGGGTCTCCGAGGCCTATATAATTCTCGCAAAGGAGATGCAGTGATCAGCGTCAGATACCCCTGGACGATGCTCCCATGTGACGGGACATGTTACGAACGAATCCTTTGATGACCCCATTCATCCTCTCGAACGGCATCATGCCGTGAAGGAATGTCGGCCCGAGGTCGATGATGTCGTCCACGATGTGGACACACAGATGCACCATGACGTCAAAGAATGCGGGCGGGAAGTACATCTCAAGCTCACATAGTATGACAACGATCTCTTCTATAGCCTTTGGAGCTGCTTCACACTTATGGACTTCGAGAGATAACATCAAAGAAGTTGCAGAGACCAGTAAGCGTGTCACGGACGTGCTTCTCCATTATCCCTCTAATGGCAACCGGGAGTATCTGCATCATCATCACGTGACAGTCATGAGACTATCCCGCTGAACCTTTTCTTCTGGGGTCTAGAAATCTGCTATTTCCCACAGTAACCGGAACTGACTTTGATTCCCATAAGGCACTTGATGAATTGAACGATCTCCTTCGCACTTAAGGTGAAGCAAGAAGGGGGGCAATAATTCTCCTCTTCTTGTTGACTTTTCTGCCCCTTTCCCCCTCCTCCGTCTCCATTCCGTCTCTCCGTCGACTTTTTACGATGGAGATCTTTCCTGATCTTCAAATCTTCCAAGTCTTTCCTTGCCTTCGGCCCATCTTGGTCTTCTCCGGCATGTCATCAGTGTGCCAAGCAAGCTCTCGAGGACATTCTTCATGATAGCATTTGATCAAGGCAATGAGGCGTGTCGTGATTGGGCCTGTACTCCAAGTTCCAGAAAACAGACCTCGTTTTCCATACCTCAGCAGCGGCTCCGGCGCCTTTTTCATCTTTCCCGGCGCGGGGCACTGTTCCCAGTTTTTCAACAGCTTGTCAATTCGGCGCCGCTCCTCTTACGTGGAGGTCCTCGATGCTCAGCCAACCCATTGAATAGGCCTCCACGCTTTCCCACGGGTCATCCTTCTCGAGCCATTACGATGCCCCATGTACACAATTTCACGGACCCGCCATCTTTCGTTGATGGAAGCTGCTGAGACGTTGTATGATCCATGCACCTCATGCATCCGCAGTATCCGTGGCCACACTGGCCTAAGGTGTACCCATAACCGAGATAGTCGTGCACTGTCGTCATCAGCGCGGCTCTCATATGGAAATACTCTCCTTTGCTGGCGGTCCCATGTCCATGCCGCTATTTTCCATAACGTGTCTAGCTCCTCTTGCAGAAGCCCATATACAGGTTAATATTATTTCTCGGTTGTTTCGGCCCTTGAATTAGCAGGCTCATGTGTATATACTTTGTATTCATGCACTTCCATGGGGGGAGGTTTTACATCCATACAAAGACGGGCCATGTGATGTGGGTGGTGTTCTGGTTTCCAAACGGATTCATGCCATCGGTACTCGCACCAAGCACTATGTTCCTTGGATCTTCTGCGGCAAATCCATATATGGCGTTGAATGCTCTCCACTGGCTACCGTCTACGAGGTGTCTCAGCTTGGATCATCTCCATCCTGGGATTTTCCTCTCCGCGTGCCAGCGCATGATCTTTGCTTCTTAGGATCTACGAAATACCGCTACACGACGAGGGGTGATTGGAAAGTACCATACAACTTCTAAGGAGCTTTCTTCCTTCCTTCGTATCGAGAAGCATTGCACACTGGACAGCTGGTTTTTTCCGCGTGGTCCCCCGATAAATGATGCAATCAATGATGCATGCGTGTGGTACCTAATGTGCGGCAAATCAAAAGGGCAAACGATTTTCTTGGCCTCCTTGACACTAGTAGGACACAGGTTCCCCACGGGAAGAACTTTATTATGTAGATACTTCAAATGCTCATCGAGGCTTTTGTCGTCCATTGTTTTTGGCCTTCGTCTTTAGAAGTTTGAGCGTGAAACTCAAGTGGGTCACCTCGGGATCGCAACCATCATACAATGAAGTCTCTGAGTTACTTCAAGTTGCACCAGCTTGGCTCCTCTCTAGAAGCAACCTCTCGCTAGTCGTACTCTTGCGAAGGAGGTCTCAAACATGAGGGTCTTGCACGACTGCACTTAGTAGCATCGAAGACTGCAGCGTGACCGCCGCCTCTTCTCCGCCATGTCCAGACTCTTCTTCACCGTGTCCGGAATTTTCTCGCCGCCGTCATTTCCGGACTCTTCCCCGCCGCCATCGTCTTCGGGTTGATCGGTCATCTTTCGTCTAGCCCCATGTCGTTATTCCCTGCCATGTGGATGTCCTCATCATCATCATCATCTTCTTCACTTATCACCGAGTATAGCCATCCATGAAACCATTCATCAGCAGGTGCGCCTTCAAAGTGCCATGATCAAAAGGGTCCAAAAGGACTCCTTCTTTGCATCTTGCACACAGACATCTAATCCTAGTCGGTTATTTGCATACATGTCCATCACCGCGGATTGCATGTATCGCTCCACGATCCATCCACTCACCTTCATGACCGACTGCACGGTATAACAAGCAAAAGGGTTATAAACAAAATGCATGCATGCTTCAAAGTCATATAAAATTTGGCATGACCTTGCCTAAAAATAGGACATATCGAGTTTGCTCGAAATTCATCGAAACGAAAGGAAATCGACATTCGGCAAAACATAGGCAACTCGGGGGCATGTCACTGCGCACAAATCTCTCCATATCCCAAAACACATATTCTCATTCACAACATATTCCCATTCTTGAAATGAACAACTTTTTACTCACACTATATATATAATATATATCTCCCGAGAGAGACCGATCGAGGAGAGCACGGTTAGATGATGAGGCCTTCACTACCTATACGGATCGAAAGTGTGGATGGCTAAATAGCTAGCTAGATCTAGTTGTTGGGGAGGAGATATGACTATAGCTAACTAATGGAGAGGGAGTTATGGTGGAGGGGGGCATTAATGGGGAGGAAGAGAGGTAGGAGAGAGGAAGAGAGAGATGAGAGGCCATTTATGGAGGAGAGTTATGGTGGAGGGGGACTTAATGAGGAGAGAAGAGAGGTAGGAGGAAGAGAGAAGAAGGGCAACAATGGTGGAAAGGGGGGAGGGGAAAGGAGGGGGAGAGAGGGCAAAGTGGGGGAGGAGGGGGATGGGGTGGTGAAAAGTGGGGCACCAGCCGCAAATAGCAGTAGCGCTGCTCCCAGAAAGCGCTGCTATTATGGTACTTAGTAGTAGCGCTTTCCAGGAAAAGAGCTACTATTAAGAGGGGCCCATTAGCAGTAGCGGTGCTGTAAAAAAGCGCTACTGCTAAATTCTTAGTAGTAGCACTAGATTTTGGACAGCCGTGCTACTACAGCTACTGTCGGTGGCCTCGTCTAGTCCCACATAGTAGTAGCGCATTTTTGTTTTCCAGCGACTGCTAAAGAGTTACTAGTAGCGCTGCCCTAGAACAGCGCTACTGCTAACTAGCAGCAGCGGTTGCTATTTTCCAGTGCTACTACTGAGGTCCTGCCTATAAGCATTTCCCTAGTAGTGATGCCCTAATGACTACATCCTCTGCCATGGTGAGTACGAGTATTTGAATGCATGCCCGGTATGTGGTGCATTGCGCTATAAGATCAATCGCGATGACCCTGGTGATGTGAGGGGAGCGCCTCAGAAGAAGATTCCTGCCAAGGTGATGTGGTATGCTCCTATAATACCACAGTTGAAACGTTTGTTCCCAAACAAAGAGCATGCCAAGTTGATGCGATGGAACAAGAAGACTGTAAGAAAGACGGGAAGTTGAGAGTACCGCTGACGGGTCGCAGTGGAGAAAAAATCGAGAGAAAGGGGGAGGAATTATCAGATGACGCAAGGAACATATGGTTTGGGTTAAGTGCAGATGACATTAATCCTTTTGGGGAGCAGAGCAGCAATCATAGCACCTGGCCTGTGACTCTATGTATCTATAACCTTCCTTGGTTTGTGCATAAAGCGGAAGTTCATTAAGATGCCAGTGCTCATCCAAGGCCCTAAGCAAACCGTCAACGACATTGATGTGTACCTAAGGCCATTAGTTGAAGAACTCTTATAGTTGTGGAATGAAAAAGGCGTACGTGCGTGGGATGAGCACAAACAGGGGGAATATTGACCTACATGCGTTGCTGTTTGTAACCATCAATGATTGTCCTGCTCTCAGTAACTTTGAAGACAGACAAACAAGGGATACCACGCATGCACGCACTGTTTAGATGATACCGACAGTATATAATTTGGATAAATGTAAGAAGAATGTGTACCTGGGACATCGTCGATTTTTTCCGAGCAGGCATCCCTTAAGAAAGAAAGGCAAGCATTTCAAAGGTGAGGCCGATCACCAGAAGAAACCTCGCCACCGTACTGGTGATGATATACTTGATACGATCAAGGATTTAAAAGTAATCTTTGGAAAGGTTCCTGGCGGACAATCTATTCCGAATGACGCTGACGGACAGCGCACCCATGTGGAAGAAGAAATCTATATTTTGGGACCTACCCTATTGGAAAGACCTATAGGTCCACTCTGCAACGACATGATGCATGTGACAAAGGATCTTTGCGTGAACCTGCTAGGCTTCTTGTGCGTGTATGCGTGGGAGAAAAAAAGATACACCGGAGGCACAGGAGGACCAGCAACGTATGCACGGAAAAGAAGGCATGCATCAAAAGCAGTATCAGGGTCATGCCAGCTAAGCTCTTACCAAAGAAGAGAAGGAAATCTTCTTGAATGCTGCTCAGTATGAAGGTCGTCTGGCTTCTGTCGAATATAAATGGAATAATAAATATGGCTGAGAAAAGTTCCAGAACCTAAAGTCTTATGACTGCCACGTGATTATGACGCAACTGCTTTCGGTTGCATTGAGGTGGCTTCTACCGGAAAACGTTCGATTAGCCATTCTGAAGCTATGTGCATTCTCAATGCAATCTCTCAGAAGGTAATCGGTCCAGAAATCTACCAAGGTTAGAGAATGATTTGGTGCAATGTCTTGTCAGTTTCGAGTTGGTGTTCCCACCATCCTTCTTCAATATCATGACGCACGTCCTAGTTCACCTAGTGGAAGAGAGATTGCCATTTGGGTCCTGTATTCTTACAGAATATGTTCCCCTTTGAGAGGTTCATGGGAGTCTTAAAGAAATATGTTCATAACCATGCTAGGCCAGAAGGAAGCATCTCCAAGGGCCATGAAACAGAGGAGGTCATTGAGTTTTTTGTGACTTTATTCCTGACCTTAAGCCGATTGGTGTTCCTGAATCGCGGCATGAGGGCAGACTGGGTGGAAAAGGCACGCTAGGAAAGCACCAAATAATATGTATGGACGGGCATTCTTGGGCGCAAGCCAATTCACAGATCTAAAAATTCCGCCTTGGTGGCTTCGTATCGAGGAACACAAGAATATTGTACGGTCCAAACACCGGAGCAGTCTGACGACTGGATTACACATGAACAAACGGGGACTTACGCGGTTGGTTGCAGCCCGTCTCATGCATGACGGCACTGTTGAAGATGACCTGTACTTGCTGTCCAAGTGCCATCTTCAAATATATTGACTTTTAAAGGGTACGAGATAAATGGGAATACATTTTAGACGATCGCCCAAAATAGAAGAGCACCAACCAAAACAGTGGGGTCCGCTTTGATGCAGCAAACACCAATAGGCCAAGGACACATATTATGGTTACATAGAGGAGATATGGGAACTTGACTATGGACGTGGTTGTAGAGGTCCCTTTGTTTCGATGCAAATGGGTGAATCTGAGAGGAAGTGGGTAGGTAAAGGAAGACCCGCAGTACAGAATGACAATAGTGATCTCAACAATCTTGGGTACGCAGACGAACCATTCGTCCTAGCCAATGATGTGGCACAGGTTTTCTATGTGAAGGACATGTCTACCAAGCCGAGAAAAAGAAAAGATAAGGAAGCAAATACATCATACAATGAGCCAAAGCGCCACATAGTTCTTTCAGGGAAAAAAAACATCGTGGGAGTGGAGACAAGACAGACATGTCAAAAGATTATGACAAGTTTCATGAAATTGCTCCCTTCACAGTGAATATTGACGAGCAACCAGTTAAATGATGAAGATTGTCCATGGTTATGGCGCAAAGGGACACACACGAAGAAAAAGTTTTATACCCAAAGATCCCACTCTGGGATGTGACCGGCTTCACTATCATCATTCTTCTCGTGATTTCTCGACTTATATCTGGAAAGTCCCACTTCGGACAACAAAGGGAATCTTTGTATAGTTAGGGTACTTATGTGTTTTGGCATTTGAACAGCGAGAAATATTATGTACAACAAATTATTTCATGCATTATGTAGGACTTCATTTGCAGATTTGTTTGAGCTAAATGACCATGAAATTAAAGCACTAGAAATGAACTCTGAAAAGGTCGAAAGTTGGCATGGTATCATCATTTCACCCACATAGCATGTGCTAAAAAGTTGAGAGGGTTACGGCAAAAACTGGATGCACTTCGTGTAGAAAATGGACAATCTCTTTCGAAGTATCAGGGATTCAAACGAAAACTCATCCGTTACAAAGGCATTTCATTTTTTTAAACTTACTTCAACTCCAGACTTTTTGTGCGTTCCGTATGCACCATTCAAAGCCAGTCATCAATTTTCAATCCTTCTTGACTTCATTTGCTATTTTTCATGCATTACTGATTTTTTTAGCTAAATGACCTGAAATTGAAATGCACTACAAATGAACTTGGAAAAGTTGAAAGTTGGCATGTATCATCATTTCACCCACATAGCATGTGCTAAAAAGTTGAGAGGGTTACGGCAAAAACTGGATGCACTTCGTGTACAAAATGGGCAATCTCTTTCGAAGTATCAGGGTTTTGGACGAAAACTCATCTGTTACAAAGGCATTTTCATTTTTTTAAACTTATTTCAACTTCAGACTTTTTGTGTGTTTACTATGCACCATTCAAAGCCACGTCATCAATTTTCAACCCTTTCTGACTTCATTTGCTATTTTTCATGCATTTACTGGTTTTTTGAGCTAAATGACCCTAAAATTGAAAAGCACTACAAATGAACTCTGAAAAGGTTAAAAGTTGGCATGGTATCATCATTTCACCCACATAGCATGTGCTAAAAAGTTGAGAGGGTTACAGCAAAAACTGGATGCACTTCGTGTACAAAATGGACAATCTCTTTCGAAGTATCAGGGTTTCGGACGAAAACTCATCTGTTACCAAGGCATTTCATTTTTTTAAACTTATTTCAACTACAGACTTTTTGTGCATTCAGTATGCACCATTCAAAGCCACGTCATCAATTTTCAACCCTTTCTGACTTCATTTGCTATTTTTCATGCATTTACTGATTTTTTTGAGCTAAATGACCCTAAAATTGAAAAGTACTACAAATGAGCTCTGAAAAGGTTGAAAGTTGGCATGGTATCATCATTTCACCCACATAGCATGTGCTAAAAAGTTGAGAGGGTTACGGCAAAAACTGGATGCACTTCGTGTACAAAATGGACAATCTCTTTCAAAGTATCACGGTTTCGGACGAAAACTCATCTGTTACAAAGGCATTTCATTTTTTAAACTTATTTCAACTCCAGACTTTTTGTGCGTTCAGTATGCACCATTGAAAGCCGCGTCATCAATTTTCAACCCTTTCTGACTTCATTTGCTATTTTTCATGCATTTACTGGTTTTTTTTGAGCTAAATGACCCTAAAATTGAAAAGCCCTAAAAATGAACTCTGAAAAGGTTGAAAGTTGGCATGGTATCATCATTTCACCCACATAGCATATGTTAAAAAGTTGAGAGGGTTATAGCAAAAATTGGATGCACTTCCTGTACAAAATGGACAATCTCTTTCGAAGTATCAGGGTTTCAGACGAAAACTCATCTGTTACAAAGGCATTTCATTTTTTAAACTTATTTCAACTGCAGACTTTTTGTGCATTCAGTATGCACCATTCAAAGCCACATAATCAATTTTCAACCCTTTCTGGCTTTATTTGCTATTTTTCATGCATTTCATGATTTTTTTTTATCTAAATGACCCTGAAATTGAAATGCACTACAAAAGAACTTTGAAAAGGTTGAAAGTTGGCATGGTATCATCATTTCACCCACATAGAATGTGCCAAAAAGTTGAGACAGTTACGGCAAAAACTAGATGCACTTCCTGTACAAAATGGACAATCTCTTTCGAAGTATCAGGGTTTCGGACAAAAACTCATCTGTTACAAAGGCATTCCATTTTTTTAACTTATTTCAACTCCAGACTTTTTGTACGTTCAGTATGCACCATTGAAAGCCACGTCATCAATTTTCAACCCTTTCTGACTTCATTTGCTATTTTTCATGCATTTACTGGTTTTTTTGAGCTAAATGACCCTGAAATTGAAAAGCACTACAAATGAACTCTGAAAAGGTTGAAAGTTGGCATGGTATCATCATTTCACCCACATAGAATGTGCTAAAAAGTTGAGAGGGTTACAGCAAAAACTGGATGCACTTCGTGTACAAAATGGACAATCTCTTTCGAAGTATCAGGGTTTCGGACGAAAACTCTTCTGTTACAAAGGCATTTCATTTTTTTAAACTTATTTCAACTCCAGACTTTTTGTGCGTTAAGTATGCACCATTCAAAGCCACATCATCAATTTTCAACCCTTTCTGACTTCATTTGCTATTTTATGCATTTACTGATTTTTTTTCATCTAAATGACCCTAAAATTGAAAAGCACTACAAATGAATTCTAAAAAGGTTGAAAGTTGGCATGGTATTATCATTTCACCCACATAGCATGTGCTAAACAGTTGAGAGGGTTACGGTAAAAACTGGATGCATTTTGTGTACAAAATGGACAATCTCTTTCAAAGTATCAGGGTTTCGGACGAAAAAATCATCTGTTACAAAGGCATTTCATTTTTCAAAATAACCTAAGAATTACCAAATTGAATATAAAGATAGAAAACACTAATATTAAATAGCAGAAAAAAGATTCACTGAAAAATCTATTTTTAAAGTAAAGTTATTCACAAACTAGTGATTCACACACATTTCAAATTTAAACTATTCAAATTTGAATACTACTGTCACTAACAGAAATTTTATAAATTTTTTTACATAAAGCAAAAAAGATTCACTCAGAAACTCTAAATAAAGCAAAAAACAACTGAGAAACAAAAGAAAATAAATAGAGCAGAAAACAAAAAAACTGAAAAATAAATAAATTAAAAAAAAACCCGCCTACTGGGCTGCCACGGCCTGCATACGACTAGAAACCCAACCTCTAGTTGGGCCAGGATGCAGGCCCGCAAGGCCCAGTAGGCCCCACAGGGCAGCATAAGTTCGGTAGGCCCAGAAGGCTTGCATTAGAGAGGAGCTCGATGGAAAGGGTGCTGCGGGGCTTATAAACTGGTGCTGGCGCCTCTCGCCAAGCGAGGTGGGACTAAACTTGCCCTGCACCGCGCCTGCGTGAGCACCAGGCCTTTAATCGCGGTTTATGGCTCCAACCGCGACTAAAGGGTACCTTTAGTCCCGGTTGGAGCCACCAACCGGGACTAAAGCCTGGCTTCCCACCGCTTGGCCTGGTGAAAATTCACCTTTAGTCCCGGTTGGTGGCTCCAACCAGGACTAAAGGTCTCTGCATATATATAGAGCACTTGAAAATATTCAGAGTCCTCTGCTTCGCCTCGACGCCGACCACTACGAGGACGCCGCCAGGCTGCCGCCGTCGCCTCCCCCCGATGTCGGAGCTCGTCGCCGCCCCCGACGCCGGCCGCCCGCGCCTCCTCCTGATCCCCGACGCCGCCTGCACCCTCCTCCCTGAGCCCCGACGCCACCCCGCGCCTCCCCGAGCAACGCGCCCGTGCCACCGGACCTCCTTGTTGGCCCTCCTCTTCGAGCCCTCGCCGCCCCCGCTCCTCGCCGACGCCTTGCCCGCCCCGATCCCCTCCTCCCTCCTCGTTGCCAGCCCCTCTTTTTTTTCCTTTTTTTCATTTTTTGAAAATGTTTTAGATGAAATGTTAGATATGTTCATATATAGAAATGGTGATAGAATAGATATGTTAGATGAATGTTAGATATAGAAATGTCAGATTAATGTTTTTTAGTTTTTTATACTTTTAGTTACAGAAATGTTAGATATATAGAAATGTTAGATGAATGTTTTTAGTGTTTTATACTTGTAGTTATAGAAATGTTAGATGAATGTTAGATATAGAAATGTTAGATGATTGTTTTTTAGTATTTTATACTTTTAATGTTGTATCATAGTATATATAGAACACACACACACATGCATGCATGAACACAAACACACACACACATGCATGCATGAACACAAACACACACACACATGCATATTTTAATGTTGTATTAATCTGCAAAAGTTTGTTATGTATTTGCAAAATCAAGTGAAAATGAAGTACAAAAATCACAATCAAGCAATTAAAAAATGTTAAATTTGCATAGAATTTGTTCTCGCCGTCAACAATGCCGGGCTCGCATCCTCGTCGTCGACTCGTTCGCGATGACATCCTGCTTCAGAGGCGCCATGTCCGAGACTGGGATCCGCTGGGCTGGCACTGGGAGGTGCTACCTTCAGGGGCGTGCATCTTGGTGACGAACCCGGGTCCCGTCGTCGACCTGGAGCTTCTTTGGTGGTGGGCGCGTGGGCCACATTCGGTGCGGAGGCTGGCGTCCCCCGCAGAGGTGGTACGTCACCGTGTCAGGGATTAGGACGAGCATGTCCGTCGCTACATGGTTGCATTGGACGTCAGGTTCTTTAGGGATCTCACCCGAGCTATGATCTTGTGATCGTTCCTTCTCTTTGGGTGTCCACCGCGAGTGATGTTAATTAGCTAGTGATGTTATATATATGATAATATTCGAGATATATTAGTGATAATACTCGAGATGTATTCGAGATTATATTCGATAATATTCGAGACAATGTATTCGAGATTATATTATTCCATAATATTTGGGACGATGTATTCGAGATTATATTCGATGATGCATATATATTATTTGGATTATTCGAGATGTATATATTAGTGATATTATTCGAGATGCATATTATGTACTATGATTCAGTTTTTCCTTATTGATTGCATGCATTCTAATTTGAATACTAAATTCTTGTATATTTCTTCTGGATTAGTTAAATAAAAGCTATGGACAACACCGGCAGAGAAGGAGAAGAGACTCTGTTCGACATCATACACTCCCCGAGCCCAGATGAGAATGAACCTGAAGATGACGGCTCGCAATATCTGAACAATTCCGGTGAGGGTATGATATTTGATGAAGACGAACGAATAGATGAAGGCCACATCAATGATGATGAAGGAAATGTTCTTCAAATAACAAAGACCGGCGAGGTATATTTATTATATAAGCCATCCGGTGATCATTACATATATTAATTGATTTGTGTATACATACATACATATATATATATATATATATATAAACGAATCAATCTTTCTTCTTTTTGCCCTCCGGATCGAGCAAATCTTCTACAAGCAGCAAGGCAGTTTGAGGCCCGGATAAAAGGTTGCAGGCTGGCGTACAGTACAACATCGATACAATCAAACCAAAGGGCGAACCGCTTGAACCTAAGAAGAATGCGAACAAGTTCACTCGTCAATGCGGAGTTATTCTCAGGGACCAAATCCCGATCTCCGTTCAAGAATGGAAAAAGGCAGCAAAGGGAGATCTAGAAGTTACTTTTGTCTCTGAAAGAGCAATAGACCTGCTTTGGGAATCGCACATGTCACATTTCACCCTACCAGATCATTTGACAGATGCAGATCTGGCAAAAGTCAAGAAGAGTGCTCTTAAGAAGATGGAGATAGCATTCAACAACCACAAGAAAAATACCTGGGCCGCATACGTCAAAGCAAGAAAGCAGACTCCAGAATTCAAGGGAACACTGAAGAAGG
The DNA here is from genome assembly GCA_011799875.1 of Thinopyrum elongatum. Taxonomy (NCBI): domain Eukaryota; kingdom Viridiplantae; phylum Streptophyta; class Magnoliopsida; order Poales; family Poaceae; genus Thinopyrum; species Thinopyrum elongatum. The sequence goes on along the minus strand of CM022299.1, from coordinate 588,294,330 downwards.
CAAGAGATCACTGGGACACTTTCGTGAAGTTCAAGGAATCGGAAATAGCTCAGGAATGGTCGAGAATAAACAAGATTAATGCTGCGAAAAAGAAGTGGCACCATATTCTGGGGCCAGGTGGCTACCAGGTGGCCCGGCCTAAGTGGGATATCGCTGAGCAAGAGATGATTACTGCAGGGGTCACTCCAGTTACATTGAGCTGGCCCGACAGGTGCAGGACTTGGTTTCATGCGCATGGAGGGAAGTTGGATCCAAAGACAGGGCTGGTTTTGTAGCGGGCAAGTCTTAAAGAAGCCTCCGATGGTTTACTTCTTGCAATAGAAGAGGCTTGAACGGGGGCGTTCACGCCCAACAGAGAGAACGACGAGCTTACACACGCCCTGAAGAATCCTGAACACCCGGGAAGAACATGAGGCAAAGGCAAAATTCCGTGGTTTGAGGGGTTTGTGGATTGGAACGCCAACTACAGAAGTCGTCCGAGAAAGAAGCAGTAGGAGCAGAAGAGGAAGCTGGAGGAGGAGCAGACGAAGGAGGAAGCAGTCCGCCTTCAAGGCCTAGAATCAAAGCACGCGGAGTCGGAACATGCTTTCAGGCGGTAGCAGGAGCAGATCGACTCACTTAGCCAGGAAAGGGGGTCTCAGCAGCGGCAGCAGCTAGCGGTTCCAACATTGGATAGCATCATCCCATCTTTGCCGAGAAGCAGCATGGGTTCCACCCTGGCCAATGATGCACTGCAGGCTAGCTACCCCGTGGATGATATCCAACGTGCGACACCTTGTGAGCTACACATTAAGGTGAAGAACATATCAATTAAGGTGGCGGACGGCTATGCTTTAACAAATCCCCCTGAAGCAACCTTCCATGGCAATCCGATTCCAGCTGGCTATGCTCGTGTCGGGGTGGATGCAGTGATGTCGGGATATAACGATCTAGAGCTTGACATTCATGGAGGTAACGAGGAGAGCACACTGCGAGAGGCCATACATCGTATCATTCTACGGAGAAAGGATTGCATCATCTTTCCAAGGCCACCGGCTCCTCCTCCAAGTCCGCCGCCTCAGCTGACTCCTGCTCCTCCAAGTCCGGCACCGCGTCAGCCGACTCCTCCTCCTCCAAGTCTGGCACCGCGTCAGCCGACTCCTCCTCCTCCAAGTCCGGCACCACGTCAGCCGACTCCTCCTCTCCAAGTCCGGCACTGCGTCAGCCGTCTCTGCCGCCTATGCGGGCTCCACCGCCTCATCAACAGCGGAAGAGAGGCACCGCAGGTACGGCAGCTAGTGGTACAACAGGCAAGAAATTCAGATATGGTCCAAGCCTCAAGCCTCTTCCGTAGTTGCCTTACGACTTGACTGACGAGGAAAACACAGCCCTAGTGGATGCCCAAGTGAAGGCCCATTTTGCACCGAAACCCCCCTCGCCGCCAAAGGAGAAAGTACCTGAGAAAGTCATACAACACTTTATTGATAATGCTCAACTGGTTGTGAAGAAAAGGGACTCAGACTATGACTGCTCTCTCAAGAAGTTATATCATGCACAAAAAGAGAAGGAGTCAAGCTCGAGATTGAGATCGAGCCAAGCAGTTTTTAAAAAAAGCGGGAAAATTGTTCCCCAGCTGGGAGAACAGGTAGTGCAATCGATCCCCCCGCTCATTGTACAACCACATGGGAGTACCACCGATCAGCTGGTAATAACCAACGATCATAGAAGGTAGGCTAAAGAGGCCGGTGTCACTGTTCAACAACTCCTAGGCATCGAGGAACTCCCCGGGTTTATAGAGGAGGAAATAAGATGGAAATTTGTCCCCGGGCTACCTCTGGTCAAGCCTGAGGAGATCCCGCTTCTACCAACGAGAATGTATGAATTGCATGAGTGGTACTTGAGAGAGGTAAAGAACAGGCAAGAGTCCCTCATGGTGAAAGTCAAGGAAGAGCATTACTTCCATGCAAAAGATTTGTGGGTTGCGTTTCAAGAAATGTTTCAGTTATTCAATCAAGACGCACTGGACAAATCTATCGTTAGTTGCTATTGTCTGTAATTGATTTCTTTCTGTAATTTAAGTCTCTAGCTAGCTGTGCTCGTTCATTACCTATAATTATCCTCACTATATTCTTTTCTATGGTATTATGCAGAATGAAGATGTATGAAATGAAAAGAGATGGACGCTATGGCATTGGGTTCATTGGCATTGTCAATTGAATGGTCGAGAAAAGACACAGAGAGAAGCTTGCCAGAATTTTTGAAGCGACTAAATACCCAACCAGAAATACTACTTCCTTACAACTTCGAGTGAGTGACACTGTCTTGTACTACAAATTATGTTTTTGCTTACTAGATGTTAATAAGTGTAGTTGATGAGTTATGCACATGCCCGCTTAATTATACAAACGTGTGCGCATGCAGTTTCCACTGAATCCTGCTAATCATTGAAGTTGCCGAGGGAAAAGTTCAAGTACTGGACTCACTACTTAAAGACGTTAATGACTACGCAATCGTGAGGGGGATGGTCGATAGGTAATTTCAATAATTATCGCACTATGTCGGCCTCTTTAGTTTATTTCCTGATATCAACTAATTAATAACTCCTTTATTCATTTTCTTTGCCAGTAGGTAGGGCTTGGCAAAAGTTCATCAAACAGGTTGAAGGCGCATGGAAACAACAGCTGAAATGGGTGCGACCGAAGGTAATTAATTAAGTAGTACTAGCTAGCTACGTCCGTGCATCACTTTAATTCCACTTTCAATACCATTATCATGCTTGATTAATTATTATCTGATTGAATTATATTCTCGTAAAGGCCATGAGGCAGGCATCGGGGAATAATTTATGTGCATACTACGTTTGCGAGAACATTTGCATGATGACATCCGAAAGGACCAAAGATAATAGATCACTTTGGGTACGTTTGCCAGAACACTATTCACAATTTTTACATCATTATCTAATATATATACACACAACTAATACATTCGTATTGATCTCCTTCTTTAAAGATGATGGAGATGCGGGATAAGCTCCAACCAACGGATCGTGTACGAGCAATTCAAGAGGAAATTGCGGGATTCTTGCTCGACCAGGTCATAGATCCCAAAGGAGAATACCATTACACCTAATGCCTCCATGTAATGATCTGCAAATTGTAGGAGAAATTGTATATACCAAATTGTATATATATATATATATATGTGTGTGTGTGTGTGTGTGTGTGTGTGTGTGAATGGTCGTACGAGAAATTTGATGATATATATATATATATATGATCGGTTCTACGAGAAATTCTATTTATATATATGCATAACGTGTACAGTATGTAGTAGCGTAAAATATGTTTGAAATGAAAAAGAATTAAATGGAAAGCAGAAAATTAAAAGGAAAAATAAACAATAAACACATAAACCCCTAAACCTTTTAGTCCCGATTGGTGTAACCAACCGGGACTAAAGGCCCCCAGCCCCCCTGCGCGGGCTCGTGCCATGTGGTGGGCCTTTGGTCCCGGGTCGTGACGAACCGGCACTAAAGGGGGGGCCTTTAGTCCCCACCCTTTAGTGCCGATTGGTGAACCGGGACTAAAGGTCCTTACGAACCGGGACTAAAGCCCGATTCTGCACTAGTGACCGGGCTCCTGGGCTCCAAGGAACCCAATGCGCCCACCAGCTCCTGCACCCTTGCCCCCTGTGCTCGACCTCACCGAACTCCATCTCTGGCCGCCGCTGGACGTCGTTGCTCGAGCCGTTTCCGGCCGCCGGTGGGTGAGCTACGGACACCAATGGACGCCCCTCTTCGCACTCGTTCGAACGCGTCCCTCCGCGCGTGATTTGGACGCCGGTGGACGGAACCCGCACGTCGCCGCTGTCTCGGGCGCTCGCTGCCGGCGCATAAATGTGTCAGAACACGGCTGGGACACTGCCACGTGGGTCCCCATCGACAGTCCGTCATCTATCCACTAACAAACCACCCCCCCCACTGACCCACTGACGTGTGGGCCCTCCGTCCCTAATTATAACTAGTTAAACCTAAACCTTTAACTAAGCGTGTCATTGACGTGTGGGGTCCACCCTCCACTTATTACCCCTGTTTAATTTTGTCACAGCCTGATTTTTGGCCCTTTCTTTTTTCTTTTGTTTTTCTGAGATTTCTGCTTGAGATTTCTTTTTCTGTGGCTTTGTGGTCTGGAAACTGAAGAAGATGACCTCTTCTTTATTTCCAGTGTGGCTTGTCATCCTCATATCCATCCCAAGACCTTGCTATTTTCATCCTAGCCCAACCCCAACCTTCTTTTGCTAGGGAATACTCCTTTTTCTATTAAAAGAATAACCCTATCCGCCCTAGGTTGTGAAGCAACCTATATTTCTGTCACTCCCAAAATTCCCAAATAATTCTCATAAATTGTTTGGGTCATATCTACCTCAAATATGGCAAAACATTCCTTGCCATGTTCAAAATTAATTCCCAAATATTCCTTTTCCTATTCTGCCCTAAATGGCACTTTGTGAAGCAAGTGCTATTTATCTTTGCTCATTTGACTCCAAACTTTTTGGACATCTTTTCCTGGCCATATCATTGCCTCATGCCAAAATTCAACTCAATTTGCCTAGTGAACATTCCTGAGCAATTTTTCAAAGTTCCTGTCTGAGGGAATTCATTGTGAAGGAAGTACTAGCTAGGGTGATCCAAATGAGTTGAAATTTTGCATGGTCCTTCATGTCATCAAATCAAAGCTCTCCTCAATAATTGAGCTCATGCAATGCATCCATGTGAGCTCACCTTCAATTCTTTGTTTCGGGTCATATTTTTAGTTAGTGAAGCAAGTATATTTTATCTTACTCCATTATTGTTGAAAAATTTCCAAGACCTTCTCCTACCCATATAACCTATCTCCATCAAGTTTTGGCTCAATCCATCTAGCCATTTGCCCTGTGCAATTTTCCAAGTTTCTGTTCAGAATGAAGCTTTGTGAAGCAAGTGCCATTTTGGTATTTCCAATTGGCATGAAACTTTCACAGAAGCTTCATATCATCAAATAACTCATATCCTCCAAGTTTCAGCTCATCAAAATCATTTGAGTGAGTGGTACTTCATCATCTCTTATTCTGGTCAATTATGCACTTTCTACAGCAAGTGCCACTTATCTTCATCAAAATGAGCTGCAAATTTTCAGAGATGCTGATCTTAGTGAGTAATCACACCATGCCAAAGACCAGAGTCTATCTCTTCTCGGATCTTCCTCACCATAGTACAAACACTTTACTGTTTCACTATAACTCTACTATCTGTGGTCATCACAAGCTCTACTATGCCCGTTCCTTTACCTCTTGGCACTCTCCGTTGAATGTCCTATCTACTGGACATGGTCGGCCGGGCCAGAACATGCCGCTTACACCAGTTCACGTGGTGACCACGCTTGCGTCATGCACACCGCGTGCTCTAGCTCGTTCCGGCCACGGTGCTCGTCCGTTCACTCATCATCTCGATGCATCGCCGTGTCCTGGAGCTTCCCCGTGAGCCTCTGCATTGTCCCGTGCCCGGGCCCCCTCTTGTTTCACCGTCATTTGCTCCTCGTCGAGCCCGCCTATGCCACATAGCTCTCTGCTCCCCCATTTGTCCGGTCGGCCGGAGCTTCTCGAGCGCTCCCGAGCTCTCCCTCGGCTATATATAGCCCCTCCGTGGTCTTCCGAAGCTCGTCCACCCCTCCCCCTCTCTTCTAGCTCACCGGAGTAGCTCCACACCATCGCGGATCGCCATGACCGCCTCGGCCTCTTCTTGCAATTGAGCTATGCCGAGCTCCTCTCTCCTTGTTGTCGCCTACACCGTCTCCCCCACCTCCTGGCGATCCTCTCCCACCCCTCAGTTCGTCTCCGGAGCGCCTGCATCGCCCGAGACCACCGCCAACCGCCCGCCTCTGCCGTCTTCTGGCGCCGCCCGTCGCCGCTCCCCCAGGCCTCCCTGGCTCCTCCTTTGCCTCTGGACGGGTGTGGCACTCCGCCACGACCCCGCCGGTGACCTCGGCTCGGCCGGAGATGGCCGGCCCTCGCCGGCACCCGCCTCTGCTCACCCCATTCCCTGTTCCCCCAGTCCTCCTCCGCCGCCCCTGAAGGGCCTCCCTGACGCAGTGCTCCACGACGCACCCGCCGGACCCGGCGCCCTCGCCGGGGGTGGCCGAAGTTGGCCGGGCTGGTGCTGCCCTCGCCGCTGACTCCCATAGTTGCCAAGTTCCCGGGTCGATGGGGTCGAGGAACGGGAACGAGGAACGAGGATCGCCAATGGCAAATAACATGGAACGCTAGGGGTATACTTCTTTTGATCAACCGATTGATCGACGGAACACGTCCCACATAATTTGGGAACGATGACTGGGAACGATCAGGCCTCGATGCAACAACAGTCAACAGCCCTGGTATATTATAAGCCTTTTAGGCCATTCCATTGTGTTTAACTTGACAATTGAATGGAACAGCCCACTGGTGGTACCTAAGGACCTTAATTGTCATGCAGGCCCACAGAACGCCCAAAGGAATCCCGTTTTTACCTTAATAAACCCCAAAACGCTCGAAGACATCTGCCGCCGCCGCCGCGTTTGTGTATGCAAGATCCTTGACGAAGACAGCCGATGCGGCAGCTTGAAAGCCTGGCCCCAGCCACCATGTATTGCCCCGGAAGGCGTAGATCGTGGAGGCTCCCGTGGCGCCGCCGGATTGCCGCACTACCAGTACTGGAGGATGGATCGACGGCAGCTTGAAGCCAGCTAGATTTCGTCGATGGTGGAGGACGGGCGCTGCAAAAGTCAGGTACGGCTCCAAACTCTCCTTGAACCAAGCTTCTCGTTCCTTGGGGTTTTAGGGTCGCATCCCGGTGATCGAATCGTATCGTTCCATGCTTCGACCCCGACCCTCGATCCGTGTCGACATTCCTGAGTCGAGGGACGCGGCCTCATTCCACGTTCCCAGCAACTATGCTGACTACCTCCCTCCTCTGCTCTGTCGTGCATGAGGAAGGAGGAGATAGGGAGGAGAGAGAGAGGATAAAGTGGGCCCCACGTCGCCCCCGTCCCCACCAGTCAGCCGCAGAAGCCCGAGCCACGTCTGTAAGTGGAAACACATTTCTACGAATACGTTTTTGATAGATGAAAGCGTACTTCGGTTCTTCTTCGGACTAGAATATGTTTTTCAGTTCTGATAGCACACTTCCTTTCTTCTTCAGCTGAAAATATGCTTTCTCCATGCGGAAGCGTATTTCTCTAGAAGACGCTTTCGGTTCAGCTGCCAGGGGCCTATCTGTGAATATGTTCTTTATAGATTAGTCCCTGGACTTCCACACCTCGTATCTTTTCAACCGTAACTCCGATCGACGTGATTCCAAAGCCCACATCTTCGTCTCGTTGAGCCCATTCTGTTCCTGTCATTTTCACTATGGTTTGACATAACGAAAATGACCATTTTACCCTTGCCCTTATTTAGCCCCCTCCGAGAGAGAAGCTTTTCTGGCGATTTCTTTCCACAAGCTTCCCGCACTTCTCCCCGGTGGTTTCTTCATCCCCAGGCAAGCCACAACACCCAATTGCATGATAACCTTGCAGTAGCCATGGTTTTCAACTTGAATATTTAATAAATGCATGCTCGTTCTGATACGGTTATCGTTGTTTCGGTGATGCTTATGGATTTGTGTTCACTTTCATGCTATGTTTTTATGCACCTGGTTATCATGTACTAGTTGCTAGTATTTCTATCGTATGTCATGCTTGGTAGTAGTACATGTTGGTGTTGGTATTGTTCTTCGTTACATGACTATGGTCGGTTACCAAGTACCGTTGATATGCATGTTTCTTTGCATCTAGTTGGTTAAATGCTTACTTGGTAGTGTTATTGCCATGGTATTTATTTCTAATGCTAGTGGTCAGGCTATGGTGATGGTAGAGTTATGCTTGTGTTATTCATGCTCGTCCGTATGTCATGCTCATTCGGATATATTATTTATGGTTGTTGATATGCTTGAGGATTATGTTGCACATCCATGCTCCTGTTGGTATCATGCATTGTAGTTGCATCATGTTATTTTCATATGGCTCAGCTTATTGCATTCAAGTTTAACCGGACTTAAATGAACTTGAACAACTATTGGCTGAGTCATGGTGCCACCGAATCGAGTTGACCAGTGCAACCACATTTTCCTTTTATGGGAAGGTCCTAACTGGGTCTATTGTCATGCCTCTCGTCGGTGCCTCCAACGAGGGAAGGTTATGCGCGGGCGCTACCTTGGTCGGGTAGGACGGCATAAGCCTTGTGAGCCCGAGTTTGTTTATGTGCACATGTCCCCGTTTGGGACCGTTTGTTGTTTTGCCACGACGGTGGCCGTTGGGTGTCTTTGGTAGACACGGGGCCACCCAGGACTTAGCCCAAAGGGGGGTTTCTCGGAGTGGCTGGGAGAGTGTCATGGGCAATAGATCAGTTTTGTCGGAATGCCGTTGGTCCACCCGAATGGGAGTGCGTGGCCATGGGTTCCGTGGTGTGGGTATAGTGTACTAACCTCTGCAGAGTGTGTGTTAAATCTATCGATAGCCACGCCCGCGGATAAGGGCCTAGTTCGTAGTCGGTCACACTATGGGTCAACAGTAATAATAATAACTTGTTCGATGATAAGAAAGAGATTGGTTGTGATCGCGAGATGATCATGGAGGTATCATGGATACCGAAGTTGGTTGATATTTATGTGATCGTGAGAATATCACCGTGGTATCGAGGATACCGAGTTGTTGGATATTTGTGGTGTTATGCGAGAATCAAGGGTAAAGGTCAAGCTCCTTGTGGTCACGTAATGATTACTATGGTATTGTAATACCAAGCTTGATTTGTTCCTGAGATGATCGTGTGATGACCATGATGGTAAGCTTGTGCCTGTGATGGTTACGAGGTAACCCGAGCAGAGTAAGTTGGTGCATGATAGTTTCATCATGTTGCATACTAGTATCATCATGTTCATATGTTCATGCCATGCTCGTATTGTTCTAGCTGTATCATGTTGTACATGCCATGCATGTTGTTCTGCTGGTATCGTGTTCATCATTACTAAGTAACCTGTAATTGCCATGTTGTTGTTTGTTTGGATTGCTCTTGGTTGCTGTGAGCTTGCAAGTACATTCAATGTACTGACCTGGCGTGTCATGCCAGTTTGCAGGTCATGCTGGATTTGATTGCTTGTTTGAGGTGGATCCATTGTTTGCGAGCTAGGATAAGCGTTCCAGCCAAAGTCCCTGCTGAGTGGAGCTCATCACCGTCGTTGATGTTCTGCTGCTAGAGCTATTCTGCTGCTTCATGTTGTTCTGCTGCTTGCATGGAGCAACCGTGGCAAGCGTAGTGTCGCCGTGCCGATGTAATCCCCTTGTATCCATATAGCTTGTAATAAAGTGTTGATTTGTTCTATGCTAAGGAGTGCCGTATTCCAGAAGACTTCTCCTTGATCTTTGGGCTGGAATACGGGGCGTTCCGGTTTCTCTGAGCCAAAGGGCACTTTGTGAAGGAAGTATCAATTATATTATCTTGTTTACTCCCAAACTTTTTGGGCATTCTCTCATGTCCAAATGATTACCACAAGCCAAATTCAACTTCATTTGCCTAGTGGATCTTCCTCAGTGAATTTTAAAGTTTCTGTCAGACAGAAGCCATTGTGAAGGAACTACTAGCTAGGAGCATCCAAATGAGTTGAAATTTTGCATGCCTCTTCATGTGCTCATATTATCACCCTCCTTCAATTTTAAGCTCCATCCAATCATCTATGTGAGCACAGCATCAAATCCTTGTTTCTGTTAATATTTTCATGTTGTGAAGCAACTATCTTTATATTGCTTCATTAATTCTGAGAAATTACCAGATCATGCTCCTACCCAAATAACTTCTCTCCACCCAATTTGGGATCATTTCATTAAGCCATTTTTCCTCCAAAATTATTCCACATTTCTGGACAGAGGGGACATTTGTGAAGCAAGTACCATTTTGGCATGTCCAATTGGTATGAAATTTTTACAGCATCTTCATATGTCCAAATAACCCTGATCTACCAATTTACAGCTCATGTGGCTACTCCAAGTGAGTGCAACTTCAAAATCCCTTTTCTGGACCAATTCTACTCTTACAAAGCAACTACGTTGTTTTGTGGTCCAATTCCCCTCAAATTTCGCAGGATTGTAGTCCTTCCTAAGCTAATCACCCCAGATAACACCTTTGGTTCCAATCAGTTCGCTGTTGAGCACAGTGGCTTGATAAAGTTTGATACAGCAAACTTTAATCGAAGACTAACTCAGCTGCAGAGCTTCTTCCCTCACGTTTTCACTCCCCACAGTCTCCAGTTTGGAAGAACATCATGCTAGACAAGGTTTTCCATCCTCTACAGTCCTCCCTGTGGCATGTCGCGTGGTGACCGCGCAGTTGGCATGCCATTTCACGCGCTCTGCAGCGTTCGGCCGCGTCCAGAGCGTCGTTTTGCTCCGGCCCCTCTCCCTCTCATCGTCTTCGCGCGCGTGAGCATGTCCAGTGTCTTCACCTCATCGTCGCCGTCCCCCTGGACCCCTCTCCCCCTCCGTCAGCTCGCTCATCGGCGCTCGCCGACGCACGCCCACGGGCAAACAGTGGTGGTCTCGCTTTAATGGCGCCCGTCTTCTTCCTCCCCGTGCTTCCTGGCGTCGTCTACCTCCCCGTGAACCTCGTCAGCACTGCCTCATCGTGTTCGCGTGCCCGCCCATGCTCGCTGAGCCTCGCCAGAGCTTTGGTCGAGCTCGACCGGCGGCACTCGGCCCCGGCCTCCCTCGTCCGTCTATATATAGCCACTCCCCGCGGCCTCCGAGCACACCAGCAGTCCTCCCTCACTCCCAGAGCCCCGCCTAGCCACCCCCTCCAGCTCGAGGAGCTCTCTGTGGTCGCCATCGCCGCCACGGCCGCCGCCCCCTCCGGCCAAATTTTGCTCAAGCCGAGCCCTCCCTCTCCTCATGGCCGCCACCAGAGACCTCCACCACCCCACCGGAGCCCATCCAGGAGCCCCTCCCTCTCCTCATGGCCGCCACCAGAGACCTCCACCACCCCACCAGAGCCCATCCAGTACCCCCTCCCTCTCCTCCGATGGCCCTTGCCACGAGCTCTAGAGCCGGCCGAATGCACCTCCGTCGGAGTCCTTGTTACCCTCGCCTCCGTCCTCCCCGGCGGTCGCCAAGTACACCATTAGGTGCGGCCCGACCTCCTGAGTTCTCTGGTGGCCACGGCGTCCCAAATGATGGCCGGAGTCGGCCGGAATCCTCGCTGGCGCACGTCGGCCTCACCTCTCCTATCGCTGCCATCGGGAGGAAGAAGAAAGGAGCGGGAGGAGAGAGAGAAGCCGCGCGGGCCCCGTCTGTCAGCGACACCGAAGCCCAGCCCAACCGTGCCACGTCAGATAAGTGGAGGCGTATTCCCCTGGAACACGTCTTCCACTTCTGAAGGCGCATTTTCCTTCTGCTTCGGCCTGGAATGCGCTTTCACTTCAGTGAAAGCGTATTTCCAGAAGATACGTTTTCTGTTTTTTCTGTCAAGGGCCTGTTTGTGAGGATTGTATTACAAATAAGTCCCTGGCAGAAAAACAATTGTATATTCTTGCTCACAGCTCAGGATCAGGTGATTCCAAAGCCCATCTCTTCGTATCGTCGAGCCCATTCTGTTGGTATCATTTTCACCATGTCACAACATTTTGAAAATGACCATTTTGCCCCTATGCTTAATCAGCCCCCTCCGAGAGAGAACGATTTCTGGCGATTCTTTCCGTGAGTTTCTCGCACTTCTTCCTGGTGAATCCATCCCTCCCAGGCAAGCCACACCCCCCATTTGCATCATTACAATGCAGTAACATGGTTTACTTATTTAAACTTGATTAAAATTTGTATTAGCTACATGTGACTTGTTCATGGCATTTCTCGGAGTTATATGTTGATCTTGTTATTGCCATGATGTTGTTTGGATTCCTAGGGCTAATATCTTGCATGTGATGAGGATGACATGTTTCCATTGGATTCTTAGTGGCTATTATGTTTATTTTCATGATGGTATTTGATGTTATGCTTTGGAGTATTATTTTCGGATATGATGTTATCAGGTGGATCTTAGGTTAATATCTTGTTATTGGATTAGTAGTATCTTGATTCTTGGATTCCTCATGATAGTGGTGTTATGCTATCCTCAGAGTATTTTGATATGATGATAATATGCTTTGGATTAGTTGTTGTATATTGTTATGAATTGTATTACAGTTGGATAGATGATATCGGAGTATCAGTTATCATTGTTATAATTTTGGGGTTAAATTCCGTCATTAAGTTGGTCAGCTGGCACCGAAACGGGCTTTTCCAGTGCAACCACATTTGCATTTTATGGGAAGGCCCTAATGCGGTCTATTGTTATGCCTCTCGCCGGTGCCTCCAATGAGGGAAGGTTATGGGCACGCGCTACCCTGATCAGGTAGGCGGACATAAGCCTTGTGTGCCCATTGTTGTTGTACCCAGGTTGTCCCCGTTTGGGACCGTTTTTTTGTTTTGCCATGACGGTGGCCGTTGGATGTCACAAGTTGACATCGGGGCCACCCAGGACTGAACCCATAGGGGGTGTTGGTCGGAGTGGCCGGGAGAGTGTCATGGTAGTAGATTGGTTTTGTAGGAACACCGTTGGTCCACCCGAATGGGAGCACGAGGCCATGGGTTCTGTGATGTGGGTACAGTGTGCTAACCTCTGCAGAGTGTGTGTTAAATCTACCGATAGCCGCGTCCTCGGATATGGGCACAAGTTTGTACTAGGTCACACCGTTCGATCAACACTCACGATGACGGAATGACTTATAGGTGATATATATATATATATATATATATATATATATATATATATATATATATATATATATATATATATATATATATATATATATATATGTTGATATATTGTGAGCAGTAACAGTTTGGCAGGATGTTGAGGATAATGTTGGGATGATCATTCAGTTTGTGATGTGGTCACGAGGTGATCATGTGGATGTTTTGATCACGAGGTGATCGAGATGGTATATTGCTTGGTCGGATAGCCAAGAGTGAGATGGTTATTGAGGTTGAGATGGTGGTTTATCAGTATTGTAGTAGTTTCATATTATGCTTAGTAGTTGCTTCTGCATCATAGTAGTTGTTAATTAATTAACCTGTTTAATGTTATGTTGTTGTTTTGCCTTGATGCTTCTAGTTGTTGTGAGCTTGCAAGTACATTCAATGTATTGACCTGGTGTGTCATGCCAGATTGCAGGTGATGCTATGATTGATTGATTACTTGCCGAGGTTGTCGTTTGTGCGAGCTAGATCGTGTCCCAGCCAGAGTCCCTGCGGAGTGGAGTTCACCACCTTCATCGTTGTTTCGCTGCTAGAAGTATTCTGCTGCTACGAGTTGTTCCGCTGCTAGCATAGAGCAAGTGTAGTATCGCAGGCGTAGTGTCGCCGTGCTGATGTGATCCTTTGTAACATCAGACCCTTGTATCATTATCTTTTGTAATAAGAGCTGATTTGTTCTATGCCAAGCAGTGCCGTATTCCAGAAGACTTCTCCTCAATCTCTGGGCTGGAATACGGGGCGTTCCAGTCTCTCTGAGCCGGGGTGCCACAGGCGTTGTGGCACCCCGGCTCAGAGCAACTGGTTTACCTTGCATTGCCAGCCCAGAGATCAAGTCTTCTCGCAACACACAACAACTTGGTACAGAAAACAACCGCTTTATTGAGGCTAGCGGAAACATAGGTTCGATATTACATCAAGTAGCGAGGCCAAGTGGCACACACGGTGCGGCTGAACAATATGTACATTATTTAATGAACATGAAGGGGCCTCCATCACGATAACTACTCGGCAGCGGAACGACGATGAAGCGGAACTCCATAGCACAGGGACACCGATGTGGACACGATCTATACACGGGCAGCACTCCGATCCGGTAAGACTTTCCTGAAATCTGGCATGACACGCCAGGTCAGTACATTGAATGTACTTGCAAGCTCACAACAAGCATAAGCCTAATGGCAAACAATATCATGACAATTAATCAAGTTAAATGCAATGCGATAAAACACTACTGATGCAGTGAACCAAACTTGTGCACCGAGTCCCTCGGACTCTCTTACCAATTGGGGTACCTCATAAACAAAACGGTGATCATGCCCGGATCACACATGAAACCAACACTCTGGTTCCCACAACAATCATCTTCATGATATCACAAATCTCATCACTTAACGAGTGCCAAGCATATAAATTTAGTGTGCAAGATTACTTAATTATGTTGATCCATGGTGTGACTTACTCACGAGCTATGTCCGTAACCGAGGACGCAGCTATCGATAGATTTAATAAACACTCTGCAGAGGTTAGCACATTGTACCCACATCACAGAACCCATGGACTCGCACTCCCATTCGGGTGGACCAACGGCATTCCGACAGAACCCTCCCATTGCCATGACACTCTCCCGGCCACTCCAACCAACTCCCTTCTGGGCTAAGTCCTGGGTGGCCCCATGTCTACCAAAGACATCAACGGCCACCGTCGTGGCAAAACAAATCAACGGTCCCAAACGGGGACAAGGTACCATAACAACAACGGGCACACAAGGTTATGTCTACTTACCGGGCCAGGGTAACACACGCCCATAACCTTCCCTCATTGGAGGTACCGACCAGAGGCATGACAACGGACCGAATAAAGCCTTCCCATAAAGGCAAATGTGGTTGCACTGGGAAAAAACTCGATTCAGTGGCACCATGACTCGATCAACATTATGTTCAAGTTGAATTAACATCAGGTTTAACTTGAAATGAAAATAACTCGAGTCACAATATGCCATGAACATGCAAGTATCCGACATGCATCACATATCACGTAAAGTAAATGGATCAACATCATCAAAGTTTTCTACTTGCACTAGTCATCACTTAACTTAACTGATTTCACTTCACTGGTTTTGAATACTCATCACTCTTGGTTATTCCCTTAACATATTAAAATCAATTCCGCATATGTGAAAATAATACCGATCATAACCATATCATAGCTGCACAATCAAAACTACTTCTACTGCCTCATACTAGTCCATGCATTCAAACTCTACTGTAAACTAAGCATTTCAACCATGACAAAGTAACTAGCATAAGCAATATCCATTTAAATATTTAAATGCATGAAATAACTCATATTCAGGTTGGAAAAATCATAAATATTGAAATGACACCATGCAAATGGTGGTGTGGCTTGCCTTAGCACAGAGGAGGTTCACACTCCTCCTGGTTCTCCTTAAGACAAGCTTCTCCCTCTGAAAACAATTAAAACAACAAAAAGAAAATCTCAAGAACACTTCTGAAATTCACCAAAAATTCTAGGTAGCAGAGAAAAATCTCAAGTTTTGTGTGCTGCTAGAGAATTTCAATACAAACACAATGCAAAAATAATCAACTCATTTGGAGTTATGGTTTAAAAGTTAGAGCTGCTCAAAGTTCCTGGTGAAACTGAGTTAAATTTAAATAAAAAGAAAAGACCACGGGGAGGGTGATGTCGAAGGCGTATTTCCGCGGGGTGCCATCACTCATACCGCTTCGGCCGCGGCTTGAGTGGCTGACAATGGGCCCCCGCGGTCAGGGTTAGAGAGAGGGAGGGGAAACATAGGCGGTGGGGGTGGTTCGCCGGCGATTCTCCGGCGAGGAGAGGTCGGCCGCTGCCGTGAAGTGCGGGAACGGATGCGCAAGACCTTTGGCGAGTCTGTACATACCCGGAACAAGGCTAGGGGTGGTCGGAGTTGGTCGCGGTGGTCGTCTCCAGAGACGTCAGCGGAGAGAGCTCGTCGGAGATGGCGATTCCGGCGAGGCAGGGCGTTTCGAGGGGCTCCAACTGCACCAGCGCGGTCAGTGGATCACCAGGAGCACCCCGGAGGAGTCAGTTGAGCTCGAGAAGCTCTAGAGGGGGTGGGGAGCAATAGAGGGGATCGCCGGCGAACTCCGGTCGGGGACGGCGGCCAGAGGCCTGCCCGGCCAGGCTACGGCTATCTACGGCGTTGTGGTGTTTATGTGAGTGTGTTGACGTGCTTGGAGAGGCGAGGGGGGTTGTATTTATAGGCGAGGGAGGAGAGGGGCTCGGGATCCGCCGAAGTTCTCTGGAACCGGTGCCCGGCGATGAGAGGCATCAGTGAGAGGGGGAGAAGAAGACGCAGCTCACGTGGCCACTGTGGGAAGACGGAGACGAGCACAGGAGCCCGGGTGGCGACAAGCACAGTGGGCACGGGCGCACTGTTCGCTTGGCCGCGTCGTGCCCGTGCTCGCTGCGGCGAGCTCCGGCTCGGCGAGTGCCAGGGCGGAGTTAAGGATGTCGGGACAGTGATTGTGGCGGGGTTTGGCAAGCTGCAGCGAGTGGGGAAGCGAGCACGAGCTCAATAGAGGCTCGGGCGCGACGCAGAGCGCGTCGGCCACATGACAGCACGCTTGGACGAATGCGGTCACCGCGTGAACTTTGGCATCACGCCGTGCAGGGCATTAAATTCATGTCTGGCGTGTAGTCCTTGATGGTTTGGGTTGCGCCAACGCTTTGAGTTGATCACAAGTGAGCTGTGCGAGTGGGTTTCTTCCTGGCAAGTTTCTGGAAAGAAACTTGTGAGGTTAATTGAGAAAAATCTAGAAGGAGTTTAGGGCTGATCTTTGGTAGTAAGTGGTTTTTTAAGAAGGTAATAAAGCCCTAAAAATTTCAGCTCCATTGGATCAAGGAAAAATACACTTGATGTACAAAGTGCATTTTCTGTCCAGAACAGAAAAGATTTTCTATAGCAAAAATATTCCAAGTGACCATGCAATATTTTTGCTCAGGGAGGTGTGCCAAGGTTCACAGAATATTTGAGAATTTTCTCAGATTTTTGTGGGCAAGAAAAATGAGGGTTGCTTTGGAGCATATGTTGCTGAAGTGAGGTTTTGAAGTGAAAATGAATATTTTTCATTTATGAAAAATATTCCTAGGGCCATTTTGGGATATATCAGAGAGGACATGATGTGTTTGGGAGAGAGATGGGTCACTTGGGTGAAAATCAAGGATATGCCGAAGTGATCAAATCCAACTGAGTTGATTCAAAAACTCCAAATTCAAATAAAATGCAAAGAAAACCAGAAAAAGGGAGAAAGCAAAAACCAGGCTGTCACAAACCTCCCCCACTTAGGATGAATCTCATCCTCAAGATTCGGTTGCTCGGGAAAACAATTCTGGATAGGCTGCCCATAAAAAGTCCTCTCTTTTCCAGGTTGCTTCTTCCTCGGTGTGATGCTCCCACTGAACCTTATAAAATTTTATCGATTTACTGCGAGTGATCCTTTCTGTTTCATCCAATATTCGGAACAGTTTCTCCTCATAGGTTAAATTCTTAGCGAGCTCTATCTCTGCCATATTAGTACTTTTCTCTGGTGGCGAGATACATCTTCTCAGCTAGGAGACATGGAACACATTGTGCACTTCTGACAATTCCGGTGGCAATTCCAACTGATAAGCAACAGTACCCACTCTGGACATAACTGGGAATGGACCAATATATCTGGGTGCCAGTTTTCCTCGGGTCTGAAATCTCTTGACTCCTTTCATAGGGGTGACTCAGAGGTAAACATACTGTCCGGGTTCAAAACAGATCTGACGGTGCTTAGCATCATAATAACTCTTTTGTCGGGACTTAGCCAATTGCAGTCTATCTCAGATTTCCTTGACTTGCTTTTCAGCCTCCATCATTAAGTCAGTCCCAAAAATACGTCTATCTCCGGTTTGAGACTAGTTTAGCGGAGTGCGGCACTTACGGCCATACAAAGCTTCATACGGTGACATCTTTAGGCTTGTCTGGAAACTGTTGTTGTAAGAGAACTCAGCATAAGGCAAACAATCTTCCCACTTAGGTCAAGTCCAACTGAGTTGATTCAAAAACTCCAAATTCAAATAAAATGCATAGAAAACCAGAAAAAGGGAGAAAACAAAAACCAGGCTGTCACAAACCTCCCCCACTTAGGATGAATCTCATCCTCAAGATTCGGTTGCTCGGGAAAACAATTCTGGATAGGCTGCCCGTAAAAAGTCCTCTCTTTTCCAGGTTGCTTCTTCCTCGGTGTAATGCTCCCACTGAACCTTATAAAATTTTATCGATTTACTGCGAGTGATCCTTTCTGTTTCATCCAATATTCGGAACAGTTTCTCCTCATAGGTTAAATCCTTAGCGAGCTCTATCTCTGCCATATCAGTACTTTTCTCTGGTGGCGAGATACATCTTCTCAGCTAGGAGACATGGAACACATTGTGCACTTCTGACAATTCCGGTGGCAATTCCAACTGATAAGCAACAGTACCCACTCTGGACATAACTGGGAATGGACCAATATATCTGGGTGCCAGTTTTCCTCGGGTCTGAAATCTCTTGACTCCTTTCATAGGGGTGACTCAGAGGTAAACATACTCTCCGGGTTCAAAACGGATCTGACGGTGCTTTGCATCATAATAACTCTTTTGTCGGGACTTAGCCAATTGTAGTCTATCTCGGATTTCCTTGACTTGCTTTTCAGCCTCCATCATTAAGTCAGTCCCAAAAATACGTCTATCTCCGGTTTGAGACTAGTTTAGCGGAGTGCGGCACTTACGGCCATACAAAGCTTCATACGGTGACATCTTTAGGCTTGTCTGGAAACTGTTGTTGTAAGAGAACTCAGCATAAGGCAAAACAATCTTCCCACTTAGTTCAAGTCCAACTGAGTTGATTCAAAAACTCCAAATTCAAATAAAATGCATAGAAAACCAGAAAAAGGGAGAAAGCAAAAACCAGGCTGTCACAAACCTCCCCCACTTAGGATGAATCTCATCCTCAAGATTCGGTTGCTCGGGAAAACAATTCTGGATAGGCTGCCCGTAAAAAGTCCTCTCTTTTCCAGGTTGTTTCTTCCTCGGTGTAATGCTCCCACTAAACCTTATAAAATTTTATCGATTTACTGCGAGTGATCCTTTCTGTTTCATCCAATATTCGGAACAGTTTCTCCTCATAGGTTAAATTCTTAGCGAGCTCTATCTCTGCCATATTAGTACTTTTCTCTGGTGGCGAGATACATCTTCTCAGCTAGGAGACATGGAACACATTGTGCACTTCTGACAATTCCGGTGGCAATTCCAACTGATAAGCAACAGTACCCACTCTGGACATAACTGGGAATGGACCAATATATCTGGGTGCCAGTTTTCCTCGGGTCTGAAATCTCTTGACTCCTTTCATAGGGGTGACTCAGAGGTAAACATACTGTCCGGGTTCAAAACAGATCTGACGGTGCTTAGCATCATAATAACTCTTTTGTCGGGACTTAGCCAATTGCAGTCTATCTCAGATTTCCTTGACTTGCTTTTCAGCCTCCATCATTAAGTCAGTCCCAAAAATACGTCTATCTCCGGTTTGAGACTAGTTTAGCGGAGTGCGGCACTTACGGCCATACAAAGCTTCATACGGTGACATCTTTAGGCTTGTCTGGAAACTGTTGTTGTAAGAGAACTCAGCATAAGGCAAACAATCTTCCCACTTAGGTCAAGTCCAACTGAGTTGATTCAAAAACTCCAAATTCAAATAAAATGCATAGAAAACCAGAAAAAGGGAGAAAACAAAAACCAGGCTGTCACAAACCTCCCCCACTTAGGATGAATCTCATCCTCAAGATTCGGTTGCTCGGGAAAACAATTCTGGATAGGCTGCCCGTAAAAAGTCCTCTCTTTTCCAGGTTGCTTCTTCCTCGGTGTGATGCTCCCACTGAACCTTATAAAATTTTATCGATTTACTGTGAGTGATCCTTTCTGTTTCATCCAATATTCGGAACGGTTTCTCCTCATAGGTTAAATCCTTAGCGAGCTCTATCTCTGCCATATCAGTACTTTTCTCTGGTGGCGAGATACATCTTCTCAGCTAGGAGACATGGAACACATTGTGCACTTCTGACAATTCCGGTGGCAATTCCAACTGATAAGCCACAGTACCCACTCTGGACATAACTGGGAATGGACCAATATATCTGGGTGCCAGTTTTCCTCGGGTCTGAAATCTCTTGACTCCTTTCATAGGGGTGACTCAGAGGTAAACATACTGTCCGGGTTCAAAACAGATCTGACGGTGCTTTGCATCATAATAACTCTTTTGTCGGGACTTAGCCAATTGCAGTCTATCTCGGATTTCCTTGACTTTCTTTTCAGCCTCCATCATTAAGTCAGTCCCAAAAATACGTCTATCTCCGGTTTGAGACTAGTTTAGCGGAGTGCGGCACTTACGGCCATACAAAGCTTCATACGGTGACATCTTTAGGCTTGTCTGGAAACTGTTGTTGTAAGAGAACTCAGCATAAGGCAAACAATCTTGCCACTTAGGTCAAGTCCAACTGAGTTGATTCAAAAACTCCAAATTCAAATAAAATGCATAGAAAACCAGAAAAAGGGAGAAAACAAAAACCAGGCTGTCACAAACCTCCCCCACTTAGGATGAATCTCATCCTCAAGATTCGGTTGCTCGGGAAAACAATTCTGGATAGGCTGCCCGTAAAAAGTCCTCTCTTTTCCAGGTTGCTTCTTCCTCGGTGTGATGCTCCCACTGAACCTTATAAAATTTTATCGATTTACTGCGAGTGATCCTTTCTGTTTCATCCAATATTCGGAACAGTTTCTCCTCATAGGTTAAATCCTTAGCGAGCTCTATCTCTGCCATATTAGTACTTTTCTCTGGTGGCGAGATACATCTTCTCAGCTAGGAGACATGGAACACATTGTGCACTTTTGACAATTCCGGTGGCAATTCCAACTGATAAGCAACAGTACCCACTCTGGACATAACTGGGAATGGACCAATATATCTGGGTGCCAGTTTTCCTCGGGTCTGAAATCTCTTGACTCCTTTCATAGGGGTGACTC
Source organism: Thinopyrum elongatum (assembly GCA_011799875.1). NCBI lineage: Eukaryota > Viridiplantae > Streptophyta > Magnoliopsida > Poales > Poaceae > Thinopyrum > Thinopyrum elongatum. The sequence goes on along the minus strand of CM022299.1, from coordinate 588,273,376 downwards.
AGAGGTAAACATACTCTCCGGGTTCAAAACGGATCTGACGGTGCTTTGCATCATAATAACTCTTTTGTCGGGACTTAGCCAATTGCAGTCTATCTCGGATTTCCTTGACTTGCTTTTCATCCTCCATCATTAAGTCAGTCCCAAAAATACGTCTATCTCCGGTTTGAGACTAGTTTAGCGGAGTGCGGCACTTACGGCCATACAAAGCTTCATACGGTGACATCTTTAGGCTTGTCTGGAAACTGTTGTTGTAAGAGAACTCAGCATAAGGCAAACAATCTTCCCACTTAGGTCAAGTCCAACGGAGTTGATTCAAAAACTCCAAATTCAAATAAAATTCATAGAAAACCAGAAAAAGGGAGAAAACAAAAACCAGGCTGTCACAAACCTCCCCCACTTAGGATGAATCTCATCCTCAAGATTCGGTTGCTCGGGAAAACAATTCTGGATAGGCTGCCCGTAAAAAGTCCTCTCTTTTCCAGGTTGCTTCTTCCTCGGTGTGATGCTCCCACTGAACCTTATAAAATTTTATCGATTTACTGTGAGTGATCCTTTCTGTTTCATCCAATATTCGGAACGGTTTCTCCTCATAGGTTAAATCCTTAGCGAGCTCTATCTCTGCCATATCAGTACTTTTCTCTGGTGGCGAGATACATCTTCTCAGCTAGGAGACATGGAACACATTGTGCACTTTTGACAATTCCGGTGGCAATTCCAACTGATAAGCAACAGTACCCACTCTGGACATAACTGGGAATGGACCAATATATCTGGGTGCCAGTTTTCCTCGGGTCTGAAATCTCTTGACTCCTTTCATAGGGGTGACTCAGAGGTAAACATACTGTCCGGGTTCAAAACAGATCTGACGGTGCTTAGCATCATAATAACTCTTTTGTCGGGACTTAGCCAATTGCAGTCTATCTCGGATTTCCTTGACTTTCTTTTCAGCCTCCATCATTAAGTCAGTCCCAAAAATACGTCTATCTCCGGTTTGAGACTAGTTTAGCGGAGTGCGGCACTTACGGCCATACAAAGCTTCATACGGTGACATCTTTAGGCTTGTCTGGAAACTGTTGTTGTAAGAGAACTCAGCATAAGGCAAACAATCTTCCCACTTAGGTCAAGTCCAACGGAGTTGATTCAAAAACTCCAAATTCAAATAAAATTCATAGAAAACCAGAAAAAGGGAGAAAACAAAAACCAGGCTGTCACAAACCTCCCCCACTTAGGATGAATCTCATCCTCAAGATTCGGTTGCTCGGGAAAACAATTCTGGATAGGCTGCCCGTAAAAAGTCCTCTCTTTTCCAGGTTGCTTCTTCCTCGGTGTGATGCTCCCACTGAACCTTATAAAATTTTATCGATTTACTGCGAGTGATCCTTTCTGTTTCATCCAATATTCGGAACGGTTTCTCCTCATAGGTTAAATCCTTAGCGAGCTCTATCTCTGCCATATCAGTACTTTTCTCTGGTGGCGAGATACATCTTCTCAGCTAGGAGACATGGAACACATTTGTAACACCCCCAGTGGTTAGCCACAGTAATTCCATTTTGATAATGCCAAGTCAGCATGATTAACAGTGCATGATCATCATTAACATCATATTGCATTTCAACTCCTAACCTCAAATTCAAATTTAAATGAAAGTGGAAAATAAAAGTTGTTCAAACACAGAAACTGAAATGTTCGATAAACAACAAATGTTGCAGAGGCAAGTCTAAAATTGTAACCAACAAATAATCAATTAATTAAGTGACTCTAACATTATTAAAACAGTAATGATTAATGCATATTAATTATTATAAAAATTGTGGGAGCTCCTATTTTCTCCAAACCAATTTTTGGTAGTGGTAGGTATTGCCTAGTATTTGTTGGAGTAATTCCTAAGTTTTACAAAATTCATATAGAGCCCTAACTATTTGCTAAACAGGAGCTGTGGTTAAATAAAAAGAAAAAGATAAAAGAAAAGCAAAACAGAAAAATAAAAAAAAGGAGCAAACCCCCCCTCTTTCCCCCCCCCCGGCGGCCCAACTGGGCCACGGCCTCCCTGGCCGGCCCACCCCATCCCCATATCCCACCCCCACCCGAAACCCTAGCCCAACCCCTGTGATCACCACCCATCCACTCCCCCCCCCCACCCCCCACTCGGGGTCTTCTCCAAACCCCCCAACCTGTTGGCAGCGGGAAGGGAGGAGGCCGCAGACGCACCGAGTCCACCGTCGCCCGGCGACCCCCTGGCGACCGCGCCGCCCCGCTCCCGAAGCCGGCGCCTCCTCGTCCTTCTTATCCATCGACCGCCCCCAGCAGGGAGCTTCCCGACCCCGCCGCCCGACGCCACCTCCGGCGCCCCGCCGCCCGCACCGTCGGCCGGCCCTGCCGCCCGCCGCCTTAACGGCCTCCCCAGCCACCACCCGCATCGTCCTCCCTCGTCTCCCTTCACCGACGGCTCCCCAGCCGATCTGCCTCGCCCGACGCCGCCTCCTCGCCTCTCCCTCGCCCGGTCCCACGTCTCTCGCCGCGCATCCCCGCCGGACTTGCCTCGCCTCCTCCTCCCCACACACCTGCGCCACCTCCTCGCCCCGTCGCCGGCCCGCCTGACTCGGCCCCCAACGTGAGCACGCCCCCGCGCGCCGCGCCGCTCTCCTCTCCCCCCCCCCCTCTCTGTCGCGCTCCGGTCCCCCGCTCGCCCAGCACCCCGGTGGTCCACCGCACGCCTCGCCCCACGCGGACCGCGCCGGCCGGCGCCCAGCCGCGGCGACCGCCGCCCCTGGGCGCCGCTCACCCCCTGGCCGCGCGCTGCCGCGGCCTCGCCGTCGCGCCCCCCCTTCGCGCCCGCGTGCCATTTGGGCACCGGACATGTCGGTCCCAAATGGGCACGCTCCGGACGTCGGCCCATTTGGGTGCGCCGTCGGACGTGTCCGCCCTAGCCATGTGCTAGCCAAAAAATAAAATAAATAAAAATAAATATAAAATAATTAATTAGTAATTAACACTGTTTAGATTAGTCTAATTTAAAATTAGATTAATAAATGTTAATTACTTAAGTAACCCTGGTTAATTAGAGCAATTAATTAGTTAACCTAATTAACCTTGCTGACATCAGCATGATGTATGCTGACATCAGCAAGCACTATTCTGGATAATGTTTAATGTAAACAATAAAAATAATTCAGAAAAATTAATAAAAACTTTGAAAATCATATTAAATAAACCGTAACTCGGATGAAAATAATTTTACATGAAAGTTGCTCAGAACGACGAACGAATCTGAATACGCGGTCCGTTCGTCCGTCACGCGTCTCTAAATACCGAACTTGCAACCGTTCCCCTCTTATCCTCTGTCCGATAATTCCAAAGACCCGGAAATATCGTCAGATATTCTCCCGCTCCGTCTGTTTGTGTGATGCTGCGTTAGACTACCCTAGCACCGGGTATCGTATTTGTCATGCTCATGTTGCTCTATATTTATACTGTTTCTCCCCTCTTCTCTCTCGATAGCCCCCGACCCCGACGTCGTCCCCGAGACCGACGCAGCTCCGGATCCCGAAGACACCATAGACGACCTGCCCTTGCCGCCGAGCACCAGGCAAGCCCCCCTTTGACTCCCGATATCGCCATTCTAATTCCATGCTTGCATTAGAATTGTTGTTGCTATATGCTTTACCTATTCTGATGCATAGCCTGTTATTGTAGCCTGCCTGTTGATATTTACCTGCATATCCTAAACTGCTTAGTTAGGCTGGGGTAGAGACCTATCAGTGACCCCACTTATCCCGACTGCGCGCTGGATCGTCAGAAGACCCGATCAACGGGAATTGAAGACCAGGACCCGACAACCGCACATCACCCCCCCCCTTAGTTGTAACGACACTGCAGCGTTACTATCGAGTGCCGAGGGTGAAAAACTCTCTATAAGCACTCCTGGATGTTAACTCTGTAGAGTAGCTATTTGGTCGTGGTCATCGAGGGTGATTCCTCCTTCCCACTTCCGGTAACGACGCCGTCGTACAAACCCCAAGTGTGAACTCATCGGAGGTGATTCCTCCTACGTTCACCTTGGCAGTTACATCGGAGGAATCCAACGAGGGTGATACCTCGGATTCCCTTGATGTTATGGACACACGGATACTTGGATTACACTGTTACTTGAAAGGCGGGGCGGCCCTGAGGGGGTACCCGCTGCGCTGAGAGGCGAGTGTTGTGAAGACGGGGTGCCCGTGTGGTGGCCGAGTGGTGATACGAGGACGCGGCCGGGCACTTAGCCCTTGCAGCAAGTCCTCGAGACGGGCGACGGGGGGTCAAATCTTTCGTGAGTCTCTGCTCGTTACGCAAGCCCTAGTCCATTAACGATTTGGATATTGATCCGAGCAGGCCTCTGGTCTGATAGCACAACCATCACGTGGGCATAGTATGGGCGTTCTGCATCGTAGCATCAGCCGAAAGCTCTGTCAGACGTCTAGTTCAGCCTTGCGGCCGGGACGGACGGCGCCCCCCTGGTGCCTGGCTTCCCTGCACGCAACGACTCGGAGTGCACAGGGCGATGGCCCAAGACCTCTGAGCGCTTAGGATGTAGACCGACGGGAATCTCGTGAGCTGTAGGTAGGGTTGCGATGTGTCGTTTGGCCAGGCCGGGCATGACCCAGGAAGTGTGTCCGGACCGAAGTTAATCGAGCGTGTTGGGTAGTTGTGTGCACCCCTGCAGGAAGAAAACACTTCTATCGATAGCCGGTCCTACGGTAAAGGCACTGGAGTTGTATCCTGATGATACAATTTAGAACTGGATACCTGTGATGAGACCTGTAATATGGCTCTGGGATTGCTTCTTGCAGGGAGTCGAGAAGGGATCTCAGGAACGAGGTTGATGACGTATGCTCTGGGATTGCTTCTCGCAGGGAGTCAAGAAAGGATTCTGGGTGAGGTGATATTATTACTGCTACATTATATGGTATGTTTTTCTACTCTTTCTCTTACTGCTGCAACACCGCTGAAGATGCTAGTCTTCGATAGACTAGGCCTTCTCTCTATTCTGGCATTTTTGCAGCCAGTCCAATACAGCTCCCCTGAAAATGTTGCATATGTAGTGTAGATTCTGCTTGCTGAGTCATTCTGAGTACTCACGGTTGCTTTGTTTTCCTTTTTCTCCGCATTCAGTTTGACGTGACCAGAGGACGGAGCCCCCTGAGACAGATGCCCCGACGATCGCTATTACTACTACACAGAGGATGGATACTACTACGAGTTGACTGACGACAGGAGTAGGATCGGAGGGTCCCAGCAGGAGGCCTTCGCCTTTCGATCGTAGTGTTTTATTTTGCCCGCCTTTCTAAAGGCCTTTCTGTTTATATTAATATTTGTACTCAGATATCTGATGCTTCCGCTGATGCTTGTTGCAAGCTCATGTATTCGAGCCCTCGAGGCCCCTGGCTTGTAATATAAAGCTTGTATGACTTTTTTATGTTTTAGAGTTGTGTTGTGATATCTTCCCGTGAGTCCTTAGGCTTGATCGTGTGCATTGGTGTATGATTAGTGCACGATCGGGCCGGGGGCGTCACAAGTTGGTATCAGAGCCCGACTGCCTGTAGGAACCCCCTTTCCAACTCCTTGGCCGAAGTTGAGTCTAGAACCGGAAAACTGTTTTACTAACTTGGCTGTGTGGCTTACGGGCCCACGCGCCAATTGGGTGGTATTAGTATCTTTTATTTTTCTCATCTTTACTCTGGGACCCTGACCTCTCTTCCTTTCGGGTTAACTAAAGTTTACTAACGCCGACATTAGGATCTAGTAATTCTCGTCCACTCGAAGAGCTGAATATCTGTGCGATTCCCTGACATTGATCTGATTAGTATGATAATCATTTTCCTTTCCATTGTTTTGTTAACCTTCTTCTCCGAGATCGGTTATACTTCTCCTTGTCTTTTGACAATCATGAGTTCCTCGTTTCAGATGGATCGTTTGTTTCCACCACACCCTGCGACGCAGCTACCAGGTTCGAGCAGGGATACATCCAGAGTACATTCTTTATCCACTGGGGCAGATGTCAATCCGTTACAATACCCCAGTACTATCTCCTCCAGATACCACAAAACTTTGTGATCTATTGTGACGCATCCGTGAAGGATAGGGCTGTGCCTAATGCAAGAGCGAAAGTGAGCCTAGGCTCTCGCCAGTTGCGCCCACTGAAGAGATTATCCGGTACATGATCTAGAACTAGCTTCGTGTGATCTATGCATTGCAGTTATGGTGACATACCCTTCTCGGTAAGTGTGCGAGATCTACACGGATCATAAAATCTGAAGTACTTGTTCACCAACCTTCTCTAAACCTCCGTCAGCAAAGATGGATGGAGACCATTGCGGACTATGACTTGGGTTGATTCTTATTCCCCTGGCAAGGCTATGTAATGGCTGATGCGTTGAGCCGCAAATCCTATTGCTGCGAACTTGAGGTTCAGCTACAGCAACCACTTCTGTATGAAGAGCTTCGAAAGCTAAATATCGAGATAGTTCCTCAAGGATACCTAAAAACCTTGGTTGTTGAACCGATCTTGAGAAAGCTGTTAAGAAAGCGCAGCTAAAGATGCTGAAGTTGATCTGATGAAGAAAAGACTTACCCTGTAAAGTACAGGGATTTCCGCTGTTGAAGATGGAACCTTATTTCAGAGACCGCATTGTCGTACCTCGCTTCGAGCTTAGACTGACAAAGTCATGAAGGAGGCACATGATACCCCGTGTCTATATCAGGGTGGGTAGCACCAAGATGTATCGTGATCTCCGTCAAAGGTATGGTGTCTAAAATGAAGCAGGACATTGCCGATATGTTGCTGAAGTGATGTTTGTCGGCGTTTAAAGCAGAACATCGAAGCCTGCTGGAATTCTGCAACCACTTCCTATCCTCTATGGAAATGGGATAAGATTCAGATGGATTCGTTACAGGACTTCCCAGGTCACAGAAGGGTCACGATGCATTCTTGTCGTCGTCGACCAACTCTCTTAAAGTTGCACACTTTGCCTGTCAAGGAGACGATCATGCTAGTCAGTTAGCAAGTTGTATATATCCCAGAATTGTATCACTCCACGGTATTCTGAAGGAGATCAGTTCGGACCGTGGCGGTCTTTTCACTTCCAAATTCTGGGAAAGCTTTCAAACAGCTATGGGAACTCATAACCTGGAGTTCAGCTTATCACCCCCAATCCCAGGCCAAGGCGAACGAGTCAATCAAGTGTGAAGACATGTTCGGGCTGTGTGTGTTTTCTTTCGGCAAGAAGTGGGGAAGAATCTCTTCCGTATGCTGAGTTCTCTTATAACAACAGCTATCAGGCCAGCTTGAAATGGCCCCTTTGAAGGCTCTATGAGAGTAAGTGTCGAACCCCTTGAATTGGTCAGAAACGGGGGAACGACCTCTTGTTGGGCCGGATATTATTCAACACGCCGAAGAACAAGTCCATATCGTCCGTTGAAAACCTCAAGGCAGCTCAGGACCGTCAGAAGAGCAACTATGATCGCAAACGATGGGTTTGACTTATCAACCTGGTGATCAAGTTTATCTACGTGTACACTCCTATGAAGGGCACTCACCGTTTCGGAATCAAGGGCAAGCTAGCTCACGCTACATTGGTCCTTTCGCATTATTGCTAGACGTGGTCAAGTGGCATATAAATTGGGAATTGCCGCCGCAATTCTCCATATCCACGACGTCTTCCATGTATCGCAACTTCGTAAATGCTTCAAGGAATCTCCGCACCAAGCTGTGGATCATGAGAGCTCGAATTGCAAGATGATCTATCTTATAAGGAGCATCGATCCGCATTCTCGTCAAGCTGAACGTCGGACCCGTCAGAGAGTTACCAAGTTCCTCAAAGTACAGTGGTCAAATCATACTGAAGATGAAGCCACTTGGGAACGCGAGGATAATCTCGTGAGGAATACCCGAACTTTTTCCTTCTACCTCTTAATTCTCGGGACGCGAATCTTGTTAGTAGAGGAGATTTGTAACACCCCAGTGGTTAGCCACAGTAATTCCATTTTGATAATGCCAAGTCAGCATGTTAACAGTGCATGATCATCATTAACATCATATTGCATTTAACTCCTAACCTCAAATTCAAATTTAAATGAAAGTGGAAAATAAAAGTTGTTCAAACACAGAACTGAAATGTTCGATAAACAACAAATGTTGCAGAGGCAAGTCTAAAATTGTAACCAACAAATAATCAATTAATTAAGTGACTCTAACATTATTAAAACAGTAATGGTTAATGCATATTAATTATTATAAAAAATTGTGGGAGCTCCTATTTTCTCCAAACCAATTTTTGGTAGTGGTAGGTATGCCTAGTATTTGTTGGAGTAATTCCTAAGTTTACAAAATTCATATAGAGCCCTAACTATTTGCTAAACAGGAGCTGTGTGGTAAATAAAAAGAAAAGATATAAAAGAAAAGCAAACAGAAAAAAAATAAAAAAAGGAGCAAACCCCCCCCCTCTTTCCCCCCCCCGGCGGCCCAACTGGCCACGGCCTCCTGGCCGGCCACCCCATCCCCATATCCCACCCCCACCCGAAAACCCTAGCCCAACCCCCGATCCCCCCCCATCCACTCCCCCCCCCCCACTCGGTCTCTCCCCCCCCCCCACATTTTTGGATCGGGACGGGAGGAGGCCGCCGCCGCCCGGCTCCACCGTCGCCCGGCGACCCCGGGACCGTGCCGCCCCGCTCCCCGAAGCCGGCGGCACCCGTCCTCGTCCTCTTCTCCACGGACCGCCCCAGCAGGAGCCGTTCCCGACCCCGCCGCCCGACGCCACCTCCGGGCCCGCGCCCGCAACGTCGGCCGCCCGCCGCCCGCCGCCTTAACGTCCTCCCAGCCACCACCTCGCCGTCCTCCTCGTTCCTCCCTTCACCGACGGCTCCCCGCGCGATTGCCTCGCCCGACGCCGCCCTCCTCGCCTCTCCCTCGCGGTCGCCACCTCCTCGCCGCCCGCCTCCCGCCGGACTGCCTCGCCCTCCTCCTCCCCACACCTGCGCCACCTCCTCGTCCCCGTCGCCGGCCAGCCTCGACTCGGCCCCAACGTGAGCACGCCCGCGCCGCCCCCGCTCTCCTCTTCCCCCCCCCTCTCCGTCGCGATCCGGTCCCCCGATCGAGCAACACCCGGTGGTCACCGCGACCTGGCCCCACGCGGACCGCGCGGCCGCGCGCCCAGCCGCGGCGACCCACCCTGGGCGCCGCTCCATCCCTGGCCGCGCGCTTGCCGCGGCCTCGCCGTCCGCGCCCCCCCCCCCGTCCGCGCCGCGGTGCCATTGGGCACCGGACATGTCCGGTCCCAAATGGGCACGCTCGGACATGTCCGGGCCCATTGGTGTGCGCGTCCGGACGTGTCCGCCCTAGCATGTGCTAGCTAAAAAAAATAAAATAAATAAAAATAAATAAAATAATTAATTAGTTAATAACACTGTTTAGATTAGTCTAATTAATTAATTAGATTAATTAAATGTTAATTAACTTAAGTAAACCCTGGTTAATTAGAGCTAATAATTAGTTAACCTAATAACCTGCTGACATCAGCATGATGTCATGCTGACATCAGCAAGCACTATTCTGGAAATGTTTAATTTAAACATAAAAATAAATCAGAAAAATTAATAAAAACTTAGAAAATCATTTAAATAAACCGTAACTCGGATGAAAATACTTTCACACTGAAAGTTGCTCAGAACGACGAGACGAATCTGAATACGAGGTCCGTTCGTCCGTCACGCGTCTCTAACTATCCGAACTTGCAACCGTTCCCTCTTTATCCTCGTCCGATAATTCCAAAGACCCGGGAAATATCGTCAGATATTCTCCGCTCCGTCTGTTAAGTGTGAGTGCTGCGTTAGACTACCCCTAGCACCGTGTATCGTATTTGTCATGCTCATGTTTGTCTATATTTATACTGTTTCCTCCCTCTTCTCTCTCGATAGCCCCCGACCCGAGATCGTCCCCGAGACCCGACAGCTCCGGATCCCGAAGACACCATAGACGACCTGCCCTTGCCGCCGAGCAAACCAGGCAAGCCCCCCCTTTGATCATCCCGATATCGCCCATTCTAATTTCCCATGTTGCATTAGAATTGTGTTGCTACTGCTTTACCTATTCTGATGCATAGCCTGTTATTGTAGCCTGCTGTTGATATTTACCTGCATATCCTAAACTGCTTAGTTTAGGCGGGTAGAGACACTATCAGTGACCCCACTTATCCCGACTGCCGGCTGGATCGTCAGAAGACCGATCAACGGGAATTGAAGACCAGGACCCGACACCGCACATCCCCACCCCCCCCCCTTAGTTTGTAACGACACTGCAGCGTTACTATCGAGTGCCGAGGGTGAAACCTCTTATAGCACTCCTGATGTTAACTTGTAGAGTAGCTATTGGTGTGGTCATCGAGGGTGATTCCTCCTTCCCCATTCCGGTGGTTTAACGACGCCGTCGTACAAAACCCAAGTGTGAACTCATCGAGGGTGATTCCTCCTACGTCACCTTGGCAGTACAATGGTAGGAATCCAACGAGGGTGGATGATACCTCGGATTCCCTTGATGTTATGGACACACGGATACTTGGACTTACACTGTTACTTGGAAAGGCGGGTCGGCCCTGAGGGGGGTACCGCGTGCCGCCTGAGAGCGAGTTGTTGTGAAGACGGGTGCCTGTGTGGTGCCGAGTGGTGAATACGAGGCGCGGCCAGGCACATCTTAGCCCTTGCAGCAAGTCCTCGAGACGGGCGACGGGTCACATCTTTGTGAGTCTCTGTCGTTACCGCAGCCCTAGTCCATTAACGATTGGATATTTGATCCGAGCAGGCCTCGGTCTGATAGCACTAACCATCACGTGGGCATAGTATGGGCGTTCTGATCGTAGCATCAGCCGAAAAGCTCTGTCAGACGTCTAGTTCAGCCTTGCGGCCGGGACGGGACCGGCGCACCCCCAGGTGCCTGGTTCCCCCTGCACGCAACGACTCGGAGTGCCACGGGCGATGCCCAAGACTCTCTGAGCGCTTAGGATGTGACCGACGGGACCTCTATGCTAGTGCTGTAGGTAGGGTTTGCGATTTGTGTTTTGGACGGGCCGGGCATGACCAGGAAAAGTGTTGTCCGGACGAAGTTAATCGAGCGTGTTGTGTAAGTTGGTGCACCCCTGCAGGGAAGAACACTTCTATCGATAGCGGTCCTACGGTAAAGGACACTCGGAGTTGTATCCTGATTGATACAATTTAGAACTGGATACCTGTGATGAGACCTGATATATGGCTCTGGGATTGCTTTTCGCAGGGAGTCGAGAAGGGATTCAGGACGAGGTTGATGACGTATGGCTCTGGGATTGCTTCTCGCAGGGAGTCGAGAAAGGATTCTCTGGGTGAGGTTGATATTTATTACTGCTACATTATATGGTATTTTCTACTCTCTTCTACTGCTGCAAGACCGCCTTGAAGATGCTAGTCTGCGAGAGGACTAGGCCTTCTCTCTATTACTGGCCATTTCTGCAGTCACAGTCCACTATACAGCCTACCCCTGTGAAAATTGTGCAATGAGTGTAGATCCTTGCTGTGCTGAGTACTTCTGAGTTACTCACGGTTTGCGTTGTTTTCCTTTTTCTCCCCACTATCAGTTTGACGTGAGTCCAGAGGACGGAGCCCCGATGACAGATGCCCGACGACGCTATACTACTACCCAGAGGATGGCATTACTACTCGGAGTTGACTGAAGAATAGGAGTGAGGATCGGAGGGTACAGGCAGGAGCCTTCGCCTTCGATCATCTGTTTTTTATTTTGCCCCGCCTTTCTAAAGGCTTTCTTGTTTCATTTTAATATCTGTACTCAGATATTGATGCTTCCCGACTGACGCTTGTCGCAAGGCTCATGTATTCGAGCTCGAGCCGCCTCTATAAAGCTGGAGTATTCTTTTTACCCTCTTGCCACACCTTCCACCCCTCGATAACCCACCTTCACGTTCCTATAACTCGTCCGACCCTCCCCACCCTCCCCGTTTCTACGTTTATTTATGTTTTAGAGTTGTGTTGTGAATCTTCCCGGTGAGTCCTTAGGTTGATCTGTGCATTTGCGGTAATGAGTAGTGCACGATCGGGCGGGGGGACCGTCGACACAACCATTGTGCACTTCTGACAATTCCGGTGGCAATTCCAACTGATAAGCAACAGTACCACACTGAGAATAACTGGGAATGGACCAATATATCTGGGTGCACTTTCCTCGGGTCTGGAATCTCTTGACTCCTTTCATAGGGGTGACTCAGAGAAACATACTCTCCGGGTTATCAAAACGGAATCTGACGTGTGCTTTGACATCATAAACTCTTTGTCGGGACTTAGCCAATTGCAGTCTATCTCGGATTTCCTTGACTTGCTTTTCAGCCTCCATCATTAAGTCAGTCCCAAAAATACGTCTATCTCGGTTTGAGACTAGTTGTAGCGGAGTGCGCACTTACGGCCATACAAAGCTTTATACGGTGACATCTTTAGGCTTGTCTGGAAACTGTTGTTGTAAGAGAACTCAGCATAAGGCAAACAATCTTCCCCTTAGGTCAAGTCCAACTGAGTTGATTCAAAAACTCCAAATTCAAATAAAATGCATAGAAACCAAGAAAAGGAGGGAGAAAGCAAAAACCAGGCTGTCACAAACCTCCCCCACTTAGATGAATCTCATCCTCAAGATTCGGTTTGCTCGGGAAAACAATTCTGGATAGGCTGCCCGTAAAAAGTCCTCTCTTTCCAGGTTGCTTCTTCCTCGGTGGTGTGATGCTCCCACTAAACCTTATAAAATTTTATCGATTTTCATGCGAGTGATCCTTTCTGTTTCATCAATATTCGGAAGGTTTCTCCTCATAGGTTAAATCCTAGCGAGCTCTATCTCTGCCATATCATACTTTTCTCTGGTGGCGAGAGATACATCTTCTCAGCAGGAGACATGGAACACATTGTGCACTTCTGACAATTCCGGTGGCACATCCAACTGATAAGCAACAGTATACCCACTCTGGACATAACTGGGAATGGACAATATATTGGGTGCCAGTTTTCCTCGGGTCTGAAACTCTCTTGACTCTTTCATAGGGGTGACTCAGAGGTAAACATACTCTCCGGGTTCAAAACGGATCTGACGGTGCCTTGCATATAATAACTCTTTTGTCGGGACTTAGCCAATTGTAGTCTATCTCGGATTTCCTTGACTTGCTTTTCAGCCTCCATCATTAAGTCAGTCCCAAAAATACGTCTATCTACGGTTTGAGACTAGTTAGCGGGTGCGGCACTTACGGCCATACAACGCTTCATACGGTGATCTTTAGGCTTGTCGGAAACTGTTGTTGTAAGAGAACTCAGCATAAGGCAAACAATCTTCCCACTTAGGTCAAGTCCAACTGAGTTGATTCAAAAACTCCAAATTCAATAAAATGCATAGAAAACCAGAAAAGGGAGAAAACAAAAACCAGGTGTCACAAACTCCCCCACTTAGGATGAATCTCATCCTCAAGATTCGGTTGCTCGGGAAAACAATTCTGGATAGGCTGCCCGTAAAAAGTCCTCTCTTTTCAGGTTGCTTCTTCCTCGGTGTGATGCTCCCACTGAACCTTATAAAATTTTATCCATTTACTGCGAGTGATCCTTTCTGTTTCATCCAATATTCGGAACGTTTCTCCTCATAGAGTTAAATCCTAGCGAGCTCTATCTCTGCCATATAGTACTTTCTTGGTGGCGGATACATCTTCTCAGCTAGGAGACATGGAACACATTGTGCACTTCTGAAAATTCCGGTGGCAATTCAACTGATAAGCAACAGTACCCACTTGGACATAACTGGAATGGACCAATATATCTGGGTGCCAGTTTTCCTCGGGTCTGAAATCTCTGACTCCTTTCATAGGGTGACTCAGAGGTAAAAATACTCTCCGGGTTCAAAACGGATCTGACGGTGCTTTGCATCATAATAAATCTTTTGTGGGACTTAGCCAATTGCAGTCTAATCGGATTTCCTTGACTGCTTTTCAGCCCTCCATCAATTAAGTCAGTCCCAAAAATACGTCTATCTCGTTGAGATATGTTTAGCGGAGTGCGGCACTTACGGCCATACAAAGATTCATACGGTGACATCTTTAGGCTGTCTGGAAACTGTGTTGTAAGAGAACTCAGCATAAGGCAAAACAATCTTCCCACTTGGGTCCTCTCGGCCAAAGCACATGCTGGAAGTATATCTCAAGTATTGTGAATTACTCGCTCAGTCTGTCCATCTGTCTGGGAGATATGCTGTAGTATACTTTAGTCGTGCGGTCCCCAAAGCTTGATGGAGGACATGGGACCAGAATGCAGGAGGTAAAGAGTGAACCTCTATCGGGAAGTGATAGTTCTTGGCACTCCATGCGGAACTGACTATTTCTGGACAACTGAGTAGAGTGCGAGTGATACAGCGTCGTAGGGGTTACGGAGGGAATAAAGGGAGGTAATCCTTGTGTCAGCGGCGCACCACAACCCATACTGCATCATTGCCTCGGTGAATCCTCGGTAGACGAGTGACAAAGTCCATGACAGAAATCAGATCCCACTCCAATTGCGGAACGGGTAGAGGTTGAAGAAGCCAGGCGGGTTTCTGATTGTTCCGCCTTCCACTTTGGTTGCATATATTGTAACAAGCGACAAAATAGCGCGATGTCTTCTCATTGCCTTCCACACCAAAATACTTGACGAAGATCTATCATACATCTTGGTGCCTCCAGGGATTGGATCGAGTACGAAGATTACGTCCGCCTCAGTCAAGATCTCTTTTATCAGGATGCCTGCTCAGGACGCAATCGTCCTCGAAACCTTAGCGCACCTTGCTTTCCTTAGGAGAAATCTGGGTCTTGCTTCTTGCATCCGCTTGCGTGGGTGTTGCAGGGCAGAGTCATTTTGTGGGCATGGGATCTCATCCTCGAGGGTAGGTAACTTCCAACATCATTGGCAAGGCCGTGCTATCAACAATAACAGGTTAAGCTGAGCGATCTCTTATTGGCAGTTCGGGAGGCAAAGGTTCCATTAAGGCATTCAGACTGGCAGGCTTGCGACTAGAGGGCATCCGGACAACCACGTGGCCTTACCCGGTTGGGTAATTTATTCCAAGGTACATGAATCCTTGACCAATTCGAGAGCCATCTTCGCTGTCGGATGGGGTTTGGTCTGGTGGGTGAAATATACTTGAGATCTTGTGGTCGGTAAATATCTGACATATCTTTTGCCAATGAGGTAGATGCCTCCAAATTTTAATGCATGAGACGTGCGGCCAATTCAAATCATGGGTTGGATAGTTCCCTCTGAGGTCATAGCTGCCAGAGTGCGTACGCTACAACTTGCCATCTTGCAATGAGCACACACCAACTACCTCTCCTGGATGCGTCTTCCACAGTTAAACTCAAAGCTGCGGTAGTAGATGTCTGGAAGAGTCAAACACAGGTGCTGTAATCAATCTGGTCTTTAAACTCATTGAAAACTTTTCACATTCCTCAGTCCATACAAAATTTCTTTCCTTGTGAGGGAGTTCTATCATTGGCTTTGGCAATCTTAGAGAAAACCCTCGATGAATCGGGGTTAGTATCGGTAACATCCAAGAAATTCGGAATCTAGTTTAAAGTCTGGGTGCTGTCCAATCAAGCACGTTCCTTCATTTGCTGGGTCCACAGCTATTGCCTTACTGCGTGAAAGAACATGCCCCAAAAAATACCGACTTGCTTGAGCCAAAACCGATTTGCTGAATTTTGCCTATAGCTGATGAGCACGGAGTTTTTGCCAAGATGCTCTGTGAGATGTCCTTGTGACTCTCTTCACCTTTCGAGTATATGAGGATGTTACTCAATAAAACCACCACAAACTTACAAGAAGTCCATGAATAATTTATTCATCATATGATGAATGAGAAACGGGCGTCGGCGGGGGGGCGTGGTGGTGAGGAGCCGAAAGACAGACGGTATATCATAAAGACCGTATCGGTAGTGAACGCGGTCTTAGGAATATCTCCTTCTCAGATTTTCAGCTAGGTGATATCCGGTCTCAAATCAATCTGGAGAATAACTTTGCCCGCCCATGGGAGGTTGATGAATTAAATCATCAATTTCTTGGAAGCAGGGGTGATATTTGTTCTGATAGTGACATCATTCACTGACGGTAATCCAACACACATTCGAAGACTGCCGTCTTTCTTGTCCACGATATATGCGGGTGAATCCCCATGGTGAAGGTTGGGCGGAATTGATCCTTTCTGGAGCATCGTCATCAGCATTTCTTGTAATCCACTAATTCTGGGACGGCATTCGATAATACTTTGTCTTATATTAAACGGTGCTGGTCCAGGGGCGGCACAAGGTCAATTGCAAACTCAAGCTCTCAGTCTGGCGGCATTCCTGGTAATTCCTCGAGGAATCATGGAAAACTCAATGACCACAGTGGAATTAGATTCCAAGTCTTCAGCTACGCGATACAAAGCTTCATAGGTGAATCTTTAGGCTGGTCAAACAGTAATAATAATAATGTGCTTAATAACAAACCCTGGTTCGATGATGAGAAAGAGATGGTCGTGAAGAATTGTCATGGCAATAGATCGGTTTCTTGTTCTCGGTCTTAAGTGTCTTTGGTCCAACCTGAATGGGTTCCCGGAGTGCGAAGGCCATGGGTTCGTGGTGTGGGTACAGTGATGACTAACCTCTGCAGAGTGTGTGTTAAATTATCGATAGCCGACGCCCTCGCGGCACAAGGGCCTAGTTAACGTAGTCTGGTCACAATCAGGGTCAAACAGTAATAATAATAACTTGTTTAATACAACCCCTGGTCGATTGATGAAAGAAAGAGATTGGTTGTGGATCTGTGAGAGATAACGGAAGGTATCATGGATACCGAGTTGGTGTGATGATTTATGTGATCTTGAGGAGATCACCGTGTATCCGAGGTACAGGTTGTTGGATATTGTGGTGTTATGCCGAGATCAAGGGTTAAAGCGTCAATGCTCCTGGTGGTCACGTAATGATACATACGGTGAGTGTACTACAAGCTTGATTTGATCCTGAGATGATCGTTTGTGATGACCATGATGGTATAAGCTTATGCATGTGATGTTACGAGGTAACCCGAGCAGAGTAAGTTGGTGCATGATAGCATCATATGCTTGCATTACTAGTATCATCATGTTCATATGTTCATGCAATGCTCGTTATTGTTCTAGCTGGTATCATGTGTACATGACATGTTGTTCTGCTCGGTATCGGGTTCATCATTACTAAGTAACCTGTACTTGCAATGCTATTGTTTGTCTAGATTGCTCTTGGTTGCTGTGAGCTTGCAAGTACATTCAATCAAATGTTACTGACCTGGCGTTGTCATGCAAGTTTGCAGGTCATGCCGGATTTGATTGCTTGTTTGCTGTGGATCCTGTTTGCGAGCTAGGATAAGCTTTCTAGCCAGGTCCACGCGGATGTGGAGCTAATCACGTCGTCGTGTGTTCCGCCTGCTAGAGTATTGCGGGCGTCATGTGTTCTGTGCTTGCATGGAGCAACCGTTGGCAGGCGTTAGGTCGCTATGCCGATGTAATCCCTTGTATCCATATTGCTTGTAATAAAGAGCTGATTGGTCTATTGCAAGCAGTGCCGTATCCGTATTCCTGAAGATTATCCCGATCTCTGCGGGTGTGTGTGGATATATGGGGCGTTTCGGAGTTTCTCTGAGCCGGGGTGCAAGGTTGGTATTAGAGCAGGTCTGGTGTATGAGCCCTAGCCAAACGCGAGCGTTTATAATGTGGTAGTTAGAGCCCAGTTCCCGTATTGGCATTGGTGTTGCTGCATTGTTTGTCGCGTAGCATGCATATGTTTATTATATGGTCGTTATAGTGATTTGTGAGGGTAGGTGGTCGGTATAGGGTTCGATCCTCGACCTGCACCCTGCCTTATGCATTACCTTGCTCTTCGGGTTTGGCGTCGTCCTCTCCCAGCAGAAGTGATGCTAGTACAGTATTCCAGACACCATTTGCAGGAATTATGCTCTCAGGTATCGCGTCGATATCTTACCATCCCCCACCCATATCGCTTCGGTGGATAGGGCTTGCCGCCTATCGATCGTGCCATCCATCGCCACTTTGGCAACCCTTACTGATCTTAGTTATCAGGAAAAGGCAATGCCAGCCAAGCATTGCTTTTCCATCCACTATCCTACCCGTCATCCCATTCTTTGGCGTGTGCGAGTCCTTTCCATCCGCTCTTGATGATTGAGGTAGTCGTGACTTGTGTCTCGCTACATGATCGCCAAGTCCGTCCTCGCCTCCGTATCCATCCAGCTCCAACCGGAGTCAGCCAGCGCTTTGGTATAAGCCTGGGTTACAGCAACGCCTTCCCACACGCAGATTCACTTTTCGTGCACACCGCCACAGATGTTAGATCGTAACACGGAGTTCCGCGAGATTTGTGTGACTTAGGTTGAATGCATATTATTGTTGTGAGTAGCCAGTAATATGTGGATGTTGCTTGATTTTATATTATTAGTATGCTTCTGTGCTTTTTGTTTTCGTCGGTTCTTTTGCTCTTTCTTGGGCCTCGGTGTTACATATGTTTACCCTTATTAAAGTTGCCGCCAACCGAACCGGACCCGAAGAATCAGCAAGGAATTCAAGTGTTTGGAAAACTCAGCTAACATAAGGGAGTTCTCAGCCGACCGCAGGAAAGGGGATATATGATCTGATGTGATAATCAAAGTTGTATTAGTATGCATCCTCACAGCAGTAATGATGACATCAGCCAAGAAGGGTGTGCTATTGACCTAGCAGACTAGATCACAGTCAAAGGTGAATGGTGCAGGTTGAAAGGTTTGATTCTTCTATGAGGATTGATGATTGATTTTGAAAAATGATTAACTGAAGAAAGAAAGGATGTGACATGTATTCAATATCAGATCGGAGGATAGTCAAGCAACACTTTTCATAAAAGTAATCCACAGCAGACAATATAGATGGTATGTATAGTGTGGTAATAGGTCCGCATATCCACACGAGAAGCTTCTGGTAAGAAACCAGTTCTTTCCTCGCAAGCTAAAGAGAAGCTTACAAACTGCAAGATTCCTGATCTCATCAAGACGATATGGATGACTTACAGTGACAAAACTACTCAGGTTCTTCAGGAAGAAATCGCAAAAGCTTCCGGCATAAGGTACCGAGTCCTTCCCAGCAAGTCTTTAAGGGGGAAGATTCTGAAGACGATACTAGTAGTTCCGCGGCAAGATACTCTCAAGGTTTCAAGCATTAAGCCTCCAATCGTCCTCGTTACGGCTTGGGCAGATATTACACTGTGAATTGACATCATATGGCAGTGAATCCCCACGAACAGATCCGCCAACAGTTTGGTAAGAAGCAAGGCATCAGTCAGAACACAAGTATGCCTCGAGGATCAGTTACTCATATATATATGTGAAGGGATGTTGAAAAGGTCTTGCAAGACCACTGGGACATGATGAGTTAAGGGAAGAAATCAGACAATATCACGAGTTGGGCAGAATAAGGAAAGCGGGGGAAAGTATACACCTAGTTGATGATGCAAGACACGACAAGTTTTAGAAAGAAACAACATGGACCGCAAATGGTGACAGTATTCATCGAGGCCCAAAAGCTTCCTCATACCAGACAAGGTGAGATAATTAACAAGTAGTACTATGCTTGACGACAAAAATGGGTATATACAAGTACATGTGAAACTGGTATAATTCATCACACGCTACATGAACGTGGGAAAGGTTATGGATGGCTTAAATATTTGCACCCGAAAGTAGACCTATGGTCACAAGAGAAGCATAGAACCAGCTCTTTCAGCAAAAGAATCCACAGAATTAAGAACAAGTAATGCAGGGGCAGGAAGACGGAAGGTACAGGTATGATTAAGTATGGCAGGACCAATGGGTGCAGATACCCCGGGAAACAGTCTGAGTAGTATTGATCCCCATGAATATTACCTTTAGGGGTCTACTCAATTTTGGTAAGGGGGCCCCATTATCCGACAACCTGCGCAGTCAACAATAAGTGCTCAGATTGGAGCAGTATGCAAAGGGGTCTGTCAAACCAGACCAAGGGGCCATTAAACATTTGACCTCAGTAAAACATTATCAGGGTGGGTGCACCAAGATGTATCGTGATCTCCGTCAAAGGTAATTGGTGTCTAAAAGGAAAGCAGGGACATTGCGCGATATGTTGCTGAAGTTGAGTTTGTCGAGCGTCTTAAAGCAGAACATCGAAAAGCCTGGCTGGAATCTGCAACCACTTCTAGTCCTCTATGGAAATGGGATAAGATTCAGATGGATTCGTTACAGGACTTCCCAGTGGTCACAGAAGGGTCCACGAGCGATTCTTGTCGTCGTCGCCAACATCCTATAAAGTTGCACACTTTGCCTGTCCAGGAGACGATCATTGCTAGTCAGTTAGCATAGTGTATTATCGCCAGAATTGTATCACTCCACGGTTTCTGAAGGAGATCAGTCGGACCGTGGCGGTCTTTTCACTTCCAAATTCTGGGAAAGCTTTCAAAACAGCTAGGGAAACTCATAGACCTGGAGTTCAGCTTATCACCCCCAATCCCAGGCCAAGGCGAACGAGTCAATCAAGTGATGAAGACATGATTTCGGGCTGTGTCCTTTGTGTTTTCTTTCGGCAAGAAGTGGGAAGAAAAGAATCTCTTCCGTATGCTGAGTTCTCTTATAACAAACAGCTATCAGCCGCTTGAAATGGACCCCTTTGAAGGCTCTATGAAGTAATGTCGAAACCCCTATGAATTGGTCAGAAACGGGTGATACGACCTCTTGTTGGGCCGGAATATTATTCAACACGCCGAAGAAAGACAAAGTCCATATCGTCCGTTGAAAACCTCAAAGGCAGCTTCAGGGACCGTCAGAGAGAAGAGCAACTATGATCGCAAACGATGGGTTTGAACTTATCGAACCTGGTGATCAAGGTTTATCTACGGTCACTCCTATGAAGGGCACTCACCGTTTCGGAATCAAGGGGCAAGCTAGCTCGACGCTACATTGGTTCCTTTCAGCATATTGCTAGACTGGTCAATGGCATATAAATTGGGAATTGCCGCCGGCAATTCTCCATATCCACGACGTCTTCCATGTATCGCAACTTCGTAAAGCTCCAAGGAATCTCCGCACCAAGCTTGTGTGGATCATGAGATGCTCGAATTGCAAGGATGATCTATCTTATAAGGAGCATCGATGATCCGCATCTCGTTCAAGCTGACGTCGGGACCCTGTCAGAGGTTACCCAAGTTCCTCAAAGTACGTGGTCAAATCATACTGAAGATGATAAGCCACTTGGGAAGCGAGGAAATCTGCGTGAGGAATACCCGAATTTTTCCTTCTACCTCTTAATTCTCGGGACGCGAAGTCTTGTAGTAGAGGAGATTTGTAAACCACCCCGTGGTTAGCCACAGTAATTAATTTTGTAATGCCAAGTCAGCATGCTTAACAGTGAAGGACATCATTAACATCATATTGATTTAAACTCCAACCTCAATTCAATTTAATGAAAGTGGAAATAAAGTTGTTCAAACACCGCAACTGAAATGTTGATAAACAACAAATGTTGCAGAGGGCAAGTCTAAAATTGTACCAAACAAATAACAATTAATTAGTGACTCTACATTATTAAAACAGTAATGGTTTTAATGCATATAATTATTATAAAAAATTGGGGAGCTCTATTTTCTCCAAACCCAATTTTTGGTAGGGTAGGTAGTGCCTAGTATTTGTGGAGTAATTCCTAAGTTTCCAAAATTCATATAGAAGCTCCTAATATTTGCTAAACAGGAGCTGAGTGTGGTGAAATAAAAAGAAAAGAATACAAAGAAAAGCAAACAGAAGAAAAAATAAAACAAAGGAGGCCAAACCCCCCCCCTCTTTCCCCCCCCAACGGGCGGCCCAACTGGGGCCACTGGCTCCATGGCCGGCCACCCATCCCCATTATCCCACCCCACCCGAAAACCCCTAGCCCAACCCCCGAATCCCCCCCCCATCCACTCCCCCCCCCTCCACTCGGTCTCTCCCCCCCCCCCACATTTTTGATCGGGAACGGGAGGAGGCCGCCGCGCCCGAAGCTCCACCGTCGCCCGGCGACACCGGGACCGTGCCGCCCCCGCTCCCCGAAGCCGGGGCACCCGTACCTCGTCCTCTTTCCACCGGACCGACCCAGCAGGAGCCGTTCCCGACCCGCCGCCCGACGCCACCTCCGGTGCCCCGCCACGCACGTCGGCCGCCCGGCCGCCCGCCGCCTAACGTCCTCCCAGGCCACAACCTCGCCGTCCTCCTCGGTTCCTCCCTTCACCGACGGCTCCCCGCGCGATATGCCTCGCCTCGACGCCGCCCTCCTCGCCTCTCCCTCGCAGGTCGCCACCGTCCTCGCCGCCCGCCTCCCGCCGGAATGCCTCGCCCTTCCTCCTCCCCACCCCTGACGCCACCTCCTCGCCCCGTCGCCGGCCAGCCTCGCTCGGCCCCCAAGTGAGCCAACGCCCGCGCCGCCGCCCGCTCTCCTCTTCCCCCCCCCTCTCCGTCGCGATCCGGTCCCCCGATCGAAAAGCAACACCCTATGGTGGTCACCGCGCCTGGCCCCACGCGGACCGCGCGGCCGGCGCGCCCACCGCGGCGACCGCACCCTGGGCGCCGCTCCCATCCCTGGGCCGCGCGCTTGCCGCGGGCCCGCCAGTCCGCGCCCCCCCCCCCGTCCGCGCCGCGGTGCCATTGGCACCGGGACATGTCCGGTCCAAATGGGCACGCTACGGACATGTGGGGCCCATTGTAGTGCGCGTCCGGACGTATGTCCGCCCTAGACATGATGCTAGCAAAAAAAAATTAAAATAAATTAAAAATAAATAAAATAATTGAATTAGTTAATAACACTGTTTAGATTAGTTCTAATTAATTTTTTAATTAGATTAATTAAATGTTAATTAACTTAAGTAAACCCTGGTTAATAGAGCTAAATACATTAGTTAACCTAATGAACCTGGCTGACATCAGCATGATGTTTTATGCTGACATCAGCAAGCACATCTGGAAATGTTTAATTTAAACAGGTAAAAATACAATAGAAAAATTAATAAAAACTTAGAAAATCATTTTTTAAATAAACCGTAACTCGGATGAAAATACTTCGACCTGAAAGTTGCTCAGGAACGACGAGACGAATCTGAATACGAGGTCCGTTGTCCGTTCTCACGCGTCTCTAACTTATCCGAACTTGCAACCGTTCCCATCTTTATCCTCGGTCGATAATTCCAAAGGACACCCCGGGAAATATGTCAAGATATTCTCCAGCTCGTCTGTTAAGTGTGAGGCATGCGTAGACTAACCCCTAGCACGTTGTATCGTATTTGTCATGCTCATGTTTGGTCTATATTTTACTGTTCCTACCCTCTTTCTTCGATAGCCCCCGACCCGAATCGTCCCCGAGCCCGATCAGCTCCGGATTCCCGAATAGACACCATAGACGACCGTGGCCCTTGCCGTCCGAGCAAACCAGGCAGCCCCCCCTTTGAATCATCCCGATATCGCCATTTAATTTCCCATGTTGCATAGAAATTGCTGTTGCTATGCTTTACCTATTCTGATGCATAGCCTGTTATTGTAGCCTGCTGTTGATATTTACCTGCATTATCATAAACTGCTTAGTTTAGGCGGGGTAGAGAACTATCAGTGACCCCACTTATTCCCGACTGCCGAGCTGTGGATCGTCAGAAGACACGATCAACGGGAATTGAAGACCAGGACCCGACACCGCACATCCCCACCACCCCCCCCTTAGTTGTAACGACACTGCAGCGTTACTATCGAGTGCCGAGGGTGAAACCTCTTATAGCACTCCTGATTGTAACTATTTTGTAGAGTAGCTATTGGTAGTGGTCATCGAGGGTGATTCCTCCTTCCCCACTTCCGGTGGTTTTAACGCGCGTCGTACAAAACCCCCCCCAAGGTGAATCATCAGGGTGATTCCTCCTACGTCACCTTGGCAGTAAATTGTCGGAATCCAACGAGGGTGGATGATACCTCGGATTCCCTTGATGTTATGGACACACGGATACTGGACTTTACATGTTACTGGAAAGGCGGGTCGGCCCTGAGGGGTGGTGGTACCGCGTGCGCCTGAGAGCGAGTTTTGTTGTGAAGACGGGTGCCTGTGTGGTGCCGAGTGGTGGAAACGAGGCGCGGCCAGGCACAATCTTAGGCCCTGCAGCAAAGTCCTCGAGACGGGCGACGGGTCACATTTTAGTGAGTCTCTGATCGTTACCGCACGCCCTCTAGTAGTCCATTAACGATTTGGATATTTGATCCGAGCCAGGCCTCGGGTCTGATAGCACTAAACCATCACGTGGGCATAGTATGGGCCGTTCTGAATCGTAGCATCGCCGAAAAGCTCGTCAGGACGTTCTAAGTCAGCCCTTGCGGCCCGGGACGGGACCGGCGCACCCCCAGGTGCCTGGATTCCCCCTGCACGCAACGACTCGGAGTGCCACCGGGCGATGCCCAAGACTCTCTGAGCGCTTAGGATGTGGACCGACGGGACCTCTTGCTGGCTGTAGGTAGGGTTGCGATTTGTCGTTTTGGCGGGCCGGGCATGACCAAGAGGAAAAGTGTTGTCCGGCACGAAGTTAATCGAGCGTGTTGTGTAAGTTGGTGCACCCCTGCAGGGAAGAACCACTTCTATCGATAGCGGTCCTACGGTAAAGGGACACTCGGAGTGTATCCTGATTGATACCAATTCTAGAACTGGATTGAACCTGTGATGAGACTGGATATATGGCTCTGGGATGCTTTATCGCAGGGAGTCGAGAAGGGATTCAGGACGAGGTTGATGACGTATGGCTCTGGCGATTGGCTTCTCGCAGGGAGTCGAGAAAGGATTCTCTGGGTGAGGTTGATATTTATTACTGCTACATTATATGGTATTGTTCTAATCTCTTACTACTGCTGCAAGACCGTTCTGAAGATGCTAGTCTGCGATAGCGACTAGGCCTTCTCTCTATTTACTGGCATTTCTGCAGCCAGTCCACATATACAGCCTCCCCCTTGAATGAAAATGTGCATATGAGTGTAGATCCTTGCGTGCTGAGTACTTCTGAGTTACTCACGGTTTTTTGCTTTGTTTTCCTTTTTCTCCCCACTATCAGTTTGGGCGTGAGTTCCAGAGGACGGAGCCCCCGAGACAGATGCCCGGACGAGCGCTAATACTACTACCCAGAGGATGGATTACTACTACGGAGTTGACTGAAGAACTAGAGGAGCGATCGGAGGGTCCCAGGCAGGAGCCTTCGGCCTTCTGATCATCTGTTTATTTTGCCCCGCTTTCTAAAGGCCTTTTCTGTTTCATTTAATATCTGTACTCAGATATTGATGCTTCCGCTGACGCTTGTCGGCAAGCTCATGTATTCGAGCCCTCGAGGCCCCTGGCTTGTATATAAAGCTTGTATGATTTATTTATGTTTTAGAGTTGTGTTGTGATATCTTCCCGTGAGTCCTTAGGTTGTCGTGTGCATTTGACGGTATGAGTAGTGCACGATCGGGCCGGGGGGCCGTCCACAACCATTGTGCACTTCTGACAATTCCGTGGCATTCCAACTGATATAGCAACAGTACCACACTGAAATAACTGGGAATGACCAATATATCTGGGTGCAACTTTCCTCGGGTCTGGAATCTCTTGACTCCTTTCATGGGGTGACTCAGAGTTTTGAAACATACTCTCGGGTTCATCAAAACGGAATCTGACGGTGTGCTTTGAATCATAAACTCTTTGTCGGGACTAGCCAATTGCAGTTATCTCGGATTTCCTTGACTTGCTTTTCAGGCCTCCATCATTAGTCAGTCCCAAAAATAGTCTATCTCGGTTTGAGACTAGGTAGCGGAGTGCGAACTTACAGGCCATAACAAAGCTTTATACGGTTGACATCTTTGGCTTGTCTGGAAACTGTTGTTGTAAGAGAACTCAGCATAAGGCAAACATCTTCCCCCTTAGGTCCAGAGTCCACTGAGTTGATTCAAAAACTCCAAATTCAAATAAAATGCATAGCAAACCAGAGAAAAGGGAGGGAAGAAAGCAAAAACCAGGCTGTCACAAACCTCCCCCACTTAAGATGAATCTCATCCTCAAGATTCGGTTGCTCGTGTGGAAAAACAATTCTGGATAGGCTGCCCGATAAAAAGTCCTCTCTTTCCAAGTTGCTTCCTTCCTCGGTGGTGTGATGCTCCCACTAAACTTATGAAAATTTTATCGATTTTCAATGCGATGTGATCCTTTCTGTTTCATCAATTAATTCGGAATGGTTTCTCCTCATAGGTTAAAATCCATAGCGAGGCTCTATCTCTGCCATATCATTACTTGTCTCTGGTGGCGAGATGATACATCTTCTCAGCTGGAGGACATGGAAAACCACCAATTGTGCGACTTCTGACAATTCCGGTGGCCATGCCAACTGAAAGCAAACAGTAGTACCACTCTGGAACATAACTGGGGAATGGACAATATATATGGGTGCCATTTCCTCGGGTACTGAAATCTCTTCTTGACTATTTCATAGGGGTTGACTCAGAGGTAAACATACTCTCGGAGTTCCAAAACGGATCTGACGGTGCCTTGCATAATAATAACTCTTTGTCGGGACTAGCCATTGACGTCTATCTCAGGATTTCCTTGACTTGCTTTTCAGCCTCCATCATTAGTCAGATCCCAAAAAACGTCTATCTACAGGTTGAGACTAGTTAGCGGCGATGCGGCACTACGGCCATACAACGCTTCATTACGGGATCTTTAGGCTTGTCGGGAAACTGTTGTGGTAAGAGAACTTGCAGCATAGGCAAACAATCTTCCCACTAGGTCAGTCCAACGAGTTGATTGCAAAAACTCCAAATTCAACTAAAAAATGCATTAGAAAACCGGAAAGAAAAGGGAGAAAAACAAAAAACCCAGGTTGTCACAAATCTCCCCCACTTAGGATGAATCTATCCTCAAGATTCGGTTTGCTCGGGAAAACAATTCTTGGATAGGTGCCCGTAAAAGTCCTCTCTTTTCTAGGTTGACTTCTTCCTCGGTGTTGTGCTCCCACTGAAACCTTATAAAATTTTTATCCATTACTGCGAGTGATCCTTTCTGTTTCATCCAATATTCGGAAACGTTTCTCCTCATAAGTTAAATCCGTAGCGAGCTCTATTCTGCCATATCAGTACTTGTCTATGGGGGGGTTGGCGCGTACATCTTCTCAGTAGGAGACATGGAAAACACATTGCTGACTTCTGAAAATTCCGGTGGGCAATTCAAACTGATAAGCCAACAGTACCCACTATGGACATTAACTCAGAATGGACCAATATATCTGGGTGCCAGTTTTTCCTCGGGTTGAAATCTCGTGACTCCTTTCATAGGATGACTCAGAGGTAAAAATACTCTCCGGGTTTCAAAACGGGTCTGACGGTGCTTTGCCATCATAATACAAATCTTTTGTAGGGACTTAGCCAATTGCAGTCTAATCGGCCCACATCTTCCCCTTGACGTGCTTTTCAGCCCTCCATCAATTAAGTCAGTCCCAAAAATACGTCTATCTCAGTTGCAAGAATTGTTTTAGCGGAGTGCGGGCACTTACGGCCCATACAAAGATTCATACGGTGACATTTAGGCTGGGTCTGGAAACGTGTTGTAAGAGAACTCAGATAAGGCAAAACAATCTTCCCACTTGGGTCCTTCGGCCAAAGCCACCTGCTCGGAAGCTATAGTTCAAGTATGTGAATTACTCGCTCAGTCTGTCCATCGTCTGGGATGATATGCTGTGCTATACTTTTTCGTGCGGTCCCCAAAGCTTGATGGAGGACAGGGACCAGAATGCGGAGGTGGTAGGTAAAGAGTGAACCTCTATCGGGATAGTGATAGTTCTTGGCACTCCATGCGGAACTGACTATTTCTGGACACTATAGCTGTGCGAGTTGATCAGCTCGTAGGTGGTTCGGATGGAATAAAGGAGCTACCTTTGTCAGCGGGCACCACAAAACCCCCATACTGCTCATTGCCTCGGTGAATCCCTCGGTAGACGAGTGAGCAAAGTCCATGACAGAAATAATCCCACTTCCATTGCGGAAACGGGTAGAGGTTGAAGAAGTCCGGCGGGTTTCTGATTGTTCCGCCTCATTGGATTTGCATATATTGTAACAAGCGACAAAATAGCGCGATGTCTTCTTCATTCCTTCACACCCAAAAATACTGACGAAGGATCTTCAGTACATCTGGTGACTCAGGGATGGATCGAGTACGAGATTCGTCCGCCTCAGTCAAGATCTCTTTATCAGGTCTGCCTGCTCAGGTACGCAATCAGTCCTCGAAACCTTGCGCACCTTGCTATCCTTGAGAAATCTGGGTCTTGCTTCTTGCATACGCTTGCGTGGTGTGCAGGGCAGAAGTCATTTTGCTGGGCATGGGATCTCATCCTCGAGGGGGTAGGATAAACTTCCAACATCACTTGGCCAGGCCGTGCATCAACAATAAACAGGTTCAAGTGAGCGATCTCTTCTTGGAGTTGGGAGGCAAGGATTCCATTAAGGCATAGACTGGCAGGCTTGCGGACTAAAGGGCTCCGGCAACCACGGGCCTTACCCGTAGGTAATTTATTCAAGGTACAGAATCCTTGACCAATTCGGAAGCCATCTTCGCTGTTCGGAGAGGGTTGGTTGGTGGGTGAATATAGACTTGAGACTCTTGTGGTCGGTAAATATCTGAAATCTTTTGCCAATGAGGTAGTGCCTCCAAATTGTTAATGCTGTAGACTGCGGCCAATTCAATCATGGTGGATAGTCCTCGTGGAGGTCATAGCTGCCAGAGATGCGTACGCTACAACATTGCCATCTTGCACATGGCACACACCACTACCTCTCCTGGATGCGTTCTTCTCACAGTAAACATCAAAGCTGCGGTAGGGTAGATGTCTGGAAGAGTCACACAGGTGCTGTAATCAATCTGGTCTTTAAAACTATTGAAACTTTTATCACATTCCTCAGTCCATACAAAATTTCTTATCCTTTTGAGGGAGTTCTATCATTGGCTCTTGGCAATCTTAGAGAAACCCTCGATGGAATCGGCGGTTTAGTATCGGTAACCAAGAAAAATTCGGATCTTAGTTTAAAGTCTGGGGTGCTGTCCCATCAAGCACGTCCTTCACTTTGCTGGGTCCACAGCTATTGCCTTCTGCGTGAAAGAACCAATGCCCCAAAAAATCCGACTTGCTTGAGCCAAAACTCGATTTGCTGAATTTTGCCTATAGCTGATGATCACGGACGTTTTTGCAAGACTGCTCTGAGATGTCCCTTGTGACTCTCTTCACCTTTCGAGGATATGGCGATGTCATCCAAATAAAACCACACAAACTTACCAAGAAGTCCATGAATAATTTATTCATTCATTATGATGAAGAAGAAAGCGGGGGGCGTTACGGTCGGGGGGGCGTGGGTTGGTGAGGAGCCGAAAGACAGGACGGTATATTCATTAAAGACCGTATCCGCGTAGTGAACGCGGTCTTAGGAAATATCTTCCTTCTAGATTTTCAGCTGGTGATATCCGGTCCTCAAATCAATCTTGGAGAATAACTTTGCCCGCCCTGAGTTGGGGGGGGATGAGTTGATGAATAAATCATCAATTTCTTGGAAGAGGGGGATGATATTTGTTCTGATAGTGAAATCATTCAACTGACGGTATCAACACACATTCGAAGACGCCGTCTTTCTTGTCCACGAATATGCGGGTGAATCCCCATGGTGAGGCTTGGGCGGAATTGTATCCTTTCTGAGGCATCTCATCAGCATTTCTGTAACTCCACTAATTCTGAGGACGGCATGCGATAAGACCTATTTAAACGGTGCTGGTCCGGGCCACAAGGTCAATTGACAAACTCAAGCTCTCAGTCTGCGGCATTCCTGGTAAATTCCTCAGGAATCATGGAAAACTCACTGACCACAGTGGAATTAGATTCCAATCTTAGCTACGCGATACAAAGCTTCAAGGTGAATCTTTAGGCTGGTCAACAGTAATAATAATAATGTGCTTAATAACAAACCCTGGTTCGATGATGAGAAGAGATGGTCGTGAAGAATTGTCTATGGGAAATAGATCGGTTTCTGTAGCTCTCTCTCGCGTCTCTATAGAGTGTCTGGTCCACCAGAATGGGTTCCCCCGTGAGTGCGAAGGCCATGGGTTCGTGGTGTGGGTAACGTGATGACTAACCTCTGCAGAGTGTGTGTTAAATTATCGATAGCCGCGCCCCGCGGCATCAAGGGCCCTAGGTTAACGTAGTCTGGTCACAATATGGGTCAAACAGTAATAATAATAACTTGTTTAATACAACCCTGGTGGCGATTGATGAGAAAGAGATTGGTGGTGGATCGTGAGATGATACGGAAGGTATCCATGGATACGACGTTGGTTGTGAGATTTATGTGATCTTGAG
This sequence comes from Thinopyrum elongatum, assembly GCA_011799875.1. Taxonomy (NCBI): domain Eukaryota; kingdom Viridiplantae; phylum Streptophyta; class Magnoliopsida; order Poales; family Poaceae; genus Thinopyrum; species Thinopyrum elongatum. Next base: position 588,242,870 of record CM022299.1, on the reverse strand, counting down.
GAGATACCGTGGTATCCGAGGACCGGTTGTTGGAATTTGTGGTGTTATGCCGAGATCAAGGGTTAAAGCGTCAATGCTCCTGGTGGTCACGTAATGATACATACGGTGAGTGTACTACAAGCTTGATTTGATCCTGAGATGATCGTTTGTGATGACCATGATGGTATAAGCTTATGCATGTGATGTTACGAGGTAACCCGAGCAGAGTAAGTTGGTGCATGATAGCATCATATGCTTGCATTACTAGTATCATCATGTTCATATGTTCATGCAATGCTCGTTATTGTTCTAGCTGGTATCATGTGTACATGACATGTTGTTCTGCTCGGTATCGGGTTCATCATTACTAAGTAACCTGTACTTGCAATGCTATTGTTTGTCTAGATTGCTCTTGGTTGCTGTGAGCTTGCAAGTACATTCAATCAAATGTTACTGACCTGGCGTTGTCATGCAAGTTTGCAGGTCATGCCGGATTTGATTGCTTGTTTGCTGTGGATCCTGTTTGCGAGCTAGGATAAGCTTTCTAGCCAGGTCCACGCGGATGTGGAGCTAATCACGTCGTCGTGTGTTCCGCCTGCTAGAGTATTGCGGGCGTCATGTGTTCTGTGCTTGCATGGAGCAACCGTTGGCAGGCGTTAGGTCGCTATGCCGATGTAATCCCTTGTATCCATATTGCTTGTAATAAAGAGCTGATTGGTCTATTGCATCTGCTCGTTACCGCAAGCCCTAGTCCATTAACGATTTGGATATTTGATCCGAGCAGGCCTCTGGTCTGATAGCACTAACCATCACGTGGGCATAGTATGGGCGTTCTGCATCGTAGCATCAGCCGAAAGCTCTGTCAGACGTCTAGTTCAGCCTTGCGGCCGGGACGGACCGGCGCCCCCCTGGTGCCTGGCTTCCCCCTGCACGCAACGACTCGGAGTGCACAGGGCGATGGCCCAAGACCTCTGAGCGCTTAGGATGTAGACCGACGGGGACCTCTCTGCTGAGCTGTAGGTAGGGTTGCGATGTGTCGTTTGGCCGAGGCCGGGCATGACCCAGGAAAGTGTGTCCGACCGAAGTTAATCGAGCGTGTTGGGTAAGTTGGTGCACCCCTGCAGGGAAGAACACTTCTATCGATAGCCGGTCCTACGGTAAAGGACACTCGGAGTTGTATCCTGATTGATACAATTTAGAACTGGATACCTGTGATGAGACCTGTATATATGGCTCTGGGATTGCTTCTTGCAGGGAGTCGAGAAGGGATCTCAGGACGAGGTTGATGACTGTATGGCTCTGGGATTGCTTTCTCGCAGGGAGTCAAGAAAGGATCTCTGGGTGAGGTTGATATTATTACTGCTACATTATATGGTATTGTTCTACTCTCTTCTACTGCTGCAACACCGCTGAAGATGCTAGTCTTCGATAGGACTAGGCCTTCTCTCTATTCTGGCATTTTTGCAGCCCAGTCCACATATACAGCCTCCCCTTGAAAATGTTGCATATGTAGTGTAGATTCTTGCTTGCTGAGTACTTCTGAGTACTCACGGTTGCTTTGTTTTCCTTTTTCTCCGCATATCAGTTTGACGTGACCAGAGGACGGAGCCCCCTGAGACAGATGCCCCGACGATCGCTATTACTACTACCCAGAGGATGGATACTACTACGAGTTGACTGACGACCAGGAGTAGGATCGGAGGGTCCCAGGCAGGAGGCCTTCGCCTTTCGATCGTAGTGTTTTATTTTGCCCCGCCTTTCTAAAGGCCTTTCTGTTTCTATTTAATATTTGTACTCAGATATCTGATGCTTCCGCTGATGCTTGTTTGCAAGCTCATGTATTCGAGCCCTCGAGGCCCCTGGCTTGTAATATAAAGCTTGTATGACTTTATTTATGTTTTAGAGTTGTGTTGTGATATCTTCCCGTGAGTCCTTAGGCTTGATCGTGTGCATTTGCGTGTATGATTAGTGCACGATCGGGCCGGGGGCGTCACAAGTTGGTATCAGAGCCGACTGCCTGTAGGAACCCCCTTTCCAACTCCTTGGCCGAAGTTGAGTCTAGAACCCGGAAAACTGTTTTACTAACTTGGCTGTGTGGCTTACGGGCCCACGCCGCCAATTGGGTGGTATTAGTATCTTTTATTCCTCATCTTTACTCTGGGACCCTGACCTCTCTTCCTTTCGGGTTAACTAAAGTTTACTAACGCCGACACTTAGGATCTCGTAATTCTCGTCCACTCGAAGAGCTGAATATCTGTGCGATTTCCCTGACATTGATCTGATTAGTCTGATAATCATTTTCCTTTCCATTGTTTTGTTTAACCTTTCTCTCCGAGATCGGTTATACTTCTCCTTGTCTTTTGACAATCATGAGTTTCCTCTGTTTCAGATGGATCGTTTGTTTCCACCACACCCTGCGACGCAGCTACCAGCTGTTCGAGCAGGGATACATCCAGAGTACATTCTTTATCCACTGGGGCAGATGTCAATCCGTTACAATACCCCAGTACTATCTCCTCCAGATACCCACAAAGACTTTGTGATCTATTGTGACGCATCCCGTGAAGGATTAGGCTGTGTCCTAATGCAAGAGCGTAAAGTGATTGCCTATGGCTCTCGCCAGTTGCGCCCACATGAAGAGAATTATCCGGTACATGATCTAGAACTAGCTGCTGTGATCTATGCATTGCAGTTATGGTGACATTACCTTCTCGGTAATCGTTGCGAGATCTACACGGATCATAAAAGTCTGAAGTACTTGTTCACTCAACCTTCTCTAAACCTCCGTCAGCAAAGATGGATGGAGACCATTGCGGACTATGACTTGGGTATTTCTTATACCCCTGGCAAGGCTAATGTAATGGCTGATGCGTTGAGCCGCAAATCCTATTGCTGCGAACTTGAGGTTCAGCTACAGCAACCACTTCTGTATGAAGAGCTTCGAAAGCTAAATATCGAGATAGTTCCTCAAGGATACCTAAAAACCTTGGTTGTTGAACCAGATCTTGAGAAAGCTGTTAAGAATGCGCAAGCTAAAGATGCTGAAGTTGATCTGATGAAGAAAGACCTTCACCTTGTAAAGTACAGGGATTTCTCGCTGTCTGAAGATGGAACCTTGTATTTCAGAGACCGCATTGTCGTACCTCGCTTCGAGCTTATGACTGACAAAGTCATGAAGGAGGCACATGATACCCCGCTGTCTATTCATCCGGGTAGCACCAAGATGTATCGTGATCTCCGTCAAAGGTACTGGTGGTCTAAAATGAAGCAGGACATTGCTCGATATGTTGCTGAATGTGATGTTTGTCGTCGCGTTAAAGCAGAACATCAGAAGCCTGCTGGAATTCTGCAACCACTTCCTATTCCTCTATGGAAATGGGATAAGATTCAGATGGATTTCGTTACAGGACTTCCCAGGTCACAGAAGGGTCACGATGCTATTCTTGTCGTCGTCGACCAACTCTCTAAAGTTGCACACTTTCTGCCTGTCAAGGAGACGATCACTGCTAGTCAGTTAGCAGAGTTGTATATCTCCAGAATTGTATCACTCCACGGTATTCTGAAGGAGATCAGTTCGGACCGTGGCGGTCTTTTCACTTCCAAATTCTGGGAAAGCTTTCAAACAGCTATGGGAACTCATATCACCTGGAGTTCAGCTTATCACCCCCAATCCCAAGGCCAAGTCGAACGAGTCAATCAAGTGCTTGAAGACATGCTTCGGGCTTGTGTTATTTCTTTCGGCAAGAAGTGGGAAGAATCTCTTCCGTATGCTGAGTTCTCTTATAACAACAGCTATCAGGCCAGCTTGAAAATGGCCCCCTTTGAAGTACTCTATGGACGTAAGTGTCGAACCCCTCTGAATTGGTCAGAAACTGGGGAACGACCTCTTGTTGGGCCGGATATTATTCAACACGCCGAAGAACAAGTCCATATCGTCCGTGAAAACCTCAAGGCAGCTCAGGACCGTCAGAAGAGCAACTATGATCGCAAACGATGGGGTTTGACTTATCAACCTGGTGATCAAGTTTATCTACGTGTCACTCCTATGAAGGGCACTCACCGTTTCGGAATCAAGGGCAAGCTAGCTCCACGCTACATTGGTCCTTTCCGCATTATTGCTAGACGTGGTCAAGTGGCATATAAATTGGAATTGCCGCCGCAATTCTCTCATATCCACGACGTCTTCCATGTATCGCAACTTCGTAAATGCTTCAAGGAATCTCCGCACCAAGCTGTGGATCATGAGATGCTCGAATTGCAAGATGATCTATCTTATAAGGAGCATCCGATCCGCATTCTCGATCAAGCTGAACGTCGGACCCGTCAGAAGGTTACCAAGTTCCTCAAAGTACAGTGGTCAAATCATACTGAAGATGAAGCCACTTGGGAACGCGAGGATAATCTTCGTGAGGAATACCCCGAACTTTTTCCTTCTACCTCTTAATTCTCGGGACGAGAATTCTTGTTAGTAGAGGAGATTTGTAACACCCCCAGTGGTTAGCCACAGTAATTCCATTTTGATAATGCCAAGTCAGCATGATTAACAGTGCATGATCATCATTAACATCATATTGCATTTCAACTCCTAACCTCAAATTCAAATTTAAATGAAAGTGGAAAATAAAAGTTGTTCAAACACAGAAACTGAAATGTTCGATAAACAACAAATGTTGCAGAGGCAAGTCTAAAATTGTAACCAACAAATAATCAATTAATTAAGTGACTCTAACATTATTAAAACAGTAATGATTAATGCATATTAATTATTATAAAAATTGTGGGAGCTCCTATTTTCTCCAAACCAATTTTTGGTAGTGGTAGGTATTGCCTAGTATTTGTTGGAGTAATTCCTAAGTTTTACAAAATTCATATAGAGCCCTAACTATTTGCTAAACAGGAGCTGTGGTTAAATAAAAAGAAAAAGATAAAAGAAAAGCAAAACAGAAAAATAAAAAAAAGGAGCAAACCCCCCCTCTTTCCCCCCCCCCGGCGGCCCAACTGGGCCACGGCCTCCCTGGCCGGCCCACCCCATCCCCATATCCCACCCCCCACCCCCCCGGAAACCCTAGTCCCAACCCCCATCCCCCCCCCTCCCTCCCCCCCCCCCCCCAACTCGGTCTTCTGCCCCTCCCCCCCCCCGCACCTTTTTGGGATCGGTACGGGAGAGGCGCGCCGCAACCAAGCCCTCCCGCTCCTCTCTTCCATCAAATTACAAAACCACGCTTCTCGCACCATTCTTCCCCTGCTCACCTTTCCGATGGCCGTCCCCTCTCCCCCCTACTCCTTCCCCCTTCCTCTTCCTTCCTTCTCCACCTTACCATCCCCCGAACTTCATTATCCTTTCCCCGGTATCGCGCCGCTTCCTCCCGCCTACTCCACCATCCTGTTCCTCCGCATGCTCTCTCTCTCGTCCCAGCCTTCTTCCTTGGGAACCCTTCTCTCCCTCCTCCTAATTATCCGATACTTACCTCAAACCCAGCCCCTTAGCTTAGTTTGCTGGTATGGCAGGCGATACCCCCGCACCTGATTAGGCTGCGCGTTAACCTTCCAGCAGCGGAGCTCTCGTCGCCGTCCTCCTCGTTCCTCCCTTCACCGACGGCCTCCCCGCGCCGATCTGCCTCCGCTCGACGCCGCCTCCCATCCTCTCCCTCGCCGGTCGCCACCGTCCTCGCCCCGCCTCCCGCCGACTTGCCTCCTCCTCCTCCCCCCACTCCACCTCTGCGCACCTCCTCGCCCCCTCGCCGGCCAGCCTCGACTCGGCCCCCAACGTGAGCACGCCCGCCCGCCGCCCGCTCTCCTCTTCCCCCCCCCCTCCTCTCGTCGCGCTCCGGTCCCCCTCGCCCAGCACCCCGGTGGTCACCGCCGCCACCTCCCCAACCGAACCGCGCCCCCGCGCAGGCCACCCCACCCAGCCCCCTGCCCCCCGTCATCCCCGCCCTCCGACGGCTCCCCTCTCCTCGCCCTCCCCCCCCCGTCCGCTCCCCCGTGCCATTTCACCGGACATGTCCGGTCCCAAATGGGCACTCCGACATGTCCGGGCCCATTTGGGTGCCGTCCGACGTGTCCGCCCTACCATGTGCTAGCTAAAAAAATAAAATAAATAAAAATAAATAAATAATTAATATAGTTAATTACACTGTTTAGAATTAGTCTAATTTAATTAATTAGATTATAAATGTTAATTAACTTAAGTAACCCTGGTTAATTAGAGCTAATTAATTAGTTAACCTAATTAACCTGCTGACATCGCATGATGTCATGCTGACATCAGCAAGCACTATTCTGGATAATGTTTAATTAAACAGTAAAATAAATTCAAAATTAATAAAAACTTTAGAAAATCATATTAATAAACCGTAACTCGGATGAAATACTTTCTACATGAAAGTTGCTCAAACGACGAGACGAATCTGAAACAGGTCCGTTTCGTCCGTCACGCGTCTCTAACTATCCGAACTTGCAACCGTTCCCCTCTTATCCTCTGTCCGATAATTCCAAAGACCCGGGAAATATCGTCAGATATTCTCCCGCTCTCTCGTTACGTGTGATGCTGGCTTTAGACTACCCCTAGCACCGTGTATCGTATTTGTCATCTCATGTTTGCTCTATATTTATACGTTTCCTCCCCCTCTTCTCTCTCGATAGCCCCCGACCCCGACATCGTCCCCGAGACCACGCAGCTCCGGATCCCGAAGACACATAGACGACTTGCCCTTGCCGCCGAGCAACCAGGCAAGCCCCCCCTTTGATCATCCCGATATCGCCCATTCTAATTTCCCATGCTTGCATTAGAATTGCTGTTGCTACTGCTTCTACCTATTCTGATGCATAGCCTGTTTATTGTAGCCTGCTGTTGATATTTACCTGCATATCCTAAACTGCTATTTAGGCTGGGTAGAGACCTATCAGTGACCCCACTTATCCCGACTGCCGCGCTGGATCGTCAGAAGACCCGATCAACGGGAATTGAAGACCAGGACCCGACACCGCACATCACCCCCCCCCCCCTTAGTTGTAACGACACTGCAGCGTTACTATCGAGTGCCGAGGGTGAAACCTCTTATAGCACTCCTGATGTTAACTCTGTAGAGTAGCTATTTGGTCGTGGTCATCGAGGGTGATTCCTCCTTCCCCACTTCCGGTAACGACGCCGTCGTACAACACCCCAAGTGTGAACTCATCGAGGGTGATTCCTCCTACGTTCACCTTGGCAGTTACATCGGTAGGAATCCAACGAGGGTGATACCTCGGATTCCCTTGATGTTATGGACACACGGATACTTGGACTTTACACTGTTACTTGGAAAGGCGGGTCGGCCCTGAGGGGTACCCGCGTGCGCCTGAGAGCCGAGTGTTGTGAAGACGGGTGCCTGTGTGGTGCCCGAGTGGTGAATACGAGGCGCGGCCAGGCATTCTTAGCCCTTGCAGCAAGTCCTCGAGACGGGGCGACGGAGTCACATCTTTCGTGAGTCTCTGCTCGTTACCGCAAGCCCTAGTCCATTAACGATTTGGATATTTGATCCGAGCAGGCCTCTGGTCTGATAGCACTAACCATCACGTGGGCATAGTATGGGCGTTCTGCATCGTAGCATCAGCCGAAAGCTCTGTCAGACGTCTAGTTCAGCCTTGCGGCCGGGACGGACCGGCGCCCCCCAGGTGCCTGGCTTCCCCCTGCACGCAACGACTCGGAGTGCACAGGGCGATGGCCCAAGACCTCTGAGCGCTTAGGATGTAGACCGACGGGGACCTCTCTGCTGAGCTGTAGGTAGGGTTGCGATTTGTCGTTTGGCCGAGGCCGGGCATGACCCAGAAAAGTGTGTCCGGCCGAAGTTAATCGAGCGTGTTGGGTAAGTTGGTGCACCCCTGCAGGGAAGAACACTTCTATCGATAGCCGGTCCTACGGTAAAGGACACTCGGAGTTGTATCCTGATTGATACAATTTAGAACTGGATACCTGTGATGAGACCTGTATATATGGCTCTGGGATTGCTTCTCGCAGGGAGTCGAGAAGGGATCTCAGGACGAGGTTGATGACTGTATGGCTCTGGGATTGCTTTCTCGCAGGGAGTCGAGAAAGGATCTCTGGGTGAGGTTGATATTATTACTGCTACATTATATGGTATTGTTCTACTCTCTTCTACTGCTGCAAGACCGCTGAAGATGCTAGTCTTCGATAGGACTAGGCCTTCTCTCTATTCTGGCATTTCTGCAGCCCAGTCCACATATACAGCCTCCCCTTGAAAATGTTGCATATGTAGTGTAGATCCTTGCTTGCTGAGTACTTCTGAGTACTCACGGTTGCTTTGTTTTCCTTTTTCTCCCCATATCAGTTTGACGTGACCAGAGGACGGAGCCCCCTGAGACAGATGCCCCGACGATCGCTACTACTACTACCCAGAGGATGGATACTACTACGAGTTGACTGACGACTAGGAGTAGGATCGGAGGGTCCCAGGCAGGAGGCCTTCGCCTTTCGATCATCGTGTTTTATTTTGCCCCGCCTTTCTAAAGGCCTTTCTGTTTCTATTTAATATCTGTACTCAGATATCTGATGCTTCCGCTGACGCTTGTTCGCAAGCTCATGTATTCGAGCCCTCGAGGCCCCTGGCTTGTAATATAAAGCTTGTATGACTTTATTTATGTTTTAGAGTTGTGTTGTGATATCTTCCCGTGAGTCCTTAGGCTTGATCGTGTGCATTTGCGTGTATGATTAGTGCACGATCGGGCCGGGGGCGTCACAACATTGTGCACTTCTGACAATTCCGGTGGCAATTCCAACTGATAAGCAACAGTACCCACACTGGACATAACTGGGAATGGACCAATATATCTGGGTGCCAACTTTCCTCGGGTCTGGAATCTCTTGACTCCTTTCATAGGGGTGACTCAGAGTTAAACATACTCTCCGGGTTCAAAACGAATCTGACGGTGCTTTGCATCATAATAACTCTTTTGTCGGGACTTAGCCAATTGCAGTCTATCTCGGATTTCCTTGACTTGCTTTTCAGCCTCCATCATTAAGTCAGTCCCAAAAATACGTCTATCTCCGGTTTGAGACTAGTTTAGCGGAGTGCGGCACTTACAGCCATACAAAGCTTCATACGGTGACATCTTTAGGCTTGTCTGGAAACTGTTGTTGTAAGAGAACTCAGCATAAGGCAAACAATCTTCCCACTTAGGTCAAGTCCAACTGAGTTGATTCAAAAACTCCAAATTCAAATAAAATGCATAGAAAACCAGAAAAAGGGAGAAAGCAAAAACCAGGCTGTCACAAACCTCCCCCACTTAAGATGAATCTCATCCTCAAGATTCGGTTGCTCGGGAAAACAATTCTGGATAGGCTGCCCGTAAAAAGTCCTCTCTTTTCCAAGTTGCTTCTTCCTCGGTGTGATGCTCCCACTAAACCTTATAAAATTTTATCGATTTACTGCGAGTGATCCTTTCTGTTTCATCCAATATTCGGAATGGTTTCTCCTCATAGGTTAAATCCATAGCGAGCTCTATCTCTGCCATATCAGTACTTTTCTCTGGTGGCGAGATACATCTTCTCAGCTAGGAGACATGGAACACATTGTGCACTTCTGACAATTCCGGTGGCAATTCCAACTGATAAGCAACAGTACCCACTCTGGACATAACTGGGAATGGACCAATATATCTGGGTGCCAGTTTTCCTCGGGTCTGAAATCTCTTGACTACTTTCATAGGGGTGACTCAGAGGTAAACATACTCTCCGGGTTCAAAACGGATCTGACGGTGCTTTGCATCATAATAACTCTTTTGTCGGGACTTAGCCAATTGCAGTCTATCTCGGATTTCCTTGACTTGCTTTTCAGCCTCCATCATTAAGTCAGTCCCAAAAAAACGTCTATCTCCGGTTTGAGACTAGTTTAGCGGAGTGCGGCACTTACGGCCATACAAAGCTTCATACGGTGACATCTTTAGGCTTGTCTGGAAACTGTTGTTGTAAGAGAACTCAGCATAAGGCAAACAATCTTCCCACTTAGGTCAAGTCCAACGGAGTTGATTCAAAAACTCCAAATTCAAATAAAATGCATAGAAAACCAGAAAAGGGAGAAAACAAAAACCAGGCTGTCACAAATCTCCCCCACTTAGGATGAATCTCATCCTCAAGATTCGGTTGCTCGGGAAAACAATTCTGGATAGGCTGCCCGTAAAAAGTCCTCTCTTTTCTAGGTTGCTTCTTCCTCGGTGTGATGCTCCCACTGAACCTTATAAAATTTTATCCATTTACTGCGAGTGATCCTTTCTGTTTCATCCAATATTCGGAACGGTTTCTCCTCATAGGTTAAATCCTTAGCGAGCTCTATCTCTGCCATATCAGTACTTTTCTCTGGTGGCGAGATACATCTTCTCAGCTAGGAGACATGGAACACATTGTGCACTTCTGAAAATTCCGGTGGCAATTCCAACTGATAAGCAACAGTACCCACTCTGGACATAACTGAGAATGGACCAATATATCTGGGTGCCAGTTTTCCTCGGGTCTGAAATCTCTTGACTCCTTTCATAGGGATGACTCAGAGGTAAACATACTCTCCGGGTTCAAAACGGATCTGACGGTGCTTTGCATCATAATAACTCTTTTGTCGGGACTTAGCCAATTGCAGTCTATCTCGGATTTCCTTGACTTGCTTTTCAGCCTCCATCATTAAGTCAGTCCCAAAAATACGTCTATCTCCAGTTTGAGACTAGTTTAGCGGAGTGCGGCACTTACGGCCATACAAAGATTCATACGGTGACATCTTTAGGCTTGTCTGGAAACTGTTGTTGTAAGAGAACTCAGCATAAGGCAAACAATCTTCCCACTTGGGTCCTTCGGCCAAAGCACATGCTCGGAGCATATCTTCAAGTATTTGATTTACTCGCTCAGTCTGTCCATCTGTCTGAGGATGATATGCTGTGCTATACTTTAGTGCGGTCCCCAAAGCTTGATGGAGACATGACCAGAATGCGGAGGTAAAGAGTGAACCTCTATCGGAAGTGATAGTTCTTGGCACTCCATGCGAACTGACTATTCTGGACACATATAGCTGTGCGAGTTGATCAGCTCGGTAGGTGGTTCGGATGGGAATAAAGGGAGCTACCTTTGTCAGCGTGTCCACCACAACCCATACTGCATCATTGCCTCGGTGAATCCTCGGTAGACGAGTGACAAAGTCCATGCAGACATCATCCCACTTCCATTGCGGAACGGGTAGAGGTTGAAGAAGTCCGGCGGGTTTCTGATGTTCCGCCTTCACTTTGTTGCATATATTGTAACAAGCGACAAAATAGGCGATGTCTTTCTTCATTCCTTCCCACCAAAATACTTGACGAAGATCTTCATACATCTTGGTGCCTCCGGGATGGATCGAGTACGAAGATTCGTCCGCCTCAGTCAAGATCTTCTTTCTCAGGTCTGCCTGCTCAGGTACGCAAATCCGTCCTCGAAACCTTAGCGCACCTTGCTTATCCTTAGAGAAATCCTGGGTCTTGCCTTCTTGCATACGCTTGGCGTGGTGTTGCAGGGCAGAGTCATTTTGCTGGGCCATGCGGATCTCATCCTCGAGGGTAGGAGTAACTTTCCAACATATTGGCAAGGCCGGCATCAACAATAACCAGGTTAAGCTGAGCGATCTCTTCTTGGAGTTCGGGAGGCAAGGATTCCATTAAGGCATTCAGACTGGCAGGCTTGCGACTAAGGGCATCGGCAACCACGTTGGCCTTACCCGGTAATTTATTCCAAGGTCATAATCCTTGACCAATTCGAGCCATCTTCGCTGTCGGAGGTTTAGGTCTGGTTGGGTGAATATATACTTGAGACTCTTGTGGTCGGTAAATATCTGACATCTTTTGCCAATGAGGTAGTGCCTCCAAATTTTTAATGCATGCACGACTGCGGCCAATTCCAAATCATGGGTTGGATAGTTCCCTTCGTGAGGTCATAGCTGCCGAGATGCGTACGCTACAACCTTGCCATCTTGCATGAGCACACATCCAATACCTCTCCTGGATGCGTCACAGTATACATCAAAGCTGCGGTAGATGTCTGGAAGAGTCAACACAGGTGCTGTCATCAATCTGGTCTTTAACTCATTGAAACTTTTCTCACATTCCTCAGTCCATACAAATTTCTTATCCTTCTTGAGGAGTTCTATCATTGGCTTGGCAATCTTAGAGAAACCCTCGATGAATCGGCGGTAGTATCCGGCTAATCCAAGAAAACTTCGGATCTTAGTTACAGTCATGGGTGCTGTCCAATCAAGCACGTCCTTCACTTTGCTTGGGTCCACAGCTATGCCTTCTGCTGAAAGAACATGCCCCAAAAATCCGACTTGCTTGAGCCAAAACTCGCATTTGCTGAATTTTGCATATAGCTGATGATCACGGAGTTTTTGCAAGACTGCTCTGAGATGTCCCTTGTGCTCTTCTTCACCTTTCGAGTATATGAGGATGTCATCAATGAAAACCACCACAAACTTATCCAAGAAGTCCATGAATACTTTATTCATCATATGCATGAAGAAAGCGGGGGCGTTGGTGAGGCCGAATGACATGACGGTATATTCATAAAGACCGTATCGAGTAGTGAACGCGGTCTTAGGAATATCTTCCTTCTAGATTTTCAGCTGGTGATATCCGGTCCTCAAATCAATCTTGGAGAATACTTTTGCCCCGCTGAGTTGATTGAATAAATCATCAATTCTTGGAAGCGGATATTTGTTCTTGATAGTGACATCATTCAACTGACGGTAATCCACACACATTCGAAGACTGCCGTCTTTCTTGTCCACGAATATTGCGGGTGATCCCCATGGTGAAGGGCTTGGACGAATGTATCCTTTCTGATGCATCTCATCCAGCTATTTCTTTAACTCCACTAATTCTGAGGACGGCATTCGATAATACTTCTTATATAACGGTGCGGTCCCGGGCACAAGGTCAATTGCAAACTCAAGCTCTCAGTCTGGCGGCATTCCTGGTAATTCCTCAGGAAATACATCTGGAAACTCACTGACCACAGGAATTAGATCCAATTCTTCAGCTACAGCTATACAAAGCTTCATACGGTGACATCTTTAGGCTGGTCAACAGTAATAATAATAATGTGCTTAATAACAACCCTGGTTCGATGATGAGAAAGAGATTGGTCGTGAAGAATGTCATGGGCAATAGATCGGTTTTGTCGGAATGTCGTTGGTCCACCCGAATGGGAGTGCGAGGCCATGGGTTCCGTGGTGTGGGTACAGTGTACTAACCTCTGCAGAGTGTGTGTTAAATCTATCGATAGCCGCGCCCGCGGATAAGGGCCTAGTTCGTAGTCGGTCACACTATGGGTCAACAGTAATAATAATAACTTGTTTAATAACAACCCTGGTTCGATGATGAGAAAGAGATTGGTTGTGATCGTGAGATGATCACGGAGGTATCATGGATACCGAAGTTGGTTGATATTTATGTGATCTTGAGAGGATCACCGTGGTATCGAGGATACCGAGTTGTTGGATATTTGTGGTGTTATGCGAGAATCAAGGGTAAAGGTCAAGCTCCTGGTGGTCACGTAATGATTACTACGGTATTGTAATACCAAGCTTGATTTGATCCTGAGATGATCGTGTGATGACCATGATGGTAAGCTTATGCATGTGATGGTTACGAGGTAACCCGAGCAGAGTAAGTTGGTGCATGATAGCATCATCATGTTGCATACTAGTATCATCATGTTCATATGTTCATGCAATGCTCGTATTGTTCTAGCTGTATCATGTTGTACATGACATGTTGTTCTGCTGGTATCGTGTTCATCATTACTAAGTAACCTGTAATTGCAATGCTATTGTTTGTCTAGATTGCTCTTGGTTGCTGTGAGCTTGCAAGTACATTCAATGTACTGACCTGGCGTGTCATGCCAGTTTGCAGGTCATGCCGGATTTGATTGCTTGTTTGCTGTGGATCCCTTGTTTGCGAGCTAGGATAAGCATTCTAGCCAGAGTCCCTGCGGAGTGGAGCTCATCACCGTCGTCGTTGTTCCGCTGCTAGAGTTATTGCGCTGCGTCATGTTGTTCTGCTGCTTGCATGGAGCAACCGTGGCAGGCGTAGTGTCGCTATGCCGATGTAATCCCCTTGTATCCATATTGCTTGTAATAAAGAGCTGATTTGTTCTATGCTAAGCAGTGCCGTATTCCAGAAGACTTCTCCTCGATCTCTGCGCTGGAATATGGGGCGTTTCGGTTTCTCTGAGCCGGGGTGCCACAGGCTTGGTATTAGAGCAGGTCTGGCTGTATGACGCCCTAGCCCACGCGAGCGTTAGAATGTGGTAGTATAGAGCCCAGTTGGTTTGTTGCACTTGGTTGCTGCATTTGTTTGTCGCGTAGCATGCATATAGTTTATTATCTGGTCGCTTATAGTGATCTTGTGAGTGTAGGTGGTATCGGGTTCGATCCTCTACCTGCACCCTTCCTCTCTGCATACCTGCTCTTCTGTGTTTGGCGTCGTCTCTCTCCCAGCAGAGTGATGCCCTAGTACCAAGTATTCCAGACACCATTTGCAGGAATTATGCTCAGGTATCGCGTCGATATCTTCCCATCCCCCACCCATATCGCTTCGGTGATAGACTTGCCTCTATCCCGAATCGTGCCATCCATCCCGCCACTTTGGCAACCCTTACTGATCTTAGTTATCAGAAAAGGGCAATGCCAGCCAGCCTTGCTTTTCCACCACTATCCTACCCTGTCATCCCATTCTTTGGACGTGTGCGATTCCCTTTCATCCGCTTGATGATGAGGTAGTCGTGACCTTTGTGTCTCGCTACATGATCGCCAAGTCCGTCCTCGCCTCCGTATCCATCCAGATCCAACCGGAGTTCAGCCAGCGCTTGGTATAGCCTTGGTTACAGCAACTCCTTCCACACGCAGATTCACTTTTCGTGCACACCGCCACAGCATGTTAGATCGTAACACTGGAGTTTCCGCGAGATTTGTGTGCTTAGGTATGCATGCATATTATTGTTGTGAGTAGCAGTAATATGTGATGTTGCTTGATTTTATATTATTAGTATGCTTCTGTGCTTTTGTTTTCGTCGTTTCTTTTGCTTCTTTCTTTGGGCCTTCGGTGTTACATATTTTCCCCTTATTAAAGTTGCTCGCCAACCGACACCGGACCCGAAGAATCAGCAAGGAATTCAAGTGTTTGGAAACTCAGCTAAACATAATGGAGTTCTCAGCCGACCGCAGTGAAATGGGGAATATCTGATCTTGATGCTGATAATCAAAGTTGTATTAGTATGCACTCCTCACAGCAGTAATGATGAAATCAGCAAGAAGGGTGTGCATGACTAGCAGTATATCATCAGTCAAAGGTATGGTTCAGATGCAAGGTTTGATTCTTCTATGAGGATGATTTTGAAACATGATATACCTGGAAGAAAGCAAGGATGTGCCATGTATTCAATACTCAGAAAGGAGGATAGTCCAGCAAACCCCTTTTCATAAAAGTAATCCACAGCAAGAAATATTAAGATGGTATGTATATGTGGTAATCGGTCCGCATATCACAACGAGAAGCTTCTGGTGTAAGCAACCCAGTCTTTCCTCGCAAGCTACCAGAGAAGCTTCAACTGCAAGATTCCTCTATCTTCCTCAATACGATATATGGATGACTTCCAGTGCAAAATACTCAGGCTTCTTCAGTAAGCAATCGCAAAAGCTTCCGGCATAAGGTACCGAGTCCTTCCCCAGCAAGTCTTTAAGGGGGGAAGCTTCTGAAGCACGATACCTAGTCTTCCTCGGCAAGATACTCTCAATGGTTTCCAGCATAAGCCATCCAATCGTCCTCAGTACGGCATTGGTGCAAGATATTACACTGTGAATTGACATCATATGGCAGTGAATCCCAAGAATCAGATCCGCAAACAGTTTGGTCAGAAGCAAGAATCAGTCAGAACACAAGTCTGCCTCGAGGATCAGTTACTCATATATATATTGTGAAGCATGTTGCAAAGGTCTTGCAAGCCACTGGTACAATGATGAAGTTAAGGTAAGAATCCGACAATCTCACGAGTTGGGCAAGAATAAGGAAAGCCAGTTATACACCTCAGTTGATGATGCAAGAACCGACAAGTTTTTGAGAAAGACAACATGGGACAGCAAATTTTGACAGTATTCATCGAGGCCAGCTTCCTCATACCAGACAAGGTGATATCATTAACCCTTGTCACTATGCTTGACGACAAAAATGGGTTATATACAAGTACATGTGAACCTGGTATAATTCCTATCACACGCTACATGAACGTGGATAAGGTTATGATTGCCAAAATATTGCACCCGACAGTACCTATGGTCACACGAAGAAGCCATATGACCCAGCTCTTTCAGCAAAGAATCCAGAATAAGAACACAGTAATGAAGGAGTAAGACTGACGGTACAGGTATGATAATTATTGCATGACCCACATGGTGCAGCTACCCCGGACAGTCTGAGTTAGTATTGATCACCATGAATATTCACCTTAGGGGGTCTACTCAATTTTGGTAAGGGCCCCATATCCAGACAACCTGCTCAGTCAACAATAAGTGCTCAGATTTGTCAGTATTGAATATCTGGGTCTGTCAAACCAGACCAAGGGGCCATTCAACATTTGACCTCAGTAACCATGGTAAAGCACCACACGGCCTACTATCCCCATGGATATGCCGACAAAATAAATAATCAGAAGGTGGAATAACAATCTCGAAGCATGTGCCCTCACTTATGTGAAGCATCAAAGGATAACCTGTCATGAGCAAAATTCTTTTGCCAGAAACCCCGTCAGTCAAGTTTGCGGATACTATCATATAAGTCCGTACCCCGTTATGCTGGTTACGACAGGCGATAGTCAAACATTTGGTATGGATCTGACACCCAAGACAGTGGAGCCAGCCAAGATGATTCTGAAACTCCTGCGAGAAGTCAGAATCTGTCAAGAGAACGGTTATGAGCCAACTCACTGTTTAAAACCTGGAGGACTTACATTTAGTGGAGAAACCCAATGCAAGGAGTAAGAGCTTGGGTGTTCATCAGGAAAATCTGATCACCACTTCATAAAAGGTTGTCAGTGCCGGATAACACATCCATCGGAAATCACTCTCGAACTTGTGAGACGGGCATATATCTCAGGCATGATAATTTATCACACTCAGCTAAGTCAACAGATACAGAAATAATTGGGGCCAGTAGAAGCATGAACCTGTGAGGTAAGATCTGTTAGGAGGTGGATACAGTGAAGCAAACCACCCCAGATCCAGGCAGTCTTGTCATATGAAAGTCAGTGGGAACAATCAATAAAGGAAAAAGGATACCCGAGTTGGAAACAATTTCCTTAAGTCAGTATATTCATACTTGTTCCCTGAGCAACCAAATCTTGAGGACAAGATTTCTTTAAGGGGGGAAGGTTTGTCACAGCCTGATTTTTGGCCCTTTCTTTTTTCTTTTGTTTTGCTGAGATTTTGCTTGAGGTTTCTTTTTCCGTGGCTTTGTGGTTTGGAAACTGAAGAAGATGACCTCTTCTTTCTTTCCAGAGTGGCTTGTCATCCTCATATCCATCCCAAGACCTTGCCATTTTCATCCTAGCCCAACCCCAATATTCTTTTGCTAGGGAATATTCCTTTTTCTATTAAAGGAATAACCCTGTCTGTCCCAGGTTGTGAAGCAACCTATATTTCTACCACTCTCAAAATTCCCAAATAATTCTCATAAATTGTTTGGGTCATATCTACCTCAAATATGGCAAAACCTTTCCTTGCCATGTTCAAAATTAATTCCCAAATATTCCTTTTCCTATTCTACCCTAAATGGCACTTTGTGAAGCAAGTGCTATTTATCTTTGCTCATTTGACTCCAAACTTTTTGGACATCTTTTCCTGGCCATATCATTGCCTCATGCCAAAATTCAACTCAATTTGCCTAGTGAACATTCCTGAGAAATTTTTCAAAGTTCCTGTCTAAGGGAATTCATTGTGAAGGAAGTACTAGCTAGGGTGATCCAAATGAGTTGAAATTTTGCATGGTCCTTCAAAGCATCAAATAAAAGCTCTCCTCAAGAATTGAGCTCATGCAATGCATCCATGTGAGCTCACCTTCAATTCTTTGTTTCTGGTCATATTTTTAGTTAGTGAAGCAAGTATATTTTATCTTGCTCCATTATTGCTGAAAATTTTCCAGGACCTTCTCCTACCCATATAACCTATCTCCACCAAGTTTTGGCTCAATCCATAAAGCCATTTGCCCTGTGCAATTTTTCCAAGTTTCTGTTCAGAATGAAGCTTTGTGAATCAAGTGCCATTTTGGTATTTCCAATTGGCATGAAACTTTTACAGAAGCTTCATATCATCAAATAACTCATCTCCTCCAAGTTTCAGCTCATGAAAATCATTTGAGTGAGTGCTACTTCATCATCTCTTATTCTGGTCAATTATGCACTTTCTACAGCAAGTGCCACTTATCTTCATCTAAATGAGCTGCAAATTTGGAGAGATGCTCATCTTAGTGAGTAATCACACCATGCCAAAGACCAGAGTCTATCTCTTCTCAGATCTTCCTCACCATAGCACAAACACTTTACTGTTTCACTGTAACTCTGCTATCTATGGTCATCAAAAGCTCTACTATGCCCTTTCCTTTCCCTCTTGGCACTCTCCATTGAATGTCCTATCTACTGGACATGGTCGGCCGGGCCAGAACATGCCGCTTACACCAGTTCACGTGGTGACCATGCTTGCGTCATGCACACCGTGTGCGCTGGCTCATTCCGGCCACTGTGCTCGTCCATTCACTCATCGTGTTGATGCTTCACCGTGTCCTGGAGCTTCCCCGTGAGCCTCTGCATCGTCCGGTGCCCGGGCCTCCTCCTGTTTCGCCGTCATTTGCTCCCCGTCGAGCCCGTCTGTGCCGCATAGCTCTCTGCTCCCCCATTTGTCTGGTCGGCCGGAGCTTCTCGAGCGCTCCCGAGTTCTCCCTCGGCTATATATAGCCCCTCCGTGGTCTTTCGAAGCTCGTCCACCCCTCCCCCTCTCTTCTAGCTCACCGGAGTAGCTCCACACCATCACGGATTGCCATAACCGCCTCGGCCTCTTCTTGCAATTGAGCTATGCCGAGCTCCTCTCTCCTTGCTGTCGCCTCCACCGTCTCCCCCACCTCCTGGCGATCCTCTCCTACCCCTCAGTTCGTCTCCGGAGCGCCTGCATCGCCGGAGACCACCGCCAACAGCCCGCCTCTACCTTCTTCTCACGCTGCCCGTCATCGCTCCCCCAGGCCTCCCCGGCTCCTCCTTTGCCTCTGGACGGGTGCGGCACTCCGCCATGACCCAGCCGGTGGCCTCGGCTCGGCCGGAGATGGCCGGAGCCGGCCGGCCCTCGTCGCGGCGCTCGTTGGCGCCCGCCTCTGCTCACCCTGTTCCTCGTTACCCCTGTCCTCCTCTACCGCCCCTGAAGGGCCTCCCTGACGCAGCGCTCCACGGTGCACCCGCCGGACTCGGCTCCCTCGCCGGGGGTGGCCGGAGTTGGCCGGGCCGGTGCTGCCCCCGCCGCTGACTCCCGTAGGGGTATACTTCTTTTGATCGACCGATCGATCGGCGGAACGTGTCCCACATAATTTGGGAATGATGACTGGGAACGATCAGGCCTCGATGCAACAACAGTCAACAGCCCTGGTATATTATAAGCCTTTTAGGCCATTCCATTGTGTTTAACTTGACAATCGAATGGAACAACCCACTGGTGGAATCTATGGACCTTAATTGTCATGCAGGCCCACAGAACGCCCAAAGGAATCCCGCTTTTACCTTAATAAACCCCAAAACGCTCGGAGACATCTGCCGCCGCCGCCGCATTTGTGTATGCAAGATCCTCGACAAAGATGGCCGATGCGGCAGCTTGAAAGCCTGGCCCCAGCCACCATGTACTGCCCCAAAAGGCGTAGATCGTGGAGGCTCCCATGGCGCCGCCGGAGTGCCGCACTACCAGTACTGGAGGATGGATCGACGGTGGCTTGAAGCCAGCTAGATTTCGTCGATGGTGGAGGACGGACGCTGCAAAAGTCAGGTACGTCTTCAAACTCTCCTTGAATCAAGCTTCTCGTTCCTTGGGGTTTTAGGGTCGCGTCCCGGCGATCGAATCGTATCGTTCCATGCTTCGACCCCGACCCTCGATCCGGGTCGATGTTCCCGAGTCGAGGGACGCGGCGCTGTTCCGCGTTCCCGGAAACTATGTTGACTCCCTCCCTCCTCTGTTCTGTCGTGTGTGAGGAAGGAGAAGATAGGGAGGAGAGAGAGAGAGGATAAAGTGGGCCCCGCGTCGCCCCCGTCCCCACCAGTCAGCCGCAGAAGCCTGAGCCACGTCTGTAAGTGGAAACACATTTCTACGAATATGTTTTTGATAGATGAAAGCGTACTTCGGTTCTTCTTCGGACCAGAATACGTTTTTCAGTTCTGATAGCACACTTCCTTTCTTCTTCAGCTGAAAATACGCTTTCTCCGTGCGGAAGCGTATTTCTCTAGAAGACGCTTTCGGTTCAGCTGCCAGGGGCCTGTCTATGAATATGTTCTTTATAGATTAGTCCCAGGACTTCCACACCTCGTATCTTTTCAACCGTAACTGTGATCGAGGTGATTCCAAAGCCCACATCTTCGTCTCGTCGAGCCCGTTCTGTTCCTATCATTTTCACTATGGTTTGACATAATGGAAATGACCATTTGTCCCTTGCCCTTATTTAGCCCCCTCCGAGAGAGAAGCTTTTCCGGTGATTTCTTTTCGCGAGCTTCCCGCACTTCTCCCCGGTGGTTTCTTCATCCCCAGGCAAGACACAACACCCACTTGCATGATGGCCATGCAGTAGACATGGTTTTCAACTTGAATATTTAATAAATGTCTGCTCGTTTTGATACGGTTATCGTTGTTCCGGTGATGCTTATGGATTTGTGTTACTTTCATGCTATGTTTTTATGCACCTAGTTATCGTGTACTAGTTGCTAGTATTTCTGTCGTATGTCATGCTTGGTAGTAGTACATGTTGGTGTTGGTGATGTTCTTCGTTACATGACTATGGTCGGTTACCAAGTACCATTGATATGCATGTTTCTTTGCATCTAGTTGGTTAAATGCTTACTTGGTAGTGTTATTGCCATGGTATTTATTTCTGATGCTAGTGGTCATGCTATGTTGATGGTAGAGTTATGCTTGTGTTATTCATGCTCGTCCGTATGTCATGCTCATTCGGATATATGATTTATGGTTGTTGATATGCTTGAGGATTATGTTGCACATCCATGCTCCTGTTGGTATCATGCATTGTAGTTGCATCATGTTATTTTCATATGGCTCAGCTTATTGCATTCAACTTTAACCGGACTTAAATGAACTTGAACAACTGTTGGCTGAGTCATGGTGCCACCGAATCAAGCTCACCGGTGCAACCACATTTGCCTTTTATGGGAAGGTCCTAACTGGGTCTATTGTCATGCCTCTCGCTGGTGCCTCCAACGAGGGATGGTTATGCGCGGGCGCTACCTTGGCCGGGTAGGACGGCATAAGCCTTGTGAGCCCGAGTTTTGTTATGTGCACATGTCCCTGTTTGGGACCGTTTATTGTTTTGCCACGACGGTGGCCGTTGGGTGTCTTTGGTAGACACGGGGCCACCCAGGACTTAGCCCAAAGGGGGGTTTGTCGGAGTGGCTGGGAGAGTGTCATGGGCAATAGATCGGTTTTGTCGGAATGGCGTTGGTCCACCCGAATGGGAGTGCGAGGACATGGGTTCCGTGGTGTGGGTACAGTGTACTAACCTCTGCAGAGTGTGTGTTAAATCTATCGATAGCCGCGCTCACGGATAAGGGCCTAGTTCATAGTCGGTCACACTATGGGTCAACAGTAATAATAATAACTTGTTTAATAACAACCCTGGTTCGATGATGAGAAAGAGATTGGTTGTGATCGCGAGATGATCACGGAGGTATCATGGATACCGAAGTTGGTTGATATTTATGTGATCGTGAGAGGATAACCGTGGTATCGAGGATACCGAGTTGTTGGATATTTGTGGTGTTATGCGAGAATCAAGGGTAAAATTCAAGCTCCTTGTGGTCACGTTATGATTACTACGGTATTGTAATACCAAGCTTGATTTGATCCTGAGATGATCGTGTGATGACCAGGATGGTAAATTTATGCATGTGATGGTTACGAGGTAACCCGAGCAGAGTAAGTTGGTGCATGATAGCGTCATCATGTTGCATACTAGTATCATCATGTTCATATGTTCATGCCATGCTCGTATTGTTCTAGCTGTATCATGTTGTACATGACATGTTGTTCTGCTGGTATCGTGTTCATCATTACTAAGTAACCTGTAATTGCCATGCTGTTGTTTGTCTGGATTGCTCTTGGTTGCTGTGAGCTTGCAAGTACATTCAATGTACTGACCTGGCGTGTCATGCCAGTTTGCAGGTCATGCCGGATTTGATGGTGAAAGGATCAAGAAGAGGTGTCTAGAGGGGGGTGATTAGACCCTCAACAAGGAAAAGTAGCAGTTTTTAAGTTCTTCAAGTTAAGGTGGAGTTTTAGCACAAGTTTAAACATTCACAATACATTTCAAGCAAGCATGGCAAGAGTATATGAGCAGCGGAAAGTAAAGCATGCAAGTTGCAAGCAAGTAAAGGGATGGGATTGGAGTGTGTAAACGCAATTGGAGACATGGAGATTTTTGGCGTGGTTCCGATAGGTGGTGCTATCGTACATCCACGTTGATGGAGACTTCAACCCACGAAGGGTAACGGTTGCGCGAGTCCATGGAGGGCTCCACCCACGAAGGGTCCACGAAGAAGCAACCTTGTCAATCCCACCATGGCCATCGCCCACGAAGGACTTGCCTCACTTGGGTAGATCTTCACGAAGTAGGCGATCTCCTTGCCCTTACAAACTCCTTGGTTCAACTCCACAATCTTGACGGAGGCTCCCAAGTAACACCTAACCAATCTAGGAGACACCACTCTCCAAAAGGTAATAGATGGTGTGTTGATGATGAATTCCATGCTCTTGTGCTTCAAATGATAGTCTCCCCAACACTCAACTCTCTCTCACAGATTTGGATATGGTGGGAAGATGATTTGAGTGGAAAGCAACTTGGGGAAGGAATAGAGATCAAGATTCTTGTGGTTGGATTGGAATGTCTTGGTCTCAACACATGAGTAGGTGGTTCTCTCTCAGAAAATGAGTAGTGGAAGTGTAGGCACATTCTGATGGCTCTCTCACAAATGGAGAGGAGGGTGGAGTGGTATATATAGCCTCCACACAAAATCTAACCGTTACACACAATTTACCAAACTCGGTGGGACCGAATAGTAAAACTTGGTGAGACCGACCTGGTTCAAAATGTGAACATTAGGCTTTTCGGTGGGACCGATATGATCAACTCGGTGGGACCGATGTGCTAGGGTTAGGGTAAAACCTAAACTCGGTTTGACCGATTACACAAACTAGGTGAGACCAATTTTGGTAAAAGGCAAACAGAGAGTTGGTCAAGCAAACTCGGTGGGACCGACTGCATATCTCTACGGGACCGAAATAATTGCAATAGGCAACAGAGAGTTTGCAAGCCCATCTCAGTGAGACCGAGATCCCATCGATGAGACCGAACTGATTAGGCTTTCTGGCAGTTGCTATGTCAAGTGAACTCGGTAGCACTGGATAGATCAAATCGGTGGGGCCGAGTTTGACTTTAGGTTTAGGACATATGTGGAAATGAGAAAGTGGTTGAGAGCTTTGGAGCATATTACTAAGCATTTTGAGCAAGCAAGCCATTAAGAAACACCTCATCCCCTTTTAATAGTATTGGCTTTTCCTATCGACTCAATGTGATCTTGGATCACTAAAATAGAAATGAATAGTCTTGAGCTTTTGCCAATCTTTGTCCTTAGCTTCTTGAAGGGGTTCCACATCCTCTTGTCCATGCCACGCCTTTGTTGAACTTTCTGAAATATACTAGATAAAAATATTAGTCCAACAAGAGATATGTTGACATTAATTACCAAAATCACCCAGGGAGCACTTGTGCTTTCAATCTCCCCCTTTTTGGTAATTGATGACAACATACATCAAAGCTTCAGATAAAGATATGATGGATAACAAGTAAAGCTTTAGAAAGACATGTAACATGCATATGCTCCCCCTACATGTATGCAATCATGTAAATATAGAATATAGGAGTATGTGAATGCATAAGCATGTCAGAGCAAGCAAGGAGTTGCATGTATCTTGGCTATATGCATCAGAGCAAATGATTTGAAATAGGAAATGTACCTCCATGTTCATGAGTCCTCCTTGCAAACAACATGTACAACAACAAGAAAACATCATGCACATGGATGTGATGCACATACTTACCTTGTGGTCTTGAGCTGGCTTTGGAGGAGGTGAACTTGAGAAAACAGGGTTAGATAACACAAGAACACCTACTAAACAAAGCACAATGAGTATCCACAAAAGTACCAAGATTGGGATGACATGTAGTGAGTGAGTACTTAGTACTCTATGTGGATATAGACATGTCCCCAAAGAGTAAAGATGTGCAAGAATTTCGAAGATTTTCTTCCCTAAGAGCCTTTCTCCCCCTGAATCTTATATTGGATAACGGGAGAAAATAGGGTAAAACAAAATCAGAGCAAAACAATCATAACACATACTAACATGTCTTTCCCCTCTTGAAGACATGTGACTTCTCTCCTCTGTGGATAATAAGCATCTGGAGAAGCTTAAGGCATGCCTTCTCTTTTATGTGATAAGCTTTGATGTGCTCTCTCTCCCCCTTTGACATCAATTTCCAAGAAGGTATCTTCTGGAGCATGAGTCAAGTAGGTTTGCTCCTTGAGTCACATTACAAAGCAACATGTAATTTAAGATGCTGGTAGAGGACAAGAGTCATCGAGTGGAGCTGGAACAGATATGCAGGATGCAAATGGCAAAATGTTTTCTCAGTATTGAAATCGGTTAGGCCGATTCATTTTTGTCGGTGACACCGAGTTGGCAGTGTCAGAGATGATGCATATCGGTCAGACCGGGTTTGTCCTTGTCGGTTGGACCGATGAACAATCTTCAATGTAGCATTGCAGTTCGGTCTAGCCGAGAGGCATAAATCAGTGAGACCGAGTTCAATACAGAGGAAAGATTTTGTCATCTCAGCTCACTAGGTAAATAAGATCTCACAAAGATTTGCAGGGAATTAACTGACGGATTTGTAATGAATTTGATGCAGGGAATGCAGAACATAACAGAGAAAAAAAAGAAATCAAGATGAAGTGAAAGGGAAACAAACATGCTAGACACAAATGCATGAACATAGAGACACACTAGAGAACTTCATCTAGAAATGGTCGGCGACAAAGTCACCTATGTTAGAGTATATTGACTGAGGAGTCAAGTGAGAACACTTGATCGTAGGTCATACTCATCTTTTAAGGTCAAAATGGGGTTGCCATTTTTTGTTTAAGCATTTTGATGTATTCGCATCTTGTTGAGCTGCGTTGACCCAAGTCTTGGGGTAAAGCTTCTCTAAGATGGAATAACATGCCTTGGGTGGTGTTGATCTTGATCATGTAGTCGAACTTGTTTGGGATGCTCAAGGTTGATGTAGCTCATCAAGAGTTGGGAGCACCACTTGTAGTGTGAGTTCATCTACCTACATGGGTTAGTCTTGCAAGGAAGAGCACTTGTGTATCCAAAATGACAAGCATGAAATTTGATACCAAATGAAATTTGATATATAAAAATTGTCAAAGGATATGTTGAAACGATTTATGCTTCCTTGTCTTCAACCACCAAATTGTAGAGACTTGGTGATGTAGAGATTGCTCAAGATGTGAGTGAGTTGCAATCTCATAGATTTAGATTCATCCAAGTACCTACAAGGGTTAGATAGCATGCAAGGGTACAAGTATAGATCCAAGACACATGATCATCATCATAAGAGAAATATCAAGGATTGGTCAAAGGCTCATGCCTTGCATGCATCCAAATGGAGTGTCTACTCCAAGTTTGAGGAATCAATGATGTTCAATTCACCTCTCAATCGGCAAAATACTTTCTCATCAAGCGGTTTGGTGAATATATCCACCAATTGCTTATCAGTACGAACATGCTTAAGATCAATGTCTCCTTTAGCAACATGATCTTGAATGAAATGATGATGAACTTCAATATGCTTAGTTCGAGAATGTTGCACGGGATTGTGAGCAATCTTAATAGCACTTTCATTATCACAAAGCAACGGAACATGTT
The DNA here is from genome assembly GCA_011799875.1 of Thinopyrum elongatum. NCBI lineage: Eukaryota > Viridiplantae > Streptophyta > Magnoliopsida > Poales > Poaceae > Thinopyrum > Thinopyrum elongatum. Next base: position 588,216,588 of record CM022299.1, on the reverse strand, counting down.
TCACATATATCCCATACTCTTTAAGAGTTCGGGTCATCCAAAGTAATTGAGCACAACATGAACCGGCGGCAATGTATTCCGCTTCGGCGGTGGATAAGGATACCGAGTTTTGTTTCTTGGAGGACCAAGACACAAGGGATCTACCAAGAAATTGACATGTTCCCGAAATGGACTTTCTATCAACCTTGTCACCGGCATAGTCCGAATCGGAGTAGCCAACAAGATCAAAAGAAGGCCTCTTAGGATACCAAATGCCAAAATTTGGTGTATGAATTAAGTATCTCACTATCCTTTTCACAGCCTTAAGATGACATTCCTTGGGGGCAGCTTGATATCATGCACACATGCACACACTTAGCATAATATCGGGATGGGAGGCACATAGATATAACAATGAACCAATCATAGAGCGATAAACCTTTTGGTCAACCGGTTTGCCATCCTTTGTCAAGTCAAGATATCCACTAGTAGGCATGGGTGTTTTCATACCTTTGCTTTCTTGCATGTTGAACTTCTTGAATAAGTCCTTGGTATACTTCGTTTGGGAAACAAAGGTACCCTCCTTAGTTTGCTTGATTTGCAAACCAAGAAAGAACTTGAGTTCACTCATCATAGACATCTCAAACTTCTTAGACATTAGCCTTCCAAACTTTTCACTAAAATGGGGGTTAGTCGAACCAAATATAATATCATCAACATAAATTTGGCACACAAATAATTCAACATTAACCCTTTTAGTAAAGAGAGTAGAATCAATTTTTCCAATCTCAAAGCCTTTTTCAATAAGGAACTTGGTCAAGCATTTATACCATGCTCTAGGAGCTTGTTTAAGACCATAAAGAGCTTTGTGAAGTTTGTAAACATGATCGGGTTTCTTAGGATTAACAAAGCCGGGAGGTTGTTTAACATAAACTTCATCCTCAATTTCACCATTTAGAAAAGCACTTTTAATGTCCATTTGATATAATGTGATATCATGATGATTGGCATAAGCAAGTAAGATGTGTATGGACTCAAGTCTAGCAACGGGAGCATATGTCTCACCATAGTCCATACCTTCGACTTGAGTGTAGCCTTGGGCGACGAGACGGGCCTTGTTGCGTACAACTTGTCCATCTTCATCTTGCTTATTCCGAAACACCCATTTGGTACCAATGACATTTTGGTTGTTGTCCGGCTTCTCTACCAATGTCCACACTTGGTTCCTCTCAAAGTTGTGTAGCTCTTCGTGCATGGCGTTCACCCAATCCGGATCATCCAGCGCTTCTTCAACCTTCATGGGTTCAATACTAGAGATGAATGAATAATGTTCATAAAAATTAGCCAAACGAGTTTTAGAGCGAGTAATTCTCCCGGTTTGGATATCATCGAAGATTTGTTCGACGGGATGGTCTCTTGAAACTCTTGCTCTAACTCGTGAGAGCTTTTGTTTGGGTCGGGGTGGAACATCCTCTTCATCATCATGTTCTTCCTCTTGGCCTTCTTCGTTGTTGGTGTTGTTGATCTCTTGTGGAGGTGGAGAAGGAGGTTGATGAGGTTCATCTTGGTGTACTTCCTCGTTTTCTTCATCTTGGTGTGTCCCACTTGTGGATGCCTCTGAGTCAACTCGTGGTTCACCTTGTCGTGAGGTAGAAGCTTCCACTTGGACGGACGAGGTACTCTCCTTCACCTCCGTTGGGCGAATCTTGCCAATAGACAAGTCTTGGATTGCTTCCGAAGGGTCTTTGTCTCCTACATCAATTGGCAATTGCTCTACTTGCGAGCCGTTATATTCATCAAACTTCACATCTACCGTCTCTTCAACCTTTCGGGTGAAATTGTTGTAGACACGGTAAGTGTGAGAGTTTGAGCCATAACCGAGTAGGAAACCTTCATGAGATTTAGGAGCAAATTTAGAACGACGATGCTTATCAAGAATATAGCACTTTGAGCCGAATACTCGAAAGTATCCAACTTGGGGTTTGTTACCGGTGAGAAGCTCGTATGCCGTCTCGCCGAGTAGCTTGCGAAGATATAGATGATTTGTTGCATGACAAGCTGTCTCAACCACTTCAGCCCAAAAGTATTTTGGCGTCTTGTACTCATCAAGCATCGTTCTCGCCATCTCAATAAGAGTCCGGTTCTTCCTCTCAACAACTCCATTTTGTTGAGGCGTGTACGTAGCCGAAAACTCATGTGTAATCCCTTCTTCGTCAAGAAAGGTATCCACATTTGCGTTCTTGAACTCCGTTCCGTTATCGCTACGAACCTTCTTGATCTTCACTTCAAATTGATTTTGGGCCTTCCTAGCAAAGTTCTTGAAGATCTTTTGGACCTGAGATTTATCATCAAGAAAGAACACCAACGTAAATCTTGAAAAATCATCGACTATGACTAAACCAAACGAATTTCCACCGAGACTTTTATAGGCGTTTGGACCAAAAAGATCCATATGAAGCAGCTCAAGCGGTCTTCTCGTGGTCATGATGTTTTTCATGGGGTGGCTTCCTCCAACCTATTTTCCTGCTTGACACGCACTGCACAATCTATCCTTGTCAAATATAACATCTTTCACTCCAAGGATATGATCACCTTTAATAAGCTTATCAAGATTTCGCGTGCCCACATGACCTAACCTTCTATGCCACAACTAACCTTTAGAAGATTTAGCAATTAAGCAAGTTCTAGGTTGAGCCTTTTTAGTGAAATCAACAATGTATAGATCACCTCTACGTATACCGGTAAAGACCATATTATGATTATCTCTTCAAAACACTTGGCAATCTACTTCAGTAAATAGGACATTGAATCCAAAGTCAGCTAGTCTAGATATGGAAAGTAAATTATAGCCAAGAGATTCAATGAGCATAACATTTTGGATGGAGCTGTCATGTGAGATGGCCACCTTACCAAGGCCAACCACCTTACCCTTTGAGTTATCACCAAAAGTGACATACTTTCGAGGGCCGTCATTTTCAGCAAGCTCATGAAACATATCCTTGTCTCCGGTCATGTGATCGGTACATCCACTATCAAGAACCCATTCCTTTCCTCCAGCCATGTAGCCGCGAAGATTAGCCATAAGACCAAAGTGTCTCATAGACTCATCGAGATCAAAATCACTATCATCATCCTCGTCATAATATCCATGTTCAACATCATCATGTGAATGGTCATCACCTAGAGAAGGTAATTCATTAGATTTATGATCATGACAATATTCATCTTTATGAATTCTAATGGCTTCCGAGATGATGTTACTAATGATTCCAACATCTCCTTTGGCACGCATGAGGTCACGAAGCTCAAATAGACAATCGCCAAATTTAGGATCACTAGGATTCATCTTATTCAAAGCAATGGACTTATGAAGAATCTCGTCTAGATTTTTCAAGGAATAGTTTGGAAAACGTTCCTCAAGAAATCTCCATATGGTGTAAGCACAATCAAGAGTAGGCAAGCAACCAATCAAATTTCTAGGCAATCCTCTAATGATAAGGTTGATAGTCCAAAGATTGCGGATCATGTCAAGTGACTCATCGGGGGTAGGATGCAAGAGTTCAACAAGGGGCGCACAAGGGCTAGTAATGTACTTGTTCAAATGATATTCATTGAAAATCTCAAGCATCTCATTTTTCCAAGTATTAAAGAACTCTCCATCAAGCATAGACACTCTACGTCTAAAACTCCCCATCGTAGACTCATCCATCTTCCTCCAAAGGTGATTAAACCAAAGCAATGGATACCAATGCTCTGATACCAATTAAAAGGATCGAGAAGAGGTGTCTAGAGGGGGGGTGATTAGACCCTCAACAAGGAAAAGTAGCAGTTTTTAAGTTCTTCAAGTTAAGGTGGAGTTTTAGCACAAGTTTAAACATTCACAGTACATTTCAAGCAAGCAGGCAAGAGTATATGAGCAACGGAAAGTAAAACATGCAAGTTGCAAGAAAGTAAAGGGATGGGATTGGAGTGTGCAAACGCAATTGGAGACACGGAGATTTTTGGCGTGGTTCTGATAGGTAGTGCTATCATACATCCACGTTGATGGAGACTTCAACCCAAGAAGGGTAACGGTTGCGCGAGTCCATGGAGGGCTCCACCCACGAAGGGTCCATGAAGAAGCAACCTTGTCTATCCCACCATGGCCATCACCCACGAAGGACTTGCCTCACTTTGGTAGATCCTCATGAAGTAGGCGATCTCCTTGCCCTTACAAACTCCTTGGTTCAACTCCACAATCTTGACGTAGGCTCCCAAGTAACACCTAACCAATCTAGGAGACACCACTCTCCAAAAGGTAATAGATGGTGTGTTGATGATGAACTCCTTGCTCTTGTGCTTCAAATGATAGTCTCCCCGACACTCAACTCTCTCTCACAGATTTGGATATGGTGGAAAGATGATTTGAGTGGAAAGCAACTTGGGGAAGGCTAGAGATCAAGATTCTTGTGGTTGGATTGGAATGTCTTGGTCTCAACACATGAGTAGGTGGTTCTCTCTCAGAAAATGAGTAGTGGAAGTGTAGGCACGTTCTGATGGCTCTCTCACAAATGGAGAGGAGGGTGGAGGGGTATATATAGCCTCCACACAAAATCTAACCATTACACACAATTTGCCAAACTCGGTGGGACCGAATAGTAAAACTCGGTGAGACCGACCTGGTTCAAAATGTGAATGTTAGGCTTTTCGGTGGGACCAATATGATCAACTCGGTGGGACCGGTGTGCTAGGGTTCGGGTAAAACCAAAACTCGATTTGACCGATTACATAAACTCGGTGAGACTGATTTTGGTAAAAAGCAAACAGAGAATTGGTCAAGCAAACTCGGTGGGACCGACTGCATATCTCGGTGGGACCGAAATAATTGCAATAGGCAACAGAGAGTTTGCAAGCCCATCTCGGTGAGACCGAGATCCCATCGGTGAGACCGAACTGATTAGGGTTTCTGGCAGTGGCTATGTCAAGTGAACTCAGTGGCTCCGGATAGATCAAATCGGTGGGGCCGAGTTTGACTTTAGGTTTAGGACATATGTGGAAATGAGAAAGTGGTTGAGAGCTTTGGAGCATATCACTAAGCATTTTGAGCAAGCAAGCCATTAAGAAACACCTCATCCCCTTTTAATAGTATTGGCTTTTCCTATGGACTCAATGTGATCTTGGATCACTAAAATAGAAATGAAGAGTCTTGAGCTTTTGCCAATCTTTGTCCTTAGCTTCTTGAAGGGGTTCCACATCCTCTTGTCCATGCCACGCCTTTGTTGAACTTTCTGAAATATACTAGATAAAAATATTAGTCCAACAAGAGATATGTTGACATTAATTACCAAAATCACCCAGGGAGCACTTGTGCTTTCAGATTGCTTGTTTGCCGTGGATCCCTGTTTGCGTGCTAGGATAAGCATTCCAGCCAGAGTCCCTTCGGAGTGGAGCTCATCACTGTCATCGATGTTCCGCTGTAGAGTTATTCCGCTGCTTTGTGTTGTTCAACTGCTTGCATGGAGCAACCGTGGCAGGCGTAGTGTCGCCGTGCCGATGTAATCCCCTTGTATCCATATAGCTTGTAATAAAGAGCTGATTTGTTCTATGCTAAGCAGTGCCGTATTCCAGAAGACTTCTCGATCTCTGGGCTGGAATACGGGGCGTTCCGGTTTCTCTGAGCTGGGGTGCCACAAATTTGACCCACTGATTAACCCTACTGTCAATGACATGTGGTCCCCCCCCCCATGTCAGTGGGACCAGTCAACCCAGTCAACTTTGACTGTTGACTGCTGACTAGGCAATCAATTGGTCCCACTGTCATCCTCAGCAACACATTGCTGTGTGCACTTAGCAATTTCCATTTAAATAATTTTTGAATTAAATTATTACCAGAAATCCAGAACATGTTCAAAACTTTGAAAACTAATAGAAAATAAGTTGTAACTCACATGAAAATAATTTATATATGAAAGTTATTGAGAAAAATACGACAAATCCTAATGTGCCTTCCGTTCATCAGTCACATGCCCCTAGCATAGCGAACATGGATCCATCCCCTCCGTTTCATCTGTTCGAAAAGTGCCTAACACCGGGAAAGCATTCTCGGATGTTTTCCCTCTTAGTCTGTAATGTGTAGCACTACGATAGGTCACCAATAGCACCGCATATTGCCATGTTATGCTATGTGATGCTTTGATTGCTCTGTTATTTATTGTGTTTCCCCTCCATTACTTCTTTTCAGTGGACCCCGAGGCCGCGGTTGAACCAGTGATCGACTACTTCACCGTCGAGGGTCCGTATTTTTCTGTAGAGCTTCAAGGCAAGCAAAACCCCCTTGATCATCCTCATACCGCCTATTCCTTCTCTCTACTGCTTGCATTAGAGTAGTGAAGCTGTTACTGCTGATCGGTTTGATCCTATTCTGTTGCATAGCATGTCCTTGTTACTACTGTTGACACTTTACCTGCAATCCTAAATGCTTAGTATGGGATGCTAGTATTCCATCAGTGGCCCTACATCTTGTCTGTCTCCCATGCTATACTATCGGGCCGTGATCACGTCAGGTGTTGATCACGGCTATATACATACGCATACATATTATACTTGATACATGTTGTGACTAAAGTCGGGTCTGCTCGTAGAGTACCCGCAAGTGATTCACGAATGTGGGGGCTGAAGGTATAGGTGGTTCCATCCAGGTAGTGGTGGACCTGGGTTCCCGACGCCCCCCTGAGTGATACCTTGTGGTGGAGTGATAGGTCTCCAACGTATCTATGATTTTTTATTGTTCCATGTTGTTATATTATCATTCTTAGATGTTTTACAATCATTTTATAGCAACTTTACATCATTTTTTGGGACTAACCTATTGACATAGTGCCTAGTGCCAGTTGCTATTTTTTTGCTTGTTTTTTACTTCACAGAATATCAGCACCAAACGGAGTCCAAACGCAGCGAAACTTTTTGGAGAATTTTTCTGGACCAAAAGATACTGGTTGGGCCAAAGAAGTAACAGAGGCGGGCTCCAAGGGGAGCACAACCCACCTGGGTGCGCCTGGGGGCCCAGGCGCGCCCTGGTGGGTTGTGCCCACCTCGGCCGCCTCCCGCACCGCCTCTTTGCTCTATAAATACCCCGAAAATCCAAAAACCCTAGGGGATTCGATGAAACACAATTCCAGCCACTGCAAGTTCCAGAACCACCAGATCCAATCTGGACACCATCACAGAGGGGTTCATCATCCTCATTGGTGCCTCTCCGATGATGCGTGAGTAGTTCATTGTAGACCTACGGGTCCGTAGGCAGTAGCTAGATGGCTTCTTCTCTCTTTTTGATTCTCAATACAATGGTCTCTTGGAGATCTATTTTATGTAACTCTTTTGCAGTGTGTTTGTTGGGATCCGATGAACTTTGAGTTTATGATCATATCTATTTATCCATGAAAGTTATTTGAGTTTCCTTGATCTCTTATATGCATGACTACTTATAGCCTCGTATTTCTTCTTTGAATCTTTGGTTTAGTTAGGCCAACTAGATCATTTTTCTTGCCATGGGAAGAGGTGCTTTGTGATGAGTTCGGTCGTGCGGTTTCCTTTCCCAGTGACAGAAGGGGCAGCAAGACACGTATTGATCGTTGCCATTAAGGATATCAAGATGGGGTCTATTCCTACATGAATAGATCTTGTCTACATTATGTCATCGTTCTTATTGCATTACTCCGTTTCTCCATGAACTTAATACACAAGATGCATGTTGGATAGTGGTCGATGTGTGGAGTAATTGTAGTAGATGCAGGCAGGAGTCGGTCTACTAATCTTGGATGTGATGCCTATATAATGATCATTGCCTGGATATCGTCATAAATATTTGAGGTTCTATCAATTGCCCAACAGTAATTTGTTTACCCACCGTTTGTTATTTTCTCGAGAGAAGCCACTAGTGAAACCTACGGCCCCCAGGTATATTTTATCATCATATATTTTCAGATCTATTTTGCTATTTGCCTTTTTTTATTTGCATCTTTTATTTTCAGATCTATATTACCAAAAACCCAAAAATACCATGCTGAATTTTATTTGCCTTTATTTTATTTGCATCTACCAATCTATCACTTTGCCAATCTTTTACCCAAGAGGGATTGACAACCCCTCTTTCGTGTCCGGTTGCAAGTATTTGTTCTTTCGTCTCGAAATGCATATTACAGAAGAATATGAAGTTTTTAGATTGCTACAGACTGTTCTGTTTTTCGCAGATTCTGTTTTCTTTGCGTTGTGTGCTTATTTTGATGAATCTATGGACTTTATCGGGGGGTATAAGCCACAGTAAAGTTGGAATACAGTAGATATAATGCAAAAATAAAATATGGATGGGTTTGAAATGGTACTTAGAGTATTAATTTGTTTTCTTATACTAACGGATCTCACGAAGGTTTTGTTGAATTTTGTGTGATTGAAGTTTTCAAGTTTTGGGTGAGATCATGATGGATGAAGGAATAAGGAGTAAGAAGAGCCTAAGCTTGGGGATGCCCCATGGCACCCCAAGTTATTATCCAAAGAGGAGCAAGCAACTAAGCTTGGAGATGCCCCGAGTGGCATCCCCTCTTTCTTTTAACTACCATCGGTATTTTACTTGGAACTATATTTTTATTCATCACATATAATGAGTTTTTCTTGGAGCGTCTTGTACTATATAAGTCTTTGCTTGTTTTGCTTTTTAGTTTGTCACAATTATCCTTGTTGGACACACCTATTTGAGAGAGCCAAAATTATGCTATGATTTGTTAGAATTGATCTTTATGCTTCACTTAAATTTTTTGAGCTATGGAATTGCTCTAGTGCTTCACTTATTTCTTTTTGAGCATGGTGTGCTTTAATAATTTGGAAGAAATGCTCTCATGCTTCACTTAAATTTATTTGAGAGTTAGTATTTTTGAAGAAATTCTCTCATGCTTCACTTATATTATTTTGAGAGATGAAAATCTTTATGCTCATGTTCTTCACTTAAATTTGTTTGAGCTTATCAAAAGCAACATATGAAACTAGTCCCAAAGTGATAGACATTCAAGAGGGATATAATAAAAACATTCATGAAGATCATTGGACAAAATAAACTTGATTCTTTGTAATAGTTTCGAGATATGATGATAGTGATATGTGAGTCATGTTGATGAGTAATTATGCTTTAGTAAGAATATGGTGTTAAGGTTTGTGATTCCCTATGCAAGCACGAAAGTCAACAGTTATGCAATGAAATTACATCCTACTTGTGGTGCATTATTCGGTGTTAGTTATGCTTAATGCTTGCTTATGTGATTTTTCGTTTCTTGGTTGGATGCTTCTCAATCTTTTTGCTAGCCTTCACTTGAACTAAGTAGGAATAATACTTGTGCATCCAAAATCCTTAAACCTAGTTTTTCCATATGAGTCCACCATACCTACCTTTTTGTGTGCTGTTCTAAGCAAATTTGTATGTGCCATCTCTAATTTTCAAAATAATTTCCTTTTTGTGTGCTCGTATCACTCATGAAATGGTAGGGGGTGGCTGATATTTTTCCATGCTAGATGTGTTATTCTCAAGATGAGTGTTTATTCACTTGTCATTGCACAAGAGTACGACAAAGGTATTAGGGATGCCCGATCGCGAAATGAAAAATGAATGTACTTTATGTTGTCAAATAATAAGTTCCTTGGAAAGTGTTGGTATGGACGGCACCCATGGATACGGCTAGCCGTGGAATGTGAAAGTATGGTGGAAAAAGGAATAAACTTTATTTCTGTTTGGCAACCGCCTATGATATATCTAGCATGGAAAGTATTGGGAACTATTCGATCATTTTCGTTAACGAGAAAAGTATGCCTCTCAAAATGTTTTTATCTCTCATTTGTTTCTCTTTGAACTCTGGCACCTCTACAAATCACTACTTCCCTCTGCGAAGGGCCTTTCTATTTACTTTATGCAATTTTTATTTTTTGTTTTGAGTCTCCATCTTCTCTTATAAAGCACCAACTAAGGGGCACTATGATCTTACTTGAGCATTGGATATAGCTAATATGCGAGTGTGTTTCATGAATGGATAAATGATTGAGCATGATGGGCTAGGGATAACTTGCTTTATTGTTGATATTTTGAAAGACATGGTTGCTTGTTGATATGCTTGAGTATTGAAATCTTCATGTCAAAACTAGACTACTGCTTTGAACCATATAAAAGTCCATATGTCCAGGCTACAAAAGAAAAGAATGTGATGAACATGATAGGTAGCATTCCACATCAAAAATTCTGTTTTTCTCATTTACCTACTCGAGGACGAGCAGGAATTAAGCTTGGGGATGTTGATACGTCTCCAATGTATCTATAATTTTTTATTGTTCCATGCTGTTATATTATCATTCTTGGATGTTTAACAATCATTTTATAGCAACTTTATATCATTTTTTGGGACTAACCTATTGACATAGTGCCCAGTGCCAGTTGTTGTTTTTTTGCTTGTTTTTTACTTCGCAGAATATCAGTACCAAACGGAGTCCAAACGCAGTGAAACTTTTTGGAGAATTTTTCTGGACCAGAAGACACCTGTTGGGCCAAAGAAGCACCAGAGGGGGGCTCCGAGGGGAGCACAACCAACCTGGGCGCGCCTGGGGGCCCAGGCGCGCCCTGGTGGGTTGTGCCCACCTCGGCCGCCTCCCGCACCGCCTCTTTGCTCGATAAATACCCCGAAAATCCAAAAACCCTAGGAGAGTTGACGAAACACAATTCCAGCCGCCGAAAGTTCCAGAACCACCAGATCCAATCTAGACACCATCACGGAGGGGTTCATCATCCTCATTGGTGCCTCTCTGATGATGCGTGAGTAGTTCATTGTAGACCTACGGGTTCATAGGCAATAGCTAGATGGCTTCTTCTCTCTTTTTGATTCTCAATACAATGGTCTCTTGGAGATCTATTTGATGTAACTCTTTTGTGGTGTGTTTGTTGGGATCCGATGAACTTTCTGTTTATGATCAGATCTATTTATCCATGAAAGTTATTTGAGTTTCTTTGATCTCTTATATGCATGATTACTTATAGCCTCGCATTTCTTCTTCGAATCTTTAGTTTAGTTAGGCCAACTAGATCGATTTTCCTTGCCATGGGAAGAGGTGCTTTGTGATGGGTTCGGTCATGCGGTGTTCTTTCCCACTGACAGAAGGGGCAGCAAGACACGTATTGATCGTTGCCATCAAGGATAACAAGATGGGGTCTATTCCTACATGAATAAATGTTGTCTATATCATGTCATCGTTCTTATTGCATTACTCCGTTTCTCCATGAACTTAATACACTAGATGCATGCTGGATAGCGGTCGATATGTGGAGTAATAGTACTAGATGCAGACAGTAGCCGGTCTACTAATCTTGGACGTGATGCCTATATAATGATCATTGCCTGGATATCGTCATAATTATTTGAGGTTCTATGAATTGCCCAACAGTAAAAAATTTACCCACCGTTTGCTATTTTCTCGAGAGAAGCCACTAGTGAAATCTATGGCCTCGGGTCTATTTTCTCATCATATATTTTCAGATCTATATTGCTATTTGCCTTTTTACCTATTTGCATCTTTTATTTTAAGATCTATATTACCAAAAAACCCAAAAATACCTCGCTGAATTTTATTTGCCTTTGTTTTATTTGCATCTACCAATCTATCACTTTACCAATATTTTACCCGAGAAGGATTGACAACCCCTCTTTCGCGTCGGGTTGCAAGTATTTGTTCTTTGTGAGGTACCGTCTACTTGCTTGGTTCTCCTTCTAGTTCGATAACCTTGGTTTCATAACGGAGGGATCTACCTACCTTAGCTATACTGCATCATCCCTTACTCTTTGGGGGAAATACTGACACGGATTCAAGACATCAAAAAGGGAGGATCACGGAGCGACAGGGCAGGTTGAGACCATAGAGGAGAGAGGTGGGCCTGGTCCCTGGTCGTGTCCGCGGTTATTTCATAATAACACTCCTAAGGACATTTGGATATTTTATCTGAGTTGGTCTTTTGGCCTATACGCACTAACCAACTACGCAGGGACAGTTATGGGCTCTCAGCGTCATAGTATCAGCCGAAGCTCTTCAGACATCAGCGACTAAGTGGCGCGCGCCGGGTTGGACTAGAAGCCTGCGCTTGTATTAAGGGGACTAGGTCTGCTCGTTGGCCATGTTAGCAACATGCAGGAGTGCAAGGGCGATGGGCCCAAGACCTCTACACGCTTAGGATGTAGACCGGCGTGCTGGCCTCTCTGTTGAGCCTAGGTAGGGCTGTGACATGTTGATCTTCCGAGGCCGGGTATGACCCAGGAAAGTCTGCCCGGCCAGAGGGATCGAGCTTGTTGGGCAATGTGGTGCACCCCTGCAGGGAAGTTGATCTATTTGAATAGCCGTGTCCACAGTAACTGGATGACTTGGAGTTGTATTCTGACCTCTGACAACTAGAACCGGATACTTAATAAAACACACCCCTTACAAGTTCCAAATTCAACCCGGTGATCTCTCTTCCACAGGGCAACGAGGAGAGGATCGTCAGCTAGGATTATGCTATGCGATAATACTTGGTTAACTTACCAGCTACTCTCTTCTATATGCTTCAAGTTAGAGGCTGCCAGAAGAGTAGTCTTCGCTAGGACTAGCTTTCCCCCTCTTATTCTGGCATTCTACAGTTCAGTCCACAGATACTACCCCTCTCATTGATACCGATGCATATGTAGTATAGATCTGATGTCAGTCTTACGAGTACTTTGGATGAGTACTCATGGTTGCTTTGCTTCCTCTTTTCCCCTTCGATACCCGGTTGCTGCGATCAGATGTTGGAGCCCAGGAGGCAGACGCCACCGTCGACGACGACTGGTACTACCCCGAGGGTGCCTACTACTACGTGCAGGCCGCTGACGACTAGGAGTAGTTCAGGAGGATCCCAGGCAGGAGGCATGCGCCTCTTCGATCTGTATCCATGTTTGTGCGAGCCATCTTATGGCACCTTGTTTAACTTATGTCTGTACTCAAATATTGTTGCTTCCGCTAACTCGTTTATGATCGAGCTTACGTATTCGAGCCCTCGAGGCCCCTGGCTTGTAATATAAAACTTGTATGACTTAATTTTGTGTTTAGAGTTATGTTGTGATATCTTCCCGTGAGTCCCTGATTTTAATCGTACATGTTTGCGTGTATGATTAGGGTACGATTGAATCGGGGGCGTCACAAGTTGGTATCTGAGCCAATTGCCTGTAGGAATCCCGCTTCCAAACTCCTTGGCCGAAGTTGAGTCTAGTCATTGCAAACTTTTACTAACATGGTTGTGCGGCTTACGGGCCCACGTTGCCATTGGGTGGTGTTAGGATCTTTTATTCCTCGTCCATACTCTGGGATTCTGATCTCTCTTCTATTCGGGTTAAAAGATTTTACTAATTCTAACTCTAGGTTCTCATAACCACTTCCTGCTGGAGAGCCCCTTCATTCCATATGATCGACTGCTTCTCCAGAAGGTTCCGAAGATGCTATTCAATGTTTTCCTGAGACACTTGTGCCCATCTCCTTTGCAAATTCCCTACCACTATTATATCCTTATGGATAACTACTTACACTTGCAATTCTTACATTCAATCCCATTGATCTTGTTATTACAATATGCCCCGAATAGCTCTTCGTTGTTTCGAGAATCCTCTGAGCTTACTGCCTTGCAGTTCTTGCCACATGAATACCCCCTAAGGGTAATGCCTCGCACTTACCGAGTATCCGGTATTCCCCTATTGTTCATATGATTCACAAGATACATTGAAATACTATTTGGTCTTCCGATAATCCTCTGCCCGCTATTGCTCTGCAAATACTCGTCTGCTTGCATTATGGCTGCATTCCATATGACTAGCAATATCCATTAGTATCCTTTGTCATTATCATTTCGAGCTCCTTGATTCAATATGTTGTGAATGCTCGCAATCCTCAATCAAATCCTAGAATTCGTCCTTCTGGCTCAGACATCATTTTAAACATGAGCTGGATCTCGACCAATCAAATTGCCATCGATTGTACCCCTAGGCCTACTCAACTTATCCATCCTTAATCAGAGTGTTTGCTTCTGATCCCTTTAATTGTAAATCATAATTCCTTTGCTTTTGAGCTTTGGATTAGTAAGTTGTTTCTATAATCCAATGCCTTTGCATTGTTTCTTCCTCAGGTTGTGTGTCGATGCTCACATCAGCTCTGTTATGGACCGTCAGATCCTCTGTTGAATTATCATCCGACAGTGTCCTTCGTATACAAAAACCTCGAGGAGTACTTTCCCTGATACATAATGCCAATGGTTAATCCTATTCTCTGATTGGCAAACCATCCTTATATGTTTCTAAGATGCCCTATGGGTTGAACATATACCTTCCCTCAAGCCTAATACGTCCCCATCGTATCTACCTTTCCAAACTCTTTTGCCCCTTTTTTGGACTCTAATTTGCATGATTTGAATGGAACTAACCCAGACTGACACTGTTTTCAGCAGAATTACCATGGTGTTATTTTTGTGCAGAAATCAAAGTTCTTGGATTGAACTAAAAATTTATGGAGAATTTTTGTGGAATATAGAAAAAATACTGGTGCAAAAAGATACTAGAGGGGGTCCACCCAGAGGCCACAAGCCCTGCGGGCGCACCCTGCACGCTTGTCGGCCCCCTAGACCTGAAGGAAATATGCCCTAGAGGCAATAATAAAGTTGTTATTTTATATTTCCTTATTCATGATAAAATTTTATTATTCATGCTAGAATTTTATTGACCAGAAACTTAAATACATGTGTGAATACATAAACAAATACCATGTCCCTAGTAAGCCTCTACTAGACTAGCTCGTTGATCAAAGATGGTTAAGCTTTCCTAACCATAGACATGTGTTGTCATTTAATAACGGGATCACAACATTAGGAGAATGATGTGATGGACAAGACCCATCCGTTAGCTTAGCATATGATCGTTCAGTTTATTGCTATTGCTTTCTTAATGTCAAATACATATTCCTTTGACTATGAGATCATGCAACTCCCGGATACCGGAGGAATACCTTGTGTGCTATCAAACGTCACAACATAACTGGGTGATCATAAAGATGCTCTAAAAGTATCTCCAAAGTTGTTTGTTGAGTTGGCATAGATCGAGATTGGGATTTGTCACTCCGAGTATCGGAGAGGTATCTCTGGGCCGTCTCGGTAATACACATCATAAGAAGCCTTGCAAGCAAAGGAACTAAGGAGTTAGTCCCAAGATGATGTATTACGGAACGAGTAAAGAGACTTGCCGGTAACGATATTGAACTAGGTATGAAGATACCGATGATCGAATCTCGGGCAAGTAACATACCAATGGACAAAGGGAATTCCATATGTTGTCATAAAGTTCGACCGATAAAGATCTTCGTAGAATATGTAGGAGCCAATATGGGCATCCAGGTTATGCTATTGGTTATTGACTGGAGAGGTGTCTCGGTCATGTCTACATAGTTCTCGAACCCGTAGGGTCCGCATGTTTAACATTCGTTGACGATATAGTGTTATATGAGTTATATGAGTTGGTGACTGAATGTTGTTCGGAGTCCCGGATGAGATCACGGACATGACGAGGAGCTCCGAAATGGTCCAGAGGTAAATATTGATATATATATATATATATATATATATATATATATATATATATATATATATATATATATATATATATAGGACGATGATATTCGGACACCGGAAGAGTTTCGGAGTGCACCGGGTAGTCATCGGGTCACCGAAAGGGGTTCCGGACACCCCCGGTAGGTGTATTGGCCTAATGGGCCAAGGGGGGACAGACCAGCCCACAAGGGGGCTGGCGTGCCCCTCTCCCTGGCCGCCGGCCCTAGGGATGGAAAGGGGGAGGGCTAGCCCCTCCTGCCTTCCCCTCCACAAGGGAGAAAGGAAAGGGGGGCGCCACCCTCCCCAGCCTTTCCCCGCTCACCTAGAAAGGAAAGGGAGGCGCGGCTTGGGGAGACCCCAAGTAGGATTCGGCCTACTTGGGGCGCCTCCTTGGCTGCTCCTCCCTCCCCCCACCTATATATATGTGGGAGGGGGGCGCTAGAACCACGACAATCTCTTAGCCGTGTGCGGCACCCTCCTCCACAGTTTCGTCCCTCAGACATATTTTCATAGTGCTTAGGCAAAGCCCTATGGAGATAGCATCACCATCACCGTCACCACGTCGTCGTGCTGCCGGAACTCATCCACTACTTCGCTGTCTTGCTGGATCAAGAAGGCAAGGACGTCACCGAGCTGAACGTGTGCTGAACGCGGAGGTGTCGTATGTTCGGTACTCGATCGGTTGGATCGCGAAGAAGTTCGACTACATCAACCGCGTTACTAAACGCTTCCGCTTATGGTCTACAAGGGTACGTAGACACACTCTTCCCTCTCATTGCTATGCATCTCCTTGATAGATCTTGCGTGTGCGTAGAAATTTTTTTGTTTTCCGTGCAACATTTCCCAACAGTGGCATCATGAGTCAGGTCTATGCGTAGATGATATGCACTAGTAGAACACAAAGAGTTGTGGGCGGTGATAGTCATACTTCTTACCACCAACCTCTTATTTTGATTCAGCGGTATTGTAAGATGAAGCGGCTCGGACCAACCTTACATGTCCACGTACATGCGACCGGTTCCACCGACAGACATGCAACTTATTTTGCATAAAGGTGGCTGGCAGGTGTCTGTTTCTCCTACTTTAGTTGAATCGAATTTGACTACGGCCGGTCCTTGAAGAAGGTTAAAACAGCAAACTTGATAAATCTGTCGTAGTATTCTCATGTCAGTCGCCAAGGGGTACCGCGAGACGACAGATGCCACAGGGTGGCTTGAGGTGAGGGCAAGACTGCCGTGGAATATCCAGGATGGGTATTGCGCAATAGCACGTGGTGGTTTACCCAGGTTCGGGGCTCTCCAGAGAGATAATACCCCTACTCTTGCATGTATGTATATATGTGGTATATCTGCAGTACAGTGTGCACCTGGAGCTGTATCTGGAAAGCTAGCTAGCTATGAGTTTGCATGCGGCCTTGTGGCCGTGTGAGCCTGGCCATGTGTGGCCGTGAGTGGGCAGCGTGGTGGCCTTGTGAGCTCCCCTAGGTCATTTTATATACTCGCGCCCAGGGGACAAGTTACACTATTGATTGTAATGCGCACTGTAGATGATGACTATGATGGATGAACAGTATATGCCTATGCAGCAATAGTGGCCAGGCATGGCCGCGGTGTGGCTGTCTTGTCAGTGTCGTGTCCGATGGGACGCCGTAGTTGACTTCGTGTAGCAGGACGGCTGGAGCAGCCGGATGGGGAGCAGTCAGAGCAGCCGGGTGGCGAGCCAGCCGGAGCAGCCGGACTGAGGGGTGTTGGCCACCCCGATGTCGTGAAGCGTTGCATCACCGTCTTTGGGGTACCCGTGGGTTATTAGCACGACAGTAGCCTCCGAGCCTCCGGGCAACTTGGAAAAGATGTGCGGAGGTTTTTTAGCGGGCGTTGATGTAGAAGATGTTGATGACGGCCGGCTGTGGACCGTGACCGGCGCGGCTTGCTTCCGGCGGGGGCGCGCGAGCGCACCCGCTGGGTGTAGCCTCCGAGCCTCCGGCAACTTTGGAAAAAGTTGGGCGAAGGGTTTTCGCGGTTGTTGGTGCAAACGATGGCATCGAGAGGCCAGTTGCAGCCGGCGGCGGGCGTGCAACAAGCGCGGCATGTTCCGAGTGGGGGCGCGCAAGCGGACCCGCTGGGTGTAGCCTCCGGGCAACTTGGAAAACTTGGGCGGAGGGTCTTGTTTTTGATGATGAAGCCGACGGTGACGTCGAGGGTGCTGGGCACGGACGCGAGATCCTCCGGCTGATGGGAGCGGGGCCCTGCCAGGCGCGGACGCGGAGTCCACCGGCTGATGCTGTCGGGCATGGACGCAGAATCCGCCGACTAAAGCTGTCGGGCACGGACACAGAGTCCGCCGACTGATGTTGTCGGGCGCGGACGCGGGGTTTGCCGACTGATGTTGTCGGGCGCGGATGCGGGGTTCGCCGACTGATGCTGTCAGGTGCGGACACGGGGTCTGCCGACTGATGCTGTCGGGCGCGGACGCGGAGTCCACCGACTTGTGTTGTCGATGACAGCCGGCTGCGGGCTGCAGCTGGCGCGGCTTGCTTCCGGCGGAGGCGCGCGAGGGTTTTCGCAGTCGATATAGCAGAGGTAGCTGTCCACGAGCCTGTAGCTGGCGTGGCGCTTTCCCAGCGAGGCGTGCCGGCGCACCCGCTGGGTGTAGCCTCCGAGCCTCCGGGCGAGGAGGGGGGTTCCCCACGAAAATGATCAGGCAAAAGACAAAGTTAGTCTGCGCAGATATGTCAAATGTTTTGCTTTTAGTAGTGCAAGTGTTATGCAGAGGGTGCCAACTCGGTTTTGTCCAAGCCCCCTTCAATCTTTTTCATGTCCCCTCCACTCTTTGGCTTGTGCTCTCGCTAGCCGGACAGCCGCGTGACGATCTGTGGCTGAGAGTGGGCCACGGAGTGAAGCATACAATGCTCAGACTCTGGGAGTGGATTTAACTGAGCAGATAGTCATAAAGCAAACGGCCGGGTCGCCCGAACCGTTTTCTCCCAGGACGTTTTTCGCGTGGGCGGCCTCCAGCGCTTGCTCTTGCTAGCCAGACAGCCGCGCTGCGGTCTGTAGCTGAGACGAAGAGTGAGCTTTCGGTACCGTGCACGCCACTAAGCCGTCTGTCGGAACGAACGTCTCAGGCCAATCGACCAGCCTCCGGGCCAACACTGGCTGGCGCCATGGCGAACAGTAATGCGACTGTAATAACGGCGGAGGGGGTCCCCGAGTGTCGCTCGGGGTTATCCCTGTTTGCACGTGGTGCAAAATTATGCGGGTGAGGAGCTCTCATTGGTTTTCGTGTAGGCGAGACGGGGGTTGCCGAAGACAGCCGGCGCGGCTCGGCACTTGCGGAGCGCGCCGGCACACCCGCTAGGGGTAGCCTTCGAGCCTCCGGGTGCTCGAAGGGGGGTCCAGCCAGTCGGGTCTGACCGGCCAGGCGGTGGAGCGGGACGCGACCGAGCCGGCCAGGCGTCGAGACGGACAGGCGAACGGGTCGAGCCCCCAGCCGGCCAAGCGCCAAAGCCGGCAGGCGGACTGGGCGGCCAGACGGCGACGCAGGCAGGCCGAACAGCTGGCAGGGCAGTGACGCGGAGGCTCAATTGAGTTTTATTTCTTGGCCGGCTTCAGCATGCTCCTTTGTGGCCACTTTGAAGCGAGCATCCGGACCGGCTTCTTTTTTTTCTCTTTCTTTTTCTCTGTTGCCGGCTCTGGGCAGAAGGACGCTCTTTTTTTTCAGCCGGCCTGAGTTTTCTCTCCAACCGGACGCAGCGTGCTCCTTTTGTTTCTTTCTCTGCCCGCAGAAGGCGGCAGCAGCGAGCAGCGGGGGCCGGCTGGCGTGCGCCGGGTTCAGGCTGAGGCGGGGCGGCGAGCCGGCCACCCAGAGTTGGCCCGGGCCGGGTGCGCGGATGTGCAGGGAGCTGGCCACGGGACGGGAGCAGCCGGTGCGGGGAGCCGGGGCGGCGAGCTGGCGGGTGCGGGAGCCGGCCCGGGAGCCCAGCGGCGAGGCAGCCGGATGAGGAGGAGCTGGCCGATGACGGGCGTGGCGCAGACGGGCGAGATGCGGCCGTGGTGGTGCGGACGCGAGGCGACAGAGCAGGTGGAGCTGGCGGGGCAGAGCAGGCGGGCGCAACCCGGCCACGGGCGGAGGTGGACCCGGCGGGCGCTACCTGGCCACGGGCGGAGGCCAGAGCCGCAGCTAGTTCAGGGCCAGCGCCGAAGAGGGGCCGGGCCGGTGCAGGGCGGAGAGCCAGTAGAAGCGCGAGCGGGCACCGACGGGCCGACAGGCGCGCTGGAGGCGCGGTGCTGAGCGGCGGGCGCGATACAGCAGCACGGGCGTCTCGCTGGCAGGGCGCAGATGAGGAGGACACGCGTGGGAGGGAAGAGGGAGCCGGGGACGATGTGGTCGGATGCAGGCGTAGAGGCCTGATGGGAGCTAGGCGCGACGGCGGCCGACGCCAGCGGAGGGGTCCGAGCCGGAGCGTGGTCGGGCTGGAGATGATGGGGATCGCTGGCGCATCCGCGAAGGAAGGAGGCGTGCGGGAGGTGCGGACGCACGGGCGGAGCAGTGCGCGGTTAGGGGCTGGGCACGAGGAGGAGGCCGGGGGCGCGCATGGGGGCTACCGGCGAGGTTCAGCGACCGGACGGTCCGGGCTGTACGCGGGCGAGACAGAGGCGAGGCCATGGACGGATCTTGGAGCCCGAGATCGAGGCTCGTGAGGCACAGGCAAGGAGAGGCAGGGCGCGGGCGACAGAGAAGCTCGGGTGCCCGTGCACGGAGACAATTCTAGAGGGTGAGGCGCGGGAGAGGCCGAGCCCGATGCCGAGCGCGACGATGGCCAGGCGCGGATGCGTGACCGTGGGCGCGCTCGCTGGTGGCCAGGGGGTTGGCGACGGCACTGTGCGGTGCGAGAGCAGACAAGAGGAGGCTGCCGGAGAAGCGGCACGGCGCGGGGCGGAGCAGCCCGCAGGAGCGGCGCGACTGGCCGGAGCCAGCCACCGCACGGCTAGTGTACGGGTGGTGTCTGATTTGCATCTGGGAGGTGTCCGGGCTTGTGTTTGCATGGAGAAGCAGCAACAAGCAATTGCAGCTACAGCAGATGGCGGCGAAGAGAGTGACGCGGGCAGTGTCGAGGCCGACGGCGAGGACGCGTGACCGGCCAAGGGGCGAGTCGATGTCGAGCCCTCGAGCGCGGCCAAAGGGATGGTGATGATGCCGCGGCGGAGACGATGAGGATGGGGAGGCCGACGATGGGGGCGCATCACCCCGCGCAGTCGCCCCGGGGGCAACTTGATGTAAAGCCCTCGAGCGCGGCCAGAGGGACGGCGGCGATGATGACGAAGATGGTCCCGGCCAGTCGTAGTATTCTCGCGTCAGTCGCCAGGGGTACCGCGAGACGACAGATGCCACAGGGTGGCTTGAGGTGAGGGCAAGACTGCCATGGAATATCCGGGACGGGTATTGCGCAATAGAACGCGGTGGTTTACCTAGATTTGGGGCTCTCCGGAGAGATAATACCCCTACTCCTGCATGTCTGTATATATGTGGTATATCTGTAGTACAGTGTGCTCCTGGAGCTGTATCTGGAAAGCTAGCTAGCTATGAGTTTGCATGCGGTCTTGTGGCCGTGTGAGCCTGGCCATGTGTGGCCGTGAGTGAGTGGCGTGGTGGCCTTGTGAGCTCCCCTGGTCACTTTATATACTAGTGCCCAAGGGACAAGTTACACTATTGATTGTAATGCGCACTGTAGATGATGACTATGATGGATGAATAGTATATGTCTATGCAGCAATAGTGGCCAGGCATGGCCGCGGTGTGGCTGTCTTGTCGGTGTCTTGTCCGATGGGACGCCGTAGTTTACTTCGCGTAGCAGGCCGGCTGGAGCAGCCGGACGGGGAGCAGTCAGAGCAGCCGGGTGGCGAGCCAGCCGAAGCAGCCGGACTGAGGGGTGTTGGCCACCCCGATGTCGTGAAGCATTGCGTCGCCGTCTTTGGGGTACCCGTGGGTCATTACCATGACAAAATCACTGTTGTGGTTTTTGCGTAGTTAAGAACGGTTCTTGCTAGAAGTCCATAGCAGCCACGTAAAACTTGCAACAACAAAGTAGAGGACTTCTAACTTGTTTTTGCAGGGCATGTTGTGATGTGATATGGTCAAGACATGATGTGATATACGTTGTTGTATGAGATGATCATGTTTTGTAATATCGACAACCGGCAGGAGCCTTAGGGTTGTCTCTTTATTGTATGAAATACAAGCGCCATGTAATTGTTCCTTCCTCCCCCCCACCTATATATATGTGGGAGGGGGCGCCACACAGAACCACGACAATCTCTTAGCCGTGTGCAGCACCCCCCTCCACAGTTTCGTCCCTCGGTCATATTTTTGTAGTGCTTAGGCAAAGCCCTGAGGAGATAGCATCACCATCATCATCACCACGCTGTCGTGCTGTAGGAACTCATCCACTACTTCGCCGTCTTGCTGGATCAAGAAGGCTGGGACGTCACCGAGCTGAACGTGTGCTGAACGCGGAGGTGTCGTATGTTCGATACTCGATCGGTTGGATTGTGAAGAAGTTTGACTACATCAACCACGTTACTAAACGCTTCCGCTTATGGTCTACGAGGGTACGTAGACACACTCGCCCCTCTTGTTTCTATGCATCTCCTTGATAGACCTTGCGTGTGCGTAGAAATTTTTTTGTTTTCCATGCAACATTTCCCAACAGGACCTCCTCCGACCCAAACTCCAACTCTATAAGTACCTATTCGCGGAGAAAAAATCAGAGAGAAGGATTCATCGCATTTTACAATACGGAGCCGCCGCCACCTCCTGTTCTTCATCAGGAGGGCTGATCTAGAGTCCGTTCGGGGCTCTGGAGGGTGGAATCCGTCGCCATCATCATCACCAACCTTCCTCCATCACCAATTTCATGATGCTCACCACCGGGAGTGAGTAATTCCATCATAGGCTTGCTGGACAGTGATGGGTTGGATATGATTTATCATGTAATCGAGTTAGTTTTGTTAGGGTTTGATCCCTAGTATCCACTATGTTCCGAGATTGATGTTGCTATGACTTTGCTATGCTTAATGCTTGTCAGTAGGGCCCGAGTGCCATGATTTCAGACCTGAACCTATTATGGTTTCATGAATATATTTGTGTTCTTGATCCTATCTTGCAAGTTGTAGACACCTATAACGAGTTATGATCCGCATACCCCAAGGTGACAATAACTGGGATTCTTTTCGGTGATTACCGTAGTTTGAGGAGTTCATGTATTCACTAAGTGCTAATGCATTGTTCCGGTTCTCTATTAAAAGGAGGCCTTAATATCCCTTAGTTTCCATTAGGACCCCGCTGCCGCAGGAGGGTAGGACAAAAGATGTCATGCAAGTTCTTTTCCATAAGCATGTATGACTATATACGGAATACATGCCTACATTATATTGATGAATTGGAGCTAGTTCTATGTCACCCTACGTTATGACTGCTACATGATGAATACCATCCAACACAATTACCATTGCCGATCCATTGCCTACGAGGTTTTCACATATTGGTCTTTCCTAAGTTACTTTGTCGTTGCCACTATTACAATCATTACAAAACTGCTTCTGTTACTTTTACCACTGTTACCGTTACTTCCATACTACTTTGCTACTAAATACTTTGCTGCAGATATTAAGTCTTACATGTGTGGTTGAATTGACAACTCGACTGCTAATACTTGCGAATATTCTTTGGCTCCCCTTGTGTCGAATCAATAAATTTGGGTTGAATACTTTACCCTCGAAAACTGTTGCGATCCCCTATACTTGTGGGTTATCAAGACCTTTTTCTCGTGCCGTTGCCGGGGAGCATAGCTCTATTTGCCGAGTCACTTGGGATTTATATCTGTTGATCACTATGAGGAATCTGAAAGATACCAAAACCAAGATTTTTTTTCCTCTACTACGAGGGTAGGTAAGGAACTGCCATCACACTCTGCACTTGATTCACCTTCTGTTTTGAGTAAGCTTGCGACATCTACACCTACTATTAATTCTGATATGTCGCATGTAATTGATGATGCTACTTCTGCTATGCATAATGCTTATGATGATGCTAGTACTTTGCTTGATAAGACTGTGCCACTGGGTGAATTTCTTGATGAACAACTTGCTAGAGCTAAAGATATTGAGAATGCTGAAACTGATGATATTTCTGAAACTGATGAAATTATTGAAGCTGAACACTTTGAAACACCTATTAGACCTAGCTCTCCTAGATATGAACTTCCTGTTATACCTGAGGGTTATGTTATTGATGGATAGGTTGCTAGGGACTATCATGCTTGTAAAGATAGAGAGGATCTTAAGAAACTACTAGTCAAGTTGAATGAAAAATGTTCTAGTGCTAGAATGCAATATTATCCTAAGTTTGCTACTTCACCTATCTTTGTTACTGATAAGGATTGTGAATTCTCTGTCGATCCTGAGTTAATCACTTTGGTTGAATCTGATCCTTTCCATGGCTATGAAAATGAAACTGTTGTGGCGCATCTTACTAAACTGAATGACATAGCCACCCTATTTGCTCATGAGGAAAAAATCGTTATTACTATATTCTTAAGTTGTTTCCTTTCTCATTAAAGGGTGATGCTAAGATATGGTTTAATTCTCTTTCTCTTGGTTGTGTGCGTAGTCCCCAGGATATGATATATTACTTCTCTGAAAAATATTTTCCTGCTCATAAGAAACAAGCTGCTTTACAGGAAATATTTAACTTTGTGCAAATTGAAGAAGAGAGTCTCCCACAAGCTTGGGGAGGCTTCTCCAATTACTTAATGCTTTGCCTGATCATCCTCTCAAGAAAAATGAATTACTTGATATATTTTATAATGGGCTAACCGATGCTTCTAGGAACCACCTTGATAGTTGTGCTGGTTATGTTTTCAGGGAACGAACTATTGAACAAGCTGAAGTACTATTGAATAATATATTGAGTAATGGTAATGATTGGACTCTTCCCGAACCACCTCCTAAGCCAACTCTAAAGAAGAGGGGTATTCTATTTATCAGTCCTGAAGATATGCAAGAGGCAAAGAAATCTATGAAAGAAAAGGGTATTAAAGCTGAAGATGTCAAGAATTTACCACCTATTGAAGAAATACATTGTCTTAATACCCCGACACAGGTAGTAGAGGTAAATTCTCTCTATAGATTTGCTAAAGGTGATATTCCTTATAACAAATCTGCTAGTCAATGCTTGGATGAATTTGATAACTTTATTGTTAAACAAGAAAACTTCAATGCATATGTTCGTAGACAATTGAAACGAAATGCTTTTATGCTTGAACGCTTGGGTGATTATATGTTTAGAACTGTTAATGATCTTAAGATTGTTAGTAAACATGCTTCCATGGTAAAAACCCAAGTAGAGCAAGTTCTCAGGGCACAAAATGATTTGCTTAATGAAATCAATAATTAGATGAATGATCATGCTGTTAGAGTTTTGACTAGAAGTGGTAAAATGACTCAAGAACCTTTGTATCCTGAGGGCCATCCTAAGAGAATGGAGCAAGATTCTCAGAGGATTAATACTGATGCACCTAGTCCATCTAAAAAGAAAAGGAAAAATGATAGGACTTTCCATGCTTCTAGTGAACCAATTGTAGACACACCTGAAAACCCAAATGATATTTCTATTTCTGATGCTGAAACACAATCTGGTGATGAACATGAGCCTAGTAATAATGTTAATGATGATGTTCATGTTGATGCTCAACCTAGTAATGATAATGATGTGGAGATAGAACCTGTTGTTGATCTTGAAAACCCACAACCTAAAAATAAAAGATATGATAAGAGAGACTTCATTGCTAGGAAACATGGTAAAGAAAGAGAGCCATGGGTTCAGAAACCCATGCCCTTTCCTCCTAAACCATCCAAGAAAAAGGATGATGAAGAATTTGAGCGCTTTGTTGAAATGCTTAGACCTGTCTTTTTTGCGTATGCGTTTGACTGATATTCTGAAAATGTCTCCTTATGCTAATTATATGAAATAAATTGTTACAAATAAAAGAAAGATACTGAAAGCTGAAATTTCCACCATGCTTGCTAATTGTACATTTAAAGGTGGAATACCAAAGAAACTAGGAGATCCAGGAATACCAACAATACCATGCTCCATTAAAAGAAACTATGTTAAAACTGCTTTATGTGATCTAGGAGCCGGTGTTAGTGTTATGCCTTTCTCTTTGTATCGAAGACCTAATTTGAATAAGTTAACACCCACTGAAATTTCCTTGCAAATGGCTGATAAATCAACTGCTATACCCATCGGTATTTGTGAGGATGTGTCTGTCGTAGTTGCAAATGTTACTATCTTAACGGACTTTGTTATTCTTGATATACCCGAGGATGACAGTATGTCGATCATCCTTGGTAGACCCTTTTTTAATACTGGAGGGGCTGTTATTGATTGCAATAAAGGCAATGCCACTTTTCATGTTAATGGTAATGAGCATACGGTACACTTTCCGAAGAAACAACCTCAAGTGAATAGCATCAATTCTATTGGAAAAATTTCAACTATTCCTATTGGAGGTTTTGAATTCCCTATTCCTACTGTCAAAAAGAAATGTGAAATTCTTATTGTTGGGGACATGCATATCCCCGTTGAGGTAACCTAGTGTTATACGAAGATTCTCTGGTTTTATGTCATTCGGAAGAAGTTTGTTAATAAGACTTGATCAACCTTATTAATGGATTCCTTTTGACGGGCATGAGATGGATGGATTTAGTAAACACAACCTTCTGTACCCACCTTTTACTTTCTGTTATTTAGAATAAATAAACTAGAAATTCTATTATTTTTTTGTTTTCTGAATTATCCGTGCAATAAAATAATGACCATAAAATAAAAGTTCTCCAAATGCCCTAAAAAATTAGTATGATTTTTTATGCAATATTTAAGAATTTTTGGCACTGAACACACCTCGAGGGGTGCACCAGTGGGCCACAAGCCCACATGGCGCGCCCACCCTAGGGTGCGCCTACAGGCCTTATGGGGCCCACGTGGGTTCCCTCACTTATTCCAGCCACCCATCCACTTCGTCTTCCTCCAGAAAAAATCCTACCATTGCTCAAACCCGTGTTGTAGCTCATCTTGCTACCATTTTCTATCTCCTTCCACGGAGCTCCATTTCCGAAACTGTTTTGGGAGACTGTTCTTCAGTATGTGACTCCTCCAATGGTCCAATTATTTTTTGCTCTAGTGCTTTATATATTGCAAATTTTGGCTGTTGTGGTGTCCATGTTCTTGAGCTTGCATGTCAAATTTATATGGTCCAAAGTAGTTTTGATGCATGATATAGCCTCTACACACTTGTAGGAGTATATGCTATCAATTTTGTTGAGTTTGGTTCACTTTTATTTTAAGTCACTTAAAATTTCAGAAACTTTTCAGAGGAAGAAAAAGTTTAGGAAAATGTTCCAAGGTGGTTCCTCGAAGAAGAAATCCGCAAGGCCTGCTATACAGGAGTCGGACCTTGAACCACCGCGAGAGGCTCAAGTGCACCTTGCGAATGGCCGCCGGATCACTTCATCACTCGTGCAGGTTTCAAGGAAGAATTCGATATGTACATGCGCAATGCCGACCTGACAGACTTCGTGTCAGATAAGTGTTTGCAGTACTACAACCTTACTGATTCCTTTGTGCGGAGATTTAAGTATTCCGTCCATTGCAATACACATTCTGTTTTATTTGATCTATATGATAAATCATTTAGCATGGACCTTGAAGAGTTTAATGATGCATGCAAGATTCCGCAACGGGGCATATATACTGAACCTCGTAGGTCTGATTGTGTTGATTTCCTTGCTAGCATTACTGTGGCTGAAACCAGAACCATAACACAAGCAACTATAGGGAGCATTCATTTTCCTGCATTACATTATTTTTCTCTCTTCATTGGTAGATGCATTAATGGTAAACATGACCATAGCCACCTTTGCACTCCTGATCTTAGCATTCTTAAGAGTGCAGTGATGAATGATAAACAATTTAATTTGGGGACTATCATTGCACGTCGATTACATAATAATGCTAAAGATGGAGACTTCTTTGGTGAATTTTATGCCACTCGTTTAGCTCATTATCTTGGTGGTCCCATAAGAGAAAATGATGCTCAGTTGCCACCTGCTTTTCTTGATTATGATGCTATGGAACATTACCAGTTTCTTGAGAGGAGCGAGTTGCCTCTCCAGTACAGACTAAGTTTTGACAGACGTCGGGTCATCTATGTTACCCTTCCTGCTCCTACCTTCTTTGACTTTCAGACAAAATGAAGATGTTTCATACGTAGGGAGGCGGCAGACGAGTATGAGAGAGTGAGGGAGACAGCTCGCCTCCATGAGGCAGCTCGCCAGGCGGTGGCAGCTGCAATTGAGTACAAGCCCAACTACAACACCAAATATTATCCAGGGCAGCCGTGGCCCTAGACCAACTTAGTCCAAAAGCCTAAGCTTGGGGGAGTACATATCTCTCACCGACATTACATTGATGTTCACACATTCATTCCAGTTGTCGGTGTTCATCGTTTTTCATTGTATAATCCATGTTAGTTTATTTTTCTTGCTTTCTTCTTGTGTGTTTGAAAAAACTTTGATAAAATCCAAAAATATTTCTCGTTTCTTTTTAGTTTTTCTTTCTAGTTTATTTAGTTGTAGTATTAAAAGAAAACCCAAAAAGATTTCTTGTTCTTCTTTTGCTTGTTGGGAGCTTTCCCGTGTAAATAGTTTTTCTCGTTTTTGTTTTTACTTTCTTCAGAAAAACAAAAACTCCAAAAATATTTCAGTGTGTTTCTTTGAAATTCTTTTCTTTTTCTTTGGGTCGTAAGGAGAAGACCACGATGAAAATGTTGAGTTGCTCTCATATGCATTATTGTTGATCTAACAAAGAGCCCATATTACCTTGTCTTCTCCTTTGAATAAATGTTTGCAGATTCCAGCTTAGTCCAATGCACGTGCACTATTTTTACTAGATGATGCCCCGCACGTTGTTGCGGAGATATTTTACAACATATTTCAATGTGATTCGCTGTATGAAACATGAATATTTAAAACAATAATATAAAAAGCTAAAACTGGAAATACATATAATTTATTATGTTTGATTACTATATAGTTGTAAAATGTTTTGCATGTTGAGATGAGTCTTTTTCCTATTCATGATGAAGTGGCATGCTTGGATATTGAGAGACATGTGGTAGTGGAGGTGAGCCTTTTCTCATGCATGTTATGCGATGATGTGGCATGCTTCCATGTTGAAAGAAATAGTTAGTAGGGGCTAGCTATTTAGATATAGAAGATTATCCACACTGTTCGGTCATGCAAGTGAAAGGCAATAATGACGATATTTTACGAAATGATTGAGGTGGAGAAAAGCTGGTACAAACTCGACCAATTTTTTTTTGTAAATATAATTAGCTCATTGTTCTTGATTTGGCCCATTATGAATGAAACATGTTTGCAATGACAATTAGAGATTATAGTTAATCATGCCATGCTTAATTAGCTAGGAGTGGATAATGGTTTATCTTGTGTGCCAACATGCATTTAAAATGGTTATGATGTAGTATTTTAGGATGGTATCCTCCTTTGAATGATTCAAGTGGCTTGACTTGGCACATCTTCACGCATGTAGTTGAATCAAACATAGCCTCCACGATATTTATGTTCATGGTGATTTATATCCTACTCATGCTTGCACTCAATGTTGATTAACCTCAATGCATGTTTATGACCGTTGTCGCTCTCTAGTTGGTCGCTCCTCAATCGTTCTGCTAGCCTTCACTTGTACTAAGCGGGAATACTGCTTGTGCATCCACTTCCTTAAACCAAAGTTATTCCATATGAGTCCAGCATACCTACCTATATGCGGTATTTACCTGCCATTCCAAGTAAATTTGCATGTGCCAAACTCTAAACCTTCAAATAATAATCTGTTTTGTATGCCCAAACCTCTCATGTAGCGACTGGGAGCTGTCACTATCTTCCATGCTAGGTGGTTTATTCTCACGTTGAGTGTTTATTCGCTTGTCATTTACGAGAAAGTGGTTGGTAATCAGGATGCCCAGTTCCATGCTCAAAATCAAATCAAAATATAATAATGAAACAAAACTCCGCCAGGACTGTTGTTGGTATGGATGGTACCCGTGGATTCGGTTAGCCGTGGAGTGTGATTGTTGGTGGAGGGGGAGTAAAAACTTTACCATTCTGTTTGGGAACCGCCTATAATGTATCTAGAATGGAAGATAGTGAGATCTCTTGGTTGTTATGTTGACAATGAAAGCATACCTCTCAAAATTATATTCATCTCTGTTTTAAAAGCTTCGAGCTATGGCACCTCCGTAGATATCTGCTTCCATCTACGAAGGGCCTATCTATTTACTTTTATTATTGAATCATCATATTCTTATTAAAAGCACCAGTTGGAGAGCACCACTGTCATTTATATGCTTTGTTTTCAATTGATGTTGAGTATGAATGTGACTGGATCCCTTTTGCCATGAATTATAATGTCAAGTCAGTCCTTGATCTTCAGGGGTGCTCTGCATTTATGTTTTGCAGTCTCAGAAAGGGCTAGCGAGATACCATTATGTCATATTATATCATTATTGTTTTGAAAAAAGTGTTGTCATCCGAGATTTATTATTATTACTCGCTAGTTGATCATGCTATTGATATGAGTAAATGTGAGACCTAAATGTTATTGTGAATATGGTTAGTTCATAATCTTTGCTGAAAACCTGAACATTGGCTAGACATATTTGCAACAACAAGATCAAACAGAGTTTGTAAAAGTTTTTCTTTGTCACTTTCACTTTGTCAACTGAATTGCTTGAGGACAAGCAATGGGTTAAACTTGGGGGAGTTGATACGTCTCCATCGTATCTACTTTTCCAAACTCTTTTGACCTTGTTTTGGACTCTAATTTGCATGATTTGAATGGAACTAACCCGGACTGATGTTGTTTTCAGTAGAATTGCCATGGTGTTATTTTTGTGCAGAAATCAAAGTTCTCGGGTTGACCTGAAAATTAACGGAGAATTTTTCTGGAATATATAAAAAATACTGGCACAAAAAGATACCAGAGGGGGGCCACCCACAGGCTTGTGGGCCCCCTGGACCTCCTCCGACCCTAACTCCAACTCTATCAGTACCTATTCACGGAGAGAAAAAATCAGAGAGAAGGATTCATCACATTTTACGATACGGAGCCGCCGCCACCTCCTGTTCTTCATCGGGAGGGCTGATCTAGATTCCGTTCTGGGCTCCGGAGGGTGGAATCTGTCGCCATCATCATCACCAATTTCATTATGCTCTACGCCGGGAGTGAGTAATTCCAGTGTAGGCTTGCTGGACGGTGATGGGTTGGACGAGATTTATCATGTAATCGAGTTAGTTTTGTTAGGGTTTGATCTCTAGTATCCACTATGTTCTGAGATTGATGTTGCTATGACTTTGCTATGCTTAATGCTTGTCACAAGGGCCCGGGTGCCATGATTTCAGATATGAACCTACTATGTTTTCATGAATATATTTGTGTTCTTGATCCTATCTTGCAAGTTGTAGACACCTATTACGAGTTATGATCCGCATACCCCAAGGTGACAATAATTGGGATTCTTTCTGGTGATTACCGCAGTTTGAGGAGTTCATGTATTCACTAAGTGTTAATGCTTTATTCCGGTTCTCTATTAAAAGGAGGCCTTAATATCCCTAAGTTTCCATTAGGACCCCACTGCCACGGGAGGGTAGGACAAAAGATGTCATGCATGTTCTTTTCCATAAGCATGTATGACTATAAACGGAATGCATGCCTACATTATATTGATGAATTGGAGCTAGTTCTGTGCCACCCTAGGTTATGACTGCTACATGAAGAATATCATCCAACACAATTATCATTGCCGATCCATTGCCTACGAGCTTTTCACATATTGGTCTTTGCTAAGTTACTTTGACGTTGCCACTGTTACAATCATTACAAAAGTGCTTCTATTACTTTTACCATTGTTACTGTTACTTCCATACTACTTTGCTACTAAATACTTTGCTGCAGATATTAAGTCTTACAGGTGTGGTTGAATTGACAACTCAACTGCTAATACTCACGAATATTCTTTGGCTCCCCTTGTGTCGAATCAATAAATTTGGGTTGAATACTCTACCCTCAAAAATTGTTGCAATCCCCTATACTTGAGGGTTATCAAAGCCGTATGAACCCGAAACAAGTCATACCCTTCTGGTGTTTTACCAGATAATTTTCTACTCTACAACTTCTTCGAAGATGAGAAGTGAATGAAAGGTTAGGCATTGGAGAAGTGGGAGTCAACCTTGAACCTTTGTGTTCATGCCCATGGACCCGATGTGGAACTTATCATGGAAGCTTCTTGCAAAAATATTTAATCTTTTGAATAATTTTTCAGGTGTCATTATATTGGATCCCTGGTAGCTATGGTTCCGACCATGCTAACTTTACTTAATATTTCTGAAAGGAAACCATTCCAGTGCCTCATCTATTTTTGACAAGGTTAAAGTATCTGCTATCGCAAGTCTACGACCCAGATCAGTTTCTATCCTGATCTACCTTCGAGTTTTACCTCGGTTATCTCAAGAATATCCGAACTACATAACTACTTATGAGTTCTTCATCAACTTTTAGTTCTCGCTGATTCCAGTTTTCCCCGGGTTCTGAGTTGTAGTCGCTTGAGGACACCCATAACTAAATGGAGTCCGCACCGCGATTAAATAACACTTGGTAATCTTCTTACTTACGAGTTTTTACCCAATCACGTCATTCCTAGCCTGTTTGGCTATATCATTATCGTGCTGATTTTAACTGTGCTACCTGGTCCTTATTCTAGGAGCACAACTTTCGACGATGAGCTAAGCTTACGTCGATTTCCTCGTCTTATCATTTCACCTCGAACAGCAAGCTTGATTCCAAGTTTGTGTCGTATCTGTGGTTCCAATAATCTTTCGCTGCATCAGCCCTCTTGCTTGATGCAGTCGTTCTTCGATTGCTGCTTCGTGGAGCCTCTCGACAAAATCTATCATGATCATCATCAACATTCTGACTCCTTCCAGGATATCAATCGAATTCATGATGACAAGTGCCATCCTCGTCTCTTGTAATTTGAGTTACCATCGACTACATCCTTACCTTCCTTTCATCACAAACTTGTTCATGTTATGGATGCAACTTGCTATCCAGCTTGTATTATGTTCTACCTTGAAGTATTACTGTCTGTTATGCCAAGGATGTTGTGAGGATTGCTCCACCTCTTAAGAATTCTCGATATAGTGATACTTCTCACCATCACCACTCTTTCTTGGTCCCCGTGTTGATTCTAACCTGGATACCAACAAGTGAACGGTGCTGCTTGGATTCTGTACTTCTAGCAACCCTATTGCTTTGAAGTTAATGGTCGACATTTCATTCTTAGACTATTGGTTATCGAATCACCATTCTAACATTGATCATGCTAAATAAGCCCATATTTTGGATGCACCTTTCAACCAATGTTTAATTGTGTATGTTTTCCTCGAGCATACATCATTATATCATTTGACCTGACAAATGTTATCTCCTTGTCCACATAATTGTGGAAATCCATCTTTTTGGAAATCTCGAGGAATTGTCGCTGAGTCCATCAGCCACCCCCTCATCCTCTCCTTGATTTAATGATGAACTCTTGTTTTGAAACCCGCTTCCATAGTTCATTTCTCGAGAATCTTACAATGTCATCTCGTCAATTTGTGTCGCACCTTTTCTTCTCAGACATCTTGAGTCTGAGGTATCCTGACACCATTCAGATCTGAATCTCGGTCATATATGATGGTTGGAACATTTTCCAAGAGTCATAACATTGGTCTTTATATAACCCAGTAAGGTGATGTCATGACTAGCACACATAGCCGGAGGACCTATTGCTATAGTATCCTTTTAGCATGGTTAGCCATTCGTCCATGAGGAAATTGTAAGACTTATTCTATGAGTAGTTCCTGATGGATCCTTTGTGTATCCAAAGTCTGACCTTTGCTTGAAGACCATGTCAATGCTATCTCGAAGCATGTCTGTGGTACTCCGATTTTCAATAAGAACATTTGAAGCACAATGCTAAATTTTCTTTATCAATTATCCAAACACCGTTGTATGGGTAATGTCCTGAAATCTCTCTCCCCTTACCTAAAGGGTTTTCTACTTTACATCCTGTCATGGATATCATGCTCTGCTTGTGCTTGGGAAGGATATACCCCTGAAATATGTGTTTAAACACATTTTCCTTTCCATTGTTCTATTTAATCTGATAATCGCATTTTCCTTTCCATTGTTTTGTTTAACCTTTCTTGTAATCTACTTAACTGAGCAGTGATAGTTCCCTACTTAGGTAAGAATCTCGTTATACCACTCTGTCAGTAAGACCATGTTACTATTGTTGATGACATTCCGATAACCACTGATGGATAAGAACTTTGCCTATTAGTCTGCCTCGTTCAACGAGCAGGAAAATGGTTCTCTTCGTCCCTCGCCCTTGGCACCAACATTGTTGCCAACATAACTCACAGGCTATCCTCTTACATGCATTGCTATCATAACCATGCAAGGTGTCACCGCTCCTTCTACTTTTATCCCACATGGTGGGCCCATAACCCACAGTTCCACAGGATTGAAACCTGACTCTCCTGTACACCACTGTTGCCAAAGTTATTCCTCGTGCTTGACTTTGTATGTAATTCACGGGCCACCTTCCTAGTGACCTATTCTGGTATCAGACGCAATACTTATTCCGTTGCTTTGAACCACTTTCACCTTCTGAATAGGCATCGAACGATTGCCTGCCCGCTCGAAACTCCTCATGGTACCTTCTTACTTTGCTCTCGATATTTTCTTAAGTTTCAATTCGAGAGTTACTTTCCGCCACCTTCCCTGATGTTATCCACCAGATAAGCAACCTGGTAGAGGTCCATTCTTTTGAACTTGCCCCTTATCCTTTACGTAAGCACGATGGAGATTCGAAGAAGGGATGACGACTTCATCATGATACCCTGATGCAATGAATTGAAGACATCAACGTAATGGATCAACCTCTTCAGTAAGGACAACAAGAAAAAGAAGATTCACTATAACTCCGTGACCAATCCCTTCCCCTTACTCCACCTCTTAAATCTCAGGATGAGATTTCTTATAGTGGAGGAGATTTGTAACACCCCTGATGTCATGCTACAGTAAACCCATGCTAATGGTGCCATGTCATCCAGTTAACTAAGCCAGATTGCCACCGGATAGAAATCAAAGCCATTTTCCTATTTAAAATGAAGTCAAATTATTATTTCTTCAAACATGAAAACTAAAATGCTCTTAGTGTGGCAAATAATCCATAGTCAATTCTGGTGGAGAAGACAACTTTTTATAAAGTGTTTAGATGCCCTAAAACAATTAAAACATGGGCCAAAACAATATTTTAATTGCTTTTTAAATTATATAAAATCCAAACTATTTTAAATAAATTGCAAACTATTAGAGGCAGCGTCTAAATATGCAATGCTAATTAAGGACCAAGTTTTATATTTTAGAAAAGTAGTATACTATTAGAAATAAAAGCAAACAGATTAAATAAAAGAAACAAAAAAGCTAAGTGTGTACTCTACACTTGCAGCCTGCTAGGAACAGTGCGGCTCAGCCCAGCCACCCCTGTCCTCTTCCACCTCCTGCTCACTGAGGCATCGTGGACGCCGTGCGTGCGTCCAGGTCTCGGATCGCCACGCGCCCTCCATCCCCCCTCCCACTCGGATAAGTCACCCCCGCACTCCTTTGGCGAACCCTAGCTCCCTCACTTACCCTCCTCTCATCCCTCTCCTCCCCACAGCGTGCTCCTGCCGCCGTCGTCGCCATGGGCTGCCTCCCCATGCGCTCCCCGACCACCCTGCGCCCTAGGACCATGCCCATCCGCTCCGGCATGCTCCGCCGCTTTCCCCACGCAAAAGAACTCGAGCCGGAGGCCCCTGCCTCGTGGGATCCGCATCGTCTTCAACCTTGCACCCACCGGCGACCTCCATCGAATTCGTCATCACCGAGCCTCCCCCCAAGCCCGCTAAGCACCTCTGCAGGCTCACCGTGAGCCCCTCTCTGCTTCCCCTCTCTTCCCGTGGTCGCCCCTCTCCTCCAGCTGCCGCTCCATCACGACTGAGTCCCGCTGACACTGCCCTGCTCTCCGTCGCGGCCGCTGGCCCCCAAACATACGCCCGAGCTTTGCACCGGGCTCCTGGGGCTCCAAGGAACCCAACGCACCTACCAGCTCCTGCACCCCTGCCCCCTATGCTCGACCTTGCCGAACTCCATCTCTGGCCGCCGCTGGATGTCGTTGCTGGAGCTGTTTCCGGCCGCCGATGGGTGAGCTACGGACACCAATGGACGCCCCTCTTCGCACTCGTTCGAACGCGTCCCTCCGCGCGCGATTTGGACACCGGTGGATGGATCCCGCACGTCGCCACCGTCTCGAGCACTCACCGTCGGCGCACCACCGCGTCAGAACGCGGCAGGGACACTGCCGCGTGGGTCCCCCATGTCAGGCCGTCATCTATCCACTAACCAACCCCACCCACTGACCCACTAACGTGTGGGCCCTCTGTCCCTAATTATAATTAGTTAAAACTAAACCTTTAACTAAGCGTGTCACTGACGTGTGGGGTCCACCCTCCACTTATAACCCCAGTTTAATTTGACCACTGATTAACCCTACTATCAATGACATGTGGTCCCCCCCATGTCAGTGGGACCAGTCAACCCAGTCAGCTTTGACTGTTGACTGCTGACTGGGCAGTCAACTGGTCCCACTGTCAGCCTCAGCAGTACATTGTTGTGTACACTTACGTGTGCACTTAGCAATTTCCATTTAAATAATTTTTGAATTAAATTATTTCCAGAAATCAAGAAAATGTTCAAAACTTTGAAAATTAATAGAAAATAATCCGTAACTCGGATGAAAATAATTTATATATGAAAGTTGTTCAGAAAAATATGTCAAATCCGAATTCTGTTCATCTGTCACATGCCCCTAGCATAGCGAACATGGATCCGTCCCGTCCGTTTCATCTGTCCAAAAAGTGCCTAACACCAGGAAAGCATTCCCAGATGTTTTCCCTCTTAGTCTGCAACGTGTAGCACTGTGATAGGTCACCCCTAGCACCGCGTATTGCCTTGTTATGCTTTGTGATACTTTGATTGCTCTGTTATTTATTGTGTATCCGCTCCGTTACTTCTTTCTAGTAGACCCCGTGGCCGCGATTGAACCAGTGATCGACTACTTCACCGTCGAGGATCCGTATTTGTCTGCAAAGCTTCCAGTCAAGCAAAACCCTCTTGATCATCCCGATGCTGCCTATTCCTTCTCTCTACTGCCTTCATTAGAGTAGTGTAGTTGTTACTACTTATCGGTTTGATCCTATTCTGTTGCATAGCATGTCCTTGTTACTACTGTTGATACTTTACCTGCAATCCTAAATGCTTGGTATAGGATGCTGGTATTCCATCAGTGGCCCTACATCTTGTCCGTTTACCATGCTATACTATCGGGCCGCGATCATGTCGGGTGTTGATCACCGGTATATACATACGCATACATATTATACTTGATACATGTTGTGACTAAAGTCGGGTCGGCTCGTAGAGTACCCGCGAGTGATTCAAGAATGTGGGGGCTGAAGGGACAGGTGGTTCCATCCAGGTAGTGGTGGACCTGGGTTCCCGATGCCTCCCTGAGTGATACCTTGTGGCTGAGCGACAGGGAAGGTTGAGACCACTGAGGAGAGAGGTGGGCCTGGTCCCTGGTAGTGTCCACGGTTATTTCATAATAACATGCCTAATGACATTTGGATATTTGATCTGAGTTGGTCTTTTGGCCTATGTGCACTAACCAACTACGTGGGGACAGTTACGGGCCCAAGACCCCTACGCGCTTAGGATGTAGACCGGCGTGCTAGCCTCTCTGTTGAGCCTAGGTAGGGCTGCGATGTGTTGATCTTCCGAGGTCGGGTATGACCCAGGAAAGTGTGCCCGGCCAGAGGGATCGAGCATGTTGGGCAATGTGGTGCACCCCTACAGGGAAGTTGATCTATTCAAATAGTCATGTCCACGGTAACAGGAGGACTTGGAGTTGTATTTCGACCTCTAACAACCAGAACCGGATACTAAATAAAACACACCGCTTACAAGTTCTATATGCAACCCCGTGATCACTCTTCCACAGGGCGACGAGGAGAGGATCGTCGTGTAGGATTATACTACGCAATCATACTTGGTTAATTTACCAGCTACTCCCTTCTATATGCTTCAAGCTGGAGGCTGCCAGAAGCGTAGTCTTCGCTAAGACTAGCTTTCCCCCTCTTATTCTGGCATGCTCCAGTTCAGTCCACGGATACTACCCCTTTCCATGATACCGATGCATATATAGTACAAATCTGATGTCAGCCTTGCAAGTACTTTGGATGAGTACGCATGGTTGCTTTGCTCCCTCTTTTCCCCTTCGATACCCGGTTGCTGCGATCAGATGTTGGAGCCTAGGAGCCAGACGCCACCGTCGATGACGACTGTTACTACCCCGAGGGTGCCTACTACTACATGCAGGCTGCTGATGACCAGGAGTAGTTTAGGAGGATCCCGGGCAGGAGTCATGCGCCTCATCAATATGTATCCATGTTTGAGCTAGCCATCTTATGGCACCTTGTTTAACTTATGTCTGTACTCACATATTGTTGCTTCCGCTGACTCGTTTATGATCGAGCTTATGTATTCGAGCCCTCGAGGCCCCTGGCTTGTAATATAAAGCTTGCATGACTTAATTTTGTGTTTAGAGTTGTGCTGTGATATCTTCCCATGATTCCCTGATCTTGATCGTACACGTTTGCATGTATGGTTAATGTACGATTGAATCGGGGGCGTGACACCCAAGCTACTCATCAATGTCCACGTGAGCTGCGTTGGGATTTTCCCCGAAGAAGAAGTGTGAAGCAATATAGTAGCTGATAAATATTTCCCATGAGAACCAAGGTTATCGAACCAATAGGAGAATCACACAAACCCTAGTGAACAGCACTTGCACACACAAAAGAAAATACTTTCACCCAACGCGGGCAAGAGGGTCGTCAATCCCCTAGAACTCGTTACTCGCAAGGACTAAATCTTGTGGTGGTAGATATATAAAAAGAAAGTATAATAAGAGTAAATAAATTACATCAAGGTATTTTTGGTTTTAGTAATATGATTAAGTAGACCCGGGGGGCATTGTTTTCACTAGAGGCTTCTCTATCAAAACAATAGCATACAGTGGGTAAACAAATTACTGTTGGGCAATTGATAAAAAAGCGCATAGTTATGATGTTATTCATGGCAATGATCATGTATATAGGCATCATGTCCGTGACAAGCAGACCGAAACTATTCTATATCTACTACTATTACTCCACTTCGAGAGCGCTTCTATGCTTGCCTCTCTAGGTATTAAGTTCATAACAAATAGAGTAATGCATGAAGTATGATGACATGATGTAGACAAAATAAACTCAAGCAACATGAATAGACCCCATCATTTTACCCTTAATGGCAACAATACAAATACGTGCCTCGCTGCCCATTCTGGCACTGGGTGAGGACACCGCAAGAATGAACACATCACAAAGCACCTATTCCACAGAAGATAAATCAATCTAGTTGGCCAAACCAAATGAATAGATTGGAGAAAAATACAAAGCTATAATAATCATGCATAATAAAGTTCAGAAAAGACTCAATTACTTTCAATGAATAATACGATCATAAAACCACATTTCATCAGATCCCAACAAACGCACAGCAAAAAAAGATTACATTGGATAGAGCTGCAAGAAGACCGAGGAGAACATGGTATTTAAGATAAAGGAGAGAGAAGAAGCCATCTAGGTACTAGCTATGGACCCGTAGGTCTGTGGTGAACTACTCACACATCAATGGTAGGGAAGCAAGGTTGATGTAGATGCCCTCCGTGATCGATTCCCCCTCCGGCAGAGTACCAGAAAAGGCCTCCAGATGGGATCGCGGAAGAACACAGGCTTGTGGCCGCGGAAAAAGTGTTTCGGGTGTCTCTCTGTTGGTTTGGGAATATTTGGGAATTTATAGAGGTGAAATTAGGTCAAACGGAGCTACATGGGATTCATGAGCTCAGGGGGCGTGCCCCCCCCCTTGGGGCGCGCCGGATGAGCTTCTTGCTCTCCCGTAGATCTTCTGGCCTCCTCCTGGACCATCTAGGGTCCCTTCTGGTCCAGAAAAATCATCGTAAAGTTTCATCGTGTTTGCACTTCATTTGGTATTGATTTTCTGAAAAGTAAAATATAAGCAAAAAAACAGGAACTTCCACTCGGCACTGAGTTAATAGGTTAGTCCCACAAAAGGATATAAAATAGCATATAAAGGCATATAAAGTATCCAAGATTGATATATAATAGCATGAAATAATAAAAAATTATAGATACGTTGGAGACGTATCAGTAGGCCGGGGAGGGGTAGGGCAGCGGCGGTAGCTCAAGCAGCGCGACGTACGACCGGGGGGTGAGGGCAGGAGCTGCGGCAGCGGGCGAGGAGCTTGATGGGGGCGCCGACGGCACGGGATGCGGCGGCGGGCGACGAGGAGGGTGGAGGCAACGGCGCGAGAAGGGGAGTGTGTGAGGGCATGAAATGAAACTTTGGATGTGAACATTTCCCCCAAATCGGCTAAGTCAATGCAAAAATTACCTATGACGTTGGTGATGTCACCAACCCCATAGGTATTTTTTTATCCAACAGTGTATTCAATTTCTGATAGTAAATAAAAATGGTGAATAATAAAAGACGGTCGACACAAAAATATCAGATGGGGATGCATATGTGTCACATACGTCAGAATATTTATTACATTAATATTAGAATATGGTCGATACAAATGCTGCTGAATAATAAAAGATTGATAAAATCAACTACGATGTCATTTTTGAATTCTCTCTACAGAAGTTTCTTTTTTGTGTGCGGGGGCTCTCGACAGAAGTTTCTACCTCCAACAACATGCCTCTGCTTCTTTTCGTACAATTTTTTTTCTGTTGGACGTCATTTTCTCGTGGATAGACGCCAGATTGGCCATTGTCTAGATCTTACTTCTTGGCAGTTCTTCGTCGCTCCGTTCTTTCCCCCCTTTGTAGAAAAGGTTTCTCGCTTCCTAAACCTCCGCACAGCCTTCCTATCCATCTAGATGATTTTCATGTTCGGTCTCGTTCTTCATGCCCTCTTCTGGCTCATCATCATGTGCCGCCCTTTCAACGTCGGCATCGTTCTCGTCCTCGCCATGACTTGTCCACCATGTGTTACCAGGCATGAAATTATATTTCAAGAAGTGCATCTTCACACGACACTTGTCAATCAAAACTTTGTTTTTGCACTTCTTACGTGGACATAAGATCTCTGTTTCACCTTTGCGATTCATATCTTCCATAGCCACCTTGAAGGAACCATTTATAGTTCGATCCATATATGTATGAATCGTTCACTTCATCCAGTTGCCTACAAAAACGGCCAGCAAAACATTTCAGCATTATTACCTTTTGCAAAAAAAATGAAACTGAAAATTGGGCATTACCTAGATTAGATACTCATAGATAGATCAATCGATCGAGGGCAGAGGTAGGCCATGTATGTTAGGATCTGTAGAGAAACAATTGACATGAGAAGAGATAATGTTGAGAGCTTGGCTAGCCAGAGCTATATATAGAGCTGCAAATACTTATGGTGTGCCACCTTTATGAATGCCATTACAACATTTGTGAACTGAGGGTGGACCCCACATCGTATAACAGTGACGTTGAACAAAAAATTACGCCACAAGTATACAAAATAGTGCTAGCATGGGGTTTTTTTGCCACGTCAACATAGTAAGATGCACACGGTGAAGATGATGGGCCCCACACACAAGTGGCGTTCAATAAAATTCCTACGCCACCACTAAGGCTATAGCGATGACGTACGAATTATGCCGACGCTGACACTATTTGAAGAAAATAGTGTTGCTGTTGACTGGAAATGGCACGCCACCAACAAAAATTGTTGCTAGCTATTTCTCCACTAGTGAAAGTTACTGCTTTTCCACACCTCTATTTTTCAAAGTGGTCCATACATGTACCATCAAAGTATCTACATATAGTTGCATTTAGGTTTTCATATAGAAAGATAGACGTTTCATATAAGTAATAAATATTTCTCATAGTTCTAGAAATGTCTATATAGTATACATACACGCGAAAAGGAAGTTTTGCATGTGGTTCATAGAGGTATATAGATGTTCCACTGCAGTTATTTATATGTTAGTATTGGGTTAATATACATTGGGTCAAAGTTATTTATAGGGTGAAAATGATTTCATAGAGGTTTTATCAAAGTAATATTTATGTTGGAAATGTTATAGACCTTTATAGGGGTTTTATTAAAGTTATATAGTTGTTTTGTCCAAGTTATCTAAATTTTTAAGGTGGTACATATATATTACGTCAAATTTAGAAATCAAAGTATTCTCTCCATAGATCTATTTTGAAACTGATCTCATAGGTTCCTTCAAGAGTACATACAGTTACATAGAGGCTTCATAGTTGTTCTTTTGCAAAAAAAGAGGCTTCATAGTTGTTTCAAAAATGTAGATACACTTTCCAATAAATTTCATAAATACTACTCCCTTTGTAAAGAAATATAAGAGTGTTTAGATCATTAAATTAGTGATATAAATGCTCTTATATTTCTTTACAAAGGGAGTAGATTGAAACAATCTTTTCTTAAACTTAGTTGAATCTATGATGAAACATTCTTAAACTTAGTTGAATCCTGAGATGAAACATGCTTCAATCCTAGTTAACAATTTGACGAAACAATTACAGAGTTATTTTATTTTAGAATGATTTTAAATGTGTTTGATACTTTCATGAAACATTCTTTCTTAGTTGAAACATAGAAGAAACTTGCTTGAATCATGTTTCAAACCGTGATGAAACAATGATGGTGTTGTTGAATTTGGCAGCATTCGTGAAACCTTGCCTGAATCACAAGTCAAATAATACTGAAACCATCTTGCAATACGTTACAATCTTTGATGAAGCTAGTACCAACTTGCTGGTCTTACGAGTAAATTATTTTTCAATATATGATGAAACATCCATCAACTATGTTGAATCTTACATGAAACTATATTGAGATGTGACTCTTCTCTGACAAAACTATCATAGAGTTTTTGTTATAAGCACGATTATA
Source organism: Thinopyrum elongatum (assembly GCA_011799875.1). Lineage (NCBI taxonomy): Eukaryota > Viridiplantae > Streptophyta > Magnoliopsida > Poales > Poaceae > Thinopyrum > Thinopyrum elongatum. The sequence goes on along the minus strand of CM022299.1, from coordinate 588,173,627 downwards.
AGTATGTTTGAATCTACGATACAACATTCTTGAACATAGTTGAATCTTAAACGAAACTTGCTTGAATCTATAACGGAATTTCATTGAAAATTTAAGATTATGAAACAAAAAATGTTTCATATATGATGTGTAGGATCTTACATGAAACTATTATGAAACATGATGGGTCCTTCTGCGAAAATGATACTGATACGTCTCCGTCGTATCTATAACTTTTTAATGTTTTATGCCAATATTTTACTACTTCCACATACTTTTGGCAACAATTTACATTTGACTAACATATTGATCTAGTGCCCAGTGTCAGTTCCTTTTTGTTGCATGTTTTTTGTTGCACAGAAAATCCATATCAAACGAAGTCCAAACACGATAAAATTTTACGGAGATTTTTTCGGAATATATGTGATTTGTGGGGGAAAAATTAACTCGAGACAATGCACGAGGGAGTCACGAGCTCAGACGGCGCGCCCCCTACCCTAGGGTACGCCGGGCAGGCTCGTGGCTCCCCCTTAAGTCGGTTGGGGCTCTTCTTTTGCAGCAAGAAATATTATTTTTGGATAAAAATCGTGTTAAAATTTCAGCACGATCGGAGTTATGGAACTCCGGGAATATAAGAAAGGGTGAAGGGCCAGAAAATAGGAACGAGAAATAGAGCGAGATCCAATCTCGAAGAGGCTCCTTCCCTCCGGGAGCAATGGCAGCCAAGGACCAAAGGGGAAACTGACGGTGTCCTGGACTAGGGGGTACTCACCACGTCATCTCCCGACCAGTGGGTCGGGCCGAGGACCCCCATGGTGGTTCATTAATGGGCCACTCCGGGCAACCCATGACATATACGAGGAAGATTCCACAAGACTTGGTGATCAAGACAAGAACTCCTCTCCACCGACGTAGCCTACTAGTACTCTTGTTATCCTAGGCCTCCGGTACATTATATAAGCCGAGGTCAGGCTAGTCGATATATTATTATGACATTCATCATCATACCCCTAGGGTTTAAACCACAACTTACGATCTCGAAGTAGATCACCTCTGTACTCTATACACATCATCATCAATATTAACTAGAGCAGGATGTAGGATTTTACCTCCATCAAGAGGATCCGAACCTTGGTAAATATCGACTCCCTTCTTCTTGTTACCATCGATCCAAGATCCACAGCTCGGGAACCCTACCCCGAGGTCTGCAGGATTTCCCTCCGATAATGGTGCTTCCATTGAGAGTTCTACCGTGTGATCACAAAGGATTGATGGCTCATCTGCAGATTGCAGCAGTTCTTTTTGGATAGCGGATTAGTGTTCTCCGTCCCCACCTCCTCAAGCGTCGCTTTGATGATTTCATTGGTGGAATTGAGCCTAGAACAACCCTGTAAAATTTCATCGTGTTCCGATGGAGGAATCTCCGGTATACTCCGATCTACTCGAGCCCTGTCGAATCTGGACGGGAATCTGGACAAGTTTGGAGCGTGGAGTCCAGCCTCTACCTCGGACGTCCTTTTGAAGATCCAACCATTGATCGGCTGCGGAATTCCTGTATCTACCACTCCTCAAAATTTCAGCTCGATCCGACCGTTCAAACTCCGGGAAACCTCCAATGAGTGCATAGATTTTCGGACCTGTTTTCTACGCGAGAACGAATCCGACCCGAGCTCATCTTTTTTATTAACAGGATTTCGGACATCCTTTTTTATGTAAGTTTTATATGGGGTATTGTGTTTTGTTCTTAAACACGTGCCCACTAATTTAAAGGCCTTTTCTGAGGTAATCTTCACCGTCGCGTCAGTGTTAAACCAGACCGACAACGTTGCTCCATGGCTGCCGACGTGCGCTAGACGGGTCGTCACTTCATCGAGCTGAGGTCAACCTCATCGGATCATCACCCCGGCATGCCAACCAAGAGTTCGACATTGCAAAGGCTAAATCATCACCAACATCATCGCCCCACGGATGGCACAGGTCGGGCGTGCCGGCATCACCGCGCGGTCACTTCATCAAGCCGGCATTGAGCGTGTCACAAGTTACGACCTGCGTCGGCATGGCCACGCTGTTGCTTCTTCAAGCCGATGTCCACCACGTCGACCTGCTTTGACACCTCGGCTGGCATGGGGACTGCAACGTCGCCATACCGACCTGCTCCGCCACCTCGGCTAGATCGGGGGCTTCGTCATCTCTACATCAACCTACTCCAAGGACTTTGGCATCACCAGCCGACCAGCCTCGTCACCTCGGCTGGACCAGGGACTTTGCCTCGCCGCGTCGACCAAGTTGTGTTGCCACTTTGTCAAGCCGAGCTCTTCGCTCGGTTACCTCGGGCTTGGGACTGGGACCTCGGCCAAGCCGAGGACTACGTCTTTGTCCCGCCACAAGCCCGGACCTCTTCATCAACACCAAGCACACTAACCAGCTGAGTCGCTTTCATGCTCAAATTTCCTCGATTCTTAATTTTTTGTTCGGTTTGACCAAGCATTATATTTATGTTAAAATTTATTTGTTAAAAGCATTGTTTGTTAAAAACACTTCTTTTCCGAGAGGCATAAATCAGTGAGACCGAGTTCAATACAGAGGAAAGATTTTGTCATCTCAGCTCACTAGGCAAATAAGATCTCACAAAGATTTGCAGGGAATTAACTGACGGATTTGTAATGAATTTGATGCAGGGAATGCAGAACATAACAGAGAAAAAAAAGAAATCAAGATGAAGTGAAAGGGAAACAAACATGCTAGACACAAATGCATGAACATAGAGACACACTAGAGAACTTCATCTAGAAATGGTCGGCGACAAAGTCACCTATGTTAGAGTATATTGACTGAGGAGTCAAGTGAGAACACTTGATCGTAGGTCATACTCATCTTTTAAGGTCAAAATGGGGTTGCCATTTTTTGTTTAAGCATTTTGATGTATTCGCATCTTGTTGAGCTGCGTTGACCCAAGTCTTGGGGTAAAGCTTCTCTAAGATGGAATAACATGCCTTGGGTGGTGTTGATCTTGATCATGTAGTCGAACTTGTTTGGGATGCTCAAGGTTGATGTAGCTCATCAAGAGTTGGGAGCACCACTTGTAGTGTGAGTTCATCTACCTACATGGGTTAGTCTTGCAAGGAAGAGCACTTGTGTATCCAAAATGACAAGCATGAAATTTGATACCAAATGAAATTTGATATATAAAAATTGTCAAAGGATATGTTGAAACGATTTATGCTTCCTTGTCTTCAACCACCAAATTGTAGAGACTTAGTGATGTAGAGATTGCTCAAGATGTGAGTGAGTTGCAATCTCATAGATTTAGATTCATCCAAGTACCTACAAGGGTTAGATAGCATGCAAGGGTACAAGTATAGATCCAAGACACATGATCATCATCATAAGAGAAATATCAAGGATTGGTCAAAGGCTCATGCCTTGCATGCATCCAAATGGAGTGTCTACTCCAAGTTTGAGGCATCAATGATGTTCAATTCACCTCTCAATCGGCAAAATACTTTCTCATCAAGCGGTTTGGTGAATATATCCACCAATTGCTTATCAGTACGAACATGCTTAAGATTAATGTCTCCTTTAGCAACATGATCTTGAATGAAATGATGATGAACTTCAATATGCTTAGTTCGAGAATGTTGCACGGGATTGTGAGCAATCTTAATAGCACTTTCATTATCACAAAGCAACGGAACATGTTTCACATATATCCCATACTCTTTAAGAGTTCGGGTCATCCAAAGTAATTGAGCACAACATGAACCGGCGGCAATGTATTCCGCTTCGGCGATGGATAAGGATACCGAGTTTTGTTTCTTGGAGGACCAAGACACAAGGGATCTACCAAGAAATTGACATGTTCCCGAAATGGAATTCTATCAACCTTGTCACCGGCATAGTCCGAATCGGAGTAGCCAACAAGATCAAAAGAAGGCCTCTTAGGATACCAAATGCCAAAATTTGGTGTATGAATTAAGTATCTCACTATCCTTTTCACAGCCTTAAGATGACATTCCTTGGGGGCAGCTTGATATCATGCACACATGCACACACTTAGCATAATATCGGGATGGGAGGCACATAGATATAACAATGAACCAATCATAGAGCGATAAACCTTTTGGTCAACCGGTTTGCCATCCTTTGTCAAGTCAAGATGTCCACTAGTAGGCATGGGTGTTTTCATACCTTTGCTTTCTTGCATGTTGAACTTCTTGAATAAGTCCTTGGTATACTTCGTTTGGGAAACAAAGGTACCCTCCTTAGTTTGCTTGATTTGCAAACCAAGAAAGAACTTGAGTTCACTCATCATAGACATCTCAAACTTCTTAGACATTAGCCTTCCAAACTTTTCACTAAAATGGGGGTTAGTCGAACCAAATATAATATCATCAACATAAATTTGGCACACAAATAATTCAACATTAACCCTTTTAGTAAAGAGAGTAGAATCAATTTTTCCAATCTCAAAGCCTTTTTCAATAAGGAACTTGGTCAAGCATTTATACCATGCTCTAGGAGCTTGTTTAAGACCATAAAGAGCTTTGTGAAGTTTGTAAACATGATCGGGTTTCTTAGGATTAACAAAGCCGGGAGGTTGTTTAACATAAACTTCATCCTCAATTTCACCATTTAGAAAAGCACTTTTAATGTCCATTTGATATAATGTGATATCATGATGATTGGCATAAGCAAGTAAGATGTGTATGGACTCAAGTCTAGCAACGGGAGCATATGTCTCACCATAGTCCATACCTTCGACTTGAGTGTAGCCTTGGGCGACGAGACGGGCCTTGTTGCGTACAACTTGTCCATCTTCATCTTGCTTATTCCGAAACACCCATTTGGTACCAATGACATTTTGGTTGTTGTCCGGCTTCTCTACCAATGTCCACACTTGGTTCCTCTCAAAGTTGTGTAGCTCTTCGTGCATGGCGTTCACCCAATCCGGATCATCCAGCGCTTCTTCAACCTTCATGGGTTCAATACTAGAGATGAATGAATAATGTTCATAAAAATTAGCCAAACGAGTTTTAGAGCGAGTAATTCTCCCGGTTTGGATATCATCGAAGATTTGTTCGACGGGATGGTCTCTTGAAACTCTTGCTCTAACTCGTGAGAGCTTTTGTTTGGGTCGGGGTGGAACATCCTCTTCATCATCATGTTCTTCCTCTTGGCCTTCTTCGTTGTTGGTGTTGTTGATCTCTTGTGGAGGTGGAGAAGGAGGTTGATGAGGTTCATCTTGGTGTACTTCCTCGTTTTCTTCATCTTGGTGTGTCCCACTTGTGGATGCCTCTGAGTCAACTCGTGGTTCACCTTGTCGTGAGGTAGAAGCTTCCACTTGGACGGACGAGGTACTCTCCTTCACCTCCGTTGGGCGAATCTTGCCAATAGACAAGTCTTGGATTGCTTCCGAAGGGTCTTTGTCTCCTACATCAATTGGCAATTGCTCTACTTGCGAGCCGTTATATTCATCAAACTTCACATCTACCGTCTCTTCAACCTTTCGGGTGAAATTGTTGTAGACACGGTAAGTGTGAGAGTTTGAGCCATAACCGAGTAGGAAACCTTCATGAGATTTAGGAGCAAATTTAGAACGACGATGCTTATCAAGAATATAGCACTTTGAGCCGAATACTCGAAAGTATCCAACTTGGGGTTTGTTACCGGTGAGAAGCTCGTATGCCGTCTCGCCGAGTAGCTTGCGAAGATATAGATGATTTGTTGCATGACAAGCTGTCTCAACCACTTCAGCCCAAAAGTATTTTGGCGTCTTGTACTCATCAAGCATCGTTCTCGCCATCTCAATAAGAGTCCGGTTCTTCCTCTCAACAACTCCATTTTGTTGAGGCGTGTACGTAGCCGAAAACTCATGTGTAATCCCTTCTTCGTCAAGAAAGGTATCCACATTTGCGTTCTTGAACTCCGTTCCGTTATCGCTACGAACCTTCTTGATCTTCACTTCAAATTGATTTTGGGCCTTCCTAGCAAAGTTCTTGAAGATCTTTTGGACCTGAGATTTATCATCAAGAAAGAACACCAACGTAAATCTTGAAAAATCATCGACTATGACTAAACCAAACGAATTTCCACCGAGACTTTTATAGGCGTTTGGACCAAAAAGATCCATATGAAGCAGCTCAAGCGGTCTTCTCGTGGTCATGATGTTTTTCATGGGGTGGCTTCCTCCAACCTATTTTCCTGCTTGACACGCACTGCACAATCTATCCTTGTCAAATATAACATCTTTCACTCCAAGGATATGATCACCTTTAATAAGCTTATCAAGATTTCGCATGCCCACATGACCTAACCTTCTATGCCACAACTAACCTTTAGAAGATTTAGCAATTAAGCAAGTTCTAGGTTGAGCCTTTTTAGTGAAATCAACAATGTATAGATCACCTCTACGTATACCGGTAAAGACCATATTATGATTATCTCTTCAAAACACTTGGCAATCTACTTCAGTAAATAGGACATTGAATCCAAAGTCAGCTAGTCTAGATATGGAAAGTAAATTATAGCCAAGAGATTCAATGAGCATAACATTTTGGATGGAGCTGTCATGTGAGATGGCCACCTTACCAAGGCCAACCACCTTACCCTTTGAGTTATCACCAAAAGTGACATACTTTCGAGGGCCGTCATTTTCAGCAAGCTCATGAAACATATCCTTGTCTCCGGTCATGTGATCGGTACATCCACTATCAAGAACCCATTCCTTTCCTCCAGCCATGTAGCCGCGAAGATTAGCCATAAGACCAAAGTGTCTCATAGACTCATCGAGATCAAAATCACTATCATCATCCTCGTCATAATATCCATGTTCAACATCATCATGTGAATGGTCATCACCTAGAGAAGGTAATTCATTAGATTTATGATCATGACAATATTCATCTTTATGAATTCTAATGGCTTCCGAGATGATGTTACTAATGATTCCAACATCTCCTTTGGCACGCATGAGGTCACGAAGCTCAAATAGACAATCGCCAAATTTAGGATCACTAGGATTCATCTTATTCAAAGCAATGGACTTATGAAGAATCTCGTCTAGATTTTTCAAGGAATAGTTTGGAAAACGTTCCTCAAGAAATCTCCATATGGTGTAAGCACAATCAAGAGTAGGCAAGCAACCAATCAAATTTCTAGGCAATCCTCTAATGATAAGGTTGATAGTCCAAAGATTGCGGATCATGTCAAGTGACTCATCGGGGGTAGGATGCAAGAGTTCAACAAGGGGCGCACAAGGGCTAGTAATGTACTTGTTCAAATGATATTCATTGAAAATCTCAAGCATCTCATTTTTCCAAGTATTAAAGAACTCTCCATCAAGCATAGACACTCTACGTCTAAAACTCCCCATCGTAGACTCATCCATCTTCCTCCAAAGGTGATTAAACCAAAGCAATGGATACCAATGCTCTGATACCAATTAAAAGGATCGAGAAGAGGTGTCTAGAGGGGGGGTGATTAGACCCTCAACAAGGAAAAGTAGCAGTTTTTAAGTTCTTCAAGTTAAGGTGGAGTTTTAGCACAAGTTTAAACATTCACAGTACATTTCAAGCAAGCAGGCAAGAGTATATGAGCAACGGAAAGTAAAACATGCAAGTTGCAAGAAAGTAAAGGGATGGGATTGGAGTGTGCAAACGCAATTGGAGACACGGAGATTTTTGGCGTGGTTCTGATAGGTAGTGCTATCATACATCCACGTTGATGGAGACTTCAACCCAAGAAGGGTAACGGTTGCGCGAGTCCATGGAGGGCTCCACCCACGAAGGGTCCATGAAGAAGCAACCTTGTCTATCCCACCATGGCCATCACCCACGAAGGACTTGCCTCACTTTGGTAGATCCTCATGAAGTAGGCGATCTCCTTGCCCTTACAAACTCCTTGGTTCAACTCCACAATCTTGACGTAGGCTCCCAAGTAACACCTAACAAATCTAGGAGACACCACTCTCCAAAAGGTAATAGATGGTGTGTTGATGATGAACTCCTTGCTCTTGTGCTTCAAATGATAGTCTCCCCGACACTCAACTCTCTCTCACAGATTTGGATATGGTGGAAAGATGATTTGAGTGGAAAGCAACTTGGGGAAGGCTAGAGATCAAGATTCTTGTGGTTGGATTGGAATGTCTTGGTCTCAACACATGAGTAGGTGGTTCTCTCTCAGAAAATGAGTAGTGGAAGTGTAGGCACGTTCTGATGGCTCTCTCACAAATGGAGAGGAGGGTGGAGGGGTATATATAGCCTCCACACAAAATCTAACCGTTACACACAATTTGCCAAACTCGGTGGGACCGAATAGTAAAACTCGGTGAGACCGACCTGGTTCAAAATGTGAATGTTAGGCTTTTCGGTGGGACCGATATGATCAACTCGGTGGGACCGGTGTGCTAGGGTTCGGGTAAAACCAAAACTCGATTTGACCGATTACATAAACTCGGTGAGACTGATTTTGGTAAAAAGCAAACAGAGAATTGGTCAAGCAAACTCGGTGGGACCGACTGCATATCTCGGTGGGACCGAAATAATTGCAATAGGCAACAGAGAGTTTGCAAGCCCATCTCGGTGAGACCGAGATCCCATCGGTGAGACCGAACTGATTAGGGTTTCTGGCAGTGGCTATGTCAAGTGAACTCAGTGGCTCCGGATAGATCAAATCGGTGGGGCCGAGTTTGACTTTAGGTTTAGGACATATGTGGAAATGAGAAAGTGGTTGAGAGCTTTGGAGCATATCACTAAGCATTTTGAGCAAGCAAGCCATTAAGAAACACCTCATCCCCTTTTAATAGTATTGGCTTTTCCTATGGACTCAATGTGATCTTGGATCACTAAAATAGAAATGAAGAGTCTTGAGCTTTTCCCAATCTTTGTCCTTAGCTTCTTGAAGGGGTTCCACATCCTCTTGTCCATGCCACGCCTTTGTTGAACTTTCTGAAATATACTAGATAAAAATATTAGTCCAACAAGAGATATGTTGACATTAATTACCAAAATCACCCAGGGAGCACTTGTGCTTTCAGATTGCTTGTTTGCCGTGGATCCCTGTTTGCGTGCTAGGATAAGCATTCCAGCCAGAGTCCCTTCGGAGTGGAGCTCATCACTGTCATCGATGTTCCGCTGTAGAGTTATTCCGCTGCTTTGTGTTGTTCAACTGCTTGCATGGAGCAACCGTGGCAGGCGTAGTGTCGCCGTGCCGATGTAATCCCCTTGTATCCATATAGCTTGTAATAAAGAGCTGATTTGTTCTATGCTAAGCAGTGCCGTATTCCAGAAGACTTCTCGATCTCTGGGCTGGAATACGGGGCGTTCCGGTTTCTCTGAGCCGGGGTGCCACAAATTTGACCCACTGATTAACCCTACTATCAATGACATGTGGTCCCCCCCCCCCATGTCAGTGGGACCAGTCAACCCAGTCAACTTTGACTGTTGACTGCTGACTAGGCAATCAATTGGTCCCACTGTCATCCTCAGCAACACATTGCTGTGTGCACTTAGCAATTTCCATTTAAATAATTTTTGAATTAAATTATTACCAGAAATCCAGAACATGTTCAAAACTTTGAAAACTAATAGAAAATAAGTTGTAACTCACATGAAAATAATTTATATATGAAAGTTATTGAGAAAAATACGACAAATCCTAATGTGCCTTCCGTTCATCAGTCACATGCCCCTAGCATAGCGAACATGGATCCATCCCCTCCGTTTCATCTGTTCGAAAAGTGCCTAACACCGGGAAAGCATTCTCGGATGTTTTCCCTCTTAGTCTGTAATGTGTAGCACTACGATAGGTCACCAATAGCACCGCATATTGCCATGTTATGCTATGTGATGCTTTGATTGCTCTGTTATTTATTGTGTTTCCCCTCCATTACTTCTTTTCAGTGGACCCCGAGGCCGCGGTTGAACCAGTGATCGACTACTTCACCGTCGAGGGTCCGTATTTTTCTGTAGAGCTTCAAGGCAAGCAAAACCCCCTTGATCATCCTCATACCGCCTATTCCTTCTCTCTACTGCTTGCATTAGAGTAGTGAAGTTGTTACTGCTGATCGGTTTGATCCTATTCTGTTGCATAGCATGTCCTTGTTACTACTGTTGACACTTTACCTGCAATCCTAAATGCTTAGTATGGGATGCTAGTATTCCATCAGTGGCCCTACATCTTGTCTGTCTCCCATGCTATACTATCGGGCCGTGATCACGTCAGGTGTTGATCACGGCTATATACATACGCATACATATTATACTTGATACATGTTGTGACTAAAGTCGGGTCTGCTCGTAGAGTACCCGCAAGTGATTCACGAATGTGGGGGCTGAAGGTATAGGTGGTTCCATCCAGGTAGTGGTGGACCTGGGTTCCCGACGCCCCCCTGAGTGATACCTTGTGGTGGAGTGATAGGTCTCCAACGTATCTATGATTTTTTATTGTTCCATGTTGTTATATTATCATTCTTAGATGTTTTACAATCATTTTATAGCAACTTTACATCATTTTTTGGGACTAACCTATTGACATAGTGCCTAGTGCCAGTTGCTATTTTTTTGCTTGTTTTTTACTTCACAGAATATCAGCACCAAACGGAGTCCAAACGCAGCGAAACTTTTTGGAGAATTTTTCTGGACCAAAAGATACTGGTTGGGCCAAAGAAGTAACAGAGGCGGGCTCCAAGGGGAGCACAACCCACCTGGGTGCGCCTGGGGGCCCAGGCGCGCCCTGGTGGGTTGTGCCCACCTCGGCCGCCTCCCGCACCGCCTCTTTGCTCTATAAATACCCCGAAAATCCAAAAACCCTAGGGGATTCGATGAAACACAATTCCAGCCACTGCAAGTTCCAGAACCACCAGATCCAATCTGGACACCATCACAGAGGGGTTCATCATCCTCATTGGTGCCTCTCCGATGATGCGTGAGTAGTTCATTGTAGACCTACGGGTCCGTAGGCAGTAGCTAGATGGCTTCTTCTCTCTTTTTGATTCTCAATACAATGGTCTCTTGGAGATCTATTTTATGTAACTCTTTTGCAGTGTGTTTGTTGGGATCCGATGAACTTTGAGTTTATGATCATATCTATTTATCCATGAAAGTTATTTGAGTTTCTTTGATCTCTTATATGCATGACTACTTATAGCCTCGTATTTCTTCTTTGAATCTTTGGTTTAGTTAGGCCAACTAGATCATTTTTCTTGCCATGGGAAGAGGTGCTTTGTGATGAGTTCGGTCGTGCGGTTTCCTTTCCCAGTGACAGAAGGGGCAGCAAGACACGTATTGATCGTTGCCATTAAGGATATCAAGATGGGGTCTATTCCTACATGAATAGATCTTGTCTACATTATGTCATCGTTCTTATTGCATTACTCCGTTTCTCCATGAACTTAATACACAAGATGCATGTTGGATAGTGGTCGATGTGTGGAGTAATTGTAGTAGATGCAGGCAGGAGTCGGTCTACTAATCTTGGATGTGATGCCTATATAATGATCATTGCCTGGATATCGTCATAATTATTTGAGGTTCTATCAATTGCCCAACAGTAATTTGTTTACCCACCGTTTGTTATTTTCTCGAGAGAAGCCACTAGTGAAACCTACGGCCCCCAGGTCTATTTCATCATCATATATTTTCAGATCTATTTTGCTATTTGCCTTTTTTTATTTGCATCTTTTATTTTCAGATCTATATTACCAAAAACCCAAAAATACCATGCTGAATTTTATTTGCCTTTATTTTATTTGCATCTACCAATCTATCACTTTACCAATCTTTTACCCAAGAGGGATTGACAACCCCTCTTTCGTGTCGGGTTGCAAGTATTTGTTCTTTCGTCTCGAAATGCATATTACAGAAGAATATGAAGTTTTTAGATTGCTACAGACTGTTCTGTTTTTCGCAGATTCTGTTTTCTTTGCGTTGTGTGCTTATTTTGATGAATCTATGGACTTTATCGGCGGGTATAAGCCACAGTAAAGTTGGAATACAGTAGATATAATGCAAAAATAAAATATGGATGGGTTTGAAATGGTACTTAGAGTATTAATTTGTTTTCTTATACTAACGGATCTCACGAAGGTTTTGTTGAATTTTGTGTGATTGAAGTTTTCAAGTTTTGGGTGAGATCATGATGGATGAAGGAATAAGGAGTAAGAAGAGCCTAAGCTTGGGGATGCCCCATGGCACCCCAAGTTATTATCCAAAGAGGAGCAAGCAACTAAGCTTGGAGATGCCCCGAGTGGCATCCCCTCTTTCTTTTAACTACCATCGGTATTTTACTTGGAACTATATTTTTATTCATCACATATAATGAGTTTTTCTTGGAGCGTCTTGTACTATATAAGTCTTTGCTTGTTTTGCTTTTTAGTTTGTCACAATTATCCTTGTTGGACACACCTATTTGAGAGAGCCAAAATTATGCTATGATTTGTTAGAATTGATCTTTATGCTTCACTTAAATTTTTTGAGCTATGGAATTGCTCTAGTGCTTCACTTATTTCTTTTTGAGCATGGTGTGCTTTAATAATTTGGAAGAAATGCTCTCATGCTTCACTTAAATTTATTTGAGAGTTAGTATTTTTGAAGAAATTCTCTCATGCTTCACTTATATTATTTTGAGAGATGAAAATCTTTATGCTCATGTTCTTCACTTAAATTTGTTTGAGCTTATCAAAAGCAACATATGAAACTAGTCCCAAAGTGATAGACATTCAAGAGGGATATAATAAAAACATTCATGAAGATCATTGGACAAAATAAACTTGATTCTTTGTAATAGTTTCGAGATATGATGATAGTGATATGTGAGTCATGTTGATGAGTAATTATGCTTTAGTAAGAATATGGTGTTAAGGTTTGTGATTCCCTATGCAAGCACGAAAGTCAACAGTTATGCAATGAAATTACATCCTACTTGTGGTGCATTATTCGGTGTTAGTTATGCTTAATGCTTGCTTATGTGATTTTTCGTTTCTTGGTTGGATGCTTCTCAATCTTTTTGCTAGCCTTCACTTGAACTAAGTAGGAATAATACTTGTGCATCCAAAATCCTTAAACCTAGTTTTTCCATATGAGTCCACCATACCTACCTTTTTGTGTGCTGTTCTAAGCAAATTTGTATGTGCCATCTCTAATTTTCAAAATAATTTCCTTTTTGTGTGCTCGTATCACTCATGAAATGGTAGGGGGTGGCTGATATTTTTCCATGCTAGATGTGTTATTCTCAAGATGAGTGTTTATTCACTTGTCATTGCACAAGAGTACGACAAAGGTATTAGGGATGCCCGATCGCGAAATGAAAAATGAATGTACTTTATGTTGTCAAATAATAAGTTCCTTGGAAAGTGTTGGTATGGACGGCACCCATGGATACGGCTAGCCGTGGAATGTGAAAGTATGGTGGAAAAAGGAATAAACTTTATTTCTGTTTGGCAACCGCCTATGATATATCTAGCATGGAAAGTATTGGGAACTATTCGATCATTTTCGTTAACGAGAAAAGTATGCCTCTCAAAATGTTTTTATCTCTCATTTGTTTCTCTTTGAACTCTGGCACCTCTACAAATCACTACTTCCCTCTGCGAAGGGCCTTTCTATTTACTTTATGCAATTTTTATTTTTTGTTTTGAGTCTCCATCTTCTCTTATAAAGCACCAACTAAGGGGCACTATGATCTTACTTGAGCATTGGATATAGCTAATATGCGAGTGTGTTTCATGAATGGATAAATGATTGAGCATGATGGGCTAGGGATAACTTGCTTTATTGTTGATATTTTGAAAGACATGGTTGCTTGTTGATATGCTTGAGTATTGAAATCTTCATGTCAAAACTAGACTACTGCTTTGAACCATATAAAAGTCCATATGTCCAGGCTACAAAAGAAAAGAATGTGATGAACATGATAGGTAGCATTCCACATCAAAAATTCTGTTTTTCTCATTTACCTACTCGAGGACGAGCAGGAATTAAGCTTGGGGATGTTGATACGTCTCCAATGTATCTATAATTTTTTATTGTTCCATGCTGTTATATTATCATTCTTGGATGTTTAACAATCATTTTATAGCAACTTTATATCATTTTTTGGGACTAACCTATTGACATAGTGCCCAGTGCTAGTTGTTGTTTTTTTGCTTGTTTTTTACTTCGCAGAATATCAGTACCAAACGGAGTCCAAACGCAGTGAAACTTTTTGGAGAATTTTTCTGGACCAGAAGACACCTGTTGGGCCAAAGAAGCACCAGAGGGGGGCTCCGAGGGGAGCACAACCAACCTGGGCGCGCCTGGGGGCCCAGGCGCGCCCTGGTGGGTTGTGCCCACCTCGGCCGCCTCCCGCACCGCCTCTTTGCTCGATAAATACCCCGAAAATCCAAAAACCCTAGGAGAGTTGACGAAACACAATTCCAGCCGCCGAAAGTTCCAGAACCACCAGATCCAATCTAGACACCATCACGGAGGGGTTCATCATCCTCATTGGTGCCTCTCTGATGATGCGTGAGTAGTTCATTGTAGACCTACGGGTTCATAGGCAATAGCTAGATGGCTTCTTCTCTCTTTTTGATTCTCAATACAATGGTCTCTTGGAGATCTATTTGATGTAACTCTTTTGTGGTGTGTTTGTTGGGATCCGATGAACTTTCTGTTTATGATCAGATCTATTTATCCATGAAAGTTATTTGAGTTTCTTTGATCTCTTATATGCATGATTACTTATAGCCTCGCATTTCTTCTTCGAATCTTTAGTTTAGTTAGGCCAACTAGATCGATTTTCCTTGCCATGGGAAGAGGTGCTTTGTGATGGGTTCGGTCATGCGGTGTTCTTTCCCACTGACAGAAGGGGCAGCAAGACACGTATTGATCGTTGCCATCAAGGATAACAAGATGGGGTCTATTCCTACATGAATAAATGTTGTCTATATCATGTCATCGTTCTTATTGCATTACTCCGTTTCTCCATGAACTTAATACACTAGATGCATGCTGGATAGCGGTTGATATGTGGAGTAATAGTACTAGATGCAGACAGTAGCCGGTCTACTAATCTTGGACGTGATGCCTATATAATGATCATTGCCTGGATATCGTCATAATTATTTGAGGTTCTATCAATTGCCCAACAGTAAAAAATTTACCCACCGTTTGCTATTTTCTCGAGAGAAGCCACTAGTGAAATCTATGGCCTCGGGTCTATTTTCTCATCATATATTTTCAGATCTATATTGCTATTTGCCTTTTTACCTATTTGCATCTTTTATTTTAAGATCTATATTACCAAAAACCCAAAAATACCTCGCTGAATTTTATTTGCCTTTGTTTTATTTGCATCTACCAATCTATCACTTTACCAATATTTTACCCGAGAAGGATTGACAACCCCTCTTTCGCGTCGGGTTGCAAGTATTTGTTCTTTGTGAGGTACCGTCTACTTGCTTGGTTCTCCTTCTGGTTCGATAACCTTGGTTTCATAACGGAGGGATCTACCTACCTTAGCTATACTGCATCATCCCTTACTCTTTGGGGGAAATACTGACACGGATTCAAGACATCAAAAAGGGAGGATCACGGAGCGACAGGGCAGGTTGAGACCATAGAGGAGAGAGGTGGGCCTGGTCCCTGGTCGTGTCCGCGGTTATTTCATAATAACACTCCTAAGGACATTTGGATATTTTATCTGAGTTGGTCTTTTGGCCTATACGCACTAACCAACTACGCAGGGACAGTTATGGGCTCTCAGCGTCATAGTATCAGCCGAAGCTCTTCAGACATCAGCGACTAAGTGGCGCGCGCCGGGTTGGACTAGAAGCCTGCGCTTGTATTAAGGGGACTAGGTCTGCTCGTTGGCCATGTTAGCAACATGCAGGAGTGCAAGGGCGATGGGCCCAAGACCTCTACACGCTTAGGATGTAGACCGGCGTGCTGGCCTCTCTGTTGAGCCTAGGTAGGGCTGTGACATGTTGATCTTCCGAGGCCGGGTATGACCTAGGAAAGTGTGCCCAGCCAGAGGGATCGAGCTTGTTGGGCAATGTGGTGCACCCCTGCAGGGAAGTTGATCTATTTGAATAGCCGTGTCCACAGTAACTGGATGACTTGGAGTTGTATTCTGACCTCTGACAACTAGAACCGGATACTTAATAAAACACACCCCTTACAAGTTCCAAATTCAACCCGGTGATCTCTCTTCCACAGGGCAACGAGGAGAGGATCGTCAGCTAGGATTATGCTATGCGATAATACTTGGTTAACTTACCAGCTACTCTCTTCTATATGCTTCAAGTTAGAGGCTACCAGAAGAGTAGTCTTCGCTAGGACTAGCTTTCCCCCTCTTATTCTGGCATTCTACAGTTCAGTCCACAGATACTACCCCTCTCATTGATACCGATGCATATGTAGTATAGATCTGATGTCAGTCTTACGAGTACTTTGGATGAGTACTCATGGTTGCTTTGCTTCCTCTTTTCCCCTTCGATACCCGGTTGCTGCGATCAGATGTTGGAGCCCAGGAGGCAGACGCCACCGTCGACGACGACTGGTACTACCCCGAGGGTGCCTACTACTACGTGCAGGCCGCTGACGACTAGGAGTAGTTCAGGAGGATCCCAGGCAGGAGGCATGCGCCTCTTCGATCTGTATCCATGTTTGTGCGAGCCATCTTATGGCACCTTGTTTAACTTATGTCTGTACTCAAATATTGTTGCTTCCGCTAACTCGTTTATGATCGAGCTTACGTATTCGAGCCCTCGAGGCCCCTGGCTTGTAATATAAAACTTGTATGACTTAATTTTGTGTTTAGAGTTATGTTGTGATATCTTCCCGTGAGTCCCTGATTTTAATCGTACACGTTTGCGTGTATGATTAGGGTACGATTGAATCGGGGGCGTCACAAGTTGGTATCTGAGCCGATTGCCTGTAGGAATCCCGCTTCCAAACTCCTTGGCCGAAGTTGAGTCTAGTCATTGCAAACTTTTACTAACATGGTTGTGCGGCTTACGGGCCCACGTTGCCATTGGGTGGTGTTAGGATCTTTTATTCCTCATCCATACTCTGGGATTCTGATCTCTCTTCTATTCGGGTTAAAAGATTTTACTAATTCTAACTCTAGGTTCTCATAACCACTTCCTGCTGGAGAGCCCCTTCATTCCATATGATCGACTGCTTCTCCAGAAGGTTCCGAAGATGCTATTCAATGTTTTCCCGAGACACTTGTGCCCATCTCCTTTGCAAATTCCCTACCACTATTATATCCTTATGGATAACTACTTACACTTGCAATTCTTACATTCAATCCCATTGATCTTGTTATTACAATATGCCCCGAATAGCTCTTCGTTGTTTCGAGAATCCTCTGAGCTTACTGCCTTGCAGTTCTTGCCACATGAATACCCCCTAAGGGTAATGCCTCGCACTTACCGAGTATCCGGTATTCCCCTATTGTTCATATGATTCACAAGATACATTGAAATACTATTTGGTCTTCCGATAATCCTCTGCCCGCTATTGCTCTACAAATACTCGTCTGCTTGCATTATGGCTGCATTCCATATGACTAGCAATATCCATTAGTATCCTTTGTCATTATCATTTCGAGCTCCTTGATTCAATATGTTGTGAATGCTCGCAATCCTCAATCAAATCCTAGAATTCGTCCTTCTGGCTCAGACGTCATTTTAAACATGAGCTGGATCTCGACCAATCAAATTGCCATCGATTGTACCCCTAAGCCTACTCAACTTATCCATCCTTAATCAGAGTGTTTGCTTCTGATCCCTTTAATTGTAAATCATAATTCCTTTGCTTTTGAGCTTTGGATTAGTAAGTTGTTTCTATAATCCAATGCCTTTGCATTGTTTCTTCCTCAGGTTGTGTGTCGATGCTCACATCAGCTCTGTTATGGACCGTCAGATCCTCTGTTGAATTATCATCCGACAGTGTCCTTCGTATACAAAAACCTCGAGGAGTACTTTCCCTGATACATAATGCCAATGGTTAATCCTATTCTCTGATTGGCAAACCATCCTTATATGTTTCTAAGATGCCCTATGGGTTGAACATATACCTTCCCTCAAGCCTAATACGTCCCCATCGTATCTACTTTTCCAAACTCTTTTGCCCCTTTTTTGGACTCTAATTTGCATGATTTGAATGGAACTAACCCAGACTGACACTGTTTTCAGCAGAATTACCATGGTGTTATTTTTGTGCAGAAATCAAAGTTCTTGGATTGAACTAAAAATTTATGGAGAATTTTTGTGGAATATAGAAAAAATACTGGTGCAAAAAGATACTAGAGGGGGTCCACCCAGAGGCCACAAGCCCTGCGGGCGCACCCTGCAGGCTTGTCGGCCCCCTAGACCTGAAGGAAATATGCCCTAGAGGCAATAATAAAGTTGTTATTTTATATTTCCTTATTCATGATAAAATTTTATTATTCATGCTAGAATTTTATTGACCAGAAACTTAAATACATGTGTGAATACATAAACAAATACCATGTCCCTAGTAAGCCTCTACTAGACTAGCTCGTTGATCAAAGATGGTTAAGCTTTCCTAACCATAGACATGTGTTGTCATTTAATAACGGGATCACAACATTAGGAGAATGATGTGATGGACAAGACCCATCCGTTAGCTTAGCATATGATCGTTCAGTTTATTGCTATTGCTTTCTTAATGTCAAATACATATTCCTTTGACTATGAGATCATGCAACTCCCGGATACCGGAGGAATACCTTGTGTGCTATCAAACGTCACAACATAACTGGGTGATCATAAAGATGCTCTAAAAGTATCTCCAAAGTTGTTTGTTGAGTTGGCATAGATCGAGATTGGGATTTGTCACTCCGAGTATCGGAGAGGTATCTCTGGGCCGTCTCGGTAATACACATCATAAGAAGCCTTGCAAGCAAAGGAACTAAGGAGTTAGTCCCAAGATGATGTATTACGGAACGAGTAAAGAGACTTGCCGGTAACGATATTGAACTAGGTATGAAGATACCGATGATCGAATCTCGGGCAAGTAACATACCAATGGACAAAGGGAATTCCATATGTTGTCATAAAGTTCGACCGATAAAGTGTAGGAGATATGCCCTAGAGGCAATAATAAATGTTATTATTTATCTCCGTGTTCATAATTAGGTTTATGTTCCATGCTATAACTGCTGTGGTTCCCGAGCCCGTATATCCATAAAGGCTCTGGGGAAAACCCATGTGCACGTGTGGAATAATAAACGGTAAAATGTATTCCTAGTCATGCCTCTAAGACTAGCTCAAGTGTTGCATGATGATTATGTTTTCCCAATCATAGGCATGTCTATGCCAGCAACTTTGAGGGCACAAATGTTAGAAGAACATTTGTGTTGAATCGACCCGATTGATGTTATGCTATGAGATACATTCGTCATGAGTTAATGGTTAATAACACAGAGATAGTTTACGTTTGCATGATTCCTCAGACCATGAGAGTATCGAGTTTCTTCATGCTTGATTCATGAACTTTGGGGTTCGTTAAACGTCATCCGTAAATGGATGGCTATTACGGCGGCTTACGGGTTCATGGGAAAGTATGTCAAGTAACTTGATAGCTCAAGATTGGGATTTGCTCCTCCGACGATGGAGAGATATCTCTGGGCCCTCTCGGTGTTACGGTATCCATCATCGTCTGGCCAGACACTTTGTGATTTGATCACGGGGATGCCGGAACACGGTAACGAGAAAAGAGAACAATACCGGTAACGAGGTAACTAGCATAGTGGACAAGTTGTTGATCCACGGGAATGCCAACATGTCTCACCTCGGGTATTTGTAACATATCGCGAAGCAACAAGAATAGCACACGGCAACTGGAGGTTCACTCGAATATTCATTCGTGTGGGTATAGGGGTCAATATGGGTGTCCACGGCTCCGATGTTGATCATTGATCGGAAGGGGTTCCGTGTCATGTCTATACTTCACCGAACCTATAGGGTCACACGCTTAAGGGTCATCTATCTGCTGAATACTAGACAGGGAGTCTGAGAGAAAATCACCGAAAAAGTTTCGGACACCGAAAAGTTTCGGACAGCGGAAAAGTTCCGCAGAGAGAGGTCACCGGATGAGTTCCGGTGAAACTGAAAAGTTGTTTCAGGGGATACCATTAAGTCAAAATGGTTTCGGCACATGCCTGATAATTACTGGAGGATGCCAGAATCATTCTGGAAACTTCTGGGAATTTTCTGGAAGAAAAACCGGAAATGTTCCGGGGCTGCCGGAACCGCTTCAGATGCTTTTCGCAGATGAAATCACTAAACTGGAATTGTTCCAGAATGCATTGAAAATTATTTTAGTGGGTACTGGAAATGTTCTAAGCCCACATAAATATTTTCAGTTCGAACGGACGCTGAAAAATGTCGTCGTGAATAGTGAAAGTGCTTTTTGGGAATTTTATGGAAAGCACCTTTTTGGAAATTCCAAAAGGGCCTTCTAGAAGGGGAAGGAGGGCATGGCACCTCATGGGGGGGTCCCCCCCCAAGGGTGGCCGGCCAAGGAGGTGGAGCACCATGGTGCTCCACATGGCACTCCCATATGGCATATTCCCTTTTGGAAAGGGATATTCCAAGGGCACTTTGGGGTTTTTGTGTGACAATTTTACCCCTTGGCTAGCCTATATATAGGAGTGATCTTGGCAGCCATTTCCCCATCCTTAGCTCTCACACAAGCCATGCATGATCTGGCATTCTCTCTCCCTCCCAGCGAAATAGTTTCGTAGAGCCGAAAGGCTGTCTGGGTTCCGGTGGGAACTAGTTCTGGACGGCGAAGCCCTGCCGGATAGCTGACACCGTATGTGTGCAACTCTGTAGAGAGGTCGTAGTTTCGATCTTAGTGCCCGAGGGGCTGTTTGAGAGTGCCTCCCGAAGGGCTGTCCAAGTGGCGGTCCGAGTTCTGTGAGTCCTCCAGAAGGGCTGTCCGAGTGACCGTTCGAGTTTCGAAGGTCCTCCCGAAGGGCTGTCCGCGACATCGTCCGGGGGACTGTTCGACCGCCTCCCGGAGGGCTGTCCGAAGGAAAGACGAGGGTATACATCCTCGCGGTTGGGAGGTTGTAAATCCTAGCTGCGGGGATCTGCACCGCCGATCGTCATCGACTTTACTTCCGCTGCGCTTCGAGTCGGTAACGAAAATGATCAAACCTTGTATGCAGTCTCCATAGTGGTCCTGGGCTGGTGCGTAGGTCGGAAAATTTTTGTTTTCTGCTGCGTTACCCTACATAAAGATCTTCGT
Organism: Thinopyrum elongatum; assembly: GCA_011799875.1. Taxonomy (NCBI): domain Eukaryota; kingdom Viridiplantae; phylum Streptophyta; class Magnoliopsida; order Poales; family Poaceae; genus Thinopyrum; species Thinopyrum elongatum. The sequence goes on along the minus strand of CM022299.1, from coordinate 588,152,385 downwards.
AGAATATGTAGGAGCCAATATGGGCATCCAGGTTATGCTATTGGTTATTGACTGGAGAGGTGTCTCGGTCATGTCTACATAGTTCTCGAACCCGTAGGGTCCGCATGTTTAACATTCGTTGACGATATAGTGTTATATGAGTTATATGAGTTGGTGACTGAATGTTGTTCGGAGTCCCGGATGAGATCACGGACATGACGAGGAGCTCCGAAATGGTCCAGAGGTAAATATTGATATATATATATATATATAGGACGATGATATTCGGACACCGGAAGAGTTTCGGAGTGCACCGGGTAGTCATCGGGTCACCGAAAGGGGTTCCGGACACCCCCGGTAGGTGTATTGGCCTAATGGGCCAAGGGGGGACAGACCAGCCCACAAGGGGGCTGGCGTGCCCCTCTCCCTGGCCGCCGGCCCTAGGGATGGAAAGGGGGAGGGCTAGCCCCTCCTGCCTTCCCCTCCACAAGGGAGAAAGGAAAGGGGGGCGCCACCCTCCCCAGCCTTTCCCCGCTCACCTAGAAAGGAAAGGGAGGCGCGGCTTGGGGAGACCCCAAGTAGGATTCGGCCTACTTGGGGCGCCTCCTTGGCTGCTCCTCCCTCCCCCCACCTATATATATGTGGGAGGGGGGCGCTAGAACCATGACAATCTCTTAGCCGTGTGCGGCACCCTCCTCCACAGTTTCGTCCCTCAGACATATTTTCATAGTGCTTAGGCAAAGCCCTATGGAGATAGCATCACCATCACCGTCACCACGTCGTCGTGCTGCCGGAACTCATCCACTACTTCGCTGTCTTGCTGGATCAAGAAGGCAAGGACGTCACCGAGCTGAACGTGTGCTGAACGCGGAGGTGTCGTATGTTCGGTACTCGATCGGTTGGATCGCGAAGAAGTTCGACTACATCAACCGCGTTACTAAACGCTTCCGCTTATGGTCTACAAGGGTACGTAGACACACTCTTCCCTCTCATTGCTATGCATCTCCTTGATAGATCTTGCGTGTGCGTAGAAATTTTTTTGTTTTCCGTGCAACATTTCCCAACAGTGGCATCATGAGTCAGGTCTATGCGTAGATGATATGCACTAGTAGAACACAAAGAGTTGTGGGCGGTGATAGTCATACTTCTTACCACCAACCTCTTATTTTGATTCAGCGGTATTGTAAGATGAAGCGGCTCGGACCAACCTTACATGTCCACGTACATGCGACCGGTTCCACCGACAGACATGCAACTTATTTTGCATAAAGGTGGCTGTCAGGTGTCTGTTTCTCCTACTTTAGTTGAATCGAATTTGACTACGGCCGGTCCTTGAAGAAGGTTAAAACAGCAAACTTGATAAATCTGTCGTAGTATTCTCATGTCAGTCGCCAAGGGGTACCGCGAGACGACAGATGCCACAGGGTGGCTTGAGGTGAGGGCAAGACTGCCGTGGAATATCCAGGATGGGTATTGCGCAATAGCACGTGGTGGTTTACCCAGGTTCGGGGCTCTCCAGAGAGATAATACCCCTACTCTTGCATGTATGTATATATGTGGTATATCTGCAGTACAGTGTGCACCTGGAGCTGTATCTGGAAAGCTAGCTAGCTATGAGTTTGCATGCGGCCTTGTGGCCGTGTGAGCCTGGCCATGTGTGGCCGTGAGTGGGCGGCGTGGTGGCCTTGTGAGCTCCCCTAGGTCATTTTATATACTCGCGCCCAGGGGACAAGTTACACTATTGATTGTAATGCGCACTGTAGATGATGACTATGATGGATGAACAGTATATGCCTATGCAGCAATAGTGGCCAGGCATGGCCACGGTGTGGCTGTCTTGTCAGTGTCGTGTCCGATGGGACGCCGTAGTTGACTTCGCGTAGCAGGACGGCTGGAGCAGCCGGATGGGGAGCAGTCAGAGCAGCCGGGTGGCGAGCCAGCCGGAGCAGCCGGACTGAGGGGTGTTGGCCACCCCGATGTCGTGAAGCGTTGCATCACCATCTTTGGGGTACCCGTGGGTTATTAGCACGACAGTAGCCTCCGAGCCTCCGGGCAACTTGGAAAAGATGTGCGGAGGTTTTTTAGCGGGCGTTGATGTAGAAGATGTTGATGACGGCCGGCTGTGGACCGTGACCGGCGCGGCTTGCTTCCGGCGGGGGCGCGCGAGCGCACCCGCTGGGTGTAGCCTCCGAGCCTCCGGCAACTTTGGAAAAAGTTGGGCGAAGGGTTTTCGCGGTTGTTGGTGCAAACGATGGCATCGAGAGGCCAGTTGCAGCCGGCGGCGGGCGTGCAACAAGCGCGGCATGTTCCGAGTGGGGGCGCGCAAGCGGACCCGCTGGGTGTAGCCTCCGGGCAACTTGGAAAACTTGGGCGGAGGGTCTTGTTTTTGATGATGAAGCCGACGGTGACGTCGAGGGTGCTGGGCACGGACGCGAGATCCTCCGGCTGATGGGAGCGGGGCCCTGCCAGGCGCGGACGCGGAGTCCACCGGCTGATGCTGTCGGGCATGGACGCAGAATCCGCCGACTAAAGCTGTCGGGCACGGACACAGAGTCCGCCGACTGATGTTGTCGGGCGCGGACGCGGGGTTTGCCGACTGATGTTGTCGGGCGCAGATGCGGGGTTCGCCGACTGATGCTGTCAGGTGCGGACACGGGGTCTGCCGACTGATGCTGTCGGGCGCGGACGCGGAGTCCACCGACTTGTGTTGTCGATGACAGCCGGCTGCGGGCTGCAGCTGGCGCGGCTTGCTTCCGGCGGGGGCGCGCGAGGGTTTTCGCAGTCGATATAGCAGAGGTAGCTGTCCACGAGCCTGTAGCTGGCGTGGCGCTTTCCCAGCGAGGCGTGCCGGCGCACCCGCTGGGTGTAGCCTCCGAGCCTCCGGGCGAGGAGGGGGGTTCCCCACGAAAATGATCAGGCAAAAGACAAAGTTAGTCTGCGCAGATATGTCAAATGTTTTGCTTTTAGTAGTGCAAGTGTTATGCAGAGGGTGCCAACTCGGTTTTGTCCAAGCCCCCTTCAATCTTTTTCATGTCCCCTCCGCTCTTTCGCTTGTGCTCTCGCTAGCCGGACAGCCGCGTGACGATCTGTGGCTGAGAGTGGGCCACGGAGTGAAGCATACAATGCTCAGACTCTGGGAGTGGATTTAACTGAGCAGATAGTCATAAAGCAAACGGCCGGGTCACCCGAACCGTTTTCTCCCAGGACGTTTTTCGCGTGGGCGGCCTCCAGCGCTTGCTCTTGCTAGCCAGACAGCCGCGCTGCGGTCTGTAGCTGAGACGAAGAGTGAGCTTTCGGTACCGTGCACGCCACTAAGCCGTCTGTCGGAACGAACGTCTCAGGCCAATCGACCAGCCTCCGGGCCAACACTGGCTGGCGCCATGGCGAACAGTAATGCGACTGTAATAACGGCGGAGGGGGTCCCCGAGTGTCGCTCGGGGTTATCCTGTTTGCACGTGGTTCAAAAGTATGCGGGTGAGGAGCTCTCATTGGTTTTCGTGTAGGCGAGACGGGGGTTGCCGAAGACAGCCGGCGCGGCTCGGCACTTGCGGAGCGCGCCGGCACACCCGCTAGGGGTAGCCTTCGAGCCTCCGGGTGCTCGAAGGGGGGTCCAGCCAGTCGGGTCTGACCGGCCAGGCGGTGAAGCGGGACGCGGCCGAGCCGGCCAGGCGTCGAGACGGACAGGCGAACGGGTCGAGCCCCCAGCCGGCCAAGCGCCAAAGCCGGCAGGCGGACTGGGCGGCCAGACGGTAACGCAGGCAGGCCGAACAGCTGGCAGGGCAGTGACGCGGAGGCTCAATTGAGTTTTATTTCTTGGCCGGCTTCAGCATGCTCCTTTGTGGCCACTTTGAAGCGAGCATCCGGACCGGCTTCTTTTTTTTCTCTTTCTTTTTCTCTGTTGCCGGCTCTGGGCAGAAGGACGCTCTTTTTTTTCAGCCGGCCTGAGTTTTCTCTCCAACCGGACGCAGCGTGCTCCTTTTGTTTCTTTCTCTGCCCGCAGAAGGCGGCAGCAGCGAGCAGCGGGGGCCGGCTGGCGTGCGCCGGGTTCAGGCTGAGGCGGGGCGGCGAGCCGGCCACCCAGAGTTGGCCCGGGCCGGGTGCGCGGATGTGCAGGGAGCTGGCCACGGGACGGGAGCAGCCGGTGCGGGGAGCCGGGGCGGCGAGCTGGCGGGTGCGGGAGCCGGCCCGGGAGCCCAGCGGCGAGGCAGCCGGATGAGGAGGAGCTGGCCGATGACGGGCGTGGCGCAGACGGGCGAGATGCGGCCGTGGTGGTGCGGACGCGAGGCGACAGAGCAGGTGGAGCTGGCGGGGCAGAGCAGGCGGGCGCAACCCGGCCACGGGCGGAGGTGGACCCGGCGGGCGCTACCTGGCCACGGGCGGAGGCCAGAGCCGCAGCTAGTTCAGGGCCAGCGCCGAAGAGGGGCCGGGCCGGTGCAGGGCGGAGAGCCAGTAGAAGCGCGAGCGGGCACCGACGGGCCGACAGGCGCGCTGGAGGCGCGGTGCTGAGCGGCGGGCGCGATACAGCAGCACGGGCGTCTCGCTGGCAGGGCGCAGATGAGGAGGACACGCGTGGGAGGGAAGAGGGAGCCGGGGACGATGTGGTCGGATGCAGGCGTAGAGGCCTGATGGGAGCTAGGCGCGACGGCGGCCGACGCCAGCGGAGGGGTCCGAGCCGGAGCGTGGTCGGGCTGGAGATGATGGGGATCGCTGGCGCATCCGCGAAGGAAGGAGGCGTGCGGGAGGTGCGGACGCACGGGCGGAGCAGTGCGCGGTTAGGGGCTGGGCACGAGGAGGAGGCCGGGGGCGCGCATGGGGGCTACCGGCGAGGTTCAGCGACCGGACGGTCCGGGCTGTACGCGGGCGAGACAGAGGCGAGGCCATGGACGGATCTTGGAGCCCGAGATCGAGGCTCGTGAGGCACAGGCAAGGAGAGGCAGGGCGCGGGCGACAGAGAAGCTCGGGTGCCCGTGCACGGAGACAATTCTAGAGGGTGAGGCGCGGGAGAGGCCGAGCCCGATGCCGAGCGCGACGATGGCCAGGCGCGGATGCGTGACCGTGGGCGCGCTCGCTGGTGGCCAGGGGGTTGGCGACGGCACTGTGCGGTGCGAGAGCAGACAAGAGGAGGCTGCCGGAGAAGCGGCACGGCGCGGGGCGGAGCAGCCCGCAGGAGCGGCGCGACTGGCCGGAGCCAGCCACCGCACGGCTAGTGTACGGGTGGTGTCTGATTTGCATCTGGGAGGTGTCCGGGCTTGTGTTTGCATGGAGAAGCAGCAACAAGCAATTGCAGCTACAGCAGATGGCGGCGAAGAGAGTGACGCGGGCAGTGTCGAGGCCGACGGCGAGGACGCGTGACCGGCCAAGGGGCGAGTCGATGTCGAGCCCCCGAGCGCGGCCAAAGGGATGGTGATGATGCCGCGGCGGAGACGATGAGGATGGGGAGGCCGACGATGGGGGCGCATCACCCCGCGCAGTCGCCCCGGGGGCAACTTGATGTAAAGCCCTCGAGCGCGGCCAGAGGGACGGCGGCGATGATGACGAAGATGGTCCCGGCCAGTCGTAGTATTCTCGCGTCAGTCGCCAGGGGGTACCGCGAGACGACAGATGCCACAGGGTGGCTTGAGGTGAGGGCAAGACTGCCATGGAATATCCGGGACGGGTATTGCGCAATAGAACGCGGTGGTTTACCTAGATTTGGGGCTCTCCGGAGAGATAATACCCCTACTCCTGCATGTCTGTATATATGTGGTATATCTGTAGTACAGTGTGCTCCTGGAGCTGTATCTGGAAAGCTAGCTAGCTATGAGTTTGCATGCGGTCTTGTGGCCGTGTGAGCCTGGCCATGTGTGGCCGTGAGTGAGTGGCGTGGTGGCCTTGTGAGCTCCCCTGGGTCACTTTATATACTAGTGCCCAAGGGACAAGTTACACTATTGATTGTAATGCGCACTGTAGATGATGACTATGATGGATGAATAGTATATGTCTATGCAGCAATAGTGGCCAGGCATGGCCGCGGTGTGGCTGTCTTGTCGGTGTCTTGTCCGATGGGACGCCGTAGTTTACTTCGCGTAGCAGGCCGGCTGGAGCAGCCGGACGGGGAGCAGTCAGAGCAGCCGGGTGGCGAGCCAGCCGAAGCAGCCGGACTGAGGGGTGTTGGCCACCCCGATGTCGTGAAGCATTGCGTCGCCGTCTTTGGGGTACCCGTGGGTCATTACCACGACAAAATCACTGTTGTGGTTTTTGCGTAGTTAAGAACGGTTCTTGCTAGAAGTCCATAGCAGCCACGTAAAACTTGCAACAACAAAGTAGAGGACTTCTAACTTGTTTTTGCAGGGCATGTTGTGATGTGATATGGTCAAGACATGATGTGATATACGTTGTTGTATGAGATGATCATGTTTTGTAATATCGACAACCGGCAGGAGCCTTAGGGTTGTCTCTTTATTGTATGAAATACAAGCGCCATGTAATTGCTCCTTCCTCCCCCCCACCTATATATATGTGGGAGGGGGCGCCACACAGAACCACGACAATCTCTTAGCCGTGTGCAGCACCCCCCTCCACAGTTTCGTCCCTCGGTCATATTTTTGTAGTGCTTAGGCAAAGCCCTGAGGAGATAGCATCACCATCATCATCACCACGCTGTCGTGCTGTAGGAACTCATCCACTACTTCGCCGTCTTGCTGGATCAAGAAGGCTGGGACGTCACCGAGCTGAACGTGTGCTGAACGCGGAGGTGTCGTATGTTCGATACTCGATCGGTTGGATTGTGAAGAAGTTTGACTACATCAACCATGTTACTAAACGCTTCCGCTTATGGTCTACGAGGGTACGTAGACACACTCGCCCCTCTTGTTTCTATGCATCTCCTTGATAGACCTTGCGTGTGCGTAGAAATTTTTTTGTTTTCCATGCAACATTTCCCAACAGGACCTCCTCCGACCCAAACTCCAACTCTATAAGTACCTATTCGCGGAGAAAAAATCAGAGAGAAGGATTCATCGCATTTTACAATACGGAGCCGCCGCCACCTCCTGTTCTTCATCAGGAGGGCTGATCTAGAGTCCGTTCGGGGCTCTGGAGGGTGGAATCCGTCGCCATCATCATCACCAACCTTCCTCCATCACCAATTTCATGATGCTCACCACCGGGAGTGAGTAATTCCATCATAGGCTTGCTGGACAGTGATGGGTTGGATATGATTTATCATGTAATCGAGTTAGTTTTGTTAGGGTTTGATCCCTAGTATCCACTATGTTCCGAGATTGATGTTGCTATGACTTTGCTATGCTTAATGCTTGTCAGTAGGGCCCGAGTGCCATGATTTCAGACCTGAACCTATTATGGTTTCATGAATATATTTGTGTTCTTGATCCTATCTTGCAAGTTGTAGACACCTATAACGAGTTATGATCCGCATACCCCAAGGTGACAATAACTGGGATTCTTTTCGGTGATTACCATAGTTTGAGGAGTTCATGTATTCACTAAGTGCTAATGCATTGTTCCGGTTCTCTATTAAAAGGAGGCCTTAATATCCCTTAGTTTCCATTAGGACCCCGCTGCCGCAGGAGGGTAGGACAAAAGATGTCATGCAAGTTCTTTTCCATAAGCATGTATGACTATATACGGAATACATGCCTACATTATATTGATGAATTGGAGCTAGTTCTATGTCACCCTACGTTATGACTGCTACATGATGAATACCATCCAACACAATTACCATTGCCGATCCATTGCCTACGAGGTTTTCACATATTGGTCTTTCCTAAGTTACTTTGTCGTTGCCACTATTACAATCATTACAAAACTGCTTCTGTTACTTTTACCACTGTTACCGTTACTTCCATACTACTTTGCTACTAAATACTTTGCTGCAGATATTAAGTCTTACATGTGTGGTTGAATTGACAACTCGACTGCTAATACTTGCGAATATTCTTTGGCTCCCCTTGTGTCGAATCAATAAATTTGGGTTGAATACTTTACCCTCGAAAACTGTTGCGATCCCCTATACTTGTGGGTTATCAAGACCTTTTTCTCGTGCCGTTGCCGGGGAGCATAGCTCTATTTGCCGAGTCACTTGGGATTTATATCTGTTGATCACTATGAGGAATCTGAAAGATACCAAAACCAAGATTTTTTTTCCTCTACTACGAGGGTAGGTAAGGAACTGCCATCACACTCTGCACTTGATTCACCTTCTGTTTTGAGTAAGCTTGCGACATCTACACCTACTATTAATTCTGATATGTCGCATGTAATTGATGATGCTACTTCTGCTATGCATAATGCTTATGATGATGCTAGTACTTTGCTTGATAAGACTGTGCCACTGGGTGAATTTCTTGATGAACAACTTGCTAGAGCTAAAGATATTGAGAATGCTGAAACTGATGATATTTCTGAAACTGATGAAATTATTGAAGCTGAACACTTTGAAACACCTATTAGACCTAGCTCTCCTAGATATGAACTTCCTGTTATACCTGAGGGTTATGTTATTGATGGATAGGTTGCTAGGGACTATCATGCTTGTAAAGATAGAGAGGATCTTAAGAAACTACTAGTCAAGTTGAATGAAAAATGTTCTAGTGCTAGAATGCAATATTATCCTAAGTTTGCTACTTCACCTATCTTTGTTACTGATAAGGATTGTGAATTCTCTGTCGATCCTGAGTTAATCACTTTGGTTGAATCTGATCCTTTCCATGGCTATGAAAATGAAACTGTTGTGGCGCATCTTACTAAACTGAATGACATAGCCACCCTATTTGCTCATGAGGAAAAAATCGTTATTACTATATTCTTAAGTTGTTTCCTTTCTCATTAAAGGGTGATGCTAAGATATGGTTTAATTCTCTTTCTCTTGGTTGTGTGCGTAGTCCCCAGGATATGATATATTACTTCTCTGAAAAATATTTTCCTGCTCATAAGAAACAAGCTGCTTTACAGGAAATATTTAACTTTGTGCAAATTGAAGAAGAGAGTCTCCCACAAGCTTGGGGAGGCTTCTCCAATTACTTAATGCTTTGCCTGATCATCCTCTCAAGAAAAATGAATTACTTGATATATTTTATAATGGGCTAACCGATGCTTCTAGGGACCACCTTGATAGTTGTGCTGGTTATGTTTTCAGGGAACGAACTATTGAACAAGCTGAAGTACTATTGAATAATATATTGAGTAATGGTAATGATTGGACTCTTCCCGAACCACCTCCTAAGCCAACTCTAAAGAAGAGGGGTATTCTATTTATCAGTCCTGAAGATATGCAAGAGGCAAAGAAATCTATGAAAGAAAAGGGTATTAAAGCTGAAGATGTCAAGAATTTACCACCTATTGAAGAAATACATTGTCTTAATACCCCGACACAGGTAGTAGAGGTAAATTCTCTCTATAGATTTGCTGAAGGTGATATTCCTTATAACAAATCTGCTAGTCAATGCTTGGATGAATTTGATAACTTTATTGTTAAACAAGAAAACTTCAATGCATATGTTCGTAGACAATTGAAACGAAATGCTTTTATGCTTGAACGCTTGGGTGATTATATGTTTAGAACTGTTAATGATCTTAAGATTGTTAGTAAACATGCTTCCATGGTAAAAACCCAAGTAGAGCAAGTTCTCAGGGCACAAAATGATTTGCTTAATGAAATCAATAATTAGATGAATGATCATGCTGTTAGAGTTTTGACTAGAAGTGGTAAAATGACTCAAGAACCTTTGTATCCTGAGGGCCATCCTAAGAGAATGGAGCAAGATTCTCAGAGGATTAATACTGATGCACCTAGTCCATCTAAAAAGAAAAGGAAAAATGATAGGACTTTCCATGCTTCTAGTGAACCAATTGTAGACACACCTGAAAACCCAAATGATATTTCTATTTCTGATGCTGAAACACAATCTGGTGATGAACATGAGCCTAGTAATAATGTTAATGATGATGTTCATGTTGATGCTCAACCTAGTAATGATAATGATGTGGAGATAGAACCTGTTGTTGATCTTGAAAACCCACAACCTAAAAATAAAAGATATGATAAGAGAGACTTCATTGCTAGAAAACATGGTAAAGAAAGAGAGCCATGGGTTCAGAAACCCATGCCCTTTCCTCCTAAACCATCCAAGAAAAAGGATGATGAAGAATTTGAGCGCTTTGTTGAAATGCTTAGACCTGTCTTTTTTGCGTATGCGTTTGACTGATATTCTGAAAATGTCTCCTTATGCTAATTATATGAAATAAATTGTTACAAATAAAAGAAAGATACTGAAAGCTGAAATTTCCACCATGCTTGCTAATTATACATTTAAAGGTGGAATACCAAAGAAACTAGGAGATCCAGGAATACCAACAATACCATGCTCCATTAAAAGAAACTATGTTAAAACTGCTTTATGTGATCTAGGAGCCGGTGTTAGTGTTATGCCTTTCTCTTTGTATCGAAGACCTAATTTGAATAAGTTAACACCCACTGAAATTTCCTTGCAAATGGCTGATAAATCAACTGCTATACCCATCGGTATTTGTGAGGATGTGTCTGTCGTAGTTGCAAATGTTACTATCTTAACGGACTTTGTTATTCTTGATATACCCGAGGATGACAGTATGTCGATCATCCTTGGTAGACCCTTTTTTAATACTGGAGGGGCTGTTATTGATTGCAATAAAGGCAATGCCACTTTTCATGTTAATGGTAATGAGCATACGGTACACTTTCCGAAGAAACAACCTCAAGTGAATAGCATCAATTCTATTGGAAAAATTTCAACTATTCCTATTGGAGGTTTTGAATTCCCTATTCCTACTGTCAAAAAGAAATGTGATATTCTTATTGTTGGGGACATGCATATCCCCGTTGAGGTAACCTAGTGTTATACGAAGATTCTCTGGTTTTATGTCATTCGGAAGAAGTTTGTTAATAAGACTTGATCAACCTTATTAATGGATTCCTTTTGACGGGCATGAGATGGATGGATTTAGTAAACACAACCTTCTGTACCCACCTTTTACTTTCTGTTATTTAGAATAAATAAACTAGAAATTCTATTATTTTTTTGTTTTCTGAATTATCCGTGCAATAAAATAATGACCATAAAATAAAAGTTCTCCAAATGCCCTAAAAAATTAGTATGATTTTTTATGCAATATTTAAGAATTTTTGGCACTGAACACACCTCGAGGGGTGCACCAGTGGGCCACAAGCCCACATGGCGCGCCCACCCTAGGGTGCGCCTACAGGCCTTATGGGGCCCACGTGGGTTCCCTCACTTATTCCAGCCACCCATCCACTTCGTCTTCCTCCAGAAAAAATCCTACCATTGCTCAAACCCGTGTTGTAGCTCATCTTGCTACCATTTTCTATCTCCTTCCACGGAGCTCCATTTCCGAAACTGTTTTGGGAGACTGTTCTTCAGTATGTGACTCCTCCAATGGTCCAATTATTTTTTGCTCTAGTGCTTTATATATTGCAAATTTTGGCTGTTGTGGTGTCCATGTTCTTGAGCTTGCATGTCAAATTTATATGGTCCAAAGTAGTTTTGATGCATGATATAGCCTCTACACACTTGTAGGAGTATATGCTATCAATTTTGTTGAGTTTGGTTCACTTTTATTTTAAGTCACTTAAAATTTCAGAAACTTTTCAGAGGAAGAAAAAGTTTAGGAAAATGTTCCAAGGTGGTTCCTCGAAGAAGAAATCCGCAAGGCCTGCTATACAGGAGTCGGACCTTGAACCACCGCGAGAGGCTCAAGTGCACCTTGCGAATGGCCGCCGGATCACTTCATCACTCGTGCAGGTTTCAAGGAAGAATTCGATATGTACATGCGCAATGCCGACCTGACAGACTTCGTGTCAGATAAGTGTTTGCAGTACTACAACCTTACTGATTCCTTTGTGCGGAGATTTAAGTATTCCGTCCATTGCAATACACATTCTGTTTTATTTGATCTATATGATAAATCATTTAGCATGGACCTTGAAGAGTTTAATGATGCATGCAAGATTCCGCAACGGGGCATATATACTGAACCTCGTAGGTCTGATTGTGTTGATTTCCTTGCTAGCATTACTGTGGCTGAAACCAGAACCATAACACAAGCAACTATAGGGAGCATTCATTTTCCTACATTACATTATTTTGCTCTCTTCATTGGTAGATGCATTAATGGTAAACATGACCATAGCCACCTTTGCACTCCTGATCTTAGCATTCTTAAGAGTGCAGTGATGAATGATAAACAATTTAATTTGGGGACTATCATTGCACGTCGATTACATAATAATGCTAAAGATGGAGACTTCTTTGGTGAATTTTATGCCACTCGTTTAGCTCATTATCTTGGTGGTCCCATAAGAGAAAATGATGCTCAGTTGCCACCTGCTTTTCTTGATTATGATGCTATGGAACATTACCAGTTTCTTGAGAGGAGCGAGTTGCCTCTCCAGTACAGACTAAGTTTTGACAGACGTCGGGTCATCTATGTTACCCTTCCTGCTCCTACCTTCTTTGACTTTCAGACAAAATGAAGATGTTTCATACGTAGGGAGGCGGCAGACGAGTATGAGAGAGTGAGGGAGACAGCTCGCCTCCATGAGGCAGCTCGCCAGGCGGTGGCAGCTGCAATTGAGTACAAGCCCAACTACAACACCAGATATTATCCAGGGCAGCCGTGGCCCTAGACCAACTTAGTCCAAAAGCCTAAGCTTGGGGGAGTACATATCTCTCACCGACATTACATTGATGTTCACACATTCATTCCAGTTGTCGGTGTTCATCGTTTTTCATTGTATAATCCATGTTAGTTTATTTTTCTTGCTTTCTTCTTGTGTGTTTGAAAAAACTTTGATAAAATCCAAAAATATTTCTCGTTTCTTTTTAGTTTTTCTTTCTAGTTTATTTAGTTGTAGTATTAAAAGAAAACCCAAAAAGATTTCTTGTTCTTATTTTGCTTGTTGGGAGCTTTCCCGTGTAAATAGTTTTTCTCGTTTTTGTTTTTACTTTCTTCAGAAAAACAAAAACTCCAAAAATATTTCAGTGTGTTTCTTTGAAATTCTTTTCTTTTTCTTTGGGTCGTAAGGAGAAGACCACGATGAAAATGTTGAGTTGCTCTCATATGCATTATTGTTGATCTAACAAAGAGCCCATATTACCTTGTCTTCTCCTTTGAATAAATGTTTGCAGATTCCAGCTTAGTCCAATGCACGTGCACTATTTTTACTAGATGATGCCCCGCACGTTGTTGCGGAGATATTTTACAACATATTTCAATGTGATTCGCTGTATGAAACATGAATATTTAAAACAATAATATAAAAAGCTAAAACTGGAAATACATATAATTTATTATGTTTGATTACTATATAGTTGTAAAATGTTTTGCATGTTGAGATGAGTCTTTTTCCTATTCATGATGAAGTGGCATGCTTGGATATTGAGAGACATGTGGTAGTGGAGGTGAGCCTTTTCTCATGCATGTTATGCGATGATGTGGCATGCTTCCATGTTGAAAGAAATAGTTAGTAGGGGCTAGCTATTTAGATATAGAAGATTATCCACACTGTTCGGTCATGCAAGTGAAAGGCAATAATGACGATATTTTACGAAATGATTGAGGTGGAGAAAAGCTGGTACAAACTCGACCAATTTTTTTTTGTAAATATAATTAGCTCATTGTTCTTGATTTGGCCCATTATGAATGAAACATGTTTGCAATGACAATTAGAGATTATAGTTAATCATGACATGCTTAATTAGCTAGGAGTGGATAATGGTTTATCTTGTGTGCCAACATGCATTTAAAATGGTTATGATGTAGTATTTTAGGATGGTATCCTCCTTTGAATGATTCAAGTGGCTTGACTTGGCACATCTTCACGCATGTAGTTGAATCAAACATAGCCTCCACGATATTTATGTTCATGGTGATTTATATCCTACTCATGCTTGCACTCAATGTTGATTAACCTCAATGCATGTTTATGACCGTTGTCGCTCTCTAGTTGGTCGCTCCTCAATCGTTCTGCTAGCCTTCACTTGTACTAAGCGGGAATACTGCTTGTGCATCCACTTCCTTAAACCAAAGTTATTCCATATGAGTCCAGCATACCTACCTATATGCGGTATTTACCTGCCATTCCAAGTAAATTTGCATGTGCCAAACTCTAAACCTTCAAATAATAATCTGTTTTGTATGCCCAAACCTCTCATGTCGCGACTGGGAGCTGTCACTATCTTCCATGCTAGGTGGTTTATTCTCACGTTGAGTGTTTATTCGCTTGTCATTTACGAGAAAGTGGTTGGTAATCAGGATGCCTAGTTCCATGCTCAAAATCAAATCAAAATATAATAATGAAACAAAACTCCGCCAGGACTGTTGTTGGTATGGATGGTACCCGTGGATTCGGTTAGCCGTGGAGTGTGATTGTTGGTGGAGGGGGAGTAAAAACTTTACCATTCTGTTTGGGAACCGCCTATAATGTATCTAGAATGGAAGATAGTGAGATCTCTTGGTTGTTATGTTGACAATGAAAGCATACCTCTCAAAATTATATTCATCTCTGTTTTAAAAGCTTCGAGCTATCGCACCTCTGTAGATATCTGCTTCCATCTACGAAGGGCCTATCTATTTACTTTTATTATTGAATCATCATATTCTTATTAAAAGCACCAGTTGGAGAGCACCACTGTCATTTATATGCTTTGTTTTCAATTGATGTTGAGTATGAATGTGACTGGATCCCTTTTGCCATGAATTATAATGTCAAGTCAGTCCTTGATCTTCAGGGGTGCTCTGCATTTATGTTTTGCAGTCTCAGAAAGGGCTAGCGAGATACCATTATGTCATATTATATCATTATTGTTTTGAAAAAAGTGTTGTCATCCGAGATTTATTATTATTACTCGCTAGTTGATCATGCTATTGATATGAGTAAATGTGAGACCTAAATGTTATTGTGAATATGGTTAGTTCATAATCTTTGCTGAAAACCTGAACATTGGCTAGACATATTTGCAACAACAAGATCAAACAGAGTTTGTAAAAGTTTTTCTTTGTCACTTTCACTTTGTCAACTGAATTGCTTGAGGACAAGCAATGGGTTAAACTTGGGGGAGTTGATACGTCTCCATCGTATCTACTTTTCCAAACTCTTTTGACCTTGTTTTGGACTCTAATTTGCATGATTTGAATGGAACTAACCCGGACTGATGTTGTTTTCAGCAGAATTGCCATGGTGTTATTTTTGTGCAGAAATCAAAGTTCTCGGGTTGACCTGAAAATTAACGGAGAATTTTTCTGGAATATATAAAAAATACTGGCACAAAAAGATACCAGAGGGGGCCCACCCACAGGCTTGTGGGCCCCCTGGACCTCCTCCGACCCTAACTCCAACTCTATCAGTACCTATTCACGGAGAGAAAAAATCAGAGAGAAGGATTCATCACATTTTATGATACGGAGCCGCCGCCACCTCCTGTTCTTCATCGGGAGGGCTGATCTAGATTCCGTTCTGGGCTCCGGAGGGTGGAATCTGTCGCCATCATCATCACCAATTTCATTATGCTCTACGCCGGGAGTGAGTAATTCCAGTGTAGGCTTGCTGGACGGTGATGGGTTGGACGAGATTTATCATGTAATCGAGTTAGTTTTGTTAGGGTTTGATCTCTAGTATCCACTATGTTCTGAGATTGATGTTGCTATGACTTTGCTATGCTTAATGCTTGTCACAAGGGCCCGGGTGCCATGATTTCAGATATGAACCTACTATGTTTTCATGAATATATTTGTGTTCTTGATCCTATCTTGCAAGTTGTAGACACCTATTACGAGTTATCCGCATACCCCAAGGTGACAATAATTGGGATTCTTTCTGGTGATTACCGCAGTTTGAGGAGTTCATGTATTCACTAAGTGTTAATGCTTTATTCTGGTTCTCTATTAAAAGGAGGCCTTAATATCCCTAAGTTTCCATTAGGACCCCACTGCCACGGGAGGGTAGGACAAAAGATGTCATGCATGTTCTTTTCCATAAGCATGTATGACTATAAACGGAATGCATGCCTACATTATATTGATGAATTGGAGCTAGTTCTGTGCCACCCTAGGTTATGACTGCTACATGAAGAATATCATCCAACACAATTATCATTGCCGATCCATTGCCTACGAGCTTTTCACATATTGGTCTTTGCTAAGTTACTTTGACGTTGCCACTGTTACAATCATTACAAAAGTGCTTCTATTACTTTTACCATTGTTACTGTTACTTCCATACTACTTTGCTACTAAATACTTTGCTGCAGATATTAAGTCTTACAGGTGTGGTTGAATTGACAACTCAACTGCAAATACTCACGAATATTCTTTGGCTCCCCTTGTGTCGAATCAATAAATTTGGGTTGAATACTCTACCCTCAAAAATTGTTGCAATCCCCTATACTTGTGGGTTATCAAAGCCGTATGAACCCGAAACAAGTCATACCCTTCTGGTGTTTTACCAGATAATTTTCTACTCTACAACTTCTTCGAAGATGAGAAGTGAATGAAAGGTTAGGCATTGGAGAAGTGGGAGTCAACCTTGAACCTTTGTGTTCATGCCCATGGACCCGATGTGGAACTTATCATGGAAGCTTCTTGCAAAAATATTTAATCTTTTGAATAATTTTTCAGGTGTCATTATATTGGATCCCTGGTAGCTATGGTTCCGACCATGCTAACTTTACTTAATATTTCTGAAAGGAAACCATTCCAGTGCCTCATCTATTTTTGACAAGGTTAAAGTATCTGCTATCGCAAGTCTACGACCCAGATCAGTTTCTATCCTGATCTACCTTCGAGTTTTACCTCGGTTATCTCAAGAATATCCGAACTACATAACTACTTATGAGTTCTTCATCAACTTTTAGTTCTCGCTGATTCCAGTTTTCCCCGGGTTCTGAGTTGTAGTCGCTTGAGGACACCCATAACTAAATGGAGTCCGCACCGCGATTAAATAACACTTGGTAATCTTCTTACTTACGAGTTTTTACCCAATCACGTCATTCCTAGCCTGTTTGGCTATATCATTATCGTGCTGATTTTAACTGTGCTACCTGGTCCTTATTCTAGGAGCACAACTTTCGACGATGAGCTAAGCTTACGTCGATTTCCTCGTCTTATCATTTCACCTCGAACAGCAAGCTTGATTCCAAGTTTGTGTCGTATCTGTGGTTCCAATAATCTTTCACTGCATCAGCCCTCTTGCTTGATGCAGTCGTTCTTCGATTGCTGCTTCGTGGAGCCTCTCGACAAAATCTATCATGATCATCATCAACATTCTGACTCCTTCCAGGATATCAATCGAATTCATGATGACAAGTGCCATCCTCGTCTCTTGTAATTTGAGTTACCATCGACTACATCCTTACCTTCCTTTCATCACAAACTTGTTCATGTTATGGATGCAACTTGCTATCCAGCTTGTATTATGTTCTACCTTGAAGTATTACTGTCTGTTATGCCAAGGATGTTGTGAGGATTGCTCCACCTCTTAAGAATTCTCGATATAGTGATACTTCTCACCATCACCACTCTTTCTTGGTCCCCGTGTTGATTCTAACCTGGATACCAACAAGTGAACGGTGCTGCTTGGATTCTGTACTTCTAGCAACCCTATTGCTTTGAAGTTAATGGTCGACATTTCATTCTTAGACTATTGGTTATCGAATCACCATTCTAACATTGATCATGCTAAATAAGCCCATATTTTGGATGCACCTTTCAACCAATGTTTAATTGTGTATGTTTTCCTCGAGCATACATCATTATATCATTTGACCTGACAAATGTTATCTCCTTGTCCACATAATTGTGGAAATCCATCTTTTTGGAAATCTCGAGGAATTGTCGCTGAGTCCATCAGCCACCCCCTCATCCTCTCCTTGATTTAATGATGAACTCTTGTTTTGAAACCCGCTTCCATAGTTCATTTCTCGAGAATCTTACAATGTCATCTCGTCAATTTGTGTCGCACCTTTTCTTCTCAGACATCTTGAGTCTGAGGTATCCTGACACCATTCAGATCTGAATCTCGGTCATATATGATGGTTGGAACATTTTCCAAGAGTCATAACATTGGTCTTTATATAACCCAGTAAGGTGATGTCATGACTAGCACACATAGCCGGAGGACCTATTGCTATAGTATCCTTTTAGCATGGTTAGCCATTCGTCCATGAGGAAATTGTAAGACTTATTCTATGAGTAGTTCCTGATGGATCCTTTGTGTATCCAAAGTCTGACCTTTGCTTGAAGACCATGTCAATGCTATCTCGAAGCATGTCTGTGGTACTCCGATTTTCAATAAGAACATTTGAAGCACAATGCTAAATTTTCTTTATCAATTATCCAAACACCGTTGTATGGGTAATGTCCTGAAATCTCTCTCCCCTTACCTAAAGGGTTTTCTACTTTACATCCTGTCATGGATATCATGCTCTGCTTGTGCTTGGGAAGGATATACCCCTGAAATATGTGTTTAAACACATTTTCCTTTCCATTGTTCTATTTAATCTGATAATCGCATTTTCCTTTCCATTGTTTTGTTTAACCTTTCTTGTAATCTACTTAACTGAGCAGTGATAGTTCCCTACTTAGGTAAGAATCTCGTTATACCACTCTGTCAGTAAGACCATGTTACTATTGTTGATGACATTCCGATAACCACTGATGGATAAGAACTTTGCCTATTAGTCTGCCTCGTTCAACGAGCAGGAAAATGGTTCTCTTCGTCCCTCGCCCTTGGCACCAACATTGTTGCCAACATAACTCACAGGCTATCCTCTTACATGCATTGCTATCATAACCATGCAAGGTGTCACCGCTCCTTCTACTTTTATCCCACATGGTGGGCCCATAACCCACAGTTCCACAGGATCGAAACCTGACTCTCCTGTACACCACTGTTGCCAAAGTTATTCCTCGCGCTTGACTTTGTATGTAATTCACGGGCCACCTTCCTAGTGACCTATTCTGGTATCAGACGCAATACTTATTCCGTTGCTTTGAACCACTTTCACCTTCTGAATAGGCATCGAACGATTGCCTGCCCGCTCGAAACTCCTCATGGTACCTTCTTACTTTGCTCTCGATATTTTCTTAAGTTTCAATTCAAGAGTTACTTTCCGCCACCTTCCCTAATGTTATCCACCAGATAAGCAACCTGGTAGAGGTCCGTTCTTTTGAACTTGCCCCTTATCCTTTACGTAAGCACGATGGAGATTCGAAGAAGGGATGACGACTTCATCATGATACCCTGATGCAATGAATTGAAGACATCAACGTAATGGATCAACCTCTTCAGTAAGGACAACAAGAAAAAGAAGATTCACTATAACTCCGTGACCAATCCCTTCCCCTTACTCCACCTCTTAAATCTCAGGATGAGATTTCTTATAGTGGAGGAGATTTGTAACACCCCTGATGTCATGCTACAGTAAACCCATGCTAATGGTGCCATGTCATCCAGTTAACTAAGCCAGATTGCCACCGGATAGAAATCAAAGCCATTTTCCTATTTAAAATGAAGTCAAATTATTATTTCTTCAAACGTGAAAACTAAAATGCTCTTAGTGTGGCAAATAATCCATAGTCAATTCTGGTGGAGAAGACAACTTTTTATAAAGTGTTTAGATGCCCTAAAACAATTAAAACATGGGCCAAAACAATATTTTAATTGCTTTTTAAATTATATAAAATCCAAACTATTTTAAATAAATTGCAAACTATTAGAGGCAGCGTCTAAATATGCAATGCTAATTAAGGACCAAGTTTTATATTTTAGAAAAGTAGTATACTATTAGAAATAAAAGCAAACAGATTAAATAAAAGAAACAAAAAAGCTAAGTGTGTACTCTACACTTGCAGCCTGCTAGGAACAGTGCGGCCCAGCCCAGCCACCCCTGTCCTCTTCCACCTCCTGCTCACTGAGGCATCGTGGACGCCGTGCGTGCGTCCAGGTCTCGGATCGCCACGCGCCCTCCATCCCCCCTCCCACTCGGATAAGTCACCCCCGCACTCCTTTGGCGAACCCTAGCTCCCTCACTTACCCTCCTCTCATCCCTCTCCTCCCCACAGCGCGCTCCTGCCGCCGTCGTCGCCATGGGCTGCCTCCCCATGCGCTCCCCGACCACCCTGCGCCCTAGGACCATGCCCATCCGCTCCAGCATGCTCCGCCGCTTTCCCCACGCAAAAGAACTCGAGCCGGAGGCCCCTGCCTCGTGGGATCTGCATCGTCTTCAACCTTGCACCCACCGGCGACCTCCATCGAATTCGTCATCACCGAGCCTCCCCCCAAGCCCGCTAAGCACCTCTGCAGGCTCACCGTGAGCCCCTCTCTGCTTCCCCTCTCTTCCCGTGGTCGCCCCCCTCCTCCAGCTGCCGCTCCATCACGACTGAGTCCCGCTGACACTGCCCTGCTCTCCGTCGCGGCCGCTGGCCCCCAAACATATGCCTGAGCTTTGCACCGGGCTCCTGGGGCTCCAAGGAACCCAACGCACCTACCAGCTCCTGCACCCCTGCCCCCTATGCTCGACCTTGCCGAACTCCATCTCTGGCCGCCGCTGGATGTCGTTGCTGGAGCTGTTTCCGGCCGCCGATGGGTGAGCTACGGACACCAATGGACGCCCCTCTTCGCACTCGTTCGAACGCGTCCCTCCGCGCGCGATTTGGACGCCGGTGGATGGATCCCGCACGTCGCCGCCGTCTCGAGCACTCACCGTCGGCGCACCACCGCGTCAGAACGCGGCAGGGACACTGCCGCGTGGGTCCCCCATGTCAGGCCGTCATCTATCCACTAACCAACCCCACCCACTGACCCACTAACGTGTGGGCCCTCTGTCCCTAATTATAATTAGTTAAAACTAAACCTTTAACTAAGCGTGTCACTGACGTGTGGGGTCCACCCTCCACTTATAACCCCAGTTTAATTTGACCACTGATTAACCCTACTATCAATGACATGTGGTCCCCCCCATGTCAGTGGGACCAGTCAACCCAGTCAGCTTTGACTGTTGACTGCTGACTGGGCAGTCAACTGGTCCCACTGTCAGCCTCAGCAGTACATTGTTGTGTACACTTATGTGTGCACTTAGCAATTTCCATTTAAATAATTTTTGAATTAAATTATTTCCAGAAATCAAGAAAATGTTCAAAACTTTGAAAATTAATAGAAAATAATCCGTAACTCGGATGAAAATAATTTATATATGAAAGTTGTTCAGAAAAATATGTCAAATCCGAATTCTGTTCATCTGTCACATGCCCCTAGCATAGCGAACATGGATCCGTCCCGTCCGTTTCATCTGTCCAAAAAGTGCCTAACACCAGGAAAGCATTCCCAGATGTTTTCCCTCTTAGTCTGCAACGTGTAGCACTGTGATAGGTCACCCCTAGCACCGCGTATTGCCTTGTTATGCTTTGTGATACTTTGATTGCTCTGTTATTTATTGTGTATCCGCTCCGTTACTTCTTTCTAGTAGACCCCGTGGCCGCGATTGAACCAGTGATCGACTACTTCACCGTCGAGGATCCGTATTTGTCTGCAAAGCTTCCAGTCAAGCAAAACCCTCTTGATCATCCCGATGCTGCCTATTCCTTCTCTCTACTGCCTTCATTAGAGTAGTGTAGTTGTTACTACTTATCGGTTTGATCCTATTCTGTTGCATAGCATGTCCTTGTTACTACTGTTGATACTTTACCTGCAATCCTAAATGCTTGGTATAGGATGCTGGTATTCCATCAGTGGCCCTACATCTTGTCCGTTTACCATGCTATACTATCGGGCCGCGATCATGTCGGGTGTTGATCACCGGTATATACATACGCATACATATTATACTTGATACATGTTGTGACTAAAGTCGGGTCGGCTCGTAGAGTACCCGCGAGTGATTCAAGAATGTGGGGGCTGAAGGGACAGGTGGTTCCATCCAGGTAGTGGTGGACCTGGGTTCCCGATGCCTCCCTGAGTGATACCTTGTGGCGGAGCGACAGGGAAGGTTGAGACCACTGAGGAGAGAGGTGGGCCTGGTCCCTGGTAGTGTCCACGGTTATTTCATAATAACATGCCTAATGACATTTGGATATTTGATCTGAGTTGGTCTTTTGGCCTATGTGCACTAACCAACTACGTGGGGACAGTTACGGGCCCAAGACCCCTACGCGCTTAGGATGTAGACCGGCGTGCTAGCCTCTCTGTTGAGCCTAGGTAGGGCTGCGATGTGTTGATCTTCCGAGGTCGGGTATGACCCAGGAAAGTGTGCCCGGCCAGAGGGATCGAGCATGTTGGGCAATGTGGTGCACCCCTGCAGGGAAGTTGATCTATTCAAATAGTCATGTCCACGGTAACAGGAGGACTTGGAGTTGTATTTCGACCTCTAACAACCAGAACCAGATACTAAATAAAACACACCGCTTACAAGTTCTATATGCAACCCCGTGATCACTCTTCCACAGGGCGACGAGGAGAGGATCGTCGTGTAGGATTATACTATGCAATCATACTTGGTTAATTTACCAGCTACTCCCTTCTATATGCTTCAAGTTGGAGGCTGCCAGAAGCGTAGTCTTCGCTAAGACTAGCTTTCCCCCTCTTATTCTGGCATGCTCCAGTTCAGTCCACGGATACTACCCCTTTCCATGATACCGATGCATATATAGTACAAATCTGATGTCAGCCTTGCAAGTACTTTGGATGAGTACGCATGGTTGCTTTGCTCCCTCTTTTCCCCTTCGATACCCGGTTGCTGCGATCAGATGTTGGAGCCTAGGAGCCAGACGCCACCGTCGATGACGACTGTTACTACCCCGGGGGTGCCTACTACTACATGCAGGCCGCTGATGACCAGGAGTAGTTTAGGAGGATCCCGGGCAGGAGGCATGCGCCTCATCAATATGTATCCATGTTTGAGCTAGCCATCTTATGGCACCTTGTTTAACTTATGTCTGTACTCACATATTGTTGCTTCCGCTGACTCGTTTATGATCGAGCTTATGTATTCGAGCCCTCGAGGCCCCTGGCTTGTAATATAAAGCTTGCATGACTTAATTTTGTGTTTAGAGTTGTGCTGTGATATCTTCCCATGATTCCCTGATCTTGATCGTACACGTTTGCATGTATGGTTAATGTACGATTGAATCGGGGGCGTGACACCCAAGCTACTCATCAATGTCCACGTGAGCTGCGTTGGGATTTTCCCCGAAGAAGAAGTGTGAAGCAATATAGTAGCTGATAAATATTTCCCATGAGAACCAAGGTTATCGAACCAATAGGAGAATCACACAAACCCTAGTGAACAGCACTTGCACACACAAAAGAAAATACTTTCACCCAACGCGGGCAAGAGGGTCGTCAATCCCCTAGAACTCGTTACTCGCAAGGACTAAATCTTGTGGTGGTAGATATATAAAAAGAAAAGTATAATAAGAGTAAATAAATTACATCAAGGTATTTTTGGTTTTAGTAATATGATTAAGTAGACCCGGGGGGCATTGTTTTCACTAGAGGCTTCTCTATCAAAACAATAGCATACAGTGGGTAAACAAATTACTGTTGGGCAATTGATAAAAAAGCGCATAGTTATGATGTTATTCATGGCAATGATCATGTATATAGGCATCATGTCCGTGACAAGCAGACCGAAACTATTCTATATCTACTACTATTACTCCACTTCGAGAGCGCTTCTATGCTTGCCTCTCTAGGTATTAAGTTCATAACAAATAGAGTAATGCATGAAGTATGATGACATGATGTAGACAAAATAAACTCAAGCAACATGAATAGACCCCATCATTTTACCCTTAATGGCAACAATACAAATACGTGCCTCGCTGCCCATTCTGGCACTGGGTGAGGACACCGCAAGAATGAACACATCACAAAGCACCTATTCCACAGAAGATAAATCAATCTAGTTGGCCAAACCAAATGAATAGATTGGAGAAAAATACAAAGCTATAATAATCATGCATAATAAAGTTCAGAAAAGACTCAATTACTTTCAATGAATAATACGATCATAAAACCACATTTCATCAGATCCCAACAAACGCACAGCAAAAAAAGATTACATTGGATAGAGCTGCAAGAAGACCGAGGAGAACATGGTATTTAAGATAAAGGAGAGAGAAGAAGCCATCTAGGTACTAGCTATGGACCCGTAGGTCTGTGGTGAACTACTCACACATCAATGGTAGGGAAGCAAGGTTGATGTAGATGCCCTCCGTGATCGATTCCCCCTCAGGCAGAGTACCAGAAAAGGCCTCCAGATGGGATCGCGGAAGAACACAGGCTTGTGGCCGCGGAAAAAGTGTTTCGGGTGTCTCTCTGTTGGTTTGGGAATATTTGGGAATTTATAGAGGTGAAATTAGGTCAAACGGAGCTACATGGGATTCATGAGCTCAGGGGGCGTGCCCCCCCCCCTTGGGGCGCGCCGGATGAGCTTCTTGCTCTCCCGTAGATCTTCTGGCCTCCTCCCGGACCATCTAGGGTCCCTTCTGGTCCAGAAAAATCATCGTAAAGTTTCATCGTGTTTGAACTTCATTTGGTATTGATTTTCTGAAAAGTAAAATATAAGCAAAAAAACAGGAACTTCCACTCGGCACTGAGTTAATAGGTTAGTCCCACAAAAGGATATAAAATAGCATATAAAGGCATATAAAGTATCCAAGATTGATATATAATAGCATGAAATAATAAAAAATTATAGATACGTTGGAGACGTATCAGTAGGCCGGGGAGGGGTAGGGCAGCGGCGGTAGCTCAAGCAGCGCGACGTACGACCGGGGGGTGAGGGCAGGAGCTGCGGCAGCGGGCGAGGAGCTTGATGGGGGCGCCGACGGCACGGGATGCGGCGGCGGGCGACGAGGAGGGTGGAGGCAACGGCGCGAGAAGGGGAGTGTGTGAGGGCATGAAATGAAACTTTGGATGTGAACATTTCCCCCAAATCGGCTAAGTCAATGCAAAAATTACCTATGACATTGGTGATGTCACCAACCCCATAGGTATTTTTTTATCCAACAGTGTATTCAATTTCTGATAGTAAATAAAAATGGTGAATAATAAAAGACGGTCGACACAAAAATATCAGATGGGGATGCATATGTGTCACATACGTCAGAATATTTATTACATTAATATTAGAATATGGTCGATACAAATGCTGCTGAATAATAAAAGATTGATAAAATCAACTACGATGTCATTTTTGAATTCTCTCTACAGAAGTTTCTACCTCCAACAACATGCCTCTGCTTCTTTTCGTACAATTTTTTTTCTGTTGGACGTCATTTTCTCGTGGATAGACGCCAGATTGGCCATTGTCTAGATCTTCCTTCTTGGCAGTTCTTCGTCGCTCCGTTCTTTCCCCCCTTTGTAGAAAAGGTTTCTCGCTTCCTAAACCTCCGCACAGCCTTCCTATCCATCTAGATGATTTTCATGTTCGGTCTCGTTCTTCATGCCCCCTTCTGGCTCATCATCATGTGCCGCCCTTTCAACGTCGGCATCGTTCTCGTCCTCGCCATGACTTGTCCACCATGTGTTACCAGGCATGAAATTATATTTCAAGAAGTGCATCTTCACACGACACTTGTCAATCAAAACTTTGTTTTTGCACTTCTTACGTGGACATAAGATCTCTGTTTCACCTTTGCGATTCATATCTTCCATAGCCACCTTGAAGGAACCATTTATAGTTCGATCCATATATGTATGAATCGTTCACTTCATCCAGTTGCCTACAAAAACGGCCAGCAAAACATTTCAGCATTATTACCTTTTGCAAAAAAAATGAAACTGAAAATTGGGCATTACCTAGATTAGATACTCATAGATAGATCAATCGATCGAGGGCAGAGGTAGGCCATGTATGTTAGGATCTGTAGAGAAACAATTGACATGAGAAGAGATAATGTTGAGAGCTTGGCTAGCCAGAGCTATATATAGAGCTGCAAATACTTATGGTGTGCCACCTTTATGAATGCCATTACAACATTTGTGAACTGAGGGTGGACCCCACATCGTATAACAGTGACGTTGAACAAAAAATTACGCCACAAGTATACAAAATAGTGCTAGCATGGGGTTTTTTGCCACGTCAACATAGTAAGATGCACACGGTGAAGATGATGGGCCCCACACACAAGTGGCGTTCAATAAAATTCCTACGCCACCACTAAGGCTATAGCGATGACGTACGAATTATGCCGACGCTGACACTATTTGAAGAAAATAGTGTTGCTGTTGACTGGAAATGGCACGCCACCAACAAAAATTGTTGCTAGCTATTTCTCCACTAGTGAAAGTTACTGCTTTTCCACACCTCTATTTTTCAAAGTGGTCCATACATGTACCATCAAAGTATCTACATATAGTTGCATTTAGGTTTTCATATAGAAAGATAGACGTTTCATATAAGTAATAAATATTTCTCATAGTTCTAGAAATGTCTATATAGTATACATACACGCGAAAAGGAAGTTTTGCATGTGGTTCATAGAGGTATATAGATGTTCCACTGCAGTTATTTATATGTTAGTATTGGGTTAATATACATTGGGTCAAAGTTATTTATAGGGTGAAAATGATTTCATAGAGGTTTTATCAAAGTAATATTTATGTTGGAAATGTTATAGACCTTTATAGGGGTTTTATTAAAGTTATATAGTTGTTTTGTCCAAGTTATCTAAATTTTTAAGGTGGTACATATATATTACGTCAAATTTAGAAATCAAAGTATTCTCTCCATAGATCTATTTTGAAACTGATCTCATAGGTTCCTTCAAGAGTACATACAGTTACATAGAGGCTTCATAGTTGTTCTTTTGCAAAAAAAGAGGCTTCATAGTTGTTTCAAAAATGTAGATACACTTTCCAATAAATTTCATAAATACTACTCCCTTTGTAAAGAAATATAAGAGTGTTTAGATCATTAAAGTAGTGATATAAATGCTCTTATATTTCTTTACAAAGGGAGTAGATTGAAACAATCTTTTCTTAAACTTAGTTGAATCTATGATGAAACATTCTTAAACTTAGTTGAATCCTGAGATGAAACATGCTTCAATCCTAGTTAACAATTTGACGAAACAATTACATAGTTATTTTATTTTAGAATGATTTTAAATGTGTTTGATACTTTCATGAAACATTCTTTCTTAGTTGAAACATAGAAGAAACTTGCTTGAATCATGTTTCAAACCGTGATGAAACAATGATGGTGTTGTTGAATTTGGCAGCATTCGTGAAACCTTGCCTGAATCACAAGTCAAATAATACTGAAACCATCTTGCAATACGTTACAATCTTTGATGAAGCTAGTACCAACTTGCTGGTCTTACGAGTAAATTATTTTTCAATATATGATGAAACATCCATCAACTATGTTGAATCTTACATGAAACTATATTGAGATGTGACTCTTCTCTGACAAAACTATCATAGAGTTTTTGTTATAAGCACGATTATAAGTATGTTTGAATCTACGATACAACATTCTTGAACATAGTTGAATCTTAAACGAAACTTGCTTGAATCTATAACGGAATTTCATTGAAAATTTAAGATTATGAAACAAAAAATGTTTCATATATGATGTGTAGGATCTTACATGAAACTATTATGAAACATGATGGGTCCTTCTGCGAAAATGATACTGATACGTCTCCGTCGTATCTATAACTTTTTAATGTTTTATGCCAATATTTTACTACTTCCACATACTTTTGGCAACAATTTACATTTGACTAACATATTGATCTAGTGCCCAGTGTCAGTTCCTTTTTGTTGCATGTTTTTTGTTGCACAGAAAATCCATATCAAACGAAGTCCAAACACGATAAAATTTTACGGAGATTTTTTCGGAATATATGTGATTTGTGGGGGAAAAATTAACTCGAGACAATGCACGAGGGAGTCACGAGCTCAGACGGCGCGCCCCCTACCCTAGGGTACGCCGGGCAGGCTCGTGGCTCCCCCTTAAGTCGGTTGGGGCTCTTATTTTGCAGCAAGAAATATTATTTTTGGATAAAAATCGTGTTAAAATTTCAGCACGATCGGAGTTATGGAACTCCGGGAATATAAGAAAGGGTGAAGGGCCAGAAAATAGGAACGAGAAATAGAGCGAGATCCAATCTCGAAGAAGCTCCTTCCCTCCGGGAGCAATGGCAGCCAAGGACCAAAGGGGAAACTGACGGTGTCCTGGACTAGGGGGTACTCACCACGTCATCTCCCGACCAGTGGGTCGGGCCGAGGACCCCCATGGTGGTTCATTAATGGGCCATTCCGGGCAACCCATGACATATACGAGGAAGATTCCACAAGACTTGGTGATCAAGACAAGAACTCCTCTCCACCGACGTAGCCTACTAGTACTCTTGTTATCCTAGGCCTCCGGTACATTATATAAGCCGAGGTCAGGCTAGTCGATATATTATTATGACATTCATCATCATACCCCTAGGGTTTAAACCACAACTTACGATCTCGAAGTAGATCACCTCTGTACTCTATACACATCATCATCAATATTAACTAGAGCAGGATGTAGGATTTTACCTCCATCAAGAGGATCCGAACCTTGGTAAATATCGACTCCCTTCTTCTTGTTACCATCGATCCAAGATCCACAGCTCGGGAACCCTACCCCAAGGTCTGCCGGATTTCCCTCCGATAATGGTGCTTCCATTGAGAGTTCTACCGTGTGATCACAAAGGATTGATGGCTCATCTGCAGATTGCAGCAGTTCTTTTTGGATAGCGGATTAGTGTTCTCCGTCCCCACCTCCTCAAGCGTCGCTTTGATGATTTCATTGGTGGAATTGAGTCTAGAACAACCCTGTAAAATTTCATCGTGTTCCGATGGAGGAATCTCCGGTATACTCCGATCTACTCGAGCCCTGTCGAATCTGGACGGGAATCTGGACAAGTTTGGAGCGTGGAGTCCAGCCTCTACCTCGGACGTCCTTTTGAAGATCCAACCATTGATCGGCTGCGGAATTCCTGTATCTACCACTCCTCAAAATTTCAGCTCGATCCGACCGTTCAAACTCCGGGAAACCTCCAATGAGTGCATAGATTTTCGGACCTGTTTTCTACGCGAGAACGAATCCGACCCGAGCTCATCTTTTTTATTAACAGGATTTCGGACATCCTTTTTTATGTAAGTTTTATATGGGGTATTGTGTTTTGTTCTTAAACACGTGCCCACTAATTTAAAGGCCTTTTCTGAGGTAATCTTCACCGTCGCGTCAGTGTTAAACCAGACCGACAACGTTGCTCCATGGCTGCCGACGTGCGCTAGACGGGTCGTCACTTCATCGAGCTGAGGTCAACCTCATCGGATCATCACCCCGGCATGCCAACCAAGAGTTCGACATTGCAAAGGCTAAATCATCACCAACATCATCGCCCCACGGATGGCACAGGTCGGGCGTGCCGGCATCACCGCGCGGTCACTTCATCAAGCCGGCATTGAGCGTGTCACAAGTTACGACCTGCGTCGGCATGGCCACGCTGTTGCTTCTTCAAGCCGATGTCCACCACGTCGACCTGCTTTGACACCTCGGCTGGCATGGGGACTGCAACATCGCCATACCGACCTGTTCCGCCACCTCGGCTAGATCGGGGGCTTCGTCATCTCTACATCAACCTACTCCAAGGACTTTGGCATCACCAGCCGACCAGCCTCGTCACCTCGGCTGGACCAGGGACTTTGCCTCGCCGCGTCGACCAAGTTGTGTTGCCACTTTGTCAAGCCGAGCTCTTCGCTCGGTTACCTCGGGCTTGGGACTGGGACCTCGGCCAAGCCGAGGACTACGTCTTTATCCCGCCACAAGCCCGGACCTCTTCATTAACACCAAGCACACTAACCAGCTAAGTCGCTTTCATGCTCAAATTTCCTCGATTCTTAATTTTTTGTTCGGTTCGACCAAGCATTATATTTATGTTAAAATTTATTTGTTAAAAGCATTGTTTGTTAAAAACACTTCTTTCCCTAGGTTAACTAGGGGCTCTTAAAATTTATATGAGCCATTTTATAATAAGTGTTTTCTTCTAAGCCTTTGCAAAGTCTTTTTCTACCACTCTATTATCGACTCGAGTGTGTGGTCAATAGTCGGATAGCCTGGTTTCTCTCTCAAGCCGCTCAAGTTTAGTTTGCTGAACTGGCCTAATGAGAAGCACTCCCCCTTCAGGAAGGGAGGTTGAAGTCAAAGGCTGGCCCGCTTAAAGTCTTGAGATCGGATGTGTCATGTTAAAGCACGACAGAAGCACAAACTAATTTTAAGACCAATTTTCTGACTAGCACCAAAAAACTTGATTTACTTTGGACGTAAAGTCCTTACATAAGTTTTTTGGTTTTCTGAGCTTTTGACACCGTTAACCTATTTTATGTTTTCCTTTCAGGAGGCAGGACATCCTCTTGTTCGAGGTGTTCTGCATGGTGGTTCTGCTCGGGAAATAATTTCCCGACCCGCAGTTCAGCATCTTTCCTGCCGAGCTGCACCTCGGTGTTGTCAAAACACACTCAATCGATGAACTAGTTCCCGAGGAGATACGATCCTTGGGTCGGCCTTCTTGCCCAACCCAAGTCTTGGGGGCTACTGCATTGACGAATCAATGCAGAAGAATCAAAGTGCAAAATAGTTTCCGAGGAGATTACGATCCTCAGGTTGGTCAGCCGCACCCAACCCGAGTCTCGGGAACTATTGTGTACCGCGTGTCTGTTCCTACGTATGCTGCCGAGCTAGGAATCGATCCTCGGGCCAATTTCGCGAATCGACCTGAGTCTCAGAGGCTACTGGGATCAGCGGTTTTATTTCGTCCTTCTGGTGCATCTCGGATTTTAGGCCGACATACACCTTGACGGCTACTGGCTATATACCTCGGCAGAGAATAAATTGCACAAATCAAAAAAGTCCACAACAAATAAGCCCATGGTCGAGGTGGTGCGCCACCTCGGAAGCAGTCCGGCATAAAGCTCAGATGCAAGTGGCTGGCTCCATGGAGGGCATTTCTGGCATTAAGCTCGGCTGAACTCCTTCAACTTTTTCAAGACCGATGTAATCTATGACACCTCGGATGCCGACCGGTGTTGGAGCTTGGCTGCAAAAAAGAGACCTCGGATGCAGTCTGGTGTTGGAGTTCGGCTGCAAGAGGACACCACCACATGGGAGAAACTTCGAACCCGATGTGTGGCGTAAAAATAACAAGACATTGATAAAGGATGAGAACTTAAAGGGGCTCCTCGGATGCCCGACATGTGAACTCTTAGGATACAACTCGGCGATCCTCAAGATTGAAGATAGGAAGATTGAACCAGCTTTCAAAGACCCACGGCCGAAGATGAAGAATAGCTTGGAAGAACCGAGGAGCGTCCCCAACTTGAAGACCGGTTCAGGGGGCTACTGACGATGTCCAAGACTAGGGGGTACTCACCTCGTCGTCTTCTGGCCAGTTGGTCGTGCCGAGGACCCCCATGGCGGTTCACTAATGGGCCACTTCAGGAAACCCATGACATATACGAGGAAGATTCCACAAGACTTGGTGATCAAGACAAGGACTCCTCTCCACAGACGTAGCTGACTAGGACTCTTGTTATCCAAGGCCTTCGGTACATTATATAAGCCGAGGCCAGGCTAGCCGATAGATTACTATGACATTCATCATCATACCCCTAGGGTTTAGACCACAACTTATGATCTAGAGGTAGACCAACTCTGTACTCGATACATCATCATCAATATTAACAAGAGTAGGACGTAGGGTTTTACCTCCATCAAGAGGGCTCGAACCTGGGTAAACATCGACTCCCTTCTTCCTGTTACCATTGATCCAAGATCCACAGCTCGGGAGCCCTTGCCCCGAGGTCTGCCGGATTTCCCTCCGATAGAAACCCTCCTCCCATCTAGGGGGAAGGCCAAGGAAGAAGAAGAAGAAAGAGGGGGCTCTCTCCCCCTCTCTCTCGGTAGTGCCAGAACACCGCAGGGGTGATCATCGTGTGACAACGATCTACTCCAACAACTCTGTCATCTTCATCAACACCTCCATCACCTTACCTCATCTATATTTAGCGGTCCACTCTCCCGCAACCCGTTGTACCCCCTACTTGAAGATGGTGCTTTATGCTTCATATTATTATCCAATGATGTGTTTCCATCCTATGATGTTTGAGTAGATTTTTGTTGTCCTATGGGTAATTGGTGAATGGCTATGATTGGTTTAAATTGCTTGTGGTTAGGTTGCTGTCCTTTGGTGCACATCATATGAGCGCGTGCATGGACACACCATAGGGCTAGTTATATGTTGATAGGAATATGCATTGGAGGGCAAGAGTGACGGAAGCTTCTTCCTACCATAGAAATTGATTCATACGGGATTGAAGGGGGCAATATATCTTAATGCAATGGTTGGGTTTTACCTTAATGAACTTTAGTAGTTGTGGATGCTTGCTAATAGTTCCAATCATAAGTGCATAGAATTTCAAGTAATGGATGACATGCTAGCAGTGGCCTCTCCCACATAAAAGTTGCTTAGGGACAATTCTGCAAATCCTACCACCACTTTTCCACACTCGCTATACTAACGTAATTTTTCTTTTAGTAAAACGGTACCTAACTTTTATTTTCACGTTCTTTATTATTTTACAAACTTATCCTACTTCACCTACAAAGTACTTCTAGTTTTATTACTTGTTTCTAGGTACAGCAAACGTTGGTGTGCGTTGAATTCTGTCGGTGGTTGAAAGAACTTGAGAGAATATTAATTCTACCTTTAGATCCTCGTTGGGTTCGACACTCTTACTTATCGAAAAAGGCTACAATTGATCCCCTATACTTGTGCAACGCCCAGATAATTAAGCTACAGTAACCCTCTTCTAATGATGCCATGTCACCTCGGTTACTGTTGTTAAACTCGCGCTGTTTCGAATTCAATTCAAATTTAAAGTAAAGTCAAACAATAAATGTTTTCATATGTTAATACCAAAATGTTCTAAATATGGCAAATAAATCATAGGTAATACTGGTGGAGTACCCACATTTTTATAAGATAGTTAAATGCACTGAGGTAATTAAAACAACAGCTAAAACATTAATTAAATGCCTTTTATAAATTATGAAATATTAAAACATTTTAATTGGAGGTCAAACTTTTTGTGGCAGTGGGTTAAAAGATAATACTAATTTAGAAGTTTCTTTTGTATTTTATTTAAACAAAAATACATTAAAGACTAAAAGAAAACAAATAAACAGAAAAGAAAAATAAAGAAAAACAAAAACAAAAGAAAGGTTAAAAAGTAAAAGAACCCACCCCCATGGCCAACTGGGCCTCGGCCCAGCCGACTGGCCAGTGCCACCCCGGGTAGGCCAGCCCACCCAATCCCTCTAACCTAGCCTCACCCAACTCTCTCTCGATCCCCATCTCCCCTCGTCTCCCTCCTGGCGCCGCCACACGCAACACACACACACACGCATACTCTGTTCGATCCCCCACCCCCTCGCATCGCCGCCTCCTACGACCCGCCCCTGCCGCCGGCGCCGCTCGCGCCACGCGCCTCCCTTGGCCACGCCAGGCTGTGGCCGGCGCCTGTCGGCATGCATGGGCGCTCGCCCGCAGCTCCCCCCCGCCATCCTTCGCGCGCCCCTGCCTCCAACCGCCGGCGCCCCGCCGTCCTTCGCACGCCCGCGTCCGAGGACTGCTCCTCCGCGCGCCCCGCCGCTGTTGGTCGCCCCTGCCCGACCGCCTCGTCACCGTCGGCCCACGCCTCGTCGGCCACCGGAGCAATCCACGCTGCTCGGCCTTCCTCTCCATGTCGCTGCTGCTGCAAGCTCCGCCTCCTCTTCTTAACCACCCGAGCACCTGTGTCACTGTGGTACACCTCGAGCTCCCTCGTCGCACCTCTACACTTTCTGCAGCGCCAAGGCCCCATTCGCCTGCTCCGACTCTTCTCCACGCTCGCCGTCGTCCACGTCCACGTGGGCCACCCGGGCGCGACCTCCTCGCCTCACCGACAACCTCCAGGGGCCCCAAGCCGTGCCAAGAGGCCTCCTTGATGTGGGGGCCACGCACCCGCCTCATGTGGCTCAATGACCAGCTCCAGCAGCACCACCATGTTCGGGCCTCCACTCGAGCTCCATCGCGGCTGCCCACTTCCACCGTGCCCCTGCTGTTTGTTGTACATCCGCTGCCTAGCGCCGTTGACGTCAAGATCACAGCCACAAAGACCCGTGGGTGCCAAGTTCCTCTTCCGGAGCTGTCAAGTGCACGAGGATCCCGAGTACGACTACACGGTGTTGCGCCAAGTACCCGACGACCCCAGCATTCGTCAAGTCCTTCTCCAAGGCGTGTTACACTACTTGCATCTACACCGCATCGAACTCGAACCGCCACGAACGAACGCTTCGAAGGTATGACCGCCGAGACGACGCCCGAAAGAATACATGTGTTGTACGAGATGCACACTATGTTTGCATCATGCTTGAATTGTTTCTTGCACGTTCCTCGTTTGTCATGCCACCGAACCGTGGGACACCTGTTAACCGGGATCACTCCCTGTTGCTCTTGCATGTTTCTATCACCCCCACTTGTTCCTTACAGTAGCTCAAACGAGATACCGGAACCGAAATGTTGCCGTGACATCATTTTCGGATTCGTCGCCGTGGCACCCCTTTCTTTCCACCATGATGACAATTGTTCTAAATCATCGTTCATGCCAACATTTTTATAAAATTGCATACAATGTGAATATGTCATCCATTAGCACGACCAACCCCTCTAACATGCTGAACCTTGAACTTTTGGTATCGGTCCAATATACCGAAAAATACCTGGAGCCGGGAAAATATCGTCAGATATTCCCTCCCTTCTTTTAAACCGCGTAGTAATGCATTAGAACATATCACCAGCACTTTTTTCCCTGGCGTGCATCTGTGTTGCATTTGTTTGCTCTCTTATTTATTTGTTTCCCCTTCATTGCTTCTTTTTCGGTAGACCTCGATACTGCGATAGACCCGGAGACCGCTGATGATCTGGTGATCGTCTACTTCATTGAAGTTCCGTTTTTATCTGCGGAGCTTCCAGGCAAGCAAACCGCCCTTGATCAACCAGATATCGCCCACTCTCTTCTCTCTTATTCTTGCATTAGGTTTGCTATTGTTGTTGATTCGATAGCTCCTATTCTGTTGCATATCATATCATTGTTTCTACAGTTGTTACCTTTACCTGCACTCTTAAATGCTTAGTATAGGATGCTAGTATTTCATTAGTGGCCCTACATTCTTGTCCGTCTGCCATGCTATACTATCGGGCCGTGATCACTAGGGAGGTGATCACGTGTATATATTATACATATTACACTTGATACATGTTGTGACTAAAGTCGGGTCGGCTCGAAGAGTACCCGCGTGTGATTCACGGACTGGGGGCTGAAAGGACATGTTTCTCAACGGCCCTCTGTGTGGATCTTTGTGGCGGAGCGACAGGGCAGGTTGTGACCACCTAGAAGACAGGTGGGCCTGGTCTTGGTCGGCGTCCGCGGTTACTTCAAAATAACACACTTAACGAGATCTTGGTATTTGATCTGAGTCTGGCTACGAGCCTATACGCACTTACCATCTACGTAGGAACAGTTATGGGCACTCGACGTCGTGGTATCAGCCGAAGCCTTCTTGACGTCAGCGACTGAGCGGCGCGTGCCGGATTGGACTGGAACGCCTGATCTTGTATTAGGGAGGCTAGGTCTGCTTCCGGCCGCGTTCGCAACGTGCAGGTGTGCGACGGCGATGGGCCCAGACCCCTGCGCGCTTAGGATTTAGACCGGCGTGCTGACCTCTCTGTTGTGCCTAGGTAGGGCTGCGACGTGTTGATCTTCCGAGGCCGGGCCTGACCCAGGAAAGTGTGTCCGGCCAGAGGGATCGAGCGTGTTGGGTAATGTGGTGCACCCCTATAGGGAAGTTTATCTATTCGAATAGTCATGTCCCTCGGTAAAAGGACGACCCGGAGTTGTACTTCGACCTTATGACAACTAGAACCAGATACGTAATAAAACACACCCAGACAAGTTCCAGAGACAACCTGGTGATCGCTTTCCCACAGGGCGACGAGGGGAGGATCGCCGGGTAGGATTATGCTATACGATGATACTTGGTGAACTTACCAGCTACTCTCTTCTACATGCTTCAAGATGGAGGTGGCCAGAAGCGTAGTCTTTGATAGGACTAGCTTTTCCCCTCATATTCTGGCATTCTGCAGTTTAGCCCATAGATATTACCCCTTTATACAGATACCAATCCATATGTAGTGTAGATCCTTGCGAGTACTTTGGATGAGTACTCACGGTTGCTTTGCTCCCTCTTTTCCTCCTTTTCCATTCTTCTCGGACGTCGCACCAGATGTTGGAGCCCAGGAGCCAGATGCCACCGTCGACGACGACCCCTACTACACCGAGGGTGCCTACTACTACGTGCAGGCCGCCGACGACCAGGAGTAGTTTAGGTGGATCCCAGGCAAGAGGCATGCGCCTCTTTTGATCTGTATCCCAGTTTGTGCTAGCCATCTTATGGCACCTTATTTAACTTATGTCTGTGCTCAGATATTGTTGCTTCCGCTGACTCGTCTATGATTGAGTACATGTATTCGAGCCCTCGAGGCCCCTGGCTTGTAATATGATGTTTGTATGACTTATTTGTTTTTAGAGTTGTGTTGTGATATCTTCCCGTGAGTCCCTGATCTTGATCGTACACGTTTGCGTTTATGATTAGTGTACGATTGAATCAGGGGCGTCACAAGTTGGTATCAGAGCCGACTGTCTGTAGGAATCCATGTTCCAAACTCCTTTGTCGAAGTTGGGTCTAGTCATTAAAAAAAACTTTTACTAACATGGTTGTGTGGTTTACGGGCCCACGTCGCCATTGGGTGGTATTAGGATCTTTTATTCCTCGCATATACTTTGGGATTCTGATCTCTTTTCTATTCGGGTTAAATGATTTTACTAACTCTGACTCTATGTTCTCGTAACTACTTCCTCCTGGAGAGCCCCTCACTCCAGATGATTACTTGGTGCACCCGAAGATTTCGAAGATACTCTCCGATGTTCTCTCGAGACTTTGTGCCCGCCGCTTTGGCTATTCCCGACCACTGATAAATCCTTATGGATAACTACTTACACTTGTCGTTCATACCTTCGTTCCCAGTTGCCCTTGTTATTACTTGATGCCCTGAAAAATTCTTCAATAGTCTGAGAATCCTTTGTGCCTACTGCTTTGCAGCTCTTTTCCGCATTAATACCCCTACGGATAATTCCTCGCACTTACCGAGTGTCCGCTCATCCCCAGTTGTTCATGTGTTTCACAAAATTCTTCAAAATATATTTGACTTCTGAAAATCCTCAGTAGCCTATTGCTCCTGAATTCCTTGCCTTCCTGCATTAATGTTAATTCCATATTTTAGTAATCTCCGTGGACATCCTCTGTCACTATCATTTCGAGTCCCTTGATTCAATATGTTGCGAATGCTCGCAATCCTCAATCAGATCCTAGGATTCATCCTTCCGGCTCAGACGTCATTTTAAACATGAGCTGGATATCGACCAATCAAATTGTCATCGATTATACCCCTAAGCCTACTCAACTTATCCATCCTTAATCAGAGCGTTTGGTTCTGATCCCTTGATTTGGAAATCATAATTCCTTTACAATTGAGCTTTGAATTAGTCAGTTGTTTCTATAATCCAATGCCTTTGCATTGTTTCTTCCTCTGGTTGTGTGCCGATGCTCACATCAGCTCCATTATGGACCGTCAGATCCACTGTTGGTTTATTATCTGACAGTGTCCTTCATATTTAATCACCTTGTGACTTCTTTCCCTGATACATAATGCCTTTGATAACTTGTAATCCCCGCTTTTGTCAACCATGCTCTGCTTCCGAGCTTGAGTTATTTACTCCTGAAGTTTGTGGTATATGTGCCTAAGATGTCCCAATGGGTTGGACCTATGCCTTCCCTAATCTATGTGAACCCGGGAAAAATTCTATGGGTCATACTTTACTGGTGTCACCCGAGATAAACTTTCAGCACTACAACTTCATCGAAAGGCGAGAAGTGGATGAAAAGTTATGCATTGAAGAAGTGGGAGTCGACCTTGAACCTTGTGCTCATGCCCATGGACATGATGTAGATCTTATCATGAAAGCTTCTCGTAATAATAATTACCCCCTTTTATAAGTTCATCTTGTATCTGTGTTTTCTTCCTTTGCAACCGTGGTTTCGACCGTGATTGTTCTACTTTGATCACATTTTTCGGACTAGTTAAAGCACTTGCCTTCTGCAGATGAATATGCCTGCCCAACCTCTATGTTGATTTGCCTTCGATTATTACCCCCATGTTATCTCGAGGATATCACGCCATCGCACTACATCTTATGAATTTCTGATGAAGTAGTACCTTTCCCTGTCATAGTCACTCCACGGGTTCTGGGTTGTCGTCAACCGAGGACGCCGAGTATTGAATCGAATCCGCACTGCAATTCGGTACTTCTAGTACTCTGTTGCTGGGAAGCTTAATACTCCATCATTTCATTCCTAGCCTGATTGACTATATCTTTATCATGTTGATTTTAACTGTGCTACCTGGTCCTTAATCCCGGAGCACAACTGTCGACGACGAGCGAGGCTTACGTCAATTTCCTCGTCTTACCGTTTCACCTCGAACAACAAACTTGATTCTTGTGTCGTATCTGTGGTTCCAATAATCTTTCGTTGCATCTGTCCTTTTGCTTGATGCAGTCGTTGTTCAATTGCTTCTTCGTGGAGCCTCTCGGAAAAATTTGTCGTGATCATCATCAACATTTTGACTCCTTCTAGGATATCAATCGAATTCTTGATGATAAGTACCAACCTCGTCCCTTGGTAATTTGAGTTACCATCGATAACATCCTTACCTCCCTTTCATCACAAACTTGTTCATGTTATGGATGCAACTTGCTATCCAGTTTGTATTATGTTCTACCTTAAAGTATTACTGTCTTTTATGTCAAAGATGTTGCGAGGATTGCTCCATCTCTTAAGAATTCTTGGTATAGTGATACTTCTCACCACCACCATTCTTTCTTGGTGCCCGTGTTAATTCTAACCGGGATACCAACAAGTGAACAGTGCCACTTGGATTCTGTACTTCTAGCAACCCTATTGCTTTGAAGTTAATGGTCGACAGTTCATTCTTAGACTATTGGTCATTGGATTACCATTCTAACATTGATCATGCTACCTAAGCCCATAATTCGCACCTTTCAACCAATGTTTAAATTGTGTATGTTTTCCTCAAGCATGCATCATTATACCATTTGATCTGACAAATGTTTTCTCCTTGTTCACATAATTGTGTAAATCCATCTTTTTGGAAATCTCGATGAATCTCATCCACTCCTTGGTTTAATGATGAACTCTTGTTTCGTAACTTGCTTCCATAGTTCATTTCCCGAGAATCTTACAAAGTCAGCTTGTCAATTTGTGTTGCACCTTTTCTTCTCAGACATCTTGTGTCTGAGGTATCCTGACACCAATCAGATCTGAATCTCGGTCAGATATGATGGTTGGAACATATTTCCAGGAGTTATAACATCTTTACATGACCCGGTAAGGTGATGCCATGCACAGCACACCTTGCCGGAGAACCTATTGTTATAGTTTCCTTTTTAGCAAGGTTAACCATTCTTCCATGAGGAAATTGTAAGACTTATTCTATAAGTTGTTCCTGATGAATCCTTTGTGTATCCAAGTTCGAACTTTTCTTGAAGACCATGTCAATGCTATCTCGAAGCATGTCTGTGGTACTCCGATTTTCAACAAGAACATTTGAAGCTCAATGCTAAATGTTTCTTGCTCAATTATCCAAACACCGTTGTATGGGTAATGTCATGAAATTTCTCTCCCCTTACCTAAAGGGTTTTCTACATTATATCCTGTCACGGATATCATGCTCTGCTTGTCCTTGGGAAGGATATACCCCTGAAAGATGTGTTTAAACACATTTTCCTTTCCATTGTTCTGTTTAACCTGATAGTCATATTTTCCTTTCCATTGTTTGGTTTAACCTTTCTTGTGATCTATATGATCTAAGCAGTAATATTCTCCTACTTATGTAAACATCTCGGTGTACAAT
Organism: Thinopyrum elongatum; assembly: GCA_011799875.1. Lineage (NCBI taxonomy): Eukaryota > Viridiplantae > Streptophyta > Magnoliopsida > Poales > Poaceae > Thinopyrum > Thinopyrum elongatum. The sequence goes on along the minus strand of CM022299.1, from coordinate 588,112,212 downwards.
TCTGTCAGCAAGACCCTGTTATTATTATTGATGACATTCTGGTAGCCACCGATGATGAGAACTTTGCCTATTGGTCCGCCTTGTTCTACGAGCAAGAAAATGGTTCTCATCGTCCCTCGCCTTTGGTACCGACGTTGTTGCCGACATAACTGACATGCTACCCTCTGACATGCCTTGCTGTCATGACCGTGCAAGATGTCACCGCTCCTCCTACTTTTAAACCACATGGTGGGCCCATAACCCACAGTTCAGCAGGATCGAGACCTGACTCTCCTGTACACCCCTGTTGCCAAAGTTATTCCTCGCATTTGACTCCGTATGTAATTCATGCACTACTGCAAGATGGTCCAAACACGACAGTCGAATCAGAGACCCTTCGACGAAACTGTGTGCGATGCAATAATCGCAAACGGTGGTGTAAAAAACTGTCAAAAAAGGTGCAAAACATCTGCGATGGCGGCGACATCAAACACGGTTCATATTAGATTTGCGTGTGCGATGAGCGGCAAACGGTTAATCCAGAAGAACTGTTTGCGATGATGCAGAACAACAGAAACAGGCAGCCAGATGAGGGTGTGTGCGATATACGGCATACAGTTCAGCAGGATGAACTGTGTGTTATTAGGCAACACAATGGAAACGGTTCAACTGAACAAGATGTGTGTGATACGCGGCAAACAGGTCCGTAATTAGAAATGTGTGCGAAGACCAATAATAACACAGACGATTGCTGCTAATAAGCCGTGTGATTTGTTGTGTCTACAGAAGAATAACATGTATATATATATATAACTGAAATAAACATCCAATTACATAAGTGACTATACAGATCATTCGCACACACCTAAATAAACAATTGCATGCATTCTAAAGTAGAAGAAACGATCGTCTAGTCATCTACTTCTTGTGACACTCCCGCCACTGCTCTGTGGCTCAGTCCCTTGTCTGGGGCAGGAAGAAGACACTTCCTCATGTCAATGATCCGCCTGTACATCTCGTAGCTTGTGTACGCGTCGTTGACCACGTACTTGACGTGTTGTTCATCCAGTCTCTCATGCCACACACTGTGCCAGGCGTTCTTGTCCTTCTTGCTCTCATTCTTCATCTTCATGTAGTAGGGGTCGATGATGGCCGAGGCGAGGTCAACCAGGGAGTTCAGTTTGTTGTTGTCGCTGCCCCAGACCTTGTAGTGATGCTGGATGTTGACAAGATTCGGGCATTTCAAGCCCGAAACCTTGAGCGCTTTTAGATCGTTGGTGGTGTCCACCGTAGCGAAACTGTAGTCGGGGCTGTTGATAAACCTGGAGAAACGCTCGCAAGGCCTTGTGGCCAGTTGGTAGTGGTAGACGATGACGTCATGTCGCACGCACAACTGGGCGACGACAACCTTCTGGTCGTGCCCGGCACGACCGATGGTGTACTCGAGGTCGAAGCCGACCACTTGGTACTTGTCCTCGACAAGGAACTGCTCCATAGTTTGGATGGAGCTCTCCACCGAGACCGGATCATTCGTGTACACCACCGAGAGGGCCTTCCCCCTCACGTGGGTGTCCACGACGTGATGCGTGGTGAACTGCCCGCCGTTGTCGTCGTCGGCCGCTGGGAGCGCCATTGGAGCCACGGGGAGCGCCATTGGAACCGCTGGATGTCCTCTCTGTATGTGTCGTCGTGGGTGTGCTTATTGTGTCGTGTGACGCGGGAGATGAAGGTAAATGGCCGCAGGAATAAAAGGGGGCCGGGCGGCCGGGATTCTCGGCGCGTCCGCATGGCAGTTTTTGCAGCGGGTAACTGCATCATCGCGCCGCGCCCGACGCAACCGCATGCACACGAACGTGCGTGATCGTGCGTCGGCCCCAAACACTGGCAGCGCGCGTGGAGGGATGAGGGTAGAGCACCCGGAGGGATGAGAGAGCAGAGCGCGCGCGGCGGGACGCGAGCATAGTGCGCCGCGGCCGCCTCAACCGCAAGCAACCATACGCATAGAGCAGTTGAACACGCAGGAAATGGTCGCCTACAAGCCGGCCGACAGTTGTGTCGCTGCGTAGAGAGCGGCCGTGTGCTACTACCTCCGTCTTGGTCTATAGTCCCCTTTATATTCTGTGCCATACTTTGCCCTCAAATTTAACCAACAAAATGTTAATGCATGTTATAAAAATTATATAATTGGAAACTATGTTCAAATATGAATCCAACTATATAATCTTGGCGACATGCATTCATATTTTATTAGTTAAATCCTACTTATAAACCAGGACGGGGGTATAGTAGGTAATTAAATTGCAAACGTTTTTTTTATTAACTGTATGTGTACGTGGCCTTTCGTCCTCCTCTCGCACGTCTTGTCACCCCGCTGCCGCAGACAGCTTACAGCACAAGCTTGCGCAGCGCGCGGGCGCGTTCTTTTGGCCAAACGATGGCGCCAATGAATCGTCGGTGAGCCCGTTCCCACGCAAGCTTCCCGCCCGACTCGGTGAAATCCCCCAAAATCGCAATGCTTACCGGCCTGCTATATAAACCCTCACGGCCGGCGAGTCCTGCGTCGCACTTTCCCCTCCCTCCCTGTAGCTTATCTCGTCTGCTTCTCCCACAATCACCAATGGCATCGGTCCGTCGTCGTCGCTCAACCACTCCGCCGTCATCAGAGGACAGCTCCAGCTGGGAGGCTACACCGCGGCGGCGGCACAGTCCCGGGCGTAGTGTAGTGCGCGTGGCGTCCCTGTTGGGTGTGCGCGGAACACCCACCACACGCTCCGCCGCCGCTGCCCGTCTGCAGCTGTTGCCGCCACACCACCGTCGAAAGCCAGGGCCATCGCCCGCTCCGCCGCCGCGGCCCGAAGGCGGGAGGTGGCCATTGTGGCCGCCACCCCACTGCCGGCCACCGTGGCCATCACCCGCTCCGCCACCGCGGCCCGAAGGCGGGAGGTGGTGGTCGTGGCCACCACCCCATCGTCGGCCGCCGTGGCCGCCAGCCCACCGTCGACCGCCGGGGTCATCACCCGCTCCACCACCGCCGCCCGAAGGCGGGAGGCGGAGGTGGATGCCCGCACGTGCGTCAGCGACCTTGCACGCTACACCGAGTTCCTGCGGGAGGAGGAGGAGCGCCTCGTCGAGCACGCAAAGAGCCTTACCGCCGCGGTGGCCACGGCACACGCCGCCTCAGAGGCAAGGAATCAGGAGATCTACGAGGAGAACCACCGCTTCGAGAGGGGTCGTCTGGAGCGGCAGAGGGCGTTCGAGGTGAGCGTCGCTGAAGGTGCAGCAACGGCAGGCACCGTATTGCAGTTGTCCAGCTCGTCGGTAGGCTCCTCCTCCTTTGCCTCTTACTGAGCACGCTCGGTAGAGGAGAGGCTGCCGGAAGTAGTACAAAGCCCCTCCGTAGTAGTAGTAGTAGTATTTAGGGGCTATTTTGTTCAGTTCATCTGACTATAGATGTGGTGGAACTGTACGACGTACTTAAAATTAGCTACTATATAAAGTAGAACTAGCTATTTCAGTACGTGGTTGGCAACAATTGGTGAAAAGTTTGGTCGGTTCAGCTGTCGAGTTGAACTGTTTGTATAAAGAACGACTGCTTAATCTATGAATGAAATCTATGCTTAATTACTGAATTTTAGTTGCAAAAATTAGATACTGCTAGTAATTTTTAGCTTCATATTTTGACAAATCGCAGTGTTACAAGGTTGACAAATGGCAATGTTACTAGATCAACAAATGTTAATCTTTCCAGTTTGACAAATGGCAACATACCCAATATGACAGATGCAAATCTTACCAAATTGTTTGTAAGTGGTTGCACACGGGTCATCCAAAAGAACCGTTTGCGTTGAAGAGATGCACAAATCCAGCTCTCACTTTGCATACGGGTGTTCTATCTAAAACGTTTGCGATCAAGAGCTGCACAAATCCTGCTCGACACATTTTCCCTTGTCTTCCTGGGGAAGCTGTCGGTTTGCATACGGGTGTTCTAACTAAAACGTTTGCGATGAGGGTTTTATACTTAAAAACCATTGACTTTTTTTCAAACGAAAATCGTTTGATAAGTCTATACATTAAGAGAGAGAAACGCAAGTTCGCTCAAACCATATCTTTCATTCAGTCATACTGCGAATTTCTATTCATATGATCGAGATACAGTATTAAACCCAAGAAAAAAAAACTATTTCCGGCGGCGGCGGAGGCGGCGTGCCGCGCCGTCGTTGTCGTTGTCGTCCTCCGGGACGCTGTTGTTGAAGTCTTCAATGCAGCACAGAATGTTCTTCACTTGTAAATCAAACATCATGTCGTTGCGCGATCGACGGGCGCGGCGCGGGAGGACGGCAGCTAGCGGCGCTGAGAGGTAGCGGTCGACGGTGGCGTCCCATGCCGCTGAGGAGGGCGCGCGCACGGGCACGGGCGCGGCGGGTGCAGCCAAACGCACGGGGACCGGCGCCGCGGTGGGTGGAGGGGCGCGCACGGGCACTGGCACGGGCACGGGCGCTGGCATGTACACGAGCTCGCGCGGGTCCGCGGAGACCTCGCTGACGCCCATGGCTTCCAGCTCTACGATAGTGCTCGGCGACCAGCCCGTCAATGCTATGGGGATGGTCGCTAGCGCAGGCGCGGGGATGGGAGCTAGGATGGGAGCGGGGGCAGCAACCGCCGCGGCCAGCTCATTCTGGGCCATATCCATGAGGCCCCATTCCTCCTTATTTTCTATCTCCTCCGGCTCGGAATCGACTTCACCAAACTTGAAGACTAGTGGCAGATGATCCTTCTGCGCCATGGCGTTGGTGGAGGTCTGCGGGAGGGAGGGGAATGTGAGGCAAACACTAAGGCCGCCCGTATTAAGCAGCGGCTCGGGCGCCATTAATGGAGAGGAAGGCGGGCGGCCATCGAAGTCAAAGGGCTCACTTCCCAGTGAGCCTGTGCAGCGTACAGCTCGCACGCTTCCCAGTGAGCCTGCGCATTGGAGGACAGCTTGCACGCCTCTCGGTCAGCCTGCGCATCGGACTGCGCTCGCACGCCTCCCGTTCAGTCAAGCAGCTGTCCGCACGGCACCTCCTATAGCCATTAAAATGAAGACACGTGGCGTCATGTGAATGGTTAACATAACGCACACGATTTGAATTATACAAACGTTTGCGATGTTAGAGTGGCAGCTATTTGTTTCAAAATGCCTTTGTTGGCTGTTATTCGAGTGCGCCTTCTCTCAAAATGGACACGAAAAATACCACAGCATGTCGGGTGCCATTCCATGATAGCATGCCAAGTTTCATGAATTTCAGACAAGTTTTGGATTTGCTAGAATTAAAAAACAAAGTATCTCAACGTTTTGCCGGCAATCAACAGTGCCCTGGTGTTTGAAATTCATTCTCATTTCTTTCATGGGACCTAAGCATGGACCCAAGGACAAAGATTTGATTTTTCAACCAATTTATATGCACTGGAGCATGTGCATGTAGTCAAATTTGAATTATGCACATAAAATGCCTAGAAAACCCAGTTAATGTATAAAAATGTCCAAACGAACCCCAAAAAAATTCCCAAATTTAACACAACACTCATGTTGTTCTATGTTGACACTAGAAAATTTTTGAAAGCAATAAGAGGCAGTGGATATCGTTTCGTCCCCAAAGGTGGCACGTTCCCTACCGAAACCATCAGGCTTGTTGTGAGAAGCTCTGGTTTGTGAGAAACTTATACCCAAACCTGCCCCAAATGGAACAAAAAATTTACCACGGCATGTAGATGCCGCTCCATGATAGCATACCAAGTTTCATGAATTTCAGACGAGCTTTGAATTTACTAGAATTTAAAAACCAGGTATCTCAATGTTTGCGGCCGAGTGACGGTGGCAGGGTGTTTGACATTCATTCCCATTTCTTGCATGGGACCTAAGCATGCAACCAAGGACACAGATTTGAATTTTCAACCAATTTATATGCATTAGAGCATGTGCATGTAGTTCAAATTTGAATTATGCACATAAATGCATTGAAAACTCAATTAATGCATAAAAATGTCCAAACGAATCCCGAAAAATCCCAAAAATTGACACAACACTCCTGTTGTTCTATGTTGACACAAGAAATTTTTTGAAAGTAATAAGAGGCAATGGATATCGTTTCGTCCCCAAAGGTGGGACGTTTCCTATCGAAACCATCATGCTTGTTGTGAGAAGCTCTGGTTTGTGAGAAGCATATACCCAAACCTGCCCCAAATGGGACAAAAATTTTACCACGGCATGTTGATGCCGCTCCATGATAGCATGCCAAGTTTCATGAATTTCAGACGAGTTTTGGATTTACTAGAATTTAAAAACCAGGTATCTCAATGTTTGCGGCCGAGTGACGGTGGCAAGGTGTTTGACATTCATTCCCATTTCTTGCATGGGACCTAAGCATGCAACTAAGGACACAGATTTGAATTTTCAACCAATTTATATGCATTAGAGCATGTGCATGTAGTTCAAATTTGAATTATGCACATAAATGCATTGAAAACTCAATTAATGCATAAAAATGTCCAAACGAACCCCAAAAATCTCAAAAATTGACACAACACTCCTGTTGTTCTATGTTGACACGAGAAAAAATTTGAAAGCAATAAGAGGCAATGGATATCGTTTCGTCCCCAAAGGTGGGACGTTCCCTACCAAAACCATCAGGCGTGTTGTGAGAAGCTCTGGTTTGTGAGAAGCATATCCCCAAACCTGCCCCAAATGGGACAAAAAATTTACCACAGCATGTTGATGCCACTCCATGATAGCATGCCAAGTTTCATGAATTTCAGACGAGCTTTGGATTTACTAGAATTTAAAAACTAGGTATCTCAATGTTTGCGGCCGAGTGACGGTGGTAGGGTGTTTGACATTCATTCCCATTTCTTGCATGGGACCTAAGCATGCAACCAAGGACACAGATTTGAATTTTCAACAAATTTATATGCATTAGAGCATGTGCATGTAGTTCAAATTTGAATTATGCACATGAATGCATAGAAAACTCAATTAATGCATAAAAATGTCCAAACGAACCCCGAAAAATCCCAAAAATTGACACAACACTCCTGTTGTTCTATGTTGACACGAGAAATTTTTTGAAAGTAATAAGAGGCAATGGATATCGTTTCGTCCCCAAAGGTGGGACGTTCCCTACCGAAATCATCAGGCTTATTGTGAGAAGCATATCCCCAAACCTGCCCCAAATGGGACAATATTTTTACCATGGCATGTCGCTGCCGTTCCATGATATCATGTCAAGTTTCATGAATTTCAGACGAGTTTTCGATTTACTAGAATTTTAAAACCATGTATCTCAATGTTAGCGGCCGAGCGACAGTGTCAAGGTGTTTGACATTCGTTCTCATTTCTTGCATGTGACCTAATCTTGCAACCAAGGACAAACATTTGATTTTGCAACCCGTTTTTATGGACTGGAGCATGTGCATGTAGTTCAATTTTGAATTATGCACATAAATGCCTAGAAAACTCAATTAACATATAAAAATGTCCAAACGATCCCCGAAAAAAATCCAAAATTTAACACGACACTCCTGTTGTTCTATGTTGACACCAGGAAAAAAATTGAAAGGAAGAAGAGGCGACGAATATCGTTTTGTCCACAAAGGTGACACGTTTCCCTAACGGAACCATGAAGCTTCTTGTGAGAAGCTCTGGTTTGTGAGAAGCTTATACCACAACCTGCCCCAAATGGGACAATATTTTTTACCCCAGCATGTTGATGCCATTCCATGATAGCATGCCAAGGTTCATGAATTTCAGACGGGTTTTGGATTTACTAGAATTACAAAAGCAAGTACCTTAACATTTGCCGGAGAGCCACGGTGCCGTGGTGTTCGAAATTCATCCCCATTTCTTGCATGGGACATAAGCATAAACCCATGGACACATATATGATTTTACAACCCATGTTGGTGCACCGGAGCATGTGCATGTGCTTTAATTTTGAATTGTGCACCTGAAATGGCTAGAAAACCAATTTAATGTATAAAATTTCCAAACGAACCCTGAATAATTCCAATTTTTTTACGACACACATATAGTTGCATGTTCACTGCAGATAAAAGTTCTAGCAATTCAAACACCGTCCATTGCCGCTGTGACCCCATTATGTAATTCAAATCAAGATGAAAAATCAAGTAGATCCCACACAGTTTATCATCACCAACCGTGTGAGATGCAGTACAAAATATCCTGGAGCACCGTCGGTGTATAGTACGCCTATGGCTTACGCGAGAAGGTGCGTCGGCTACAGTCCACAGCCGGCGTGTCAAGCACACTAGCTGGCTCCCCAAATATCATTTCACTGTTCAATCATCGCTGGTGAAAGATGGGGACGTGGACCCGCGTCGTGAGGGCAACTTCGGCGGCCCACTCCGACGAGAGCATGGCCGCAGCCGCCATGCGCGTGCTAACAAGGTGTATGAGCGCGGCCGCAATCTGCGACCGGGCGGCCAAGGCAGCCCAAACGGCCGCTGTTGCTTCTCAGGTAGCGGCAGCAACATCTACCTCGGGGATAGCAACTGGCGAGAGCGGCACAGCAGCTGTCCGTTCCGTAGCGGCGGCCTTAGCCCTGATGGAGGCCGCCCACGACCATGTCGAGGCCGCCCACGCCTAGCTCGTGGCGGTCACCGCACAAATCGAACAAAGCTTCTCCGACAACGGTCGGCAACCCACGGCCGAAGAGTTGGCAATCGCCGAGAGCGTTCGAGCAGCCGTCCGTTCCTCCGTCGCATACCTTGCGACGACGGAGCCCGTCCAAGCCCAGATCGCGGCCGCCCACGCCCAACTCGTGGCGGCCTTTTCCAAAGAGATGGCGGACGCGGATGGCGAGATGCTTGTCGAGTATGGTGCGATGGAAGCCATGGAGCCCCTTCCCCAGGAGACCGTCGGGCGCGAGCTGGACATGGAGGAGGCGGCGGAGATTGACGAGCACCAGCCGTAGTAGTACTCTTTGTTTTGTTTAATTAAGAGCGCCGGTCTTTAATTTGTTAGGATAATGTTTAGGCCAGCTAGCTCTGTTTAATTGCTGAACTTGCTCGATTAAGAAGTGTGGGTGTGCTGTGTACCCAAATTGTGCAATGACATGGATGACCACTGTAACCAGGGAAATTGGAACCAAATTTTTTTATGTTCAAACTCATCACACACGGGTTAAGCTATCTGAATTGTTTGTGATGTCCACATATCGTACACAGTTCTGAATAAGGGACCGTGTCTGATGACACTTTGCGCGCCAGTTTTTTCGCTAAACCGATTCAAAAATTTCGGCTTCCGCGGAAATATCTACCTCCCCGCCCCCTCCCCCTTACGAAAGCCACATTTCCCCTGTTTCCGCCTTCCTTTCCTAGTTGAAACCTTCACTCCTTGCTTGCAGCGCCGTATCCTCGCCGGCGACCCTCCTTCACACTGCTCGGCCTCGTCTATCCAGGCAGGTAATCCACACCTGACCCCCATCCTCCTCCTCCTTCCACATCCCACATGCCCCGACCGCCGGCGCGACACCTTCCACCTAAATCATCGACCCCTCCACCAAATAAGCGCCGCCCTAAGCCATGGTGCACGCAGTATAGCCAGAAGCTCAAGGAGCATTTGGCAGCGGAGAAGCAAATCGCGGCCGCACGCGCGGATGAGGTCGCGATGGCTGCCATTCGTGCCGACCCCCAGATCTTGGAGGAGCACCTTGCCATTTGCTAGCTACACCGGTTAAGCATGCTCGGTTTACCCGTTGCGTGTGCTGCTCCTGCCTTTCCTTAACAAATTCTAGTGAATTGTGCTATCTAATTTTACCATGCAATCTGTTGCTCTAGTGTATATGTTCTATATGTCATGCAGTGTGGTGCTCACTTATTAACTATTTGGTTAATTAGTTGTCGTCTTCAGTTAACTGTTTGGTTCAATTCTGCAAATGTGATGTTCAATTCTTCAGGCTGCAATTTTGTATTGTCTTCCATGTGAGAAATAAATCGAATTTATCTTTACAAAATACATGAGAAACGAATACAACTGCTATATTTCCAAGTTGTCAAGCATGCTTGGTTTGGTTATACATTGTGCAATGTGGTGCTCAGTTAACGTTTGGTTCATTTGTGTTGTGGTGTTTAGTTAACTGTTTGGTTCAATTATGCAATGCGATGTTCAATAGTTGTGGGTGCATTCTGTTATTGTATACCATGTGAGAAGTAAATCGAATTTGGCTGTACTAAATACATGAGAAACAAATACAATTGCTATATTTCCAAGTTGTTAAGCATGCTTGGTTTGGTTAACTGTCTGATCTTCTATTAGGAGTATGTTATATTGTGCAATGTGGTGCTCAGTTAATGTTTGGTTCATTTGTTGTGGTGTTTAGTTAACTGTTTGGTTCAATTCTGCAATGCGATGTTCAATTGTTGTGGGTGCATTCTATTATTGTATACTATGTGAGGAATAAATTGAATTTGGCTGTAGTAAATACATGAGAAACAAATACAATTGCTATATTTCCAAGTTGTTAAGCATGCTTGGTTTGGTTAACTGTCTGATCTTCTATTAGGAGTATGTTATATTGTGCAATGTGGTGCTCAATTAATATTTGGTTCATTTGTTGTGGTGTTTAGTTAACTGCTTGGTTCAATTCTGCAATGTGATGTCCAATTGTCGTGGGTAGAATTTTGTATTGTTGTGCATGTGAGGAATAAATCGAATTTGGCTGCACTTAATACATGAGAAACATATACAAGTGCTATATTTCCTAATTCTTAATCATGCTTGGTTTGGATAAATGGGTTTTCCATGTGGCTTAAATTAATCTGATGAATCTGCAATGTGCTTATTTTTCATCAACATATTTTACTGATAGCATGCGAACCCTTACTTAACCTGATGACTAACTACCTTATATGTGTTGCAGGGAAACAATAGGAAGCACTGAGGTTTATAATCGAGGTTAGCACGTGCATGGTCCGTTGTCTAATAGCACATTATTGTGCAATTGCAGGAACCATTCTAATATTTAGGTTTTTAATAATTTGGTCTTGCACATGTAGGTCCTGCTGTCAGAGGTTTTGACCCACTGTTCAACCCTTTTTGCATATGGGGAAATGAGTTGTCCATGAATATCAATCAAGTTAAGAAACTCAGAAAGATTGTTAGGATAAAGAAATTAGCGACAAAAAACAACATGATCTTTGTCTGCACAATGAAGAAGACATCAGTTCACTATAAGATGGTACTAACTATTATACCTTGCCTTTTTTTATTTCTTTGCCTCATTTCCAATATAGAGAAGATATTTATGCACATCCTTGTTTTCAGGCCTTTCCAAAGCAGTTCACTGATGATTACCTCTCAAACCACCTCTATGGTCAGGAGGCGAGGAAGGTTTTCATACAACACCCACGGTTCAATATTGAAGTGTTCCTGAAGAGGACGAAGGACGGACGGTCAATCATCCACAGGCACTGGGCTAAAGTTGCAAAGACCTTCAACATGAATGAAGGCTCAATATTCGCCTTCCGCTTCAGTAGTTTTCCAGATGAGATGCATCTGTCTATGTACCGTCTATGATGCTAATTTCGAAAGGTTCTACATGTTGCATGTGAAACTTGGTGCTGGTGCAGTTGTGTAATGGGGTAGCTGAGTGCTGAATCTATATCATGTTGTACTCTGATGTATTTCAATTATGAAATCCTGCTTCCTTAATATGGAAATGAAATATATTATGTGCTTAATATGAATGTCAATTAGATTAATAAATAGATTATTAATAATAGGGCAATTAGCCTGCTAATGGCAAATTAGCCTGCTAATTGGGTTTTGCTATTGCAAACGATTATTGAGAAAATACCGTGGGCGATGACCTCAGGCAACGCACACAGTTTCTAGGAATAGACCATGTTGGATCAATGAACAATCACACATGACCTTCTCTTGAAAACTGTTTGCGTTAGGCCACCTTGTGCAAACGTCTACCACATAAAAACTATGTGTGATGGACAGCCTTTGCCATATAGTTTCTTCTACGCACCATGTGTGATACATTCAATAACGCAAACGATAAAATTGTTAATATCGTATGTGATGTACCTGCGAACGGAAACGTTTTTCTTGGAGCGACTGTGTGGGATGTATATACGAACGGAAACGTTTAGCGGGGACTGACTGTGTGGGATGTACTTACGACCGGGAACGATTTCGCCTGTATAATTGTATTTTTTTAGCACTACTGTACGTATAACCGTATTTCATCGCTCGCCGGTCGCACACCACCTCATTTTGCCGACAGTGTGTGCCAGGAGGGCATATCCCCGACGGTTTCTGGTTCGTGTGGGAAGGAACCTCCTATCGCTCACACTCACTTGGCGACGGTTCCAAATGCCGTCGCGGAAAGGGGGTTAAAAACCGTTTGTATAGCACCTCGCTGTACCAGTGATGGGTCCTCTTCCTAGAGATGATCTATTCTGGTATCAGACACAATACTTATTCACGCTGCTCTGAACCCCTTTCATGCCCTGTTTCAGGCATCGAACGATTGCCTGCCCGTTCGAAACTTCTCATGGCACCTTTTTATTTTGCTCTCGATATTTTCTTAAGTTTCAATTCGAGAGTTACTTCCGCCACCTTCCCTGATTTTATCTACCAGATAAGCAACCTTGTAGAGGGTCGTTCTTCCGAAGTTACCCCTTGTCTTTTCATAAGTATGATAAGACTCCGAAGAAAGGAGGATGACTTCATCATGATTGCCTGAAGCAGAGAAATGAAGACATCAATGTAATGGATCGATCTCTTCGAGAAGAGCAACCAAGACCGAGAAGATTCGTTAGAAATTCGTAACCATAACTTTCCCCCTTACTGCACCTCTTAAATCTCGGGACGAGATTTCTTGTAGTGGAGGAGAATTGTAACGCCCGGATAATTAAGCTACAGTAACCCTCTTCTAATGATGCCATGTCACCTCAGTTATTGTCGTTAAACTCGCGCTGTTTTGAATTCAGTTCAAATTCAAATTTAAAGTATAGTCAAACAATAAATGTTTTCAAATGTTAAAACCAAAATGTTCTAAATATGGCAAATAAATCATAGTTAATACTGGTGGAGTAACCACATTTTTATAAGATAGTTAAATGCACTGAGGTAATTAAAACATCAGCTAAAACATTAATTAAATACCTTTTATAAATTATGAAATATTAAAACATTTTAATTGGGGGTCAAACGTTTTGTGGGAGTGGGTTAAAAGATAATACTAAATTAGAAGTTTCTTTTGTATTTTATTTAACCTAAAATACTAAAAGAAAACAAATAAACAGAAAAGAAAAATAAAGAAAAAGAAAAACAGAACAAAGTTTAAAAAGTAAAAGAACCCACGCCCCATGGCCAACTGGGCCTCGGCCCAGCCGACTGGCCAGTGCCAGCCCGGGTAGGCCAGCCCACCCAATCCCTCTAACCTAGCCTCACCCAACTCTCTCTCGATCCCCATCTCCCCTCGTCTCCCTCTTGACGCCGTCACACGCAACACACACACACACACGCACGCATACTCTGTTCGATCCCCCACCCCCTTGCATCGCCGCCTCCTACGACCCGCACCTGCCGCCGGCGCCGCTCGCGCCACGCGCCTCCCTTGGCCGCGCCAGGCCGTGGCCGGCGCCTGCCGGCCCCCCCCCCATCCTTCGTGCGCCCCTGCCTCCAACCGCCGGCGCCCGCCGTCCTTCGCACGCCCGCGTCCGAGGACTGCTCCTCCACGCGCCCCGCTGCTATTGGTCGCCCCTGCCCGACCGCCTCGTCACCGACGGCCCACGCCTCGTCGGCCACCAGAGCAATCCACTCTGCCCGGCCTTCCTCTCCATGTCGCTGCTGCTGCAAGCTCCGCCTCCTCTTCTTAACCACCCGAGCACCTGCATCGCCGTGGTACACCTCGAGCTCCCTCCTCGCGCCTCTACACTTTCTGCAGCGCCAAGGCCCCATCCGCCTGCTCCAACTCTTCTCCACGCTCGTCGTCATCCACGTCCACATGGGCCACCCTCCTCGCCTCACCGACAACCTCCAGGGGCCCCAAGCCGTGCCAAGAGGCCTCCTTGATGTGGGGGCCACGCACCCGCCTCACGTGGCTCGTTGACCAGCTCCAGCAGCACCACCATGTTCGGGCCTCCACTCGAGCTCCATCGCGGCTGCCCACTTCCACCGTGCCCCTGCTGTTTGTTGTACATCCGCTGCCTAGCGCCGTTGACGTCAAGATCACAGCCACAAAGACCCGTGGGTGCCAAGTTCCTCTTCCGGAGCTGTCAAGTGCACGAGGATCCCGAGTACGACTACACGGTGTTGCGCCAAGTACCCGACGACCCCAGGATTCGTCAAGTCCCTCTCCAAGGCGTGTTACACTACTTGCGTCTACACCGCATCGAACTCGAACCGCCATGAACGAACGCTTCGAAGGTATGACCACGCTTCGAAGGTATGACCGCCGAGACGACGCCCGAAAGAATACATGTGTTGTATGAGATGCACCCTATGTTTGTACCGTGCTCGAATTGTTTCTTGCATGTTCCCCGTTTGCCATGCCATCGAACCGTGGGACACCTGTTAACCGGGATCATTCCCTGTTGCTCTTGCATGTTCCCATCACCCCCACTTGTTCCTTACAGTAGCTCAAACGAGATACCGGAACCGAAATGTTGCCGTGGCATCATTTTCGGATTCGTCGCCGTGGCACCCCTTTCTTTCCATCATGATGACAATTGTTCTAAATCATCCTTCATGCCAACATTTTTATAAAATTGCATACAATGTGAATATGTCATCCATTAGCCCGACCAACCCCTCTAACATGCTGAACCTTGAACTTTTGGTATCGGTCAAATATACCGAAAAATACCTGGAGCCGGGAAAATATCGCCGGATATTTCCCCCCTTCTTTTAAACCGCGTAGTAATGCATTAGAACATATCACCAGCACTTTTTTCCCTGGCGTGCATCTGTGTTGCATTTGTTTGCTTTGTTATTTATTTGTTTCCCCTTCATTGCTTCTTTTTCGGTAGACCCCGATACTGCGATAGATCCCGAGACCGCTGATGATCTGGTGATCGTCTACTTCGTTGAAGATCCGTTTTCATCTGCAGAGCTTCCAGGCAAGCAAACCCCCCTTGATCAACTAGATATCGCCCACTCTCTTCTCTCTTATTCTTGCATTAGGTTTGCTATTGTTGTTGATTCGATAGCTCCTATTCTGTTGCATAGCCTGTCATTGTTGCTACTTTGTTACCTTTACCTGCAATCCTAAATGCTTAGTATAGGATGCTAGTTTTCCATCAGTGGCCCTACATTCTTGTCCGTCTGCCATGCTATACTATCGGGCCATGATCACTAGGGAGGTGATCACGGGTATATATTATACATATTACACTTGATACATGTTGTGACTAAAGTCGGGTCGGCTCGAAGAGTAACCGCGAGTGATTCACGGACTGGGGGCTGAAAGGGCATGTTTCTCGACGGCCCTCTGTGTGGATCTTTGTGGCGGAGCGACAGGGCAGGTTGTGACCACCTAGGAGACAGGTGGGCTTGGTCCTGGTCGGCGTCCGCGGTTACTTCAAAATAACACACTTAACGAGATCTTGGTATTTGATCTGAGTCTGGCTATGAGCCTATATGCACTAATCATATACGCGGGAACAGTTATGGGCACTCGACGTCGTGGTATCAGCCGAAGCCTTCTTGACGTCAGCCACTGAGCGGCTCGCGTCGGATTGGACTGGAACGCCTGCTCTTGTATTAGGGAGGCTAGGTCTGCTTCCGGCCGCGTTCGCAATGTGCAGGTGTGCGACGGGTGATGGGCCCAGACCCCTGCGCGCTTAGGATTTAGACCGGCGTGCTGACCTCTCTGTTGTGCCTAGGTAGGGCTGCGACGTGTTGATATTCCGAAGCCGGGCATGACCCAGGAAAGTATGTCCGACCAGAGGGATCGAGTGTGTTGGGTAATGTGGTGCACCCCTGCAGGGAAGTTTATCTATTCGAATAGTCGTGTCCCTCGGTAAAAGGACGACCCGGAGTTGTACTTCGACCTTATGACAACTAGAACCGGATACGTAATAAAACACACTCAGACAAGTTCCAGAGACAACCCGGTGATCGCTTTCCCACAGGGCGACGAGGGGAGGATCGCCGGGTAGGATTATGCTATACGATGATACTTGGTGAACTTACCAGCTACTCTCTTCTACATGCTTCTAGATGGAGGTGGCCAGAAGCGTAGTCTTCGATAGGACTAGCTTTCCCCCTCATATTCTGGCATTCTGTAGTTTAGCCCATAGATATTATCCCTTTATACAGATACCAATGCATATGTAGTGTAGATCCTTGCTTGCGAGTACTTTGGATAAGTACACATGGTTGCTTTGCTCCCTCTTTTCCTCCTTTTCCATTCTTCTCGGACGTCGCAACCAATTGTTGGAGCCCAGGAGCCAGATGCCACCGTCGACGACGACCCCTACTACACCGAGGGTGCCTACTACTATGTGCAGGCCGCCGACGACCAGGAGTAGTTTAGGAGGATCCCAGGTAGGAGGCCTGCGCCTCTTTCGATCTGTATCCCAGTTTGTGCTAGCCATCTTATGGCAGCTTGTTTAACTTATGTCTGTACTCAGATATTGTTGCTTCCGCTGACTCGTCTATGATCGAGTACTTGTATTCGAGCCCTCGAGGCCCCTGGCTTGTAATATGATGCTTGTATGACTTATTTGTTTTTAGAGTTGTGTTGTGATATCTTCCCGTGAGTCATTGATCTTGATCATCCACGTTTGCGTGTATGATTAGTGTACGATTGAATCGGGGGCGTCACAACTTGTGGGTTATCAAGATATTTTTCTGGCGCCGTTGCCGGGGAGCAATAGCGTGGGGTGAATATTCTCATGTGCGCTTGTTGGCTTTATCGCTAAGTAGTTTTTATTTTCTGTTCTAAGTTGTTCTCTATCTTTTGTTATGAATATGGAACACGAAATACCAAAAAAATTAGCTGTACTTGCTACTCATGGAGATGGGGAACCTCTTAAAACCCTCTATGTTGAGTATGTGGAAAACATTAAACACTATTTTATAATCCTAATAAATCTTCATTCAAGTTGATAATGGGAGATACTTTGGATCACCTGGAATACTTTAGGGATTATCGCTTGTCTCAAAAAGGGAAACACTTAAGGGATCAAATTAAAATGTTGTGTTGTTATGCTTGGAATTTGTGCTTAATGTATGACTATATACTTGTTGCTCTAAGATAGAGGTGCTACTTCTTGAGCTTGCGTTGGTTTTTTCCTTGAAGAGGAAAGGGTGATGCAGCAAAGTAGAGATAAGTATTTCCCTCAGTTAAGAACCAAGGTATCAATCCAGTAGGAGATACAAACAAGTCCCCAATATATGCACTTGCACAATCAATCAAACACTTGCACCCAACGCGATAAAGGGGTTGTCAATCCCTTCACGGTCAATTGCAAAGGTGAGATCTGATAGAGATAGATATAAAAGATTACTAAAACGTAAAACAAAATAAAAGTAAATAAATTGCAGCAAGGTATTTTTGGGTTTTTTGATTTATAGATCTGAAAATATATGATGGAAAATAGAACCGGGGGCCATAGGTTTCACTAGAGGCTTCTCTCTTGAAGAAAAATAATATGGTGGGTGAACAAATTACTGTCAAGCAATTGATAGAAAAGCGCAAAGTTATGACGATATCCAAGGCAATGATTATGCATATAGGCATCACGTCCGTGTCAAGTAGACCGACTCCTGCCTGCATCTACTACTATTACTCCACACATCGACCGCTATCCAGCATGCATCTAGAGTATTAAGTTCATAAAGAACGGAGTAACGCCTTATGTAAGATGACATGATGTAGAGGGATAAACTCAAGCATTATGATGAAAACCCCATCTTTTTACCTTTGATGGCAACAATACAATACGTGTCTCGCTACCCCTACTTTTTCACTAGGTGAAATCACGCAAGATTGAACCCAAAACTAAGCACCTCTCCCATTGCAAGGAAAACCAATCTAGTTGGCCAAACCAAACCGATAATTCGAAGAGAAATACAAAGATATCAAATCATGCATATAAGAATTCAGAGAAGATTCAAATAATATTCATAGATAAGCTAATCATAAAGCCACAATTCATCGGATCTCGACAAACACACCGCAAAAGAAGATTACATCGGATAGATCTCCAAGAACATCGAGGAGAACATGGTATTGAGAATCAAAGAGAGAGAAGAAGCCATCTAGCTACTAGCTATGGACCCATAGGTCTGTGGTAAACTACTCACGCTTCATCGGAAGGGCAATAGAGTTAATGTAGATACCCTCCGTCATCGATCCCCCTCTGGCAGGGTGCCGGAAAAGGCCCCAAGATGGGATCTCATGGGAACAAAAGGTTACAGCGGCGGAAAAGTATTTTGGTGGACGCTTCTAGTCGTTTGGGAATATTTTGGAATTTATAGAACTCAGAAGGAGGTCGGTGGACTCTGGGGGGGGGGGGTCACAAGCCAAGGGGGCGCCCCCCCCCTAGGGCGCGCCTTGAAGGCTTGTGCAGTCCTCGGGGCTCTTCTGACTTGGCCTCCAAGTTCCGTGGATGTCTTCTGGTGCAAGAAAAATCATCGCGAAAGTCTTATTCCGTTTGGACTCCGTTTGATATTCCTTTTCTGTAAAACTCAAAAACAAGGAAAAAACAGAAACTGGCACTAGGCTCTAGGTTAATATGTTAGTCCCAAAAATAATATAAAATAGCATATTAATGCATATAAAACATTCAAAACAGATAATATAATAGCATGGAACAATCAAAAATTATAGATACATTGGAGATGTATCAAGAGGCTCCACACCTCCTCTTTCAATGTGAATTTAATGATAATGAAACCTTATCTTCTGATGCTAATGGTGTATATGACTACTATGATGTACAACAAATAGAAGAATTTGTTGCTTTTAAGGGTGCTTATGAAATTGAATCTTTGTTTCAAAAGTATGAAGATTGTGATGATGCTCTTTATAGATCTGAAATCATGCTATACTTAAAAATTGCTATGAGAATTATAAATACAATGTCAATATTTATGAATTTATTGAGAATGTCTCCGCTGTCCAAGAAGAGATTAATATTTTGCAGGAATCTATGGAAGAAGAAATTGATGAAATTATGAGATCATTAGATGAAAAAGTGATGAGGAGAGCGACGAACAAAATGAGGATGAGCGGATTAGCTACCCATGCCCACCTTCTCATGACAGTAACTCTTCAACTCATACATTGTTTAGTTTTCCTTCGTGCTTACCGAAGGATGAATGCTATGATAATTGCTATGGTCCCTTGGATTCATTTGAAATATTCTTTTTTGATTAAATTGATGCTTGCTATGCTTGTGGCCATGATGCCAATATGAATTATGCTTATGGAGATGAACTTTCTATAGTTCCTTATTGTTGACGCTCAAAAGTGGCACAATCGTAAAAGTTGCTTTAAGCTATGTCAAGATTAATTCAAACTTATGGTTGGAAGTCACCATGGGATGGCTTTATTCGAGAAGATCAAGATGGATATGAAGGTGGTCTAAAACGGAGCTCGGATGCAAAAGTTATGACAAGTTCAGAGATGCTCATGTTGACACGAGATTAAAGAATGGCTTGAAACCCAATTAAGATGGCCTGAAATGGAAAAAAGTTCCAACATGAAAGTTGTGCGTCTCATCGAAATGGTTGATTTTGATATAAAAATCGTCCTAATCTGAGTTCGTATGCAAAAGTTAGAGACATCAGAATGCAGCCCTGTCAAGAGGCAAAATATGGCGCGCCCCACCAGACACCTTGTCTGATGGGTAGCGCGAGTAATAAACAGTTTTGCGCGAGCGATTTGGCCCTGAAGATGGCCTCAAATCGAAAAATGTTCAACATGAAAGCTGTTCGTCTCGTCGAAATGAGTAAATATGCTTTTGGGCGCATTATCATCGGAGGTCGTTTACTGCCTCAAAAAAGACCCGCAAAGTGCAGCCAGTTTTAAACCGAACGGTTTTGGAAAGTTCGGACAAAACAAATCCGAATTAGACTAGGGTTTTGGACGTGAATCCAAGCCTTTTCCTTGCACGGGAAGTCCAGCCGCCTCTTATATACCTAAGGGGTGGCGGCCGATTGAACAACACACAATCGATCAAATCATCTACAAGTTTTACCTTTACTTTTATCTCTCTCCCTTGTTCTTCTTCTTCCTTGTTCTTCGTCTGTTCTTCTTGTTGCAGGGCGGCGAACCTCGAGGCCCTATGGGCGATCAAGTCGACCTAGGGCAGCCCATAGCCGCCGCGCGCCCTGACGGGGTCCCTCCCGGGCGTGCGGGGTTTCGGGTCTACAAAAGTGCCCGCCGGATTGCCTGCGTACCGCGCTTCCGGCCGGGTCTCCTTCGACGTGAGCTGCGGTACATCACCCCCGGCGTCGAGGGTACACGGTGACGTGTTCGTGTGCGAACACACTTTTTGGCGACTCCGCTGGGGATGAAGCATTGAACGGTCTCCAGCCCATTCTTGCTACGAAGAGATCGTCATCTAGGGTTTGCAATCTACAAAGGTAATATGAATACCCAATTCCCTACTGTAGATGCAAATAATTCATATGGTGTTACTAGATTGTTCAATGAGTATACTCTATCGGCCAACCCTAGTTTTTTCAATAATGCATCTAATTACGTGCATAGGCCGATTCAAAGTAATTTACATGCTTCAACTTCTTATGATACTAGTAACATACAACATATGTATCCTAACTCTCATGCATCGGCAACCCCACAAATCCATATGCCGATGAACAACATGATGGGTTTGGTTAATCAATTTGAAACACCTCATGTTAAAATTTCCAATAGCATACAAGAAAGTGTTTCACCCTTTTATTCATCGGCAACTAATTTGCAATATGTGAATCCAACCTTGCCTATGGATGGGAGAATTGACCATACTGCTACTAGCTATTCGTCCAGTTACTCTCAACCATCATATGCTACACCTCATGACAGTAATTTTTCAGCACCATACACAACTGTAGATGTTCATAATTCGGCTTCACACCTTTCTGGTCATAGCCGAATAAATGTAAATTTTACAGGAGCGGTTGTGCCAAATATTGTAGAAGATGAGGTAGTGGTGGCTGCATTGAAGAGTTTAGCCCAGAATAAGAGGATTAGTGCTCTTTGCCTTGAACAACATGAAAAAGGGCTATTTCCTGATTATGTGGCAATAAAAGCTAGAGTTTTGCAAGAAGATGAATCTTTGCCAATTGATAAAATTGGCGAGCAAAAAAATGGTTTTACAACAATGCATATGCCTTCACCTAGTACTACATCATATTATGCACCCCCTACACAATTGCAAAACTTCGGCAACACTCGTGTGTCATTGCCGAAAGAATCTAAAAGCATTGGGGGCAATCATATCCGGAGTGGGCTGAAATTGAGAAAAAACTTAAAGCCAATTTTGCCGCTCGCCGCTAGAAACAAACAGAGAAAGAATTGGCTCAAATAAAAGAAGCATTGCCAATTGGTAGAATCAATGAAAAGAAGGATGATTCGGAACATGAAAGTGCTTCGGTTGTAAAAGCCGAATCAAGTAGTTTATATTCTGAGTCCATCAAATCCAAAGAGGCAAGCATTATTGAGAAAGGGCATGGCAAGCATAGCAAAACGACCATGCTTGATTTTTCTGAAGTTAAGGGAACCTACTTCCTGCCCTATGAGTTCCGTGCCACAGAAGTTGACAAGCCTCAAGGACAAGAACAAGTAGCCGAACAAAGTTTGGTTGACAAGGATCTTCAAAGTAACAATGCACATAATCAAGAAAAAGGTGATGAAAAGGCATTGGGGAGCCATCCAAAGACGGAGAAAAGTATTATTGAAGTGATACAACCATCATGCTCTCCCAATATATTTGAAGAGGTATGTTTAGCAAGTAATTTACCTATTTTCAAATTTGGTCAGAACTTTATCGTTGATGCATCTATTAGAAAAATCCTCATAAGTAATTTTGAAAGACCAATGAAGAAGGTAATTTACTTGTTAGCAATAAAATTGTTATAGAACATATCGGTCAACCAATTGCGCCATTTATAACGACCGATAATATTTTATTATTGCAGCCAAAGCTTTCCTCGTTGCTTTATCTAAAGTTAATATCTAATTGGGTAGCTTTGCTTATTTCGTACTTGGCTTGCACTTGGTCTCAACTGAGACATGTATGTTCTAACTATTTTCGTTTTAGAAATTTAAAGCCAAGGTTAAATTCTGTTGAGAAAACCGATGCTAGTATAATATCTTACCCAAAGACATCGGAGATAGAGTGCAAAACACAATGCATAGCCGAATGGTGTGATCCAAAATCTGAACCATTCGTTTGCTTAACTCCAAAGCCATTCTCACAGCAAGATCGGCTAGAAAATAAAAAGTTTACCTTCAATTCAAGCATGTGTGATCGAATATTTGATTTGTTGCTGAAACACAATTACATAAGAATTCTTGATCACCATGTCAAGCCATCAATTCAAGGACGAATGTATTGTAAGTTGCATGATTCGTTCAAGCATAGTTTTGAGGATTGCAATATGTTTCGCCAAATAGTTAAATCGGCCATCGAAAAAGGACAATTGAAATTTGTTGAAACACCAAGGGAAGACCAGTCTATTCCGATTGGTCCTGATGGGAAATTGTTTTTGAATTGGCTGCTTCAAGATGATTCCTTTAAGGATGAGAAGGTAAAAACTGTAGGTGATGAGATCAAGCTTTCAAGTAAATAAGTTGTTCAAGAGCACAATGAAAATATTCTTGAAGGCATGAGTTCTATCGAAGTTACAGTGAAGACGCCAAGGACTAGGGGGCAGCAAGCAAATCCTATGATCAATGAAAGCAAACAAAAAGAAAACAAAGGCCGAAATAAGCGCAAGGGTAAGAGATCGAAAATCACCTTTGCTGAATTATTAGATAAATATCAAAAGAAGAGTGAAGAGAAAAGTACTTATCGGTCAAGTAGTTCAGAAGCATCAAGATCACCCCCTAGGCGCAAATCCGAGGCTCAGTATTGGCAAAGTGAGAATCTCAATGCAGCATATTCATATCTTTACTTTGGGTTGCCAATGCTAATGTCGTGGATACCTCCTTATGATCATGTAAATTCGTATCCATCATGGGACAGGTATGATACAAGGGCACATTCTCCATCTTATTTTAGACCATCTCACCAATACTATGCAGCTCCAAGAAGATCAACATTTGAACAATCACGCGTCAAAGACCATTTCAATCATAAGGAATCGGTCCAGAGCTCAAGGAAAAAGAAAGAGGTGGTCAAGCAAGTTTACGGCGTGAAAAAAGATGGTCATAAGTGTGCTACTTCAGATTTGATCTCAAATAACAAAGAGCCAATTAAAGTGTTGACATTGGCTACAAAAGGCAAAGAAGTGAAGCAATCAATTGATAAAAATCAGAGTGCCAAATCTGAAGAAACGAAGTTGAGGGTGCACAAGGCCAAAAAAGAGTTGCCATTGGTTGAAACAAAATCACAGTCAAGGTGCTCACTCGGCTTATCGTATTGGCAAAAGAAGGAGCTACAAAAGCTTAGTGCAAAAGAGCTGAGAAACAAGAACATGGCACGGGTTCCCAAGAGGAACAGTCAAAATAAAAATGATGCATGTCCTTCTATTGCACCAAGTGTTACAAAAATGAAGAAAGGGAAGGATGGAAGCGGAAAACAATTAAGCCAAAGGTGTGCAAAATCCCATGAAAATCTTCGGTTAACACATCATCCATATTCGTCAAACATGCCATTGATGTCTTTGCCATGGAATTCATCCCCGGGTATGATCGGTTACCCTCCATGGGCTTATTTTGATCCATGGATGCAATATAATTTTTTTATGTCATGAAAGGTTATTACCAAATCACTATATATTTGATTAGCTACAAGTTTGTTGCTGATCCAGAGGGCCGAAATACTTGATTTGTTATTTTACTTGTTTATTTTCGGCTATATGTGCTTTCGTGGATGAGGTTTACATGGACCTTATGTTAATGGTCGATACTTAGCTATCGCCCTAAGAAACTATCTAATCATGGCCGGTGTGGAATTCTAACATCGTCCTTAGTTTGATTGGAGAGCGAGACAACTACTATGGAGATTATGTTTTGATGGTTGAATTCATAACAATGGCCACGGTGTTGGTGTTGTTTATTTTTGGCTATACGTGCTTTCGTGGATGAGGTTTACATGGACCTTATGTTAAAGGCCGATACTTAGCTATCGCCCTAAGAAACTATCTAATCATGGCCGGTGTGGAATTCTAACATCGTCCTTAGTTTGATTCGAGAGCGAGACAACTACTATGGAGATTATGTTTTGATGGTTGAATTCATAACAATGGCCACGGTGTTGGTGTTATTTATATATCTCCATATAGTGTTGTTCTGTGAAGCCTCGTATGTCTCTTAAAATATTTATTGCACAATAATCAAAGCCGAATATGCAATGTTATTCGGTTTGGAGCTTTTTGTTGCCATAGGTGCTACACATATTGAGGTTGTCGGTGTTTCATTATGAATAGTGCAACAAATATCAAAAGTTATCAATGTTTTGATGAATCACTTTTAGTTTATCTTGAGGTATGTCTAGACGTAAAATTTACCTTGGGTTGTTTTAATATTCTTCATATATCTAGACCTGACAATTGGAGAGAGTTGGCATAGCAACCATCCAGCTACCATGTTGGTCATGGTGTATTGCACATCTATCAATAGCCCATGCTTATTCTTGCCAACATAGGTAAGGCCGAATTGGAGCTCACCACCTCGGCAATAATGAAACTTTTATGCAGGCGAAGCAAGGATTGGAGGAAGTTCATTCTTGATTATCTGCAAAATCCTAGCGAAAGGGTGAATAATATGGTTCAGAAGATGGCTTTGAGATACATATCTATGGAACCTTATCATCGGATTGTTATAGAAGTTGAGAAGTTTTCACCCAAGTTTGCATCAAGAGGTTAAAACAAGCAATGGCCGATATAAACTTATCGTCCTAAAAGCATATAAATGGCCGATGGAGTGTTGACATCGTCCTTAGAACAAACATGGTACAAGTTATTTTTTGGCACACTAGCTTTGCCGAAAAACAGGGGGCATGTGTTGACGATCAAAAGTGGCACAATCACAAAAGTTGCTTTAACCTATGTCAAGATTAATTCAAACTTATGGTTGGAAGTCACCATGTGATGGCTTTATTTGAGAAGATCAAGATGGATATGAAGGTGGTCTAAAACGGAGCTCGGATGCAAAAGTTATGACAAGTTCGGAGATGCTCATGTTGACACCAGATTAAAGAATGACTTGAAACCCAATTAATATGGCCTCAAATGGAAAAAGTTTCAACATGAAAGTTTTGCGTCTCGTCGAAACGGTTGATTCTAATATGAAAATCGTCCTAATCCGAGTTCGTATACAAAAGTTAGAGCCATCGGAATGCAGCCCTGTTAGGAGGCAAAATATGGCGCGCCCCACCAGACACCTTGTCTGATGGGTAGCGCGAGTAACAAACTATTTTGTGTGAGCGATTCGGCCCTGAAGATGGCCTCAAATAGAAAAATGTTAAACATGAAAGTTGTTCGTCTCGTCGAAACGAGTAAATATCCTTTTGGGCGCATTTTCATCGGAGGTCGTTTACTACCTCAAAAAAGACCCGCAAAGTGCAGCCAGTTTTAAACCGAACAGTTTTGGAAAGTTCGGACAAAACAAATCCGAATTTGACTAGGGTTTTGGACATGAATCCAAGACTTTTTCTTGCATCGGAAGTCCAACCCCCTCTTGTATACCTAAGAGGTGACAGCCGATTGAACAACACACAATGGATCAAATCATCTACAAGTTTTACCTTTACTTTTATCTCTCTCCCTTGTTCTTCTTCTTCCTCGTTCTTCGTCTGTTCTTCTTGTTGAAAGGCGGCAAACCTCGAGACCCTAGGGGCCATCAAGTCGACCTAGGCAGCCCATAGCCTCCGCGCGCCCTGACGGGGTCCCTCCCGGGCGTGTGGGGTTTCGGGTCTGCAAAAGCGCCCGCCGGATTGCCTGTGTACCACGCTTCCGGCCAGGTCTCCTTCGACGTGAGCTGCGGTGCATCACCCCCGGCGTCGAGGGTACACAGTGACGTGTTCGTGTGCGAACACTTATGTTAAGAATGAAATTGTTGCTATTGCACCCACACATGATAGTCCTATTATCTTTTTGAATTCTCCCAACTACGCTATATCGGAGAAATTTGCGCTTATTAAGGATTATATTGATGGGTTGTGTTTTACCGTTGCACATGAGGATTTTGATGGATATAATGTGCATGTGATTGCAGCTCCTACTTGTAATTATTATGAGAGAGGGACTACATCTCCACCTCTCTATGTTTCCAATACGATAAAATTGCAAGAAATTATTTATACTATGCATTGGCCTTTACTTTGTGTGCATGAATTATTCTTTTATGACATGTTGATGCATAGGAATAGAGTTACACTCCTTTGTTGCCTTATATATGTTGCTTTGAGCTCACTACTAAATTATAAATCATTGTTAATTAAAATTGGCTTTGATATACTTTGGGATCCGGGTGGATCAATTACTTGAGCACTATCTGCCCAACTTAATGGCTTTAAAGAAATCATTGTTTGGGAGACAACCCAGAAGTTGTAGAGAGTCATTTTATTCTATTGTGTGCTTTTAGAAAGTTTCAAAACAAAAAAATATAGAGGGGAACCTAAAAACTTTTTCAAAAAGAGAAACGATTGGAAGCCTATCTATTGGAGAAGTGAGGATCGACATTGAACACTTGTGTTCATGCTCATGGAAACAATTTAGAATTTTTCATGGAAGTTTCTCACAAAAATAATTATCCCCTTGTACAAATCCATTGTGTTATAAAAATAATGTACCAAGATTTATCTTTAGGATGTTTAAATTGCTTGTTTGGTATGTGCAGTGCAAAAACAGAAACTTTGGTTGTAGTGCTGGAATTTACATTTTTAATGAACTTCAAAAGTTTCTAAAAAAATTACATAGTACTTCTATGCAAATTGTTTATCACATCCTAATTTTTCAGAATGTTTGGATTTACAGAAGTATATTCTCATCTGCATCTTTACAGACTGTCCTGTTTTCACAGATTGCTGTTATAGTTTCTTTATCTGCTTATGTTTGAAATCTTGTTGAGCCCCATTGATTTGGGAGCCATATAATTGTGATAGCATACAGTGGGTAATGATTGATTACAATTATACAATAATGTTACGGTAGGACATGATGGGATTTGATGTTATATGTACTAACCCCTCTAATAAAAAGTTCGGTTAAGTTTTGTGTGGATGAAGTGTTTGAAGATCGAGGAGGTATCCATATGAGAAGAATAAGGAGAGGCAAGAGTTCAAACTTGGGGATGCCCAATGCACCCCAAGTAAATATTCAAGGAGACTCAAGCATCTAAGCTTGGGGAGGCCCTGGAAGGCATCCCATATTTCTTCTTTGATAATTACCCGTATGTCTTGGTTTTGTTTTGTTCACATGATATGTGTAAATTCATGGAGCGTCTTTTGTGTCTATTTTCCCTTTTATTTTATGCACCATGCTAGTATGAGATAGTCCTTGGTTGATTTATAGAAGGCTCTATGCACTTCACTTATATCTTTTGAGTATGGCTTTATAGAATGCTTCATGTGCTTCACTTATATCATTTGAAGTTTGGATGCTCGTTTCTCTACATTTCGAAAACCGTTATTTGTAGAATGCTCTTTAGCTTCACTTATATTTATTAGAGCATGGTCTTTTGTAGAAAAAATTAAACTATCATTATTCACTTATATCTATTTACCGAGTTAAACAGGAATTGGTCATTCACATGGTTAGTCATAAAAATCCTACATAAAACTTGTAGATCATTGAATATGATATGTTTGATTCCTTGCAATACTTTTGCGATATTGAGGTGTGATACGTCTCCATCGTATCTATAATTTTTGATTGTTTCATGCCAATATTCTACAACTTTCATATACTTTTGGCAACTTTTTATACTATTTTTGGGACTAACATATTGATCCAGTGCCCAGTGCCAGTTCCTGTTTGTTGCGTGTTTTTTGTTTCGCGGAATATCCATACCAAACGAAGTCCAAACGCGATAAAAACTTATGGAGATTTTTTTTGGAATATATGTGATTTTTGGGAATTGGAATCAACGCGAGACGATGCCCGAGGGGCCCATAAGCCCTGGAGGCGAGCCCCCCTCCCCAGGGCGCGGCCAGGAGGCTTGTGGCCACCCCGTAAGGCGGTTGGTGCCCTTCTTTGGCCGCAAGAAAGCTAATATCCGGTAAAAATTGTGTTAAAATTTCAGCCCAATCATAGTTACGGATCTCCAGGAATTTAAGAAACGGTGAAAGGCCAGAATCTGAGAGCGCATAAACAGAAGGAAACAGAGAGAGAGAGATCCAATCTCGGAGGGGCTCCCGCCCCTCCGCCGCCGTGGAGGCCATGGACCGGAGGGGAAACCCTCCTCCCATCTAGTGGGAGGTTAAGGAAGAAGAAGAAGGAGGGGGCTCTCTCCCCCTCTCTCCCGGTGGCGCCGGAACGCCATCGGGGCCATCATCGTGACGGCGATCTACACCAACAACTTCGCCGCCGTCATCACCAACTCTCTCCCCCTCTATGCAGTGGTGTAACACCTCTTCTCCCCGCTGTAATCTCTACTTAAACATGGTGCTCAGCGCTATATATTATTTCCCAATGATGTATGGCTATCCTATGATGTTTGAGTAGATCTGTTTTGTCCTATGGGTTGATTGATGATCGTGATTGGTTTGAGTTGTATGTTTTATTATTGGTGCTATCCTATGGTGCCCTCCGTGTCGCGCAAGTGTGAGGCATCCCCACTGTAGGGTTTGCAATATGCTCATGATTCGCTTATGGTGGGTGGCGTGAGTGATAGAATCACAGACCCGAGTAAGTAGGTTGTTTGCGTATGGGAGTAAAGAGGACTTGATACGTTATAATGCTATGGTTGGGTTTTACCTTAATGATCTTTAGTAGTTGCGGATGCTTGCTAGGGTTCCAATCATAAGTGCATATGATCCAAGTAGAGAAAGTATGTTAGCTTATGCCTCTCCCTCATATAAAATTGCAATAATGATTACCGGTCTAGTTATCGATTGCCTAGGGACAAATAACTTTCTTGTGACAAAAAGCTCTCTACTAAAACTAACTTAGTTGTTTCTTCATCTAATCAGCCCCTAGTTTTTATTTACGTGTTCTTTATTATCTTGCAAACCTATCCTATCACACCTACAAAGTACTTCTAGTTTCATAATTCTAGGTAAAGCGAATGTTAAGCATGCGTAGAGTTGTATCGGTGGTCGATAGAACTTGAGGGAATATTTGTTCTACCTTTAGCTCCTCATTGAGTTCGACACTCTTACTTATCAAGAAATGCTACAATTGATCCCCTATACTTGTGGGTTATCAAGGTGGAATATGGGGGCATGCTAGTAAAAGAATTAAAGTTGAGTATTAATAATGGTGTTAAGGGAAGTAAGTCTTTACGCAAGTAAATCCTCACGCATGTAAAGTGGTGGCCGCTGGCATTAGAAGTGTGGTTGGAGCATATTTTATCATTGATTGATCCTTTGTGTTGTTTGAATCAGGGGTGCGTGATGGTTAACTCCTCCCATCCTCCCCCCTAGGGGGCATGCGAGTAATACTTTGCTTCGAGTGATTTGAAATTTTCACAATAAGTATATGGGTTCTTTATGACTAATGTGAGTTCGTGGAATATATGCACTATCACCTTTCCGCATATTGCTAGCCTCTTTGGTACCGTGCATTGCCCTTTCTCACCCCCAGAGTTGGTGCAAACTTCGCTGGTGCATACAACCCCATGATATGATACACTCTATCACACATAAGCCTCCTTATATTTTCCTCAAAACAGCCACCATACCAACCTATTATGGCATTTCCATAGCCATTCTGAGATATATTGCCACGCAACTTCCATCATCATCATATACATGACTTGGGCATTCATTGTCATATTGCTTTGCATGATCGTAAGATAGCTAGCATGATATTTTCATGGCTTGTCCGTTTTTTGATTTCTTTGCTACGCTAGATCACTGCACATCCTGGTACACTGCCAAAGTCATTCATATAGAGTCATATTGTTTCAATTATCGAGTTGTAAGTAAATAAAAGTGTGATGCATTCTAGAGTGTTTCCCCTATCTGTGAGGATAACAAAATGACAAAAGAGAGGCCAAAAAGAGCCCAACAAAAAAAGAAGGAAAAAGAGAGAAAACAAAAAAAGAGGGGGCACACTACTATCCTTTTACCACACTTGTGCTTCAAAGTAGCACCATGTTCTTCATATAGAGAGTCTCCAGAGTCGTCACTTTCATATAGTAGTGGGAATTTTTCATTATAGAACTTGGCTTGTATATTCCGATGATGGGCTTCCTCAAATGCCCGAGGTCTTCATGAGCAAGCAAGTTGGATGCACACCCACTTAGTTTCCATAGTGATCTTTCATACAGTTATAGCTCTAGTGCATCAGTTTCATGGCAATCCCTACTCCTCGCATTGATATGGGCCTCTCCATTGCCTATCAGTCCACCGAGTTGATGCAAGACTTTCTTCCTTTTTGAATTCCCTTATTGATCTCTACCACCGCATTCTATTCCACCCATATTGCTATGTCCATGGCTCATGCTCATGTATTGAGTGAAGTTGAAAATGCTGAAGCGCGTGAAAAAGTATTATACAATTGCTTGTTTGGCACCGGGGTAATCTTGATTTGATATATCTATGCAGGGAAGAACAAGCATGTCATGCTTACCACAACTAAGTCTATAGAGGCTATTTTATTTAGCTCCATTATTATGAAAGGCAATGATGAATTACATGCATGTTTTGTATTATTGTTTCAATATCAAATTGATAGGCTATTGCCTTAAATCACTCATATCCTAATATTCATGCCATGATTAGATTATTTGAGCAAGATTATGTTAGGTAGCATTCCACATCAAAAATTATCTTTTTATCATTTACCTACTCGAGGACGAGCAGGAACTAAGCTTGGGGATGCTGATACATCAAAAATTATCATTTTATCATTTACCTATTTGATATTGATCCAGTGCCCAGTGTCAGTTCCTCTTTCTTGCATGTTTTTGTTTCGCAGAAAATCCATATAAAATGAAGTTCAAACGCGATAAAATTTTACGAAGATTTTTTTGGAATATATGTGAGTCTTGGGAAAAAGAATCAACGCGGGACGATGCTCGAGGGAGTCATGAGCAAAGATGGCGCGCCCCCTACCCTAGGGCGCCCCGGGTAGGCTCATGGCTCCCCATTCAGTCGGTTCGGCCCTTCTTACGCCACGAGAAAGATAATTTTCGGATAAAAAACATGTTAAAATTTCAGCCCAGTAGGATTTATGGATATCCGAGAATATAAGAAACGGTGAAGGGCCAGAAAACATGAACGTGAAACAGAAGAGAAACAGCGAGAGATCCGATCTTGGAGGGGCTCCTGCCCTCCAGGAGCGATGGCGGCCAAGGACCAGAGGGGAAACCCTCCTCCCATCTAGGGGCAGGCCAAGGAAGAAGAAGAAGGAGGGGGCTCTCTCCCCCTCTCTCCCAGTGGCGCTGGAACGCCGCCAGGGCAATCATCGTGTGACGATGATCTACTCCAACAACTCCGTCATCTTCATCAACACCTCCATAACCTTCCCTCATCTATATTCAGCGGTCCACTCTCCCACAATCCGTTGTACCCCTAATTGAACATGGTTCTTTATGCTTCATATTATTATCCAATAATGTGTTGCCATCCTATCAGGGGTGGGCATGAAAACCGACAAACCGAACACCGAACTGAAGCCGAAACTGAATAAACCGAAAGTTCGGTTTTTATCATTGGTACAAGTAATTGTAGTTTTTAATTTCAATAATAGAACTAAATTCGGTTAGTTCGGTTTCTACTTCGGTTAGCCAGAAAAAAAATAGAATTATATGTGAGACAGTACACAGAGCGACGTGAAACAACGACGTTCCAATTTTCTCGTACGCTAAAGCTACCAAGTGCATGGGCCAGCCACGCTCGCTATGCTAAAGCTACCAAGCCATAAAGCCCATTGGCCCATGTGGAACCAGGAAGTCACGTTGGTGGACCTTGGGTGCCTCAAAAGAAAATGAGGAAAGTATCGTTTTCCCCCTCAAATCCTGTGTGATGGATCAGTTTCCCCTCAAAGTCTAAAACCAGACCAATCAACCCCTCAACTCTCTAAAACTGGATGAATTCTCCCCCATGGTGGTTTTGGACCAGATTTCGGTGGTTTTCACTTTTGTTCTGCTGACTGGACAAGCTGAGTGGGCAATGCAACTTTCCCCAATTCTTCATTGCAATCCCTAGGTCTCTGTCGCCGTTCCCCTCGCCGCGTGCGCTCTGTCGCCGTCCCCCTTGCCGCCTAGCACAACCCAGCTGCCCCCCTCACCGCAGTCCATGGCGTCTGCTAGCTCGTCAAGCAGTCACCGGTCGCCGCAGTCCATAGCCTTCTCAGGGCAGTCGCCGGTGCCATATCGGGAGCCACCGATGGCGTACTCACCTGAGAAGTTGTACCACTACAACGTCAAGGCTCCCAGGTGGATTTCGTGGAGCATTGCCAACCCCGGCCATCGATACTACAACTGCAACTAGTCTCTGGTAAATCGATCTCTGCCCGTCGTTTCTCTTTGTTGTTTTCTTGAGCAGCAAAGTTATGGTCTTTGCGCGATCCTCTTGACAAAATTGCTCAAATTGTTGAATAGGGTTATGACTGCCGGTACTTCAAGTGGCAGAATGATCCCCTTGATTAGTTTGTCAGTACGCTACTAGGTGATCTGCGAGATGTTGTGAATCGGCTGAAGACAGAGGTTAGGAAGCTCAAGACCGAGAAATCACAGCTGCAGCATGCTCTCATGGAGGCCAAGTGCAACATTGGTGATGCTGATGTTTATGTCATGGATTTGAAAGCGCAACATGCTCAACAAATGGAGGTTCTTGCCAAAGAATTTCAGAGAAGCAAGTTGATGTACAAATTTGCCATCTTTTCCTGCATTATGTTTGTTGTTTGCATGGCTTTCAAGATGTGATGTACTATGTAGGATGCAGTGTTGAAGTGAAGCAACTATGTAAGCTCCAGTGAACAATTTTATTTGAGTTTAGAATTTTAGAGAAGCAAGTTGATCTGAACTTTTGTCTGAAGTTAACTGAACTTTTTTCTGAAGTTTTCTGAACTATTGTCTGAAGATTTCTAAATTTTCAGGCAGGGCACCACCCACCACACTGATAGCACCGCACTTCACCACCCACCCATTTAAGCACACTCGCCCACCCACCACTCGCCCACCCACCGCACTGTCATTCCCCATTATCATCCACAGTATTCTCACCCACCACTCCCATCGCTTCTTGACGCCGCCGATGGCGCCCAAGAGGAGGCCGTCTGCAAGAGCTTATCGCTGTGCTCAAGAGCGATGGAAGGAGACTGTCAGCAAGTTCTACAAGGGCGATTCGGAGAAAAGGGCGGACATAGAGGAGATCTGCAGCTGATTCCCAGCTTGCAGATGTGCGTCGACCATGCTAGGGGCCTCATCGCCGTGGCTATGGATGTTGGGAAGAAGACGATGTTCCCCAGCGGTCGTGGAATTCCTCCAGTCGCTGTTTTCGTTTGGGCTATGAATGAAGCGAAAAACTCACCAGATCCGCGTCAGCGTGCTAGGTGGTACAACTACCGCTCCCGCCGTGGCGCCCCTCCAGCTCCAGTGGAAGGTCTCATCAGCATCGTGCTCGCGGTACCAGCTGCAGTGAAGCAGGTAATTGTCCACTCTGACAGCGAGGGAGAGAGCAGTGAAGATGAGGAGGGAGAAGAGTCCAGAGAGGGGGAGGAGGAGTCAGGTGCCGACGTCGTGGCAGTGGAGGACGACAGCAAGGAGGAGCAGCTGGTGGTGGAGGTGGAGGACGACAGCGGGAGGGAGGTGGTGCCTGTTGTTCAGCAGCAGCAGCTGGCTGCCGACGACCTGTATATGGTGGTGCCGGGGATCCCGCAGCTCGGCGACAGGAGCATGCCAATCGAGGCGGAGACCTACATCCGCGTCGGCATTCGTCACTCTGACCGCATCAAGAAGATGAAGGAGATGCAGAAGTGAAGAAATGCAGTGAGTGTCTAATTAAGTTTCTAGTTAAGTATGCTTTTGCAGTCAGAGTTTAAGTTATGTATTGAAGAACTGCTGTCATGTGGCTTTTGCAGTCAGAGTTTCTAGTTATGTATTGAAGAACTGCTGTGAAAGCAGTGTGGCTTTTGCTGTGAAAGCAGTGGTGGACCTATTATGTACTGAAGATGTTTAAGCAGAATTGGTGAAAGCAGTGTTTTCCTCTCTGTTGCATTGAACTGCCAATGCCTTCCACAAAATTAGAGTAGCAGAAATGTAGCAGTGTAGTTTACAATCTTAAATTGTGCCTCAAATGTAGAGTAGCTGAAATGTTGTGCCACAATATTACAACTAGGCAGAATGTTTTAATCAAATAGATGGTCCTTTTTTAGAACTTAGTGCCTCCTTGTATGCAGCAAGGTTGAAGACACAGTGCTGAGGAAGTCTAGCTTGTGTGTCTGGTTGTGACCTAGGTAGAGAGCTTGGCTGTGAGTTGTGCTGAGAACTAGGCTCATTGATCTTTAGGGATCCTTCTTTCCTTCTTATTTCCAACTTCTTTGGCCTGGAACATACAGCCACTGCCTTGCCTTTCGTGTCAACAGCCTGGACCAAAATTCAGACAGCACAATTAGGTCAACTTACTGAGTAATACAAGAAAAAAAATACAAATATAGACAATGCAAATATGGACCATACCTTAGCTTTCTCAAATATTTTAGCTTCCATAGCTTTCTGATTTTGGAGAGCATCAAAAGCCTCCTTGTCTTGCTTCTTTTTCTTTGTAGCATCTCTCACCAAATGTGCATTGTCATGATGTTTAGCTGCATCATTACTTTTACAACTGGATCTATTATTTCCTTGCCTTTTTCAAGAACTACATGTGATCTGGCCACCAACTTTGCTCATCTTAGTGCCCTTAGGTTTTTCTCCTTCCTCTCTCCTCCTTTCTGTTTTAGGCCTTCCTGGCAAGCTAATGTGACCAGGGGGCTGAGGTTTTGGATTTTTTGAAATAGGTCAACTCTCCTCTCCCTCCAAAGGCTGTAAGCAATGATCATATATCTTGTTGTACACTTCAATGGAGTAGCAAGGAGCAATGTAATCATCAATTTTCTGTCCTGTTTGTAGATAGCACTAATGGCATGGCAGCAGGGTAAGCCTGACAGCTGCCAATACCTACATGAGCAAGTCCAGTGCTGCAAGTTAACAGTAAATTTGAATTTCTCATGCTCTTGCACTTCAAATCCATCTTTCCCATTCCACAACACATGGCAGAAACCTGATCTCCTTATGTTTTGCTTCAATTTTTTGTAAATGTTGGGGCATATAGTTCCTTTCCAGTTAACTGGCTTCCCTCTGTTTTCTTGTACCCTGACCATAATTTTGC
Organism: Thinopyrum elongatum; assembly: GCA_011799875.1. NCBI lineage: Eukaryota > Viridiplantae > Streptophyta > Magnoliopsida > Poales > Poaceae > Thinopyrum > Thinopyrum elongatum. The sequence continues at coordinate 588,076,560 of CM022299.1, read as the reverse complement.
ATCTTATCCAGTCAAGCATAGAGATAATAGCAAGGTACCTAGCTAGCAGGATGTAGTTGTTGAAAGATTCACACATGTTGTTATCCACTGAATCACAATTGGACCCCAGTTTCATGTAGGCCCTACTCCAATGAACTGGATTAGTGTTCATCATATCTTTTGCATCCTCAACAGTAAACTGTGCTAGCCTTACCCTATTCTAGTTGAAAATCACCCTGTTTGGAGATTTAGCACATCTCCAAAACCTTTTCTGAAGATCATGGTCAGGGTGTTTTATCTTCCAGTTAGCATATATGTGTCTTGCACACATTCTATTCTCAGCTTTAGGGAAAATGTCCTCAATTGCCCCTATAAGTCCCTTTTGCTGATCTGACATAAATACATATCCATCTCCTTGATTACTTATTTTCAAGTCCTGGTTTATTTTTGCAAGAAACCAGAACCATGACTCATAGTTTTCTTTCTCCACAACAGCCCAAGCAATAGGATACATCTGGTTGTTTGGATCTCTTCCTATAGCACACAACATCTGTCCATAGCAAGCACCCTTGAAAAAACAATCATCAAGACCTATAACTTTTCTACAACCAGCTAGGAAACCTTTCTTCAATGCATCAAAACACATGTAGAACCTTTGAAATACATATGATCCATCATTTTGATCTTGGTCCAACTTTACTGCTACTGTGCTTCCAGGGTTAGTTCTTAGGAGCTCTAACTGATAGTTAAACAATTTGGAGTACTCTCCTTCAGTGGAATGCAACAGTTTCTGCATGACCATTCTCTTTGCCTTCTTACATTGTGCAACTGTCACATCAGCAAATAGGTCCTCAAGTACAGTTTTCCTCAAATCTTCTAACTTCCAACTAGGATTTGCTCTTATAAGCCTGCCATATTTTGTAGCAATAACAGACGATGTAACAAGTTTGTTGTCTCTTCTTGGAATGCAATGGTGCTCATCTACAAAGGTGGACACTTGTAGCCACTTATTTCTACTAGTTCTAGAAGCATAGATCTTGCAGTTGCAACCAGGCCAAGTACACTTTCCACCAACTTAATGATTTTCATCCTTTGTGAAAGCAATATGCACATGCCTCTTTATGCCATATTTTATTAGGGCTTTCTTCATTTGATGTCTTCCTCTAAAAACCATTCCTATCTCAAATGTAGGCATTTCTGATTTGCTGTCATATTTCTTCCATTCACTTTTCCTTCTCACTAGCTCGGTGGCCCCCTCACAATCACTTTCTTCATCAAAAGAGCAGTCATCATCTGATGATACAACATCATCCTCTATTCCATCCAGCTTCTCATCACCAGACAATCCTTCAATCACATTATTATCTTTGGTGACAGGCCCAACAGCATCCCCTAATTTCTTTGCTCTCTTCTGGCTCCTAATTTCCCTTGCTACTTTCCTAACTTCCTCTGCCTCTAATTCTTCAGCAGAACTATGCTCTGAAAGAGGTTGGTAGTCAATGTTACTTTCATCATCATCTTCTTCTCCTTCTTTTTCATCTGCATTTAACACTGGATTTGCACTTGTTCCAATTTCAACATGATCTGCAGATATATACTCAAATTCAGAAGTTGCTGTTGGGTTTTGTCTTTTATTAAATTGTGCCACTGTTCCTCTTTGTGTTGTACCTGCTGCTGCTTTTGTCTTTGTAGAATTTGCTTTATTTCCTATTGGAGCTGAAGAAGATGCACCTGGAGCTGTTGATGATGCACCTTGGGCTGCACCTGGAATTGTTGGAGGAGCACATGGACTTCCACATGTACCTCCTGGAGCTGCACCTGTACTTGTTGGAGGAACACATGGTCCTGGAGCTGCACCTGAAGCTGTTGTGGCTGAAACTGGAGCTGCAAGAGGTAGTTTCCTTCTTTTAGCAATAAGTCCATTTGCTCTACTTTTCTTAATCTTCACTGGACTCTCATATGTAGTAAGAAAGTCATTATCCAAATTTATTATCCTCAGATTTTTCTTCCTCAGTAGCTGTCCTTTTCAAACCTACAACAACTTGTGCCTTTGCTCCTTTTTTTGCTTGAGCTGCTACATCTGATCAAAACATCTCATCAACCATGTCTGTCTCCACTGCATCCACATTTAGCAATTCAAATTTGCTACCTTTATGCTTGGAATATGTTTCAGAAACTACCACTGGCACATCATCTACTCTATTAATTATGCAACTGCTTTACTGCTTGTTCACATAATGACACTTCCTCCACATAGATCTCTGGACATGACCCAATAGGTGTTGCATTCTCCATCTTCTCCGTAGTTGAATCATCAAGAATAAATTGCAAACCATCACTCAAATTTTTCCCTAGAATAAGCCAGTGCATCTTGTAACTATAATCCCCCCTACAATGTCCTCTTTTAACATGATACATGTCCTGAGAATAAGACAACAAAAGCTCAAACTGTAGGTTTTTCCTCTCCACAGGAAAAGTAATCATCAGTCCTCCCTTGTATACAAGCAATCCATCCACTATCTCAAATTTGCCAAAATAATGTAGTGACACATAAAATAATTCATCTTCATCTGCTGCCTCAACGACACCACCTGCCCAAAAAAACAATCTTTATATCACTACATAGATGAGGACAAGACCATCCCATAAAAACAGCAACTTCCTATGATCTACCTGCCATGGCAAGACCTGCTCAGGACAAGACCTCCATGATTTGCATGCCATGGCAGCAAAATTGGGGGCTGATTTCTCCTAAGCCCCCTCCAAGCACAGTTGTGATTTCTCCTAAGCCCTAAACACCCTCGATCATGGAGCCACCGGGGAAGTACAGACAGAAAGAAAGGGGGCGGCATGTTTGACTCACCATCGGGCGGAGCAGTAGGCCGGCGGCATGGTTAACACCATGGCGGCATGGGCGGATGCCGCCGGCAGGGGCCTCATCGCCCTGGCAGCAAGGTCGGGCGTCATCGTCGAGGCACAGGGAGAAAACACCTGAATTGGGGGCTGATTGGTCGAGCGGCGTCCCCAATCGATGAAAACACCTGAAGTCTGCCAACTCAGCTTGTCCAGTCAGCAAAAGAACTAGTCAAAACCACCAAAATCAGCTCCAATACCACTGTGGGGGGAAAGTGATCTGGTTTTAGAGAGTTTGGGGGCTGATTGATCTGGTTTTAGACTTTGGGGGGAAATCGATCCATCAGACAGGATTTGAGGGGGAAAACGATACTTTCCTCAAAGAAAAAAGATCCAGTGGACCTTGGGCTGTGCCCGCGCGTGGAAGCTAGGTTGTGTGTGAGCATGCGAATGGACTACAGACCACGGGACATTAGTCCCACCTCTCCTGGGTAAAGAGATTTGGCTGTGACATTTTGCTATATACCGAAAAAGGGTTTCTGTTGACACCAGATTTTGGCATGGTCAAAAACACAATTAAGATGGCCTCAAATGAAAAAGTTCTCAAAGTGAGAAAGTTTTGTACCTTCAAAAGGAGAAACTTTGATATTTGGTCCATAGCCATCCGATCTCATCTCTAAGGCCGAAGTTGTGTTCGAAGTACTGATATTTTGTATTCAGAACACTATTTGGCTGATTACGCCCCCAAGACGGCCTCATATGGAAAAAATGATCTACACAAATTGTCTTCATCTCGTCGAAACGGATGATTTTGATATAAAAATCATCCCAATCCGAGTTCGTATGCAAAAGTTAGAGGCAACGGACCGGTCCTGAGTGAAAAAGTGACGCGAGGGACCAGACACCCACCTAGGTGATGTCTGATGGGTCGCGTGAGTTATTCGGCCTTTGCCGGCTGAATGAAGCTTGCCGGGGTGGAAACCTTGCCGGCCGAGTAAAAAGCTTGCCGGCAAAATGAAAAGCTTGCCGGCATGGAAAGCTTGCCGGCGCGAAAAGCTTGCCGGCGTGGAAGCTTGCCGGTGTGAAAGCTTGCCGGGGTGGAAACCTTGCCGGTGTGAAAGCTTACCGGGGTGGAAACCTTGCCGGTGTGGAAAGCTTGCCGGGGTGGAAACCTTGCCGGTGTGGAAAGCTTGCCGGGGTGGAAACCTTGCTGGCGTAGAAAGCTTGCCGGGAAAAAGATTGCCGGAAAAGTGGAAGCTGTCAAGGTCAATCCGACCAGAAACTGAAGATGGAATGAAATGGTTATCTAGATGGCCTCGGCTGAAAAAGTGTTCTACATGGAAGTTGTGAGTATCATCGAAATGGTCAACTTTGCTTTTGGATTCATCATCATCTGAGATAGTATACAGCCTACAAAGTTGCTGCAAGACTCGGACAGCCAAGAAAACTGCATGACCGAATCCGACTGGAAGTTAAAGGTGGCCTCGTAAAATATTGAATATGACCTTATTTGGAAAAATGATCAATAGGAGAGTTGTTCGCTTCGTCGAGGCGCACAAATTTGGTACTTTGATCTTCTCAACCGGAGGTCATATGCAAATTCCACGGCCTGTGCAAGGAGCAAGACAGAAGTTTGGGCCAGATTCGGGCTGAATCCAAGTTGGACTGGAACTAGAACTGTAGGACGTGAATTGATGTAATTTTCTTGTAAGGAAAGACTAGATGAATCCTTTACTTGTACGGGAAGTCCAGCCGCCTCTTATATATGTTGGGGGTGACGGCCGATTGAACAACACACAATCGACAAATCAATATATCATCTTTTACCTTTATTTTTATCTTCTCCCTTGTTCTTCTTCTTCCTCGTTCTTCGTTCGTTCTTCTTCATTGCAGGGCGGTGAACCTCGAGGCCCTAGGGGTGATCAGGTCGACCTAGGGCAGCCCATAGCCGCCGCGCGCCCTGACGGGGTCCCTCCCGGGTGTGCGGGGTTTCGGGTCTAAAAAGCACCCGCCAACTGTCCTGCGTATCGCGTTGTCGGTCGGGTCTCCTTCGACGTGAGTTGCGGTGCATCACCCCCGGCGTCGAGGGTACACGTGACGTGTTCATGTGTCAACACACTTTTTGGCGACTCCGTTGGGGACGAAGCTTGGAACGGTCTCCGGTCTGTTCTTGCTACGAAGGGATCGTCATCTAGGGTTTGCAATCTACAAAGGTAATATGAATACCCAATTCCCTACCGTAGGTGAAAATAATTCATATGGTGTTGCTAGATCGTTCAATGAGTATACTCTATCGGCCAGCCCTAGTTTTTTCAGTCATGCATCTAATTACGTGCAAAGGCCGATTGAAAGTAATTTACATGCTTCAACTTCTTATGATACTAGTAACATGCACCATATGTACTCCAACTCTCATGCATCGGCCCCACAAATCCATATGCCGATGAACAACATGATGGGTTTGGTTAATCAATTTGAAACACCTCATGTTAAAATTTCCAATAGCATACAAGAAAGAGCTTCACCTTTTTGTTCATCGGCAACTAATTTGCAATATACTAGTTCAACCATGCCGATGGATGGGAGAATTGGCCATGCTACTACTAGCTATTCGGCCAGTTACTCTCAACCGTCATATGCTACACCTCATGTCAGTAATTTTTCAGCACCATACACAACTGTAGATGTTCATAATTCGGCTTCACACCTTCCTGGTCATAGCCGAATAAATGTAAATTTTACAGGAGCGGTTGTGCCCAATATTGTAGAAGATGAGGTAGTGGTGGATGCATTGAAGAGTTTAGCCCAAAATAAGAGGATTAGTGCTCTTTGCCTTCAACAACATGAAAAGGGGCTATTTCCTGATTATGCGGCAATAAAAGCTAGAGTTTTGCAAGAAGATGAATCTTTGCCAATTGATAAAATTGGCGAGCAAAAATATGGTTTTACAACAATGCATGTGCCTTCACCTAGTACCACATCATATTATACACCCCCTACACAATTGCAAAGTTTCGGCAACACCCATGTGCCATTGCCGAAAGAATCTAAAAGCATTGGGGGGCAATCGTATCCGGAGTGGGCTGAAATTGAGAAAAAGATTAAAGCCAATTTTGCCGCTCGCTGCCAGAAACAAAAAGAAACAGAATTGGCTCAAGTAAAAGAAGCATTGCCAATTGGTAGAGTCAATGTAAAGAAAGATGATTCAGAACATGAAAGTACTTCGGTTGAAAAAGCCAAATCAAGAAGTATATATTCTGAATCCATCAAATGCAAAGAGGCAAGCATTATGGAGAAAGGGCATGGCAAGCATAGCAAAGCGACCGTACTTGATTTTTCTAAAGTTAATGGAACCTACTTCCTGCTCTATGAGTTTCGTGCCAGAGAATTGATGAACTTCAAGGACAAGAACAAGTAGCCGAACAAAGTTCGGCCAAATGCTCCTGTCGTCGGCCGCCAGCGTGACCACCGCTTGTGCGGTCGCGTCCGCGTCCAGCTACGCCACTATTGCGTTGCGTGCGGCAACCTGAGCGAGGGCGGAGACCTCCAGCTTCATCCCCGAAGACAAGCTCTCCCGCAGAGCGTTCGTGCTTGCGGTCATGGTGGATGTGGTGCCAGGTAGCAGGAGGATGCGCTATGGTGTGGAGTTTAGGTGGGCATTGCCGCTTTAAGTAGCGCATTCCGGTGAGGCCAAGCGGCCGGGTGCGTCATTAAGTCACCGGATTTGGTTCCTCGGGCACCGAGCCTCTTAATGACGGCATACGGACGGACGACATGAAGAATGCGGGAGCTAGCACCGGCTGGGAACGCACGCGCGCGACAGCGCGAGGGACGAGGGTTTTTGGTGTGCCAGGGTAGTCAGCTGCGGTCGTGGCAACGTTGGAGATGCCCTTTGCTCACATGCGATCCCCACATGTCATTGAAAAAGCAAGACGACCCGGCATGGTCTCAGGTCCTGGGGATGTAGTTGGCCACGCTAGAACACTCCGCGGACGCGTCATGGCGCGCGTGCACTTCGGCGCCACGTGCATCCTTGACGAGCCGGGTGTTGATCTACTGGTCGTGCCACAGCGCTAACGCCACCCTCGGCACCCTGTCCAAAGGCGGTGCGGGAGCTGCTTCATGTTGCTGGCCCCCACGACCCACATGAACGGTTGCCGGTGGCGAGGAGGTCGTGGGCCAGCTCCTCCATTTGACCATGTTCCGGCAGTAGTAACTATACTACCATTAGATTCATTATTGAATATACCCTCTTCTCCATTGATCACGCCGCCCTCAGGTCGAGTCCATCCTCCCACATGCCTCATTTGAACATTCCGCCGAGTGTCATTCGCATGTGGGCCTAGACCATTCTTTCCAGTGTTGTAATTTGTCCGACATGCATACAGACAAACGGTTCGTTTAAAGTACCACTTTGCCTCCACTACGTGCTGCTTCCCATCTTAGTTTTGACATCCCATTCGGTTCATGCCCTGACACATCTTGACAAGATCGATTGATGTTGAGAGATCAAGTGCGTGTCGTGCAAGGAGATAAAGGTTTGGTGTGTTTCTATGATAGAAATGAGCCGGGGGGTCTGTGTGTGCGCTCGGGCATGTACCATCTAGCTAGATCGACCGATCTAGAGAGGGGCGGAGAGGATGAATGTATGCTTAAAAAAGACAGATGAAAGGCTTGGTTACAATTAATGCATGGTAGAGTGACCTAGGCATGTGTCGAAGAGCGACCTGACGACGAGCGAGATACAATCTCAATACCTCGGGAGATCAATTAGGTTTGACAAGCACAAAGAGGAAGAGAGGTGGTATGTGTGTGTGTGCGAGAGAGAGAGAGAGGGGGGAGGGAGGGAGAGAGAGAGGACGACCCCGAGATGAAACCGAGAGAGAACGAGTGGGTGCATGTGTGATACCTAAGGCGGATTCAAAATTTTGAACCGGTGATCATATAGCATCAGCAAATCATATATAAAGGGTATTCAATGTTTGTTTCGCTTTTGAACGTACAATATACTCCCTCCGATCCTTTCTAGTTTACATATAAGTTTTATGTGTAGTCAAAGTATCTCTACTTTGATCAAACTTACAGAAAAAAGTATCAATATTCAACAACGCCCAATCAATCGTGTTAGATTCGTACGTACTCCTAGATTTGTATTCAAACATAAATGGTTTCCAATTTATTTTCAAACACGTGAATGCTTGTTCTCGCGTATGTTCTTCCTACTAGGATTTTGCCACGTATAGCCAGCCCAATAGTAACTTTTTTTTAAGCTCCCTGTCTAATAGTAGTAGTAGTAGTAGTAGTAGTAGTAGTAGTAGTAGTAGTAGTAGTAGTAGTAGTAGTAGTAGTAGTAGTAGTAGTAGTAGTAGTAGTACTGGTGGAGTACTGACAACATCTACAGTAGAGTATGCAGTGCTCCATAGTACTAGTAGTATACTCCCTCCGTTTTTATTTACTCCGCATAAAATGGAGGGAGTACTAGTAACACTCGGCCGACCTCTCTCTCTTCTATATAGTAGTATAAATGATGCGGGCGGGGGAGGGGGAGGGACGTCGGTTTGCTCTCAACTGCGGTCCCACAAGCGAGCGAAAATGCAAGACGAAACGTGTTTCATTCGGTGAGCGACGTGGAGGGTCCAACGTGTCGGGGTGCAACGCGAACGCGACAAGAGTGATGTACACCGTCCGTTCCTTATGAACTTGCATACTTATCTCCCACAACTTCATTGTTGAGTAATTAAAAAAAGAAGCCTCTAGAACAATCTGGCACGGTGGCTGCTGTCGGCGTCGTCCATCCCCATGCCTCCGCTAAGTCTGACCACCAATCACCACCGCGCCGCACTCCTCCTGACCTTATCTCTCATCTTTCTCGAGATATCATTTTTTGATGCAATTCTCGAGATACCATTTTTCGATGAAATTCTCGAGATATCATAAAAAAATGCATTCTGATGTTCCGTGCAATGCACGGGCATCTTGATAGTCATCTTGAGATTTACGAAGTCACCGCCTCGTCATTGACAGGAACGGTGGGGAGGTCCGGACGTCTACCACGTGAAACTCCGAAACTTTGGTCCCATCCCACCCCACAACTCTCCAGGCTCCAGCCATCTTGCTTTGCAAACTCCGCACAGTCAAAACCGATTGATCGGTCGTCACCGGAACCACTATTCACACCAGAACCTTCGATGCTTGGCCTACGCCAGCTACTTGCCGGCCGGTCACCACTGCCCCAAAACCACACCTCCTCTCCAGCCCATTCCCCCCACCTTTCGATCCCCTAGCCCGCAACCATCCCCTAGTTCGCCGGAAAGCCATGGTGCGCCGCAAGATCACGTACTACAAGATGCTGACGTTGAGCACCGCGTAGAAATCACGGCGGCGGTCGGTGCCACAGACCTCCGTTCCCGAGCTCGCTTTGCGGCGGGCCAATTCCCCGAGTTCTCTGGAGCCAAGCTCCGAGGAGGAGGAAGCCGATCCAATGTTCATGGTGGAGGTCGCGGCGCAGAAGGCCCCCGATGCATATGAGACGATGGACGTCGACTTCGTGCCGGCGTCCGGGTCCCCCATGGTGCAGGCGGACCAGCGGTTCAACCTGGCGATCCTAAAGGAGGACTGGGAGGCGGAGGCTGAACTCGACGCGGAGCGCGCGGATGCCGCTGCCATCGAGGCCCTCCTGCAGGCAGAACCGGATGTCGTGGATGTGAACCAGGAGGCGGAGGCTCAACTCAACGCGGAGCGCGCGGATGCCGCTGCCATCGAGGCCCTCCTGCAGGCAGAACCGGATGTCGTGGATGTGAACCGGGCGGTGGAGGATCAACTTGACGCGGAGCGCGCGGATGCCGCTGCCATCGAGGCCCTCCTGCAGGCGGAACCGGACGTCCTGGACTTGAACCGGGCGGCGGAGGCTCAACTCGACACGGAGCGCGCGGATGCCGCTGCCATCGAGGCCCTCCTGCAGGCGGAACCAGACGTCCTGGACTTGAACCGGGCGATGCTCGCCTCCGTGCAGAGAGCCCGCACGCTCCGCGTGAACGAGTAGCTGGAGGCCGAGGACAACCACGGTGCGAAGACACACGTCGGCAGCTATGGCTGGTTCGCGCGGGTAGCCAAAGACGACGAGGTCGTCTCGTTCCGCGAGCAGTGATAGTTTTTCTTTATGTTGTTGTTTTTAGGGATCTTTTGATGTGTAAAAACATATATTTATGCAAGTCACCTGACTTTCATCATTTGGGTCAGTCGACCTTTTCAGGCGGTTGGATGAATATCCTACGTCTCCTAACCCTTCTTCTTCCTCACCTCTTCTTCTTCCCCAACAGACCACCGCACGGGCCGTACGGATCTTCCCCAACATGCGGTTGGATAAACATACTGTATGAACAAAAATTATGTGTCAGCGGTAGGATGGCTGAGTTTGGTTTGATCACATGCGGTAGCACGTGTCAGTGAGGGTGAGTTCCCTTGGTTGGGTTTGCGACGTGCAGGAGCGACTGTGTGAGGGTGCGGTGCGACCGCGACAGTCGTGCGCAAGTGTACCTCCTTTTCATTTTGAAAATTTAGGCAAGCTTGGCAAAAATGTGTGGCAAAGTATGGCAATGCAAGGCCTAGACCCAAACAGGATACAAGTACGTATGTACTACTTGTGTTAAAAAAGAAAGGCGGGGTTTTCTTCGCGGGATTGATCGATTCAAATCCTCGTTTGACGTGTCAATTAATGCGTATTTTTTTCTGCAACGCCCAAGAGCTAACCATCTCACTCATCATTGCTTGATTAATGCAGTGCCATGCAAACCAACCTTCTCACTTCCGCATGCATGCAAGGGTATATTAATGTCCTTGGTTGCTAGTACGAGGCAAACCCCATCAATTTTGCCTCGATTAGTGTTAGTGGCCTTCTGCAAATTGTAATTTTGATACTGGCCTTATACAAAAAAATGGAGGTGGTAACTACTCCCTCTGTTCCTAAATATAAGTCTTTCTAGAGATTTTACTATGGAGTACATACGGATGTATATAGACGTAGTTTAGAGTGTAGATTCACTCATTTTGCTCCGTATGTAGTCCATATTGAAATACCTAAAAAGACTTATATTTAGGGATGGAGGGAGTATTTGACTTCCTTCCCCATTGCGGTGACCTCGACGATATCTCGAACGTTGTGGTTTGGCGAAGTGCGTTCGACGGAGAACACCATTGAGGGAGACCACGGTAAGTCGTTCGCAAGTGCCGCCTGCAAACCGAGACAACCGCCTTCTTTGCATCCAGGAAGTCCGTTGAACCAAAGGACGCGTCAATGTACTAGTACTACACAATAGCATCGTCCGTCCAACTTAGTGGGGTAAGGTGGTTTCTCGAAGAAGACGATGGAGAAGCGGAGTCAGCGAAGAGTGAAATGATGGTTGCTTTGTCCGTGCTTTGTGATTTGACGCCTCACTGCTTTGTGATTTGTGATAGAAGGGACAGAGGAGTAGACTCTGTGCTCTATACTGTACATGCGTCCAAGCACGGGAGAAAGAGGAGAGAGGTTGCATTTTTCTATTCCTTCAATCAATCAATTAGGGAGCTTCGGTTCCATCTTTTTGGCTTTGGCAGCACCGTCCACAATGGTTCCCATCAATGCCAAAAGCTATTTTCACATTTGGCTACACATTGTGGATGCCCTTAACCGTACCACTTGGTTTTGCTCCTGTGTGCTATCTATACAAATCTCGATTATATTGATCTAAAAAATTATAGTATCAAGATTAGTAAAAAGGAGGTGATTTTGCCGCGCGGAAGGCGGGGGAGGTTTCTTATTTTTAGAGGACGTTGGCCTGGTGGTTTGCTAACATGTGGTCCCACGTGTCAGTGCTTTACCAAGCCGATCCGCGTCCCACATGAGGCAGAACAATGGCAGAAGCAACACGTGGTTAACTTGAAGAAGATGGGGGAGAAGCGGATTCAGCAACGAGTGAAATGATGGTTGCTTCGTCCCTCCAACTTATTTTTTTAGCATTACTTCGTCCCTCCAACTTAACTACGGGAAAGGTGCAGCTTTGTGATTTGACGCCTCATTGCTCATTACTACGCCGGCGCCATGACTGAGGTGCTTCACCCCTGCTGCTCTACACTGTTATTTCGGTATGGCACGTGGACCCGGTTGCTTGATGTCCCACATGTCGGCGAAAGGGACTAGAACATTTATGAAAGCGAGCGCTCCACTCTTACGATGGAGGAGTACACGACACGGCGGCCCAGTGAACTGTTACTTGTACTATAGTACTACTATAGTTTTGTTGTTTCGCACGATCCATTGATACAAACCCGATTAAACAGGCAAGGGCAGGATTTTTCCCGCGCTGTAGATGATACTAGCCATACATTTCAAAGGCAATTTTAGTGTATGCAAACTGAATAATTAAGTAACAATATGAGATCTAGTAAAACTAAAAACGCATATGATTTATTGTGTTAGAGTGTAGTAGTAGTGCTGTATTGCATAGTTGTTAGATGTAACATGCGAGAACATGTAGAGATGTACTTTTGGAGGGCCTATAGAGAGAAATTGGGCATAAAGTGGATTCAAATATTTGTATTCGTCTTCATAGCATTTGTAACTCATATCTACAGTTTGTACAGTAGACGTGAATGATTGTTCACTCTTACGAAACCAGTACAGCAATAATGGGGTGGCGTGCGTCAATTTAGGCACTGGCACGTTGGCCTACTCGGCTCCACAGAGAGAGCGAGAGAAGAGATAAATACACGGGCGGTCAGTGTATTCAAGCGAAAAGCGTAATACGGTCACCGGACTTCAGAATACGCTCATTACGGTCACTATATACGTTTTGCGGTGATTATACGATCACTTGCTCACCCTTCAGCATCGGATTGCACTCTGTTGACCGGCCAAATAGTCCGCGTGGCACTATATTGACTGGTTAAATTGACCACGTTCCTTGTGGGTCCCACCTGTCAGTTTGCAAAGGAAAAAGGTAAGATAAGCACAAATTTACGCAGGCGCGACAAGACTCCAACCCGTGCGCGGGAACCACCTGGTTGTGTATGTGTCTGTCAGGGCCTGATGCGTGCGCATGCACATGTAGGTTGAACACTTGAGCATGAGAGTGTGTGTTGGTCGTGTGGTGTGTGCATGCATGTGTGCGTGTGTGCGTGTGAGTGTTGCGTGCGTGCATGGCTGTGTGTGTACGTGTGAGTGTTGCATGCGTGCGTGGCTGCGTGTGTTCGTGTGAGTGTTGCGTGCAAGCAATTCGTGTGCATGCGTGCATGTGTGTATAATCACCACACCAGCTCCTGTGTGTTAAAACAGACGGCTCAGCATACCAATATAAGGCCAACTTGTCCGCTGTGCCCGCGGTCATAACTTCGAACCACCGTCCAATATTTTTTTATCGTTTGTTTTCATTCTTATACACGCCGACAGGTGGGCCCAATGGTAGTCAGATAATGTGATGCAACTAGAGGTGCCACGTGGAGCGTTTAACTGGTCAACTAGTCGTGTCTTGAGCAAATACAGAGCTGTACGGTGAGCCCGTGACTGTATAATAACCACAAAACATAAATGGTGACCGTAATGAGTGGATTCTGAAGTCCAATGTACATATCGTGCTTTTGCTTCAAATACAATGATCATCACTGTATATATCGCTAGAGAAAGATGAAATATGCGTGAATGTGCTGAGGGCGTACTTTTAGAGGACTTGGATATAGTTTGTGTGCGTACGTGAAAGGGGCGTAGAGGGGGTGTATGCGATGGAGAGAGAGATGCTCTTCGTTTCTCTTTATTATGACTAACTTTATATATAGTATAAAAATATAAAAAATTACAGTGCGGAATAAATATCATTGGGTGCACCATGCAATGCAAATTAACGTTCATACTCCTCCATATAACTTTGTAATGTTGTATATATGTAGAAATTCTAAAATAAATTTTTGGCCACACTTTGTGTGGTTTTATTCAAAGGGAATGTTGTATGCGAAATAAACATGAAGAGAGGGCTTTTTAGATCAATGGGGTACATGATGTAACATGTGTGAATGTGTAGTTGACGTATTTGGCAGGGCCTAGAGAGGTATGTGTATGTATTACGTATTCGAGAGAGGCATGGATAGAGGGGCCGGCGGGCGGGGGGGGGAGAGATAGCACGAGAAATGAGAGAGGTCTAGAGAGAGAGACGAATAGGATGTCACGGCGAGAGATGCCCTTGAGTGTGTATATGCAAGGGGGGAGGGGATAGAGGCACGAGGAGAAAATATTTTGTGTGGTGTCTGTGTTGGTATGTGTGGGTGTGAGAAGATAACGAGACCTGGGGCAGAGGGTGTGTCACCGCGTGAGGTCCGGTGGGTGCTACCTCTTGAGCTTGCGTTGGTTTTTCCCTTAAAGAGGAAAGGGTGATGCAGCAAAGGAGAGTAAGTATTTCCCTCAGTTTTAGAGAACAAAGGTATCAATCCAGTAGGAGACAACGCGCAAGCCACCGAATACCTGCACAAACAAACACCAACTTGCACCCAATGCGATAAAGGGGTTATCAATCCCTTCACGGTTATTTGTAAAGTGAGATCTGATAGAGATGGATAAATAGTAAAGTAATATTTTTGGTACTTTTGGTTTATGGAACGGAAAGTAAAAGATTGCAATGGAAGTAAATAGGAAACTAAGATTGTAGATCGGTAATTTGTATGATGGAAAAGAGACCCGAGGGCCATAGGTTTCACTAGAGGCTTCTCTCAAGATAGAAAATATTACGGTGGGTGAACAAATTACTGCTGAGCAATTGATAGAAAAGCGCATAATTATGACGATATCTAAGGCAATGATCATGAATATAGGCATCATGTCCGTGTCAAGTAGACCGAAATGATTCTGCATCTACTACTATTACTCCACACATCGACCGACTCCTGCCCGCATCTAGAGTATTAAGTTCATAAGAACAGAGTAACGCATTAAGTAAGATGACATGATGTAGCGGGGTTAACTCAAGCAATATGATGAAAACCCCATCTTGTTATCCTCGATGGCAACAATACAATATGTGTCATTTCCCCTTCTGTCACAGGGATCGAGCACCACAAGATTGAACCCAAATCTAAGCACTTCTCCCATTGCAAGAAAAACCAATCTAGTTGGCCAAACCAAATCGATAGTTCGAAGAGACTTGCAAATATATCAAATCATGCATATAAGAATTCATAGGACATTCAAATAATATTCATAGATAAGCTGATCATAAATCCACAATTCATCGGATCTCGACAAACACACCGCAAAAAAAGTATTACATCGAATAGATCTCCAAGAACATCGAGGAGAACATGGTATTGAGAATCAAAGAGAGAGAAGAAGCCATCTAGCTACTAGCTATGGACCCGTAGGTCTGTGGTAAACTACTCACGCTTCATCGGAGGGGCAATGGTGTTGATGTGGAAGCCCTCCGTGATCGAATCCCCCTCCGGCAGGATGCCGGAAAAGGCCCCAAGATGGATCTCATGTGTACAGAAGGTTGCGGCGGTGGAAAAGTGGTTTCGTGGCTCCCCTGGAAGTTTTTAGGGTATAAGAGTATATATAGGCGAAGGAACGAGGTCAGTGGAACTACGAGGGGCCCACAAGGGTGGGGGGGCACGTCCTACCCCCCTGGGCGCGCCCTCTGACCTTGTGGCAACCTCGTGGCTTCTCTGACTTGCACTCCAAGTCCTCTGGATGTCTTCTGGTCCAAGAAAAATCATCGCGAAAGTTTCATTCCATTAGGACTCTGTTTGGTATTCCTTTTCTGCGAAACTCTAAAACAAGGAAAAAACAGAAACTGGCACTGGGCTCTAGGTTAATAGGTTAGTCCCAAAAATCATATAAAATAGCATATTAATGCATATAAAACATCCAAAACAGATAATATAATAGCATGGAACAATCAGAAATTATAGATACGTTGGAGACGTATCAAGCATCCCCAAGCTTAATTCATGCTCGTCCTCGAGTAGGTAAATGATAAAAACAGAATTTTTGATGTGGAATGCTACCTAACATATTTATTCATGTAATTCTCTTTATTGTGGCATGAATGTTCAGATCCGTATAATTCAAAACAAAAGTTTAGTATTGACATAAAAACAATAATACTTCAAGCATACTAACAAGATAATTATGTCTTCTCGAAATAACATAGCCAAAGAAAGCTTATCCCTACGAAATCATATAGTCTGGCTATGCTCCATCTTCGTTACACAAAATACTCAAATCATGCACACCCCCGGTTTCAGCCAAGCAATTGCTTCATACTTTAGGATTCTCAAACTTTTTCAACTTTCACGCAATACATGAGCGCGAGCCATGGACATAGCACTATGGGTGGAATATAAGGTGGTGGTGGAGAAGACAAAAAAGGAGGAGATAGTCTCACATCAACTAGGCATATCAACGGGCTATGGAGATGCCCATCAATAGATATCAATGTGAGTGAGTAGGGATTGCCATGCAACGGATGCACTAGAGCTATAAGTTTATGAAAGCTCAAAAAGAAAACTAAGTGGGTGTGCATCCAACTTGCTTGCTCATGAAGACCTAGGGCAATTTGAGGAAGCCCATCATTGGAATATACAAGCCAAGTTCTATAATGAAAATTCCCACTAGTATATGAAAGTGATATCATAGGAGACTCTCTATCATGAAGATCATGGTGCTACTTTGAAGCACAAGTGTGGTAAAAGGATAGTAGCATTGTCCCTTCTCTCTTTTTCTCTCATTTTTTTTGGGCCTTCTCTTTTTTTTATTTGGCCTTCTCTTTTTTTCCTCACATGGGACAATGCTCTAATTATGAAGATCATCACACTTTTATTTACTTACAACTCAATACTAGAACAAAATATGACTCTATGCTCCGGCGGTGTACCGGGATGTGCAATGAATCAAGAGCGACATGTATAAAAAATGATGAACGGTGGCTTTGCCACAAATACGATGTCAACTACATGATCATGCAAAGCAATATGATAATGATGATGCGTGTCATGATGAACGGAACGGTGGAAAGTTGCATGGCAATATATCTCGGAATGGCTATGAAAATGCCATAATAGGTAGGTATGGTGGCTGTTTTAAGGAAGATATATGGTGGTTGTTTTGAGGAAGGTAGTGGGTGTATGGTACCGGCGAAAGTTGCGCGGTACTAGAGAGGCTAGCAATGGTGGAAGGGTGAGAGTGCGTATAATCCATGGACTCAACATTAGTCATAAAGAACTCATATACTTATTGCAAAAATTTAGAAGCTATCGACACCAAGTACTAGACGCATGCCCCTAGGGGAAGGGTTGGTAGGAGTTAACCATCGCGCAATCCAGATGGCAATCAAAAAATACCTCATGCTTCAAATTTGTTACATAACAGTTCACCATACGTGCATGCTACCGGACTCGCAAACCTTAAAACAAGTATTTCTCAATTTCACAATTACCTCACTAGCATGACTCTAATATCACCATCTTCATATCTCAAAACAATCATAAAGAACCAAACTTCTCATAGTATTCAATGCACTTTATATGAAAGTTTTTATTATATCCCTCTTGGATGCCTATCATATTAGGACTAATTTTATAACCAAATAAAATTGCCATGCTGTTTAAAGACTCTCAAAATAATATAAGTGAAGTGCGAGAGTTCATCAATTTCTATAAAATAAAGCCACCGCCGTGCTCTAAAAATATATAAGTGAAGCACTAGAGCAAATTTGCCTAGCTCAAAAGATATAAGTGAAGCACATAGAGTATTCTAATAAATCATGATTCATGCGTGTCTCTCTCAAAAGGTGTATACAGCAAGGATGATTGTGGCAAACTAAAAAGCAAAGACTCAAATAATACAAGCCGCTCCAAGCAAAACACATATCATGTGGTGAATAAAAATATAGCCTCAAGTAAAGTTACCGATAGACGAAGACGGAAGAGGGGATGCCTTCCCGGGGCATCCCCAAGCTTAGGCTCTTGTCCTCCTTGGATATTACCTTGGGGTGCCTTGGGCATCCCCAAGCATAGGCTCTTGCCACTCCTTATTTCATAGTCCATCAAATCCTTACACAAAACTTGAAAACTTCACAACACAAAACTCAACAGAAAATCTCATAAGCTCCGTTAGTATAAGAAAATAAATCACCACTTTTGGTACTGTTGTGAACTCATTCTTTATTTATATTGGTGTAATATCTACTGTATTCCAACTTTTCCATGGTTCATACCCCCCGATACTAGCCATAGATGCATCAAAATAAGCAAACAACACGCGAAAAACAGAATCTGTCAAAAACAGAACAGTCTGTAGCAATCTGAATTCTTCGAATACTTCTGTAACTCTAAAAATCCTGAAAAATTAGGAAAACCTGAGAAATTTGTTTAAAAATCTAGCGCAAAAAAATCAGAATAAAAGCACGCTTCTGTGAATTATAGAAATTATTATCCTCGGCACAAAAGTTTCTGTTTTTCAGCAAGATCAATTCAACTATCACTGTAAGCTATCCCAAAGGTCTTACTTGGCACAAACACTAATTAATACACCTAAACACAAGTACTACAGAGGTAATAATGTGTATTTTATTCAAGAACAGTAGCAAAACAAAAAACACAAAAATAAAATTGGGTTGCCTCCCAACAAGCGCTATTGTTTAACGCCCTTAGCTAGGCATAAAACACGAATAGATCTAAGTGTTATCATCTTTGGTATTCAATCCATAAGTGGCTCTCATAATATATTGATAAGGCAATTTAATTTTCTTTCTAGGAAAGTGTTCCATACCCTTCCTTAACGGAAACTGAAATCTAATATTTCCTTCTTTCATATCAATAATTGCACCAATCGTTCTAAGGAAAGGCCTACCAAGAATATTAGGACATGTCGGATTGCAATCTATATCAAGAACAATGAAATCTACGGGCACATAATTCCTATTTGCAATAATAAGAACATCATTAATCCTTCCCATAGGTTTCTTAATGGTGGAATCCGCAAGATGCAAATTTAAAGAACAATCATCAAATTCTCGGAAACCTAACACATCACATAAAGTTTTTGGAATCGTAGAAACACTAGCACCCAAATCACACAAAGCATGGCACTCATAATCTTTAATTTTAATCTTGATAGTAGGTTCCCACTCATCATAAAGTTTTCTAGGGATAGAAACTTCCAAATTAAGTTTTTCTTCAAAAGATTGCATCATAGAATCAACGATATGTTTAGTAAAAGCTTTGTTTTGATTATAAGCATGAGGAGAATTCAACATGGATTGCAACAAGGAAATACAATCTATCAAAGAGCAATTATCATAATTAAAGTCCTTGAAATCCAAAAGAGTGGGTTCATTACTATTTAAAGTCTTGACCTCTCCAATCCCACTTTTATTAATTTTTGCATCAAGATCTAAAAACTCCGAATCATTGGGACGCCTTTTAACTAAAGTTGAATCATCTCCAGTCCCATCTTTATCAAGATTTACATTGGAAAACAAAGATTCAATAGGAGTCACATCAATCACTTTAAGATCTTCATCATTATTTTCACGGAAACTAGAAGAACATGTTCTT
The DNA here is from genome assembly GCA_011799875.1 of Thinopyrum elongatum. Taxonomy (NCBI): domain Eukaryota; kingdom Viridiplantae; phylum Streptophyta; class Magnoliopsida; order Poales; family Poaceae; genus Thinopyrum; species Thinopyrum elongatum. The sequence continues at coordinate 588,057,156 of CM022299.1, read as the reverse complement.
ATAAACCAATCTTTTTTAGCACGCATCTTGGCGGTTCTTTCTTTGCACTCATCAATGGAAATTCTCATAGCTTTGAGAGACTCATTGATATCATGCTTGGGTGGAATAGATCTAAGTTTCAAAGAATCAACATCAAGAGAAATTCTATCCACGTTCCTAGCCAAATCATCAATCTTAAGCAATTTTTCTTCAATCAAAGCATTGAAATTCTTTTGCGAACTCATAAATTCTTTCACACTATTCTCAAATTCAGAGGGCATCTTATTATAATTTCCATAAGAATTGTTGTAGGAATTACCATAATTATTAGAGGAATTGCTAGGGAACGGCCTAGGATTAAAATTACCTCTATATGCGTTGTTACCAAAATTGTTCCTACCAACAAAATTCACATCCATAGATTCATTATTATTCTCAACCAAGGTAGACAAAGGCATGCCATTAGGATCAATAGGAGCACTCTTGCTAGCAAACAATTTCATAAGTTCATCCATCTTTCCACTCAAAACATTAATCTCTTCAATTGCATGCACTTTTTTACTAGTGGAAGATCTTTCAGTATGCCATTGAGAATAATTAACCATAATATTATCTAGGAGTTTAGTAGCTTCTCCTAAAGTAATTTCCATAAAAGTGCCTCCTGTGGCCGAATCTAATTGATTTCTAGAAGCAAAATTCAAGCCAGCATAATTTTTTTGTATAATCATCCATAAGTTCAAACCATGCTTAGGGCAATTTCGTATCATCAATTTCATCATCTCCCAAGATTGTGCAACATGTTCATGATCAAGTTGCTTAAAATTCATAATATCGTTCCTAAGGGAGATGATCTTAGCAGGAGGAAAATACTTGGAAAAAAAAGCATCTTTACACTTGTTCCATGAATAAATACTATTTTTAGGCAAAGATGAAAACCAAGTTTTAGCACGATCTCGTAGTGAGAACAGAAATAGCTTAAATTTAACAATATCATTATCGACATCTTTTTTCTTTTGCATATCACACAAATCAACGAAATTGTTTAGATGGGATGTGGCATCTTCACTAGGAAGGCCAGAGAATTGATCTTTCATAACGAGATTCAACAAAGCAGCATTAATTTCACAAGATTCCGCATTAGTAGCGGGAGCAATCGGAGTGCTAATAAAATCATTGTTGTTGGTATTGGAAAAGTCACACAATTTGGTATTCTCTTGAGTCATCGTGACAAAGCAAGAAATCCAACACACGAGCACACAAAAAGCAAGCAGAGAAGATGAACAGAAGAGGGGCGAAAAAAAAGGCAAATATTTTCGAAAATCATTTTAGAAGTGGGGGAGAGGAAAACGAGAGGCGAATGGCGAATAATGTAATACGAGGGATGAGAGTTTATGATGGGTACTTGGTTTGTCTTGGCTTGGCATAGATCTCCTCGGCAACGGCGCCAGAAATTCTTCCTGCTACCTCTTGAGCTTGCGTTGGTTTTTCCCTTGAAGAGGAAAGGGTGATGCAGCAAAGGAGAGTAAGTATTTCCCTCAGTTTTTGAGAACCAAGGTATAAATCCAGTAGGAGACAACGTGCAAGCCACCGAATACCTGCACAAACAAACACCAACTTGCACCCAACGCGATAAAGGGGTTGTCAATCCCTTCACGGTTATTTGCAAAGTGAGATCAGATAGAGATGGATAAATAGTAAAGTAATATTTTTGGTATTTTTGGTTTATGGAACGGAAAGTAAAATATTGCAATGGAAGTAAATAGGAAACTAAGATTGTAGATCGGAAACTTGTATGATGGAAAAGAGACCCGGGGGCCATAGGTTTCACTAGAGGCTTCTCTCAAGATAGAAAATATTACGATGGGTGAACAAATTACTACCGAGCAATTGATAGAAAAGCGCATAATTATGACGATATCTAAGGCAATGATCATGAATATAGGCATCACGTCCGTGTCAAGTAGACCGAAACGATTCTGCAACTACTACTATTACTCCACACATCGACCGACTCCTGCCTGCATCTAGAGTATTAAGTTCATAAGAACAGAGTAACGCATTAAGTAAGATGACATGATGTAGCAGGATTAACTCAAGCAATATGATGAAAACCCCATCTTGTTATCCTTGATGGCAACAATACAATACGTGTTGTTTCCCCTTCTATCACTGGGATCGAGCACCGCAAGATTGAACCCAAAGCTAAGCACTTCTCCCATTGCAAGAAAAACCAATGTAGTTGGCCAAACCAAATCGATAGTTCGAAGAGACTTGCAAAGATATCAAATCATGCATATAAGAATTCAGAGGAGATTCAAATAATATTCATAGATAAGCTGATCATAAATCCACAATTCATCGGATCTTGGCAAACACACCGCAAAAAAAGTATTACATCGAATAGATCTCCAAGAACATCGAGGAGAACATGGTATTGAGAATCAAAGAGAGAGAAGAAGCCATCTAGCTACTAGCTATGGACCCGTAGGTCTGTGGTAAACTACTCACGCTTCATCGGAGGGGCAATGGTGTTGATGTCGAAGCCCTCCGTGATCGAATCCCCCTCCGGCAGGATGCCGGAAAAGGCCCCAAGATGGGATCTCACGGGTACAGAAGGTTGCGGCGGTGGAAAAGTGGTTTCGTGGCTCCCCTGGAAGATTTTAGGGTATAAGAGTATATATAGGCGAAGGAACGAGGTCGGTGGAGCTACGAGGGGCCCACAAGGGTGGGGGCGCGCCCTCCGACCTTGTGGCCACCTCGTGGCTTCTCTGACTTGCACTCCAAGTCCTCTGGATGTCTTCTGGTCCAAGAAAAATCATCGCGAAAGTTTCATTCTGTTTGGACTCCGTTTGGTATTCTTTTTCTGCGAAACTCTAAAACAAGGAAAAAACAGAAACTGGCACTGGGCTCTAGGTTAATAGGTTAGTCCCAAAAATCATATAAAATAGCATATTAATGCATATAAAACATCCAAAACAGATAATATAATAGCATGGAACAATCAAAAATTATAGATACGTTGGAGACGTATCAGTGGGCCGAGGTGAGGCCCTTGGTTCTGTTCCGTCCTGCGCCACATTGGTCGGCCCGTGATGCATTTAGGGAGACCCATGGAGGACTAGTCATACAAGACAAAGATACCAGAGTCGTGAAGGACTCTGTGTCCACTGACAAAGCCGGCTAGGATTTGTAACCCTAGGTCCTCGGACTAAGGTAACTCCTTATCTCTGATATTACCATTCATCCAACCTAACTTTAAGGGGCATCCTACAGAATGCTCTGCTAGAATCATACTCGTCAATTAGGAAGAGAGGTGGAGACAATGCGTGCGAGACAGGCCTAAAGATAATGTGCGTGCGGGAGACACGTAGGCATGTCTATGTATATAGAAAGGGTCGATGGGGATTGTGCGTGTGTATGCTTGTGAGAGGAAGAGTGCTTGTGATAAAGGTTAGTGAAAATAGTCGTAAATGGTTGCGAGAGTGAGGGAGGGTTATATCAAGAGCATGTCTACGAGAAATACACCTCGGCACAGAGTGTGTGAGCATGTGTGAGAGACCACCGATGGATATACACCGTGTGCGCGTATGTGTGAGAGAGAAAGTCAGCGTGTGTGTGAGGAGGGGCCTATTGAGAGTGAAACTACACGTAAATGACTGATGTACACATTGATTAAAAATATAAATTGTATCCAAATATTAGGATGGGATCATGATATTTGCAATTCGCGTAAGGAACGGTCATTGATCCATCAGACATCTATATTCTATCGAATTTGAGCATGTCTATTATTCGACATAATTGATCCACAGAGTTAGTATTTTGAACTCCAGATAATGCATTGCTTTAGCCATCCAATATAAACATGAGTATAGTTCATGTTGTGTGTGTAAAGCACATTATACATACAAAAGTTACACAATGAACATTATAAATAGCTAGCTATGAACTAGCATACATTTGAATTCAACTTAAGGTGGTTTAAGAAATTTGAATTCAACATGAAGTCCATTCAATTATTTGAATTCGAGATCATGACATTTGTAAATCATACCTAAATTATGGGGGCACCAATCTTTGCTCTGCTTTTGTACATAATAGCATATATAGTCGTGTACAAAATAGATTCAAATTTACCTCCTCCATTCTAAAATAATCGTAGTTATAGGATTTTCAAGTGTCAAAATTTCAAAAAGAAGCGCATAATTTAATGAGGTTTTCAAACATACAAGGTCAAATTTAACATTGTCTATTTAGGTCAATCCTCAAAGTTCAAGAGTACTCTAAACGTGAATGCTTCTGTTTCAAAATTTCGAACGAAGCGCCAAAAGAGCCTCTACTCGCCCAAAACCGCGTGAGACCAATGTTTGGTAGAAGAAAATTACTTTTCTAACTCCGACCCGTGAAGCCTACCGGCCCAACGTCTATATGTCTAAACCGGGGTAGGTTTGTACTTCATCTAGACGCCACGCAACCGCCTCCGAAAAACATTCATACACCATGGCCGCCTAAACACACATTCGCTCGGCCAAAATCACTCCCGCCCACTATTTGGGACACCTGGGATTACCGTCCTACCCCCGACCTGCAGTAGGTCCGAAATTTAAGAGGGGGGCAAAGTTTGTACTTTCCCCAAATTTCAAACAAGCGCGTCCCATCTGTTAAAAAAAACAAAAACAAGCGCGTCCCAGACCGAAACATGGTTCCCCCTTAGCTCCCCCCGCCACCCCCGCCGCCCGTCCGATTCCCCATTCGTACTCCGTGGGCGCCAAAACTACCTCTCCACCAGCCGCGAAACCCCGGCGTCCTCCGTCCGCCACCCCATCCCACCCATCAACCGCCGCCCTCCTCCATCACGCTGGAGCCGATACCCCGACATCGTCATCCACCGCAACCGCAACTGCAACGCCCTCCACGGCTAGTAGTTGAAGCCGAGACCGAGCTGCCTCCAGGACGCCGACGTGCGCCGTACCCGAGCCAGTTCAACCACGCCGTCCTGCGCCTCACCGCTGTCGCTCCAACGTCGCCACCGTCCACCGCACCGGAGCTGTTCCCGCTACGCCGTCCTTCGCCGCCTCGGATCTGCTTCCCCTCCGCCGACAGACGGTCACCGCAACATAGTCAACAATTTGGCCATGGGTTCGTCCAAGGCTCCACCCTCCTCCAAAACATCGGTTCCCCCGGTAAAAAGAAGAACATCGCCGCGATATCAGGAGGACACAGCACTGGCAACCGGAAATGGTACCACTCTTCCCTTATTCATGCAAATCTTACGTGTCTGCTTGCATGGTATTCATCCCACAGAAGACACTAGTTGACCGCTTCTTCCTACACCTTCTTCCTGATACTAGATGTTCCTAGTAACTCGCGATGCACAAGGTTTCTCCTCATATACTATTTCACCTTAGCTAGAGGTCCGTCGCCCCCTGGATTTCAATTCCTGGTCAGTTGATTCCCAATTAAAGGAAGCATTCCCCGGTGTAACAGGCGCTAGTCCACCTATTACACCAGGGAAGCAGTGCCTTGGTGTTTATCTTAGGGGTGTGTGGGGCCTAGTAGCTGCTGGCGCCCGATCTGGAGGTCGGCCGGGCTTAAAGGGATGGCCGGGGGCCGCTGCCAAGCACGGCAGTGGTGTGAGGTCGAGGGGAGGGCGGGGCGGCGGAGACAGGGGTCTGGGCCGGTGGTCGCTGGCGGTTCGAGAAAGATAGTCAACAGTGACTGGCGGGAGGTAGAAGAAGGCCATCTACCCGTTCCTTGTAGATCGGACGGTTCATAAAAAAATTGACTGACCTATTTATTTTTAGTCGACTATTATTTTGATAGGACCACATGTGGTGGTGTGCTGGAGAAGTACCTGCATTTCCCAGCCATCCCTGTGCTCATATATTACAAAATCATACGGAGTAGAATCTAATTTTGTTTGCCATGCAATGTTGTAGAGCTATCATATGTCTCCTGTCATTTATTTTTCAGCCACCTGCTACCTTCTACTTTTACTGTGCACTAGTTTTGCACACACTTCACCCATACTCTCACTATTGTTTTTTTATGCATGGGTATTTCAGACTCTGCCAAACTATTGGCAGAAGCACGAAATAAAAGAGAGAAGTCGCTCATGCTTTCTTTGTGGGCAGGCAAGACACGTCTCGACACTTTAAAGGTTGCATGTTCAACAGATGGAGACGATAAACGTAGCTCTGGAGTTGACGATCTCGCTCGCCATGAACCACCATCCCAGGTGCTTGCTTTAACTTCGCGGTGTCATATGTGGTTGCATGTTGCATATGGTGTCTAGCTTGTTTCGAAAGGCCGGAGTCGGTCTTTATTAAGATAAGGAAAGATATTTTTTACATGAACCACCATCCCGGGAGCACCAGAAGCCAAATAGCTAGTCAGGGCACTGGCCGAGCCAGTGACAAGCCCAGCACAGACAGGCATCACCTGGAAGCCAACTAAAAAGCCACGATGGTGGCGAAGCAGCCCGCCTCCCACCAGGCTCTCAGGTCCTCGATGATCATGCTCACCACTCCAGCCGGATGTCTAGCTTGTATTGCTTCCAATTTGGTTAAATTGCATCTGCTTAGCTTACACATTATACCTTTGAATATGACATGCCTTCCTGTTTTTGGTACATACTGGTACATCTGTCTATTAACCATGTTCTTACATCCAACTAATGTTCTTGTGTATCCCTCATCAATCACTTATGATGAGACAGTCACCCCAGTGGGTTACTGTGAGAAAAGATCCTCTTTTAAAGAATGCAGTGTCAGCCTCCCCACATGATTCTCAAGAAATAGCAAGGCTAGATGAAGATAGTGAACATAGCTCTATAGTTGATGACCGCATTTCTCCTACACCACCATCGCAGGTGCTTGCTCTAACTTGGCAGCGTGATATGTGGTTGCATGTTGCATATGGTGTCTAGATTGTAATTCTTCCAATCTGGTTAAATTGCATGTGCTATTCTGCTTAGTTTAAACATTATACCTGTTAATGGGACATGCCTTCATGTTTTTAGTACATAGTACATCTATCTATTAAGCATGTCCTTACATAAAACTACTATTTTTTGTATCCCGCATCAATCAATATGACGAGACACCTTTAGTATATGCAGTGTGATATTGGTTGCATCTTTCATACGATTTATAACATGCGCTGCTTCTAATTTGTTGAAACGCCATTTATGATGGGACGCTTTTAACTTGGCAGTCATATTGGTTGCATCTTTCATGTGGTGTCTAGCTTGCATTGCTTCTTATTTGTTGAAATGGCTTCTGCTTAGTTTACACAAATAGTTGTGAATATGCCATGCAGTCCTGTTTTTTGTACATATTCCATCCTTGTATCATGTGTTTGCCTTACATCAAAGTAGTGATTGTTAGTATCATGCATGAATGAGTTCTGAAGAGTGAATTTTATTGCTTTTTGTTGTCGGTTTTACTTGACAATTCAAAATCAATAAAGCGGAAGGAAATTAGCAAGGTAGTGGATAAAGGTGCTCCTTCCAAATGGAGGGCCTCTACAGATTCTACTCCGCCACCCCCCGAAGAAGATTTGCAAGACAACACATGCATAGACACTCAACGTAGCTGTGTTGATGACGAGCACGTCTCCCCTAGTGCACCATCACAGGTGCTCCCTCTAACTTGGCACTGTTATATGTGGTTGCATGTTATGTATGATATCTAGCTTGTATTGCTTCTAATTTTGTTGAATTCCATCTGCTTAATTTACACATTATACTTGTGAATAAGACACGTGTTCCTGTTTCTAGAACATACAATATATGTCTATCACACCATGTACTTACATCAAAGTACTACTGTTGTGTAACCTGCAACAATCACTTATCATAAGACACGTTTAACTTGGGAGTGTAATATATGTTATATCTCGCATTCTTTTCTAGCTTGTACTACTTCTAATTTGTTGAAATGACACTTAAGACGAGACAGTTTTAACTTGGTAGAGTGATATTCGTTGCATCTTTCATATGGTGTCTAGCTTTCATTGCTTCTAATTTGTTGAAATGCCTTCTGCTTAGTTTACACATCATAGCTGTGAATATGCAATGCTGTCCTTTTTTCTTACACATTCAATCGTCCTATCATGCGGCCGCCTTACATTAAAGTAGTGCTCGTCAGCATCCTGCATCGATGAGTTCTGAAAAAGCAAATTTTTATTCATTTTTATTGTGGGTTTGACTTGACAAGGCAATACAATTAAGAAAGAGGAAGGAAAAAAATAAGGCAGGGACTGATAGTGGTCTTCCGGCAAAACCGGCATCCCAGGTGCTTTCTCTAGCTTGGCAGTGTGATATTGTCTTGCATGTTGCCTACGGTGTCTATCTTGTATTGCTTGTAATTTGATTAAATTACTTCTTCTTAGTTTACACAAATAGTTGTGAATATGCCATGCCGTCCTGTTTTCGTACATATTCCATCCTCGTATCATGTGTTTGCCTTACATCAAGGTAGTGATTGTCAGTATCATGCATGAATGAGTTCTGAAGAGTGAATTTTATTATTTTTTCTTGCCGGTTTTACTTGACAATGCAAAATCAATAAAGCAGAAGGAAATTAGCAAGGCAGTGGATAAAGGTGCTCCTTCTAAACGGAGGGCCTCTACACATTCTACTCCGCCATCCCCCCCAACAAGATTTGGAAGACAACACATGCATTGACACTCAACGTAGCTATGTTGATGATGAGCACGTCCCCCCTTGTCCACCATCACAGGTGCTCCCTCTAACATGGCACTGCTATATGTGGTTGCATGTTATGTATGATGTCTAGCTTGTATTGCTTCTAATTTTGTTGAATTCCATCTGCTTACTTTACACATTATACTTGTGAATAAGACACGTGTTCCTGTTTCTAGAACATACAATATCTGTCTATCACACCATGTTCTTACATCAAAGTACTACTATTGTGTAACCTGCAACAATCACTTTTCACAAGACACGTTTAACTTGGGAGTCTGATATAGTTTACATCTCGCATTATTTTCTAGCTTGTACTACTAATTTGTTGAAATGTCACTAATGACGAGACAGTTTTAACTTGGTAGAGTGGTATTCGTTGCGTCTTACATATGGTGTCTAGCTTTCATTGCTTCTAATTTGTTGAAATGCCTTCTGCTTAGTTTACACATCATAAGCTGTGAATATGCAATGGCACTAATGACGAGAGACCTTTAACTTGGTAGTGTGATGTTGTTTGCATCTTGCATATGATTTATTTCTTGTACTGCTTCACATTTGTTTAAATGCCAGTTATGACGAGACATTGTTAACTTGGCAGAGCGATATTTGTAGCATCTTTCATATGGTGTCTACCTTCCATTGCATTGCTTCTTATTGAAATGCCTTCTGCTTAGTTTACACATCATAGTTCTGATTATCTCATGCCATCCTGTTTTTCGTACATATTACATCCTCCTATCATGTGGTTGTCTAACATCAAAGTTTGGTTTGTTTGTATCACGCATAAATTTGTTCTGAAGAACTAAATTTTTATTCCTTTTTCTTCTCGGCTTGACTTGACATGGCACAGAGAAACAGGAAGGAACACAGAATGGCAGGGATGGTGTTAGTACTGAGGACATACGGAAACAGAAGCGGGAGAATTATCCAGATTCTGCTGGCACTGATGGTGCAATAGAAGGTCAAAGTCCACCGGAAAATTGTACAAACGCGGTATCCCGTGCTACACGAGCTGCAAAACAAGCCAAACAGAAACTAATAGCTGCCACCAAACAAGCAGCGACAGCCCTAGTTGTTGCAACACGTTCCACAGTACCACCAGCTGCATGAGTTACTCATTTGTCAACTCAGCTAGCAGCACGTTCCCAAGCTCCCTTGCCACCTGACACTACTTCCGAAGCACTCTTGACATAAGACAAGTTGGCAATATCAGATGAACCTTGTAACCTTCAACAGCAAGAAGGTAGTTGCTGGAGTCAAGTTACAGTTGCATGCTTCTTTATATGTAGTCTCACAGTTTTATGTACACTAACACTTCCTATGTTCGTTGTTGGACTAGCACCTAGGCGCAAAAGGAAACAAACATCAGGGATAATGCTCGATAGGTTAACTAAATCTAGCGGAGGAAGAATGGAGATCCGTTTTGAGGCAGGTTTAAAAAGGCCACGTGATGCTACAGAGTCAGCCAAGTTAGTATCAGAGGCAGCGGTTGCTGTTAGGTGTCATGCACGTATCCTCCCAACATGGATTCAGTACAGGAATGACAAAGACGAAACCCAGTTCAACACCTTCCTCGACGATTTATCTATAAGTATGGTTATGTATGGAGACTAGTAATATCGTCTTGCTCTATCCCATACTTTCTAGGTTGCTGATAATGAGACTCCCATAATTTTCAACAGATGAGGTTCAAGTTGGATAGCCAAGATGATGCAACCAAACAAGCTTGCACCCATGTTTTCAAGTCTGCTCTGCGACAATATCGGTATAACTTGAGGAAAACTCACTTTGAAGGCAAGGCTAACAGTGAACTTGCCCAAACATCTCCAGTGGAAAATATATCGGATGAAGACTGGAGAGGCCTCATTAAACACTGGTCTGATCCAAAGTATCAAGTACGTTATATATATGTGATCAGATCACATGTTGAACTCCTATTTACGCATGTGCCTCACAAATCTATCTTCTTGTAGGTGAACTGTTCAAAAAACAAGGCCAACTGTACGAAAGTGAAATTCCAACAGACGACATGATCTCGTAGCTATATTGCACACTGCGAGGCTCTTGTAATTAGTTGTTGTTTCACTCTTTTCGCTATGCCATATTATTAGATCTATATTGACTTGTTCCAAATGCAGAGGAAAGCCCGCAAGGACCAAAAAGTATCTGAACCAAATGCTGTGGAAATCTTCAAGGACTGTCACACCAGCAAGACGAAGGGCATGACTACACCAGTCAAAGCCGCTGTTGTAAGTCCTTAATCCTCATGCCTTTTAACTACTACTTACTCTGACTTGTGCATTGAACTGCACGGTTTGCAGCCAATGTCTATTACTCTTTTCAATTTTATACACAATTGTCTTAGCGTATCATTGCACCTTACAAGGTTTAAAAGAGAGGAGTGATGCTCCTTTGATCTTGATATGTAATCTAGTTTCGTGCTGGACTTGCCCACACAACGTTACAATTGCCTGTTTGTCTGTTCTCAGTTATTTTGTGATATGAATGATGTCATACTATGCTTACCGTATTATAAACTTTGTCTCTTTATCCTTAGTTGTCAATACAATGTGAAGAAATAGACAATACATTAGCCATGGTACATGGTCATATGTTTGGAACCTGGTTTTATTATGTACTTTGCAGTAAAATACAACTAATATTTTACACGGGTTCACCAGAATAAGTTCTGTATATAGACCAAAGCTATTTTGTTTGGTTTTGCTGCCTCCTTAATATCTTCTGTTCTGGTACTACTAATGTAAAGACTCAACTTTTCAGCAAGCTATGGAACAAATGGTGGAACCGCCACCTTCTGAAGGTGACGAGGCAACTATAACCGCAATGTCACCTCTTGCTGCAATAGGTCAGTACCTGTCCAATAACAGTGCCAAAAGCACATTCCTGCGTAATACTGGGTTGGTTGTTAAGGCAATCTCATCCAAACTGCCTCGTGATCAAGATATGCAAGCTCAAAACAATGTTATATTTGTGCTCCGGACACAAGTCCATTCCCTAACAGAGACCCTTTGTGAAACAAGGACAACCATTGTTCGATGTCATCAAGATATGCATGGTTTTGAAACCAGACTATCAGACATTGGCTATGTTGTTCAGGAGCCTAGGAGAAATGAAGGCGAAGGTTATGGTGCTCCATCGGACAGGACAACATGAAAACGTAACAGTCAGGTCAAATGAACTGAGCTTCTGAACTTCTGGTGGTGCATTTTATCTGCCGGACTGTTAACTTTTATGCCAACCTTCCTTTTGTTTTATGGTTGTAGTTTGTTTTGTTGCGATACAAAATTTGTTCTTAACGTGCATCCACCGGCTGAAGAAAACAGCAAGCCATTTTTGTATAGTGTAGGGTGTTCCCTATATTTGCACTGGTGGCGAACTTTGATGCCCAGTGGATGTAATCTGTGCAATCGCCTTAATAGCCTAGCGTTAGTTTCTGGCTTATTTATTTCCTAGTCTTCTTTTTCCTTGGTTTGCTAGTGGCCGCAACAACCATGGGCCATATACGGACCGTGGTAACCTTGAGCTGCTATAGACCGTAGGATCCATGGGCCTCCTACGGGCCGTCGGATAAATGGGCCTCCAACGGGCCGTAGAATCAGTCGGCCTCGGGCCGTCGGATAATTGGGCCCTTATGGGCCCTAAATGGGTGTAATTGTTATCGGGCCAGCACGGTAACGGGCCGTTAACAGGCCGGAAGACAGCAAAGGCTTAATTATGTCACAGGCATAATGGGTCGTTAATGGGCCAGAATATAGGACGGGCTGGAAACGGCGCAACGCATTAACAGGCCACAAATGGGCCGATTCTAACCACGAGCCGAATTTGGCCCATTACGGGAATAGGCAAGTAACGGGCCGGAAGTAATCGAGGGCCGGAAAGGAGCCCAAGAACGTATGGGCCGTCAGTAGGCCGAAAGCTAACACGGGCTGGAAACGGCCCATGTGAATCATGGGCCATTAATGGGTACAAAGAAATTTATTGTTCATTATGGGCCAGAGTCACCGTGGGCCACTAAAGGGCCCAAAGATACGAAAGGCCTCATATGGGCCGAAAGACGTCGTGGGCCATACATGGGCCGAAAGTGAAACGGGCTGGTGTTATATTCGACGGCCCACATGACGCTGTTGGGCCGATTTTGTGAAGGCCCTAACGGGCCGTGAGTTACCGGGCCGTAAAATGGGCTATATGCGAACATACCGTTAACAGGCTTTTCATGGGCCGGCCCGCTAGCTTTTGACCAAGTCAAATGGGCCGGCCTTTGTAAGCTAAATGGGCCAGTGTTGGGCCGTCGCATGTGTCGACATATCATAGGCACCTATCTGACCCAATGAGGAGATGACACGTGTTTCCTTCGGCCAATGAGAATTTTACACGTGGAAAATCCCCATTGGTCCGGGCTGTTAACGGGTTATCGGATCCAAAACCGGACCCGTTACGGTGGATGCCATGTGTCGGTTATCCTTGACGAAAACACTTCCATGACGCGCCATTTATCGTCATGGAAGTGGACACTTCCGTGATGATAATTTTGGTATTGTCATGGAACACTTCTACGACAGCACAGGTATGACTATCTTAATTCTGTCATAAAATCGTCATGGATGTACATGCATGACAGAAAACGTGACCTACTGTGACAAACACGTATCATCTCGGAAGTGTATTTTTTGTAGTGTTGGAGCCACCGAGGGGGTGAGACGGACCATGACGAAGCAAGGACTCCAAGACGGTGCGTCCCAGAAGGGTATGACCACAGATAGCCGCCACCGTCCGATCCGCAGATCAAGTTTTCACCCGGAGCGACGCAGGGGGGTGGGAGCACCGTGACGGAGCCTTCAACAAGAATACGACGTCCGCAGACGCCGCCACCGACGGCCAGAAACTGGGCAAGTGATGAACCCCGGTGCTCGCACCCCGCCGACACACCCCTGCTTCGCCAACCACTCACAGCCACGTCTCCCGCGAAACCATGGCTGCCCGCACGCACCTGAGACGCAGGTTTCGCCCCCAAACGCCACGCCTCCCGCCGCCAGGGCCGCCGCCCAACATCCAGACACCCCCAAGACCATCCAAAGAGATCAACTTTGCACCAAAGGAACACCACCGACCGACGAACCACAGCATACATCCTGCCTTGAACATTGTCGGAGCTGTGACAACCAGCACGCGGCCAGGGAAAGGGGGAGGTGGGGGAGCGGACGCATCCGGACCGGCACACCCCTGTGCCAGTGACGGGGGCCCCAGCACGTTGGCGCCACCCATCCCTCCAGCCAGCCTCCCCACCAGACACACCCCTGTGCCACCCCACCTCAGCAGCCGACGCAGCATCGTGCAAGGCCACCGACGCAGACCCGACCACCGGCAAGGGGGACCCCAAGTACAGCCGCCGAACACCAAGAATACTCACCGGGGAGCCCATCCGCCCTGGCGCCATCGTCCAGCCGGCGGGATGACTGGATCCCGACCAGCACAGTTGGCACACGCAAGGTTTATTCGGTATAACCAAAAACCGGACCGAAATAATCGGTTAACCGAACTTTCGGTTAGCTATTTAAAATTGTTATTTTTGGTTTTTTGTTTTACTAACCGAAATTCAAAATATACCGAACGGTAGAAACCGAAATTTTGGTTTATACCGAACGCCCACCCCTACATCCTATGATATGTTTAAGTAGATTTTTATTGTCCTATGGGTAATTGGTGAATTGCTATTATTGGTTTAAATTGCTTGTGTTTATGTTGTTGTCCTTTGGTGCCCATCATCTGAGCGTGCGTGTGAATCACACCATAGGGCTAGTTGTATGGTTGATGTATGATGAAATATTGTTATGGTGAAACTTTCATGAAACAATTACGTCGTCGTTTGATTCAGGACCATTCAAATTTTGTTCGAATATTTGATGAGTCAATCTTTATCCATGTGCAATCTTAAATGAAACGTTCATGAAGTCACTAATTTTTTTCAAATCTGAAGAAATTCTTAAACTTCCTTGAATCTTATATGAAACTTGCTTCAAACCTATTCCATACTTTTACGGAACAATTACAAAATTGTTGTATTAATAAGTACAACTTTAAATATGTTTAAATACATGATGAAACATTCTTTAATTATTTGAGTACAAGATGAAACTTACTTGTGTCTTGTGTCAAACATTGATGAAACAGTTATTGTACGTAGGAACGCTCTAAATAAGTTTGAATCTATGATGAAACATTCTTGAAGTTAGTTGAATCTTATATGAACCTTCTTTAAATCATGTTTCAAACCATTTGTTTTTCAAGAGTATTTGATTGAACGTATTTCAATAATATTTTATCTTAGATTCATAGTATATGAACAATGTTTCATCATAGATCCATACATGTTTATATTGATTCTAAGTTGAACAACTCCTTAATAATCCATGCAAGATTCAAAGTTTTTTCATCTAGATCCATACCCATTTCAAACTTTATAAAACCTTTCTGAAACCTATATGTAACTAATAAATATCCTCATAACTTTGATGGATCCACTATGAAACACTTTCAAAATTTAATCTGGAGGAACAACTTTTGTTGCTAACTTTGAAGGAACCTTGATGAATGTATAACTTGGGTGTAAACTCTACATAAAATTGACAAGACCGTTGTGAAACACTATACATCACTGAAACCTTTAGTGTACAAAAGAGCATTATTATGATGAAAGTTTTGAAGTTATTTCATCTGAATCGATACATGTTCCCAAATTATTTCATCGAGATCCGAACATGTTTCAAACTTTATAAAACCTTTCTGAAATTATTAAAGTTATATAGTTGTTTTGTCCAAGTTGTCTAAATTTTCAAGGCGGTTCACAGAGATTGTGCCAAAGTCAGAAATCAAAGTGTTTTCTCCATACACTAGTAGAAAATAGGGCTTTGGTCACAGTTCAATATACACATTAGTCCCGGTTGCATTACGAACCGGGACTAATGTGAGCATTAGTCCCGGTTCGAGCGGCTAAAGACATTAGTCCCGGTTCAAATGAGACCTTTAGTCCCGGTTTGAAATACGAACCGGAACTAAAGGGTGCGATGCTCTTTAGTCCCGGTTCGTATCTCAAACCGGGACTAAAGATTAGACCTTTAGTCCCGGTTTGAGACACGAACCGGGACTAAAGGGTGCGATGCCCTTTAGTCCCGGTGCGTGTCTCAAACTGGGACTAAAGGGGTTCGTGTCTCAACTATACACCCCCCCCCCCCCCCGTGTATAGCCATTTCAGTTTTGAAAAAAACAAAAGAAAATGATAAAAACTTCAAAAAATAAAATCCTTTGAGATGTAGTTATATTACTACATCTACTAGTTAGGAAAATTAAAAAACTTAAATTTGGACATGTTTTGCAAAAAAGTGTTATGAAAAAGTAAAACGGCTATAACTTTTGCATACGATGTCGAAAAAAAAGTATAATATATCAAAATGTTCAACACGAAAATCCGCATCTGATTTTCACCGCTGTAGGCCGTTTTGCAACTTTTTAGAATCCTCAAATTCTAAAAGGAAAAAAAGTTATGCTCAAATTTCAGTTTTTTTGAATTTTTGTTAAATCTGGTCAAACTATGGTCAAACTACTTATTCAAGAAGTATTAGTGTGACTAAATAATTATTCAAGAATATTAGTGTTACTAAATAATTATTTCAGTTTTTTTGAATTTTGGTCAAATCTGGTCAAACTGTGGTCAAACTACTTAATCAAGAAATATTAGTGTCACTAAATAATTATTGTTTTTTAGAATAATAGTTTCAAACTCAAACAGTGAAACGTGTGACTTCATGCTCAAGCTAAACTCCTGAGGGTTAATAGGATTAGCATCTTACTATTGTCAGGAAAACAACAAGTGCAGACTTGGAAACTAGGGGGAATAGAACTCGGAAGTTAAGCGTGCTCAGGCTGGAGTAGTGACAGGATAGGTGACCGGCCGGGAAGTTAGACAATTTGGAATGATGAGGGGTGATTAGAGAATAGAGATTATAGATTAAATTGAGCAGTGATAGGGGTGATTAGAGATTAAATTGTAAAATAATTCAGAAATTTGAAAATCGGGAAAAAAATAAAAAAAAATAAAAAAAAATCATAAAATTTCCTTTAGTCCCGGTTGGTGTTACCAACCGGGACTAAAGGTGGAGCTCCAGACAGCGGCCACGTGGAGGGCCTTTAGTCCCGGTTCGTAACAGAACCGGGACTAAAGGGGGGGGGGCTTTAGTCCCGGTTCCAGAACCGGGACTAAAGGCCCTCTGGAACCGGGACTAAAGACCTGTTTTCTACTAGTGATAGATCTATTTTGAAACTAGTCTACGCATGTTCTACTGAAGTTGCATATCATTACATATATGTTTTCATAGATAAGTATACATGTTTCAATAAGTTACTAGTTTGCAACAATCATTTCTTAAACTTAGTTGAACCTATGATTCTTAAACTTAGTTGGATACTTGAATCTATGATGGAACATTCTGAAACTTAGTTGAATCATAGATGAAACTTTCTTGAATCATGTTTCAAGCTATGACGAAATAGTCGCGGAGTTATTTTATTTAGTATGATTTAAATATGTTTTAAACTTTGATGAAACATTCATGAACTTAGTTGTAGCTTAAACTTGCTTGAATCATGTTTCAAATCTTGATGAAGCAACTGTGGTGTTGTTGGATCTCACACCATTCGTCGAACCTAACTTGAATCACAATTCAAACAATATTCCAACTATCTTGCAATATGTTGCAATCTATTATGAAACTAGTACTGACTTGTTGATTCTATGAATACTGAAATTAATTTTCAATATATGATGAAACATCCTTAAACCATGTAGAACCTTACATGAAACTATATTGAAACACGAATCCTTGTCTTACCAAAACTATTATGGAGTTGTTGATATAAGGACGACTCTAAATATGTTTGAATCTATGATGGAACATTATGAACATAGTTGAATCTCAAGCGAAACTTGCTTGAATCTATAATGATATTTATTGAAACAATCAAGGTATGACACACAACAAATCATGTTTCAATATATGATGAAACAATCTTGAACCATTTAGGATCTTACAGGAAACTATTATGAAAAAACAATTCATCTTTCTAATGTTTATAAGCCTAGGATCTTGCATGAAACTATTCTTAGGGGCAACAATTTTGCTTGACTTCTTGTCTGCCAACCTAGGAGATTTCCACGTACTGAAGATTGCAGGACCACTTTGTTTTCTTGCATCTTGGGATCATCCGTTGTTTAAGAATTTAAACAACCAAAACGAAATATCTAGAATAAATTCCTTGAAGAATAGTAATTCCCATAATTATGAAACACTCATAGTTGTTTTAAAGATTCAGACAAGTGATTTAACTAACTTCAACAGAAGACAAGCTAATTCAGCATTGATTGATCATTGGTTCAGTAAACAAATTCTCCTTTCAAGTTAAAATACAACAAATTATATAAATGTACATAGCAGATTTAGCACGGGTTAATCACTAGCCCAGGAAATTCAGATTCCTAGTTAAAATTTTGATGGTGAAGGGATTCCAAACAGATATAACAATTCTACAAAGATTCACATCTGACTAGGAATTTGTTACTCAAAGGTTCAGAAAACTAAATCCCAATTTTCAGTTCAGATACAACAAAGTCTATACAGATTGACAGGGTGTTGGGTGTTGGTTCATGCGGGCTTCATGTGTTATTCGTCGCGGCAATAGTCAAAGAAAAGCCACATCACTTGCAGCAAATTAAATCTCCTGTCGCAGCCCATAATTCAGAAAAGAAGATCATATATTTCAATGCAACTACTACAAGAGCAATATCTTCCCAGCATGCAACTGATAATGTGACATACAGCAAGCGTTTAGTGAACACTAGCTTGATGCCCTTGGCCATCCAAGACTTTCCATGCTGAATTGCTACCGAGTACTAGTATGTATGAAGGATTGTTTAGTTATACACCAACAACAGCAAAAATGTGGCCGCCCTACTATAGTACTGAAAAAAGAGGAGTCTGAAAAAAATGGAATAATTGCATTCTCAAATTAGGAATTTTTTCCCTGCATAGCAGCTGTATCATTATCTGAAGATGGGGCGGCCTGGCCTGCCATCCTCTTTTCTCCTTTCAGTTCCCTCCCATCCTCCCATTCAAGATTCAATTACCAAACGGTGATTCCACTTTCCTTCCGGGTTCTTGGCGACGCCCGCCCGGCACCGACCTTGGAAGCCACGGCTTCAGGGAACAACGAAATCCCGCGCGCCTGTGTCCGTCGGATGGCACCGATAGGGGATCATACACCGTCCGTTGCGACGGCTACTTCCTTTTAAATAGGGGCCCGCGCGCCCGATCCCACCTCCTTCCTCCCCTCGCCTCGCTCCTCCTCCTCCCTCCCCTGTTCCCCGAACCGGAAGAGGCAAGAACCAAAGAAACAGAGAGCCTGCCCCCTCCCACCAGCAAGCTCCAAGAAAGAAGCGCCCATGGCCGCGGTGGAGCTCCACCCTCCTGCTTACCTCCGACGGTTGGTGCAGCTGCCGTTCGGCGTCGCCTGCCGCGCCGATCGGTTCTGCCTGCATTGCCCGCGCGCAATCTGCAGGCACTGCTGCAACGACCACACCCGACGTCATCATCCACAGCTTCCTGCCAAGGCGTCCGGATTCCCGCAGGTGCGTCCGCTCGTCCCAACCCAATCTCTCTTCTCCGAACGCACGATCATAGTTGGAACTTTGGTCTCTTATGATTCAAAAACACTTCTTTGGCCCCTGTTACGCAGGTTCGCTTCTTGGATCAGGGCTACGGCTACTGCCTCGAGCTTGGAGAGACGAACCAGTCCAAGTGCGGTTATTCTCTGTCCGGGATCAAGAAGGTTCGATACGACGCCACTCGGACCTATGTACCGATTCAGCGGCGGGATCCGGCCTTCGTCGGCGTGCCGGTCGCCGGGCGCGTCTGCCAGGGCCCGCACTGCGGGGACGCGCTGCTACCGAAGAGGTATCGGTACTGCGCATACAGATGCAGGGTACGTAATTCGCTTGCCTGGCACTAGTCATTCCCTTGTTTGTTCGGGGATGAAGCTTGACGCCGGGCCGCTTGCAGGTGGACCGCGTGCCGCTCAGCACCCGGCCAAGTAGGCAGGAGCGACACGGTCGACGGGCCGCCCAGGCCGTCGTGAACTATAACTTTAATCTGCAGAGACCGAGGGATACTTTCTGTACATGGTGCCATGCCTTCTTCAGTTCGCATTACTGCGAGACCCACACAGCGCGCCACCACGCGGGCAACGGCGATGCCCGCACCATCAAGATTCATGCGACGGAGGGGCGTGTGCTGGCTCGGGCAGACCAGCTCACGCCAGAGATCGTGGAGGGAATACAGGTCGGTTTCCTGTTCTAACTTGGCGTTTCTTGTTCGTTCTGTGCGCTCTGCTCCGACGAGCGTCGGCATTTCTTTTCTTACTAATCAGGTGTTTGTTCGATGGTTGGCACACCCATGACATCGAGGGCGGCGCCGAGGGAGTGCTCGTCGGAGTTCAGATCCGCCCGCCGCTGCACGGGGAGGATGAGGCTGCCGGGGCCGGGGCAGGGGCAGGGGTGTGCGCTCAAGCTGACTGCTTGGCGCACATTGGCGACGACGTTTTCTGGTGCTCAATACTGTGCAAGGTACTAACACTAATCCAATCGATGGAAATAATTGGGAATAAGGAGGAGCTGTTCTTTATTACTCCCTCTGTTCACTTTTATAAGACCTTGAAGATATTTCAGACAATGTGCAAAACAGCCTATTTTGAGATGTCTGAAACGACTTACAAAAATGAACGGAGGGAGTAGTATTGTTGCTGAGGTGCACGTGTTTCTTGCTGCAGGGCCGGGCGCTAGAGTGGTGGCCAGGGCTCCAGGTCCAGCTCTGAGGACGGCGCTGGAATTTCAAGAAGAATGAGCAGAGCTTAAGGAAAGGGCGTTAACTTTCAATCCGGAGTCCCCGTGAGGAAAAGAGGAGCGAGAAAGGACTGGATTTAGTGACGAATTCTTTTTTCCCTATTCATTCAGGATTAGAAATTTGTTGTCTGGACCTTAGAAGTCTTTAATTTTGTGTTGGATATACTATGAAGGTCTTGTCTTTGATTTGACGATATATGAAGATTTATTTCGTAAGATGTAAATTTCCGTCTTCTCTTGGGTGTTTGTTTGGTTTTGATTTGGATGCGCCGCCGCCGCTTATGTTTGGTTTGGATTCGGATCCGACGCCGCCGCCGGCGCCGGCTGCGGCGGACCGGATGCGTTCAGTCTTCGGCGCAGCGCGCCGTCTAGATCCGCCGCGCCCCTCCCTCCCTCGTTCTCCTCATCCAGCAGCCCCACCGCTGCCGCCGCGTCGTACCTCGGCGTCGCCGCCGACGCCTCCACCGTGCTCCAACCCCACGGCCCCCGCCTCCCGCCTCCAGCGCCCGTCGCCGCCCCCGCTCTCCCTCGCCGGGACATCGCGTTCCCTGCTGCTGCTACTCCGCCCCGCCCCAGTCGCCGGCCGTCGGGCTCTGAGGTACGAGTCTGTTCTCCGTCCGACGATTGGTTAAATCCTGCCGCCGTTCGCCATCTCTGGGTTCGCGATCTCTGCTGCTGTCGAGAAATTTCGTGCTGTCATGTTCCTCATTACTGTCCGATTCGAGTTCGGGAATAGATGCTAGTTTGATTTACTCTCTGCGCTCTGGATGTCTAATCTGCGCTGTGGAGAAGGACTGTTGCTATGTTTCAGAGGAAAATAGCGCGCATGCAACTGATTGCAGTACCGTTTAGCAATATCAATAACCTTTTACTCACTGTGATGCATATCTGAAAGTGATCTTAGTGGCAGCCTAAACGATCTGAATCCACATTATAGATGCAAATTGTGATATGCACTTTCTTTTGTGTGAACACTGTCTAATCTGAACCTGACATTTTTCTAATCCTTGATAGTGTCTATCAACCACTGGTCACCTCAAAATTCTGTTTACTGACAAGCTCTGCAGTTGCCTGTATTGTTCTCATTCTCCATATCCCTGAACAACTCAGCAGTCAGCACAACTCATTTACATTCCTTGTGTTTTTACATTTTCTGTACTAGCAAGCCCAGAATCGCTGCCCTGCTTCACCAGGTCACTCTTGCAAAAGGCGACCGCCGCCGCCGCCTCGGACGACGGCGACAACGACCTGTCAGGCAGCACCACCGCCAGCAGCTCCACTCGCCCCCCACTGCGGCCAGAGCAGCACCGGCCACAAGGCCGCGCCCTCCAAGTCCAGCAAGGCGGACGGGTTGAGTGATATCCCAAAGAACCTCAGGGAGCTGCTCACCACCAGCTTGCTCGAGGGCCAATGATTCATCCAAGTTATGAGTGGTATTCGCTCTTGAGGGTTGGCATTTCTGCAGGAATAATTTGATCTATTTTCCAAGCTACGACCGGGCGAGACCTTATTCCAGCCATGGTCTACGGGTATGATTGATGGATTAATGTCCATCTTTTTTACATGTGTCATACTTGAACCGAAGCTCTGTGCATGAGATAACTAAGTCATATGTTTATCTTTCCAGGAGGAGCGTAAGGGATCCAGATTAATAAGGGATGTACTGAAGCGTAGGGTAATAAAATTTCCATTACTTTGATGGACTGTCCCTGCTGGACTCTGATGATAGATGTAGTGTGTTATATTTGTTGCTAGTTTTGATAGATGTACTATAGTGTTTTCTCTTCAAACTGGATGGACAGTGCAAGTCTTGGAAGTCATCTCTGGGTTGAAGCGTAGAGTAATTAAATTTCCATTGCTTTGATATGATGCACTCTGATAGTGATTGAACATTTGCATCTGCAGATCTTCTCAGGGCTCCAGAATTTTGACCGGAGTAATGTTGCATCTATTGTCATGGCTGCAGATAAGGTGCATTTATTTTCCATACTCTGTTTTTTACAGTTTAGCTCTTGCAGAGGGATGAAATGGTGTATTAAGTTCTGATATCTTTTAAGATTTTGATGGATAAAGAACTGTTAGCCTATGAACTTTGTTTGCGGACCTCTTGCTGAGATCTGAAACCTACTGGGCAACATAATGATGTTGAGTTTTCTAGTGATGTACTCTGGAGTTGATAATAAGGCCACCTTAGGTCACTGCTGATCTTGTCAATCGAGAAGTCTGCAAGCAGACAGCAGGGTTAGATTAGTACCTAAGCTTTGCCGTTTATCCGATCAGAAGAATCAGAACCAGCACATAGTATCCCTTCGCATGGTACTACATCAATTGTGAATTCTGTTTTCGAGAAGTCATTGTCAATTTGAGGTATTTAGCTGCAGCAACAAAGTATCCTCTTCAAAATTCAGCCAACGCCAAGGAAATCAGTATCCAGGAAGCAACTGTTTTTATTAGTATTCAGGAAGCAACTGTTGTTATCATCCCACTCTGTTACTCTTTTACCAACTAATAACTTTTTCTAATAAGTATTACTGGGAAACTTTATATGAACTTTTTTTTTCTGAATTTTCAACGGAGGGAGGGGTTCCCCCACCTGAATTTGTATAAAAAAGGGCCAAACGCCCTGGATCATTTTTACAGAGCGGGGCAGTTACAAGCGGCTCAAGGGGGAGCCAAGACTAGTCACACAGGAACTAACGCAGCACCACAAGCGCGAGCAGCCTGTGACGCCCCCGGCTCAATCGTGCACTAATCATACACGCAAATGCACACGATCAAGCCTAAGTACTCACGGGAAGATATCACAACACAACTTTAAAACATAAATAAAGTCATACAAGCTTTATATTACAAGCCAGGGGCCTCGAGGGCGCGAATACATAAGCTCGCATACAAGCGTCAGCGGAAGCATCAGATATCTGAGCACAGATATTAAAAGAAAAACAGAAAGGCCCTTAGAAAGACGGGGCAAAATAAAACACTACGATCGAAAGGCGCAGGCCTCCTGCTTGGGACCCTCCAAACCTACTCCTGGTCGTCGGCCAGGTCGTAGTAGTATCCATCCTCGGGGTAGTAGTAGCGATCATCGGCGGGGCAGCTGTCTCAGGGGCTCCGTCATCTGGTTGCATCAAAAGGGGTATGGGGAAAAAGAAAGCAAAGCAACCATGAGTACTCATCCGAAGTACTCAGCAAGCAAGGATCTACACTACATATGCAACCTTATCAAAGAGTGGCTGAATATGTGGACTGGGTTGCAGAAATGCCAGAATAGAGAGGAAAACCTAGTCCTATCGAAGACTAGCATCTTCAGTGGTCTTGCAGCAATAGAAGAGAGTAGATCAGCACAGTATAATGTAGTAGTATTATTAAGTCTCATCCTCACCCACAGATCCTTTCTTGACTCCCTGCGAGAAAGCAATCCCAGAGCCATACGGTCATCAACCTTGTCCTGAGATCCCTTCTCGACTCCCTGCGAGAAGCAATCCCAGAGCCATAATATCCAATACTAGTTGTACCGATCGGGATACAACTCTGAGTGTCCGTTACCGAGGATCCGGCTATGCATAGATTAGTTCTTCCCTGCAGGGGTGCACCAACTTACCCACCACGCTCGCTTAACTCCGGCCGGACACACTTTTCCGGGTCATGCCCGGCCTCGGCCAAACGACACACCGCAGCCTTACCTACAGCTCAGCAGAGAGGTCCCCGCCGGTCTACATCCTAAGCGCAAGGGGGTCTTGGCCATCGTCCCTCGCCCTCCGGGTCGTTGCGCACACGGTGAAGCCAGGCACCAACACTACAGGATGGCGCCGGTCCATCCATGCCGCCATGCTGAACTAGACGTCTGACAAAGCTTTCGGCTGATGCATACGATGCAGAGTACCCATATTTATTTCCGCGTGATGGTTAGTGCTATCGGACCAGAGGCCCACTCAGATCACATATCCAAACCGTTAGTACCTTGGGGGGGTGTGGTAACGAGAAGAGACTCACGATCGATGTGACCCCGTCGCCCCGTCTCGAGGACTTGCGGCAAGGGCCAAGAATGCCCGGCCACGCCTCGTATTCTCACTCGGGCACCATCCAGGTCAACCCGTCTTCACATCACACGCGGGTACCCCTCAGGGTCGACCCGCCTTTCCAAGTAACAATAGTACAGTTCAAGTATCCGTGTGTCCATAACATCAAGGGAATCCGAGGTATCACCCTCGTTGGATTCCTACTCGATGTATCTGTCAAGGTGAACTCGGAGGAATCACCCTCGATGGGTTCACACTTGAGGTGTTGTACGACGGCGTCGTTATCGGAAGTGGGGAAGGAGGAATCACCCTCGATGACCACGACCGAATAGCTACTCTACAGAGTTAACATCAGAAGTGCTACAAGAGGTTTCACCCTCGGCACTCGATAGTAACGCTGCAGTGTCGTTACAACTAAGGGGGGTGATGTGCGGTGCCGGGGCCTGGTCTTTAATCCCGAAGATCGGGTCTTCTGATAATCCAGCGGGGCAGTCGGGACTAGTGGGGTCACTGATAGGTCTCTACCCAGCCTATACTAAGCAGTTTAGGATAAGCAGGTAAGGTATCAATAGTAGGTTACAATAAACAGGCTATGCATCAGAATAGGTAAAGCAGTAGCAGCAGCAATTCTAATGCAAGCATGAGAAAATAGAATGGGTGATATCGGGATGATCAAAGGGGGGGCTTGCCTGGTTGCTCGGCGGCAAGGGCAAGGTCGTCAGTGGTGTCGTCGGGCTCCTGAGCTGCGTCGGTACCGGGAACTGCATCGGGGTCTAACGAGAGAGAAGAGGGGGAGGAAACAGTATAAATACACAGCAAACATGAGCAACACAATGTACGACATGACAATATGCAGTGCCGGGTGTGTCCTAACGTATGGTTGCACGTCATCGAGGAAGGGGGAATCCATCCGGGAATGTTTTCCCGAAGTTCGGCACTTTCGGACAGATGAAACGGAGGGGGACGGTTGCATGTTCGCTATGCTAGGGACGTGTGGCGGACGAACGGACTGCGTATTCGGATTCGTCTCGTCGTTCTGAGCAACTTTCATATATAAATTATTTTCATCTGAGTTACGGATTATTTTATATGATTTTCTAAAGTTTAAATGATTTCCTGAAATTATTTAAATTCGAAATAAAAATAGAACACTTTTGTCACCTAGTATTACTCTAGCCAGAGTCTATTACATGTGGGGCCAGAGGGGTGCTGACTCAGCAGTCAACAGTCAAAGTGTTGACTGTTGACTAGTCAAAACTGGGCAATGGGGCCCAAGTGTCATAGGGACATAATTTTGTCATAGTTTTATTAGTTTATATATTATAGAGGGGTCCACCAGTCAGTGTCACAGGGGTATTGATTGAGTCTAATTAAACTAGGCCTAATGGCCTTGGGCCCACGGGTCAGTGGGGGTTAGTGGGGAGGGTTAGATAGGGGGTTAGCCTAAAAGGCAGTGGCAGAGGCCACGGCTGGGCGTGCTCGCGCGGCCACGGCAGGGGCCACGGGCGCGGCCTGGCCGGCAGCGGCGGCCAGCGGCGGCTGGGGCGGGCGCCGGGGATGGTGGCCGGAGGCGGCGCGGAAGAGGAGTCCAGAGGCGGGGCGCCGGAGCAGGGACGCGCGGGCGGGGCGCCGCGGGGTTGGCCGGGCGCGGCTGTCAGCGGGCGACGGCGGGCGGCGGAGCCGAGCGCAGGGGTGGCGGGCGCGTTCGCGAGGAGGGGCGAGCAGAAGCGGGAGCGGCGTCGCGCGCGCGCAGTCGACGCGTGCTGACGCAGGCGGGTGGCGGGGCGGCCAGGAGCGCTAGCAGGCGGCGGCAACAGCATGTAGCAGAAGAAGCAGTGAGCAGCAGCAGTGGTGAAGCAGCAGCGACGCAAGTAGGGGGTGAGGCTACGGGCGCGCGGGTGGATGCAGCCGTGCGGTGTGGCTCGGGCACGGGCACGGCGAGGGGCTGGCCCGGGCCGGCCAAGGCGCGGAGGGAGAGCAGCAGGCGCAGGGGAGCGATGCTCCGGGCGAGGCTACGGGGGTTCGCGGGCGCGACGGGCGCGAGGCGACAGCGGCACTACGGCGATGGATCGAGGACGAATACAGGGGGATGGGGAGAGGAGCTCACATTCATGCTGTAGGGAGGGTTAGTGAGCTCGAGGAAGCACCGGAGATGGCGAATTGAAGACGGCGTCCGCTGGAGCCCGAGGTGGAAGAAGGCTTCGATGGTGGCATTGCGGCGCGATGAAGATCGAAGAACGGCCCTCGGTGGATGAGGACGAGGAAGGCGCACCGGCGGGGCAACCTCGTGGAGCTTGGGGAGCATGGTGGCCGGGGAATCGAGGAAGGCGGCGGCGACGGTTGCGTACGGGTGCCTCTCCAGATTGGGAAGGAGAGCGAGGGGGAGAAGGGGATAAGTTAGGGTTTGGCCGAGGGGGTTGAGGCCTCAAGTAGGGCGCTGAGGGGGCTGGATGATTGACACGCATGCAAGGCGTGGCCATGGCGCCGATGGATGCCTGCCACGGCTCTCTGTCTCCCTGTAGCGAGGAGGTAGGGGAAAATATTGCTGGGATGGGCCGGCTCCTGTAGCAGCAGGCCTTAAGTGCCTAGTAGTGTTTCTTTCCCCTTTTTTTGTTCTGCCTCTGTTTTCTATTTAAAAGAGCTACTAAACTATTTTTGTTAAATGTGGCACTTTGCACAAAAATAGATGGCAATAGTGTGAAGCTGCACAAAAAGTTTGGGGTCGAAAGGAATTGTCTAACCATTTTTAGAAATTGAGAAGGCCAAATTTAATTGCTGCTGGGCCACTAAATTAATTCCCAGGGATTAGTTGGTGGGTCCAATAATGTTGGGATCAACATGACAATGATCAGGGGATTTTATAGAATATGGTGAACATTTTAGTTCTACTGTTTAAAGAAATATTTATTTGGTTTTATTTTAAATTTGAAAATGGCTTTGATTTTTTTTTATCAAGTGGCAATTTGGCTTAGTTACACTTGATGACTTAGCACCATTAGTGTGAGGTCACTGTAGCATGACACTGGGGGTGTTACAAATCTCCTCCACTACAAGAAATCTCGTCCCGAGATTTAAAAGGTGGAGTAAGGGGAATGTTTCTCGTTACGAAATTCTAACAGATCTTCTCGGTCTTGGTTGCTCTTCTCGTAGAGGTTGATCCATAGCGTTGATGTTTTCATTTCTCTGCATCAATGCATCATGACGAAGCTGTCATCCTTCCTTCGGGATCTTCATCGTACTTACGAATAGGTAAGGGGGCAGTTTGACAATGATAGAATGCTATAAGGGTTAATCATATGGGGTTAACCCATGATTGAACATATGAGTATCTCTCGAGTTGGAACTCAGGAAATACATCGAGAGAGAGAAAGGTAGGCATGAGAATTTTTAAGCGGGTAGACAAACGTTCGATGCCTGAATTAGAGTGTGAAAGGGGTTCAGAGCAACGGGAATAAGTATTGCGTCTGATACCAGTATAGATCATTATGAAGGTGGCCCATGAATTACTTACGAAGTCAAGTGCGAGGAATAACTTTGGCAACAAGGGTGTATAGGAGAGTCAGGTTTCGATCCTGTGGAACTGTGGGTTATGGGCCACCATGTGGATTAAAAGTACAAGGAGTGGTGACATCTTGCACGGTCATGATAGAAAGACATGTCAGGGGATAGCCTGTCAGTTATGCCTGCAACAACGTTGGTACCAAGGGCGAGGGACGAAGAGAACCATTTTCCTGCTCGTTAAACGAGGCGGACCGATAGGCAAAGTTCTCGTCCATCGGTGGTTACCGAAATGTCATTAACAATAGTAACGGGGTCCCACTGACAAGGTTGTACATCGAGGTGTTTTCATAAGCAGTGAATTATTTCTGCTTGTATCATATAGATTACAAGAAAGGTTAAACAAAACAATGGAAAGGAAAATGTGTTTATACACAAGAACTAGGAGTATATCTTTTCGAACGAAAGGCGGAGCACGATATACATGATGGGACAGCAAGTTCAATAGCATTTAGTTGAAGGGGCGAGGGAAAATTCATGATGTTTACCCGAACAACGGTGTTTGGATAATTGATCAAGGAACAGTTAGCATTGCGCTTCCAATGTTCTTGTTGATACTCGGAATACCACAATCATGCTTCGAGGTAGCAATTTTATGGTATTTCAGGTAAAGGGTTGGATCTGAGGAGCACAAGGGATACGAAGGATCAATTCAAGATTATCAAGGAACTCGATATATGAGCAAAACATCTTCAGGTTAGTGTCGGAGGAAGTCAAGGAGGTGGTCGATGATAACACAGATCATCGAGGGGCCCGGATGGTATTTCTCATCATGAATTCAATTCACAACTTTAAGGAAACCGAAAGGTTGATAATGATGAAGATACATTTTGTCGAGAGGTTTCAAGAAGATGCCATCGATCAGTGACGACATCAAGTAAAAGGAATGATGAAGCGAAAGGTTATTGATACCACGGATACTGCACAAGCTCGAAACGAAGCTTGTTGTTCGAGGTGAAATGATAAGATGAGAAGGATCGGCGTAAGATTAGCTCATCGTCGGAATTGGTGCTCTGGGGAGAAGGACCAAGTAGCACAGTTAAAATTAGCATGATAATTATATAGCCGATCAGGCTAGGAATGATGTGGTGGTGCATTGACACAATATCCTTGAGATATCATGGGGCAATACTTGAAGGTACATCTGAATAGAGGTTGGAAAGGTGAAATGATCTGCAGAAGACAAGTATTTTTTTTTACCTATCTGGGAAATGAAATCAATGAGGAAATATGGTCGGAACCACGATTGCAAAGGATCAATTCATAGATGCAAGGTGAACTTGTACCAAGGAAATAATTATTTTTACGAGCAGCTTCCATGGTAAGTTCTACATCGGGTCCATGGGCATGAACACAAAGGTTCAAGGTCGACTCCCACTTCTCCAATGCATAACCTTTCATTTACTCCTCGTTTTCGAAGAAATTGTAGTGCGGAAGATTTATCTGGCGAAGTACCGGAAGAGTATGACTCGCATAACTTTCGAGTTCACACGGATTAGGGAAAACATAGGTTCAACCCACCGGGACAATTTTACGAATCTATACAACCAGCAACCAAAGCAAGGGATGCGAGTCGAAAGCAGGATATCGAAGTCAAAGCAGATGGTACAATTTACCGAAGGTAATATGTATCAGGGGGAATAACTAACAAGGTTATGGGATATGGAGGACACTATCAGATAATGATCCACCAAAAGATCTGGTGGACCGCAAAGGGATGCGATTGGGAGTATCGGTACTCAATCAGAAGAATGCAAGCGTGTCGGGTTATGGGATTATAAGAATAGTTCGAGGCTTAACTTCAAAAGACTTAAGATTTCCAAGTCGGGGGATCAGAAGCAGACGCCCTGATCAAAGATGGATAAGTTGAAAAGACTTAGGGGCACAATTGATCACAAATTGATCGGCTGAGAACCAGTTCATGTTCAAAATAACGTCTGAGTCGGAATGACGAATTCTAGGAATTAATTGATGATAGCAAGCAGTCACATACATAATGAATCAAGGGACTCAAAATGATGGCAACAAAGGAGGTCGATGAGATTACTAGACATCTGGAATTAACCATAATGAAAGCAGGTAAGAAGAACCTCAAAAGTAGTAGGCTGTAGGAGATTCTCGGAAGATCGGATAGCATTATGAAATATTTCAGGAACACAAGAACAACTGGGGATGAACGGATCCCCGGTAATGTGAGGAATCAACCGCAGTGCGAAAGAAGCTGCACGGTAGTAGGCTCAAAGTATTCCCGGATTAATGAGGAGTATTACGGGGTATTTCGTACATAAAGGAGTAATGGGAATGAAGATACAAACGGCAAAGAAGTGTAGTTATTCATAGTGATTACCGGTAGTAAGGATTTGCAATGACTAAGGGCACAAGGGTCTCAGGAAACTTCGGGGAGTATCTTCAGAATCTTCTGATGAAGCAGACGATCATCTGTAGTGAAGGGGCTCTCCGGGAGGAAGTGGTTACGAGATCCTAATGCCAGAGTTAACAAAATCATTTAACCCGAATAGAAGAGAGATCATAGTCCCAGAGTATAGACGAGGAATAAAAGATCCTAATACCACCCAATTGGCGACGTGGGCCCGTAAGCCACAGAGCCAAGTTAGTAAACCAGTTTTCGGATACTAGACTCAACTTCGGCCAAGGAGTTGAAAAGGGGGTTCCTACACGCAGTCGGCTCTGATACCAACTTGTTACGCACCCGGCTCAATCGTGCACTAATCATACACGCAAATGCACACGATCAAGCCTAAGGACTCACGGGAAGATATCACAACACAACTCTAAAACATAAATAAAGTCATACAAGCTTTATATTACAAGCCAGGGGCCTCGAGGGCTCGATTACATAAGCTCGCATACAAGCGTCAGCGGAAGCATCAGATATCTGAGTACAGATATTAAAAGAGAAACAGAAGGGCCCTTAGAAAGGTGGGGCAAAATAAAACACTACGATCGAAAGGCGCAGGCCTCCTGCCTGGGACCCTCCAAACCAACTCCTGGTCGTCGGCCAGTTCGTAGTAGTATCCATCCTCGGGGTAGTAGTAGCGATCGTCGGCGGGGCAGCTGTCTCAGGGGCTCCGTCATCTAGTTGCATCAAAAGGGGTATGGGGGAAAAAGAAAGCAAAGCAACCGTGAGTACTCATCCGAAGTACTCAGCAAGCAAGGATCTACACTACATATGCAACCTTATCAAAGAGTGGCTGAATATGTGGACTGGGCTGCAGAAATGCCAGAATAGAGAGGAAAACCTAGTCCTATCGAAGACTAGCATCTCCAGCGGTCTTGCAGCAATAGAAGAGAGTAGATCAGCACAGTATAATGTAGTAGTATTATTAAGTCTCATCCTCACCCAGAGATCCTTTCTCGACTCCCTGCGAGAAAGCAATCCCAGAGCCATACGGTCATCAACCTCGTCCTGAGATCCCTTCTCGACTCCCTGCGAGAAGCAATCCCAGAGCCATAATATCCAATACTAGTTGTATCGATCGGGATACAACTCCGAGTGTCCGTTACCGAGGATCCGGCTATGCATAGATTAGTTCTTCCCTGCAGGGGTGCACCAACTTACCCACCACGCTCGCTTAACTCCGGCCGGACACACTTTTCCGAGTCATGCCCGGCCTCGGTCAAACGACACACCGCAGCCCTACCTACAGCTCAGCAGAGAGGTCCCCGCCGGTCTACATCCTAAGCGCAAGGGGGTCTTGGCCATCGCCCCTCGCCCTCCGGGTCGTTGCGCACACGGTGAAGCCAGGCACCAACTCTACAGGATGGCGCCGGTCCATCCATGCCGCCATGCTGAACTAGACGTCTGACAAAGCTTTCGGCTGATGCATACGATGCAGAGTACCCATATTTATTCCCGCGTGATGGTTAGTGCTATAGGGCCAGAGGCCCACTCAGATCACATATCCAAACCGTTAGTACCTTGGGGATGCGGTAACGAGCAGAGATTCACGATCGATGTGACCCCGTCACCCCGTCTCGAGGACTTGCGGCAAGGGCCAAGAATGCCCGGCCACGCCTCGTATTCTCACTCGGGCACCATCTAGGTCAACCCGTCTTCACATCACACACGGGTACCCCTCATGGTCGACCCGCCTTTCCAAGTAACAATAGTACAATCCAAGTATCCGTGTGTCCATAACATCAAGGGAATCCGAGGTATCACCCTCGTTGGATTCCTACTCGATGTATCTGTCAAGGTGAACTCGGAGGAATCACCCTTGATGGGTTCACACTTGAGGTGTTGTACGACGGCGTCGTTATCGGAAGTGGGGAAGGAGGAATCACCTTCGATGACCACGACCGAATAGCTACTCTACAGAGTTAACATCAGAAGTGCTACAAGAGGTTTCACCCCCGGCACTCGATAGTAACGCTGCAGTGTCGTTACAACTAAGGGGGGTGATGTGCGGTGCCGGGGCCTGGTCTTCAATCCCGAAGATCGGGGGTCTTCTGATAATCCAACGGGGCAGTCGGGACTAGTGGGGTCACTGATAGGTCTCTACCCAGCCTATACTAAGCAGTTTAGGATAAGCAGGTAAGGTATCAATAGTAGGTTACAATAAACAGGCTATGCATCAGAATAGGTAAAGCAGTAGCAGCAGCAATTCTAATGCAAGCATGAGAAAATAGAATGGGTGATATCGGGATGATCAAAGGGGGGGGGGGCTTGCCTGGTTGCTCGGCGGCAAGGGCAAGGTCGTCAGTGGTGTCGTCGGGTTCCTGAGCTGCGTCGGTACCGGGAACTGCGTCGGGGTCTAACGAGAGAGAAAAGGGGGAGGAAACAGTATAAATACACAGCAAACATGAGCAACACAATGTACGACATGACAATATGCAGTGCCGGGTGTGTCCTAATGTATGGTTGCATGTCACCGAGGAAGGGGGAATCCATCCGGGAATGTTTTCCCGAAGTTCGGCACTTTCGGACAGATGAAACGGAGGGGGACGGTTGCATGTTCGCTATGCTAGGGACATGTGGCGGACGAACGGACTGCGTATTCGGATTCGTCTCGTCGTTCTGAGCAACTTTCATATATAAATTATTTTCATCTGAGTTACGGATTATTTTATATGATTTTTTGAAGTTTAAATGATTTCCTGGAATTATTTAAATTCGAAATAAAAACAGAACACTTTTGTCACCTAGTACTACTCTAGCCAGAGTCTATTACATGTGGGGCCAGAGGGGTGCTGACTCAGCAGTCAATAGTCAAAGTGTTGACTGTTGACTAGTCAAAACTGGGCAATGGGGCCCAAGTGTCATAGGGACATAATTTTGTCACAGTTTTATTAGTTTATATATTTAGAGAGGGGTTCACCAGTCAGTGTCACAGGGGTATTGATTGAGTCTAATTAAACTAGGCCTAATGGCCTTGGGCCCACGGGTCAGTGGGGGTTAGTGGGGGTTAGTGGGGAGGGTTAGATAGGGGGTTAGCCCAAAAGGCAGTTGCAGAGGCCACGGCTGGGCGTGCTCGCGCGGCCACGGCAGGGGCCACGGGCGCGGCCTGGCCGGCAGCGGCGGCGGCCAGCGGCGGCTGGGGCGGGCGCCGGGGATGGTGGCCGGAGGCGGCGCGGAAGAGGAGTTCAGAGGCGGGGCGCCGGAGCGGGGACGCGCGGGCGGGGCGCCGCGGGGTTGGCCGGGCGCGGCTGTCAGCGGGCGACGGCGGGCGACGGAGCCGAGCGCGGGGGTGGCGGGCGCGTTCGCGAGGAGGGGCGAGCAGAAGCGGGAGCGGCGTCGCGCGCGCGCAGTCGACGCGTGCTGACGCACGCGGGTGGCGGGGCGGCCAGGAGCGCTAGCAGGCGGCGGCAACAGCATGTAGCAGAAGAAGCAGTGAGCAGCAGCAGTGG
This sequence comes from Thinopyrum elongatum, assembly GCA_011799875.1. Classification (NCBI taxonomy): domain Eukaryota; kingdom Viridiplantae; phylum Streptophyta; class Magnoliopsida; order Poales; family Poaceae; genus Thinopyrum; species Thinopyrum elongatum. Next base: position 588,023,054 of record CM022299.1, on the reverse strand, counting down.
TGAAGCAGCAGCGACGCAAGTAGGGGGTGAGGCTGCGGGCGCGCGGGTGGATGCAGCCGTGCGGTGTGGCTCGGGCACGGGCACGGCGAGGGGCTGGCTCGGGGCGGCCAAGGTGCGGAGGGAGAGCAGCAGGCGCAGGGGAGCACGCGCGGGGAGCGGTGCTCCGGGCGAGGCTACGGGGGTTCGCGGGCGCGACGGGCGCGAGGCGACAGCGGCACTACGGCGATGGATCGAGGACGAATACAGGGGGATGGGGAGAGGAGCTCACATTCATGCTGCAGGGAGGGTTAGTGAGCTCGAGGAAGCACCGGAGATGGCGAATCGAAGACGGCGTCCGCTGGAGCCCGAGGTGGAAGAAGGCTTTGATGGTGGCATTGCGGCGCAATGAAGATCGAAGAACGGCCCTCGGTGGATGAGGACGAGGAAGGCGCACCGGCGGGGCAACCTCGTGGAGCTTGGGGAGCACGGTGGCCGGGGAATCGAGGAAGGCGGCGGCGACGGTTGCGTACGGGTGCCTCTCCAGATCGGGGAGGAGAGCGAGGGGGGAGAAGGGGATAAGCTAGGGTTTGGCCGAGGGGGTTGAGGCCTCAAGTAGGGCGCTGAGGGGGCTGGATGATTGACACGCATGCAAGGCGTGGCCATGGCGCCGATGGATGCCTGCCACGGCTCTCTGTCTCCCTGTAGCGAGGAGGTAGGGGAAAATATTGCTGGGATGGGCCGGCTCCTGTAGCAGCAGGCCTTAAGTGCCTAGTAGTGTTTCTTTCCCCTTTTTTTTTGTTCTGCCTCTGTTTTCTATTTAAAAGAGCTACTAAACTATTTTTGTTAAATGTGGCACTTTGCACAAAAATAGATGGCAATAGTGTGAAGCTGCACAAAAAGTTTGGGGTCGAAAGGACTTGTCTAACCATTTTTAGAAATTGAGAAGGCCAAATTTAATTGCTGATGGGCCACTAAATTAATTCCCAGGGATTAGTTGGTGGGTCCAATAATGTTGGGATCAACATGACAATGATCAGGGGATTTTATAGAATATGGTGAACATTTTAGTTCTACTGTTTAAAGAAATATTTATTTGGCTTTATTTTAAATTTGAAAATGTCTTTGATTTTTTTTTATCAAGTGTTAATTTGGCTTAGTTACACTTGATGACTTAGCACCATTAGTGTGAGGTCACTGTAGCATGACACTAGGGGTGTTACACAGCCACAAGTCTACGTGGCTCTGGTGGTCGACCCTAAACCTTGACCTCCATAGCACCACGTCATCGCGGCAGTTCTTCATGGTCGCAGCGAGTGATGGCATAGCTTCACGGAAGACCACGGCATTCCGGCGTTACCAAAGATGCCAACAGCAAAGGAGTAAGAAGGCGTCAGGTGTGGTGGCATCACCGGCGTAATGTCGAAGAGGTGGAGGTTCGTGACCGTGGCGCAGCCCGTGGAGAGCCCCAGGCACCGCCAAAACCGCACGGCAAATGTGCAGCCGAAGATGAAATGATCAGCTGTTTCGAGCGGCGCCGAGCATCACGGACAGCCCGCCTCCGAGGCAGTGATGATCGTCTTCCTGAGGACGTCACGAGTGTGGATCCAGGCCATAGATAGGAGCCAAGCGAAGAACTTCACCCTAGAGGGGGCCGCAGAGCTCCAAAGGAAGCCAGCGTTGGCCGTGGTCACCCCGCCCAGGTGATAAAGGGCGTACGCCAATCTAGAAGAGAAGGCACCGTGGGGGACAGAACCTTTAAAAGAACCTTATGATAACAAGCATAATTCAGTACAAGTGCCTCTGTTTTGTAGCCCAATGTATTGAGGAGGCCAACGCCACCATTTATCTTGCTTCGGATATCAAAATTATCCACTTACCCAAATATAACAGTTATATCACGAGGCTATTATCTTAATAATCTTGTCGCTGTCCCGCATATATCACAGAAATACTTGAAGGAGACTCATTTTCACAAGCTTGTCATCTTGTTTAATGATCGCAGGGAGGTGCTACCCATGTTGATATAGCATGTGACCAGGACTTGGTAAAGCTCACGCTGGAGCTTACTAACTTTCCGGTGAGCTAACCATTCACGGAGTTATAAGAAATCGTCAACTGTAGTTCCTTTTCTCAGCCGTGGAGTTGACTATGCTAAGTGCATTATGGGAATTGCATATTTGCAGATATGCATATCATCTGTTGATCCTTCAGCATTCCAATCTACGGTAGAAGCTGGTGTGCAAATGGTCAGTCTCTAACTATATATCACTAGATCACCTATGCAACAGGGTTCAACTGAATTTTCATCTACTCTGCTAGCCACTGGCCTTCACAAACTTCTCTCGCGCAGATTGAGATTGGAAACTACGACTCCTTTTATGATGCAGCCATTCAATTCTCTGAGCCATGTTAACCTTCGGGTAAACTTTTTCTCCATCAGATGCTCCGCTCAGCAAAAGAAATTGTATTCTGAACCAACTGTCGGGTTGTTTTGATGCAGCAAGACTCTGGTTTCTGCTGGCCTCTTCTGTGTCATGGGGAGCGAAGCTGCCAAGCTACCCCTGGTCAATGAGCAGAGAAAACCAAGGCTTGGTGAGTCTGATATCTGTTGGCATATTGTCAACCTAGTGCTACCTTTATACTACTGTTCATAGAGAATGTAGGGCAAACAAACCTAGAGTAGTGAATCAACTTAGCTGTGATCCGATTGCGCAGGGGTACTTCCAGTGGCTGTTTGCGTGCATCGAGCGGCTGTTGTCGTCGCAGAAGGTGAAGCACTTTGTGCTGCCGGCGGCGGACGAGGCGGCATCGATCTGGACGCAGCGGTTGGGTTTCGGCAAGATAACCCAGGACGAGGTTGGTGCCGCTAGATTGTGACCCGTGAATGCAATGAAAAGAGTGACACTGATTGCTAATGTAAATAATGAAACATCGTGGTGTTGTGTTGCAGCTGCTGGAGCACCTCAAGGGCGGGCGCACGACGGTGTTGCACGGCACGTCAACCCTGCACAAGCCGGTCCCGTTGGCGGAGGCTGAGGCACGGGGACCGAGGAGGAAGCGCCGGTGCCGGCGGCCTCGGAGTGAGGAGCTAGTGTTTGCTTTTTGGAGAGGATGGATTGACGATGTAATGTAGAGATAGGGCTTTTCTTTTTGGTTTGGTCCCTGGAGTGTTTTCTGTCTGAGGGTTGTGTGTTTGTTAGGCAGACAGATCACATCAGGCATCTTCTTTTTTTCTTTCAGAGTTCTCTGGGAGCCTGATGTGATGATGGTGTGGTGGTGTTGTGCTATAGCTAGTTTCTTTCTTCCTTGGTTTTTTCTTTCTGGAATGCCTCTCGTCGCTTTTATATTTCAATGCCAAGAGAGTTACGCGTCATTTCTTTTGTGCCTTATTTGGACTGTGCCTTATTTGGAGCTGTGGAAATAAGCTGCCCTCCTATCCAGCTTATTCTAGAAGCCCAATCTAAAAATTTATTTTAGATGCCTAATAATTAAGGATAGCTTATTCTAGAAGCCCAATCTAAAAATTTATTTTAGATGCCTAATAATTAAGGATTAACTAGTAGGTTTCTAAAATAAATTTTTAAGTTGAATTTTAGAATAAGCTACGTAGGGGACAGCTTATTTCCATAGCTCCAAATAAGCCACAAAAGAACTGGTTCTACATCATTGATTACGGGGGTGTTTGGTTTTGCTTTTACTTGCTTTTTCACTTTGCCTTATAAGCCAAAAAAGCACCTACACCTATGAAAAAGCCAAAGCCCACAAATGGTAATATGAAAGCAAGTCGATCACCATCCCAAGAAACTTCAGATTGAGAATTAGAAGAGCACTTAGAGCATCTCTAATTGACCCATTGAAACTTAACTCCTTATCCTTCCCCCTTATCTTTAACTCCTTATAATTAAAGGAGTTAAAAGGGTGGCCAATTATATTTAACTTCTTATATAAAAAATCTGAATTTCTTTTTAGCTTTGTCACATACATTTCAAACAATTGCACACAATTTCATCAATCATTAGTATGATTCAAATTCAATATACACAACAAATCAACCATAAACATGCATATAGTTCATCTAATTGAGAAATTCAAATTAAAACATGCATAGAGTTCATCTAAAAAGGCACCACATCGATCAAGTTTGATTCAAAAGCACCACATCATAACATGTCTTGTCGTGGATCAAGCCATACAAAATGCATAGTACATGAACTCAAGCACCATCACCACCAAGGAAATCATCATCACCTCCAAGGCCACCACCATCACCTCCTTGTCCACCACCATCCCCAAGAGAGACCTACGTTGGGTTCATGATCTCTACACGAGTGTGGGCATCCATCATGGTTGATGAACTCAAGCACCATCATCACCAAGGAAATTGCCGAGTGTGCACTAAACACCTCCATTTCTCCACTACATGCATTGATGAGCTATAATGAATCTGACTCGATTATCACCCGGGTATATCCCAAAACTTCAAGGAGCTCGATCCCTTTTAGCAATGCAAGCGCCTCTGCTACGGCCACATTTAAAACATTATTGAAAGGGCACGCCGCTTCGAGCACAACATTGTCACGATTATTACGAAGAACGACCCATACACGATACAACTCCAGACCCCCCCCCCCCCCCATCCAATGAAAAATGATGCATCAATATTTAGTTTGTATGAACCTGGACTTGGTTTTGACTACACGATTTCATGTGGTTTGCTGGATAGAGAAACTACACCATACTTTGTTGTCAAAGGTTCAATCGCAAACACTATTCATGAGGGTGCTGCAACGGATTCCCCCTTAACAATCTCTCACCTTTTCCACCAAACATACCACCGGCATGCAACATTGATCAACTCCTAAAGTCCTAGCATTCCAAGATCAGGGGATTGAAGAGTCACATTGCATGAATTCCTTTCCAAAACGATATAACCCGATTGACCAACGAGGAGTGCATGGTCAATAACTCCATCAAGACCTAACACCTCCACACTCAGCGAGCATGATCATAGGTAAGTAAAAAAAATGATGAATATCCTCTGGCCCCGGTAGCAGACTCGGCATTGTCCTGACAATGGAATATGCCTAGATGCAAGAACTGGTATGCCCGGGACAATATCATACATAGACAACACAAACACAACACAGGAAGGGGCCACAAGAGTATTTTGTTGGTTCAATCAGATATGCAAATAAGTCACCTGAAAATTTATTTTGGGTAAGTTGGTTTTCTACGCCATTAGATTAATATCCAACGACCGTCCTTCTTTCTCGTTCCTCCAACAATCCCTCCTCCCACAAAATCAGCATACTCCAAATTGCAAATTCAGTCAACTTACATATAGCTATTGTGGGGATTTAATTTTATCTTTTTTTATATATGGAATCATTTGAAATTCCTGTGCATTGCGTTCCCACACCAGAATTTCATGAATCCAAGTGTTGTTCAACACTTCAAAATTCATAATTTTTTATCATAACATGTTCATGACATTGTACTCCTGCATTTTTTCTCCAGTATTGTCCTGAATTTCTGTGTTGCAAAAAATAAAAAGGACCATATCACCATGTTTTTTTTAAAAAAAACCCTAAAATTCCATGAGAATATGAGATGTGCCACGCAAGCATGCATTTCCAGTCGGTAAACGTACTTAGGTGCGCGGGTACGTCTTCCTCGCGGGAAGGCGTCTTCTCCCTTCCTTTTCACACAGACCGCACCACGCACCACGCCGCCCCTCTCCGTTCCCCTTTCCCTCGCCGAGCCGGCGATGAGCTCCCCCCTCCGACTCCGGCCACCTCCCAGCCCACGCTCCTCCGCCGCATCATCCTCTTATTCTCCCGTCCCCAGGACCAGCCTCGAGCCCAGCCACTTACGGCGCTTCCCCGCCAAAACCTAAATCCCCAATCGCCACCACCGCGCCGCCGCCACCACCGGAACCAAATGCCTCGCCCGCCGTGTTCCGTAGCTCCCCTGCGGCGACTAACAGTGCTGTGGCAGCTGCCTCCGCCTGCCCATCGGAGACGTCTCAACCGCCGCCATTGCGGCCGCGTCCTCGCGGCCGGAGTTCGAGACGGAGCTGCAGGCGTACGAATCCTCCGCCGCACCAACCGCGGCAAAAAGACCGGCGAGCTCACCTCCTGCAAGTTCTCCTGCCCCCGCGAGGGCTACAAGGAGCAGAAGCCCACCGCGCCCCCGCCATCCCCACGCCGGACGGCAGGACAGGCCGCAACGCCCACCTCGTCCTCCGCCGCAGCAAGCCCGGCGGCAGGTTCCAGGTCTCCGCCTTCTAGCTGCGACACAACCACCCGCTCTTTGCCGCGCCCCGCGGCGCAGCCAGACCCAGCCCCTTCCACTCGCCGCCCGCTGCCACTGTTCCGCCGCCCGATTTCATCAAGGACGATTCCGCTGCCACCGCTTGTGCTGAGGGAGAAGGGCCCCTGTGCACTAGGCGGCAGTGGGAGAAGTATGGAGAGGCCGCCGCCCTGCTGAACCACCTCCAGGGGCAGCCGCTGGTCGAGCTGGCGTTCTACACGCCGTGCAGCTCGATGTCGAGGACAAGGTGGCAGACATCTTTTGGGTCGACGCGAAGATGGTCGCTGACTACGGTCACTTCGGCGACACCGTCACCTTTGACGTCGTGTCCAGGAACAGCATCTGCCTCTGCCACCTTGCCTCCTTTGTCGGCGATCCCATCATCTTCGGGCTGGCACTCATGCCCGATGAGACCTGTGAATCATTCCGGTGGCTATTCCAAATGTTCGTGCACGCCATGTCTGAGGGAGCACCAAGGACTTTGGCATCAGGACATGGTGATAGCAGAGGCCCAGTCGTCGGCGATGCCTGGTACAGCAGCTCATTCCATATGCGCGTGACACGTAAAGCATGCTGCGACCAGGAACGTGAACCAGCTCAAAAAATGGTCACTGCTCATATTTCATCAAGGAGTTCCAAGGCGTGCATCGACGGAAAGTATGACAAGGAAGCGGGATTTGTAGCTGCATGGGACGCTATGATCAACAAGTATGAGCTTCGTGACAACGTGTTGTTGCAGAAGCTGCTTGAGGAGAAACTGAAGTGGGCTAGGCCCTATGCGAAATGGGTCTTCTCAGCTGGGATGAAAGGCACGCGGTTGAATGTGCGCCTGAATTCTGAGGTGCGCAGTCATCTGAGACCCGAGATAGAAATTGTTTTGTTCTCGAGCCATCTTCAGAAAGTGATCAGCGATAGGTGGCACAGGCAGTTGGAGATGGAGTACAGTTCAAGGTTGATGATGCCCTACCTCAAAATCAGGTTGATGATGGAACACAGGCTTCCGAGGTCTATACCAGCGTGATTTTTCAGCTTTTCCAGGAAGAATATGAGGAGTTCCAGTCAGCTTACATTGAACCGTGATGAAAGCGGACTGTGTTGTGAGTATGTCATCTCGCTTGTTGAGAAAGAGGTCCGACGGTATTACGGTTTCTTGGAACCCTATGGAGCAGACTGTTTCATGCTCATGTGGGAAGTTTGAGACGATTGGCTTCTTGTGTAGCCATGCTCTGAAAATTCTAGATGTTATGGATATAAAGTATATACCAGATAGATACATCATGAAGCACTGGACCAAATACGCAAGGTGTTTGACCTCACCAGAGGTTCTAGATCAAGCGGTTCAGGCAAGAAATCATCTGATATTTCTAATCTCTATCAGTACTTGTGCCTGAAGTATGTTAGGCTTGTTGCCAGGGCTTCGGAATGTGAGGAATCCAGCAGAGTACTAGACCAATTTTGGGGAGAACTTGGCGAGAAGGTTGGACAAATTCTGCAGAAACAGACCAGCAATAGAGCACCTGTGACACAGCCTGATGTTCAGAATCTTAAAGATGGCCCTGTCTTCTATCACGAATGGCACTGAATTAGAGAATGTTCTGGACAAATCAAGCAGCGCAGCAGCAAACACAGTAAAGAAGAAAGGCCAGAAAAATAAATAACCATCCAGGAAATTGCATTGAAAAGGGTCTGACAAAGAAGCAGAAAGTGCACTCCGAAGAACCTACAGTGCAATATGGTTTGATAGATGATCCTGTCAAGTCTGGAAATGCTATGTTTCAGGTAATCTTGCTATTTTCTTCGTTGTGGTTGAGGTATCGATATCCATTTTAACCATGCAAATTGTAAATGTATGCCTCATGTTCATTAAACTAATTGCGTAATTGGGATCCATCATGTGTAACATCTATTGGCCAAATGCATCATATTATATGAAGTTCTCGGACTCTCTCTCAAAAACACACGTTTCTCAGCCGAGCAACTTGTTCAATAAATTTATGTCATGCATCTTATAATTTCTCCTGCTTGCATTGACATCCATCACTTGAGTTTGCATTATTATTTTTAAGTTTCATGAAACTATTTTGTGCATCGCGTGAATTAAAATTTATGTGCACATCATAAATTTATAGTAAGTACTTACTGAAAATTTGGTGTACTAAGCCTAAGAATATCAGATTCCAGCCTTTTCATTTTTCATCTCATACTGTCAATGTTAGTGCCTCTTTAGTGCAATCAACATTCTAACATTTGCAACATGCAGGGCTTGGAGGCTCCTCCAAACATTATCATGTCCGAAATGGGCAGCCAAGCTCCAGCCTATAAAGCTTACATGGTATGAATTGTGATCTTTGAAGTGCCACCCTATAATATTTATATTCTCTTGATCATGTTGTATCAATTATTTATCTACTTCTTCGATCCAGGGGACTGACTTTTCAAATCCTATGGGGACAATCAACTATGAAGAGATGCACTCTGTTGCAAGCCTGGGGTTCACTCTGGTATTAAGACCGCTTTGGATTAAACCCTTCACAATTTCTGGCGCACATAATGATTATTAAATTCTTACTCCTGCAGTTGCCTTCTCAGGAACTAGGCTTTGTCGCCTGTCATGCTACTCAGGCGTCTAGTGATATCCAACAATATGTTTAAAATAAATTATACAGTGATATGTAGTTACCTCTTTAACCTGCCATGTTTATTTCCTTCTTTTGCGTAAAGGTTTGTTACATATACTCCAACAATGAGCAATTAGGCCCAAAATTAGTTGAGTTCACCAATCTGCATTCTTCATCTGTAGGCCTAGTAGAAATCATTGTCTACTTGAAGGCTCTCTCTTTGGAGCACAATGAATGGGAATGGAAATCCGTATATGGCAATGAGAAGCTTTATATGGCAATTAAAGCTGCACAGATGGGCTTATACTTAATTGGTATGCAGCATTTCACTTGCCACTGTAGTCGCTCTCTTGTTACTAGCAACCTGGTCGCTTTATATTTATTTTAGTTCACAAGTTGGCACTGGGAGCTTCATTATATATTTATTATCCATGTGCATTTAACTAGTGGTCTGGGTTTGTTGTGAAACCAGCCTTTTATTTAGTTTGTGGGTATGGGTTGTGGGAGACTTTACAGTGGTTTGATCTTTTTCTTTTGAATTTCTTCATCTTAATACACCCATAAGATCACCAGATAACTATAAGACATGGTGCTGCTGTTGGTAGCGCTGGGGGTTAGTACGACAGATATGGTTTATGCAAAATATACATGGTTTTGGTAGAGTTAGTGCCATTTTTCTCATGCCCGTCCATTACTAAACTAAGTTAGAGTGAGAACCTGGGAAGAGTGTAGTCTTCTGAGCATTGGATGCCTGCAGCTTTCTCCCTGTGTCAAGACATGCCATTGTGTATCTTCTCTGATTGTTGAAAATGGCTTCATGTGCAGGTTAGTGGTGCGTGGATTTAGATTTCAGCAAGGGTTGACTTTGACTTCATAGCTTGGGCATGCTACAGGTACTCTACATATGATTTGAAAATTGTTGTGCCTTGATGATTCAGTTGTGAAATCTATGTGCTGGATGCTTGTAAAATTGATCACAGGAAAGTGTGATCGCTTGGACATCAGAAGCAATTCGTGATGCCGAGGATCTTGTAGAGGATTTCAGCCGGCTGCGATGGTGGATAAATTTTTCTGGATGGAAGAGGAAAGTGGATTCCAATATTTTTGAAGTAAAATGAGTGAAGTTGGTTGAGGATTCGAGATGGCGTGTAACCTACTTACACATGGATGGTATGCTCATGATCTTGCATGCATCCTCTATGTGAAAAAGCTTTCTGATGTATGTAGTAGTAGTATGCATGATAGAAAAAAAGGTGTAGAAATCAGAATTCAAACTGAATAAGCTATATTCCATCTTATGAATACAGTATGGTGGCAACAATCATTAACATGCATGTTAGGATGGCTGATCTACACAAGCGAGTCACCATGTTTATTACTTTCTGTTACCAGCTTAATTTCTATTTATAAACAGTGGTAACAACTACTATAGATTTTGTTTATAAATAGTGGTAACAACTACTATAGATGATGCTCAGTGGCCATGCTCGCCGCCATAGCCACGTCCACTGCCATAACCATAGCCTCCAATGCTTCCATGCCCAAAACCACCACGGCCGCCGCCTCCTACACCGACATCTTTCATGCCACCACCTGACCCATAACCTTCTCCATACCCAGATCCATAGCCACCATCACAACCATAGCCGAATCCACAGCTACCTCCACTACTTCCTCCACCACCTTGACCAGAATCGTAACCGGAGCCATAACCACTGCCGTCTGCTGTAATCGGAGCCTTACCCTGAGCCCATACGCCACTACCTCCACACCTCCACCACCACCCCCAATGCGGCCGCCAGAGCCATAACCGGCGCCATAGTCTGAGCCATAGCCATAACTGTAACCGGCGTTTCCACTGCCTTCTCCACCTCCACCACCACCGTAGCCGTCTCCTCCAGCGTCAATGCCGGTTATAGCGACCGGGCCTCTTGCGGTGACAATGAGGTGGGTGCTGGTGAGCAGGATTAAGAGAGCAACGAGAGCTAGAGCCTGCTTGATGGTGCTGGCCATTATGATTATGCTTTGGTCTTATGGTCAGCTTGAGATTGGTGTCGATACAATTTATAGGCAAGGCGATGAGTGCTCACTTGCATTTGCATTTGACACGATTGATATGATAGATCGGTGCATGGCACCACATCATACACCTGACGGAGCGATTTGTCGCCATCTTCTTGTTTTTCTTCTTTCTTTGCTCTTGCCGGCATGTTCAACCCTAGCTGGATTTGAAGCCCATCCAATTTGATAACAAATTCAGTCATCCCAGTCATACATGTTACAATCCTCTATTTCGCATATGGGTTAAAATAAATAAAGGCAATGGACAATATATGTACTAATATCAGAACATTCCATAGAAGTACAATGGGGCAACTAGAACTAACAATGCAGAGAAGGAAGGTGTTGAAAATTTGGATTAGGCAGATGCCTTGTGATATGCATTACCTGGTTCCAAGCTGCAGACAGAGCATCAGATAATAGCTCCTGTGCCCTTTAAGTATCATCTCCCCAGACCTTTTGACAACCTTGGTCGCCCTGCTCTGCTGACAACTCAGTTTCTTGGATTAATCCTGACAGCTCTTGTTCAGTATGACCGCGCTGATCAGAACACCATGCATGTACTCCCTTTTGAGTATCGGGAGGCTAAACCAGTCCTATTTTCATTAGGCCCTTGTGTTTCAGAACATGAATTTGGCTCATGAACGCCGATGATCTTCTCGATGGCCACTCTGACCTTTGCAGAAACGACTTCTTCGTCGGAGTCCGATCAAAGTTAAAGTTTCTTCAGGATAACTTGGCACCTGCAGCATCAGGCTCTTGATTGTGTCGAAGGAAGAAGAGGAGTGCTGTTGAAGGACATTTCTTGAGATCTCGGGTAGCACACCCTTGTTCCTTAGATCATTAATGTAGAGCTGGAACCTGCAGTGTTTAGGGTAGAACGTGCCCTTCCCAACCTTGAACCCCCTGGTCCATGTCCCAAGGTAGTACCCACTGTCCTCCCACGTGTACAGCTCATACCCGTACATCGCGTCGTCGAGCCAGTTCCCCTGAAACAGGTCCTCGATGCTCAATTCCAACACCCTTTGCTGGACATGGTGTCGTTCCTCATGGCGTCGACATGGGTGTTCCCATTTGCCCACGTGAACCTGTCGTGGTCCTCCATATGGCCCTGCACCAAGGAGCCCTTGAAGGTGTCCCGATTGCATAGGTCTGAAGACCTTGACAGTGCTTGCGGTCCAGTTTCCACTGCCCCTTGTAGGATGATTAATAGCTTCTGGCCCGGTGACGTAGGTCCCTTTGTGCCTCTACTCCTTTCTCTACTCCTTCCTCTACTTCTGGCCCGGTGACGTAGGATGATTAATAGCGAAATATCTCATTCACTTCGTCTCACCTTTCTCTACTCCTTCCTCTTCCCATCAGCACTGTCCTCTTCCCCGGTTAGTGCTCCGGCCGCTCGTGAAAAATCGAATTTGGGCTAACAACGATGAGCTCCAGGCTCCAGCATTGGCGTACGGCAGATTTCACAACAACAACAACAACAACAACAGCAACAGCAACACCAGCAGTAGCAGCAGCAGCAGTACCAGCAGCAACACCACCACCAACACCAACACCAGCAACACCAGCAACAACACCAACACCAACACCAACACCACCAACACACCAACACCAACACCAACAGCAACAGCAACAACAGCAACAGTAGCAGCAACAGCAGCAGCAGCAGCAGCAGCAACAGCAGCAACAACAACAGCAACAACACCAACACCAACAGCAGCAACAGCAGCAGCAACAGCACCACCAACAGCACCACCAGCAGCACCAACAGCACCACCACCACCAACAACAACAACGCCTTTAGTCCCAAACAAGTTGGGGTAGGCTAGAGGTGAAACCCATAAGATCTCGCGACCAACTCATGGCTCTGGCACATGGATAGCAAGCTTCCACGCACCCCTGTCCATAGCTAGTTCTTTGGTGATACTCCAATCCTTCAGATCTCTCTTAACGGACTCCTCCCATGTCAAATTCGGTCTACCCCGACCTCTCTTGACATTCTCCGCACGCTTTAGCCGTCCGCTATGCACTGGAGCTTCTGGGGGCCTGCGCTGAATATGCCCAAACCATCTCAGACGATGTTGGACAAGCTTCTCGTCAATTGGTGCTACCCCAACTCTATCTCGTATATCATCATTCCAGACTCTTATCCTTCCTCTTGTGGTCACACATCCATCTCAACATACGCATTGGCGTACGGCAGATTTCACAGACTCACAAAATATTTCCTGCTCACCAATACGTGTGTATATAATCTTCACCCACCAACAAGTACACATCAATACAGGGACTGTTGGAATTGAACGCACTACATGCACATATGTATGGAATGTACTAAATGCAAAAAAAAGAAAGAGAAAGATTATGCACCTTTTGCATGCATCAAATCCACGGCCGACCTGCGTAGAATATATTCCATCTGTCGATCTGTCTGTTCCTTCGTCGTACTAGCAATTAACAGATCGATCGAGGGGAAAAGGGTGAAGGAAGTTTAATTTGGACGACCGATCGGCCGGTTCGTATCTCCCCTTTCCTTTCGTGTGCAACTATAATGTAACCCATATGCAGTGCTTTGCTTTACTTTCTTTTTCTTTTCCTTTGCCTTTTTCTTCTTATCAGCAAAACAGATATATGTAGATGGAGGGCTCGGCCAAAAGATGCATACATGGATCCATACTTCATTGTGAGAAATGAACAACCGATTATGTAAAGGTTTTACAAGGATGATCAAATTCTTCTTTCTCCTGGGAGGGGAGGCTTTTCTTGAGCTTTGGGCTATGCAGCTAGCCCAGGCAGCATCGAGACCGGAGAGCAGAGAGCTTCCAAGGTGGATGTTGGGCTCGCAGCAACAACGCCATGCTTGCGAAAGAGCAGGGGTTCTTCAATTGGGATCACCCTCACTCCATTTGCTCTGTTCTCCCCACCAGCCTCTGAAGATGCTGGCAGAACAGATCTGTTTGTTCCATCATGTATTCGTTGAAGATCAGGCGTCATCTTCTGATTGTTCTTGAAGTCAGCGACCAAATCTGTTTCAATGACAGCCAAACGACACCATTAAACACCATGCCATTCCTGTGCTTCCAGAGAGCCCAGAGGGTGGCAGCTACAATGGTATTAATTGAGTCAAGTTCTTCCCAGCAAGCCAACAGGAAGAAATAGATTCTACACCAGTGCCTACTGGTCTGTAGAATAAATGGCTAAACTTCTCCCAAACCAGCTTGGCCACCATTCAATCAAAGAAAAGGTGCAGTACACTTTCTTTTTCAGCACAGAAAACACATCCCAATGGTTTGTTCATCATTCTTTTCTGCAAATTATCTCCAGTCATGATTTTATTGTATGAAACTAACCAGAGGAATATATGTATCCTGGGGGGAACAGCCAGTTTCCAAACAGCAGGGATAAACACAGGTGTCACTCCCCTATAATTGATGATACCATACAGTGAACTAATAGTGTAGGTGCCTGAAGCTGTATACTGCCAATTGAGTGTATCAGTATCTTCAGAATATGAGATGCTCCTAGTAATAGCTTAAAGCTCATACCAAGAGTTCATCAGGGTGGGATGGAAGGTTCTTCTAAAAGTGAGTTTCAAACTCTCTCCATCCCAGATTTGACTAACTGTTTCACCCTGCTCTTTCCACTCCAACAAATCACATAAAGCTCCTAGAATTGAATTGAGAGAGGGGATGTGCCAAACCAGCAGTCTTCCCAAAACCTTATTTGTTTGCCATCCCCTAGAGACCACCTATAACCAAATTTAACAGCCTTAGATATCACTCCTTTCCAAAAGGTAGAGGCCACAGAGTTCTGGTTCCAGAAGATATTGGGGATAGGGCTATACTTATTATCTATAATTGTTTTCCAAATCTTACCTTCACTACTAGTATATCTCTTAATCCATGCCCCCAAAAGGCAGATGTTGAGGTCCTGGATATTAGGAATACCCAGTCCTCCAAATTCTTTCCTCATAGACACCAAAGGCCAATTGGCTAGATGGATCTTTCCGGCACAGAACATAGGACATGATCAAGAAGAATGACCCCCATTTGTTTTGATCTTTATAATGTCGTAACTGGATATGACTTCTGTAATAGAAAAGGTATATGTTTCTTACGAGGTAATGGAAACTAATGAGAAATCAGAATTATCCAGATGGGTTTGATTGCATCTCCTCTGACTAATGTATGCAATTTTACCGTGTTTCCATGGATGGAATTTGCCATGACTGTCAAACATAATGTGTGCAAGTACAAAATATAGTGGACTTGCATGTACTGGTTACCAATTTGATTGAGAGGTACTAAGCTTAGCAATGCAAATATGTAGTGTTTGTGTCACCAACTCAGTCATAGAACACATAGGTGTTGCAGTCATGTAAGTTTGATCTTAAGAACCTCTGTTCATTTCAAAATTTCAATAGAAGAACCTGAAGGTGCACTGCAAGATATTCAGTCGAATTGCACTGAATCTTCTAAACTTGACCGCACTGTATATAACACATTGCCTTATAAAACCCTGTCAGTAATGAAGATTTTCAGGTAGCGATCAGATCAGTAGTGCATAAATACTTTAAAAGACGGCCATGTAAAAATGACAAGCAACAATTGGGAGAGAAATAACTGACAGTACAAGTTGTTCATTTGTGTTCTTGACAGGGATGGCTCAACCGATATGACAAGGTACGCATGCTGAATGTTTGTTGTGTTATCCACTTTTAGTAAAACTGAACTTTATTTTCCTATTTTTAATTCCACAAAGCTGTAATCCACCCATCAATCACTTCTAGTAGTTCTAACGGAAAATTTGATAGATCACAATAGATGGGGTTTTAGCAGGAACCAGGCATCCAGAAGAAAAAAAAATGGTGATATATGATGTCCTCAAACTCCGCAACAATGGAATTCCATTTACCAGTAACCTGATGAATCTTAGCTGAAGCATTGATTCAGTTGAAGATAACACCATCCATTTTCTATGCATGGTACTAATTAATAACTGAACCTCAGCGGCTCACCTTATCCTGAGTCTTGATTTTTGTTTTCTTCAGTTTACTGTTTACTCATCCGAAACACAAGAATTTCAAAGATTAACTCTTCAAAAAAAAAAAGATTAGACACACTCTTGGCTGTAGCTAACTGTATGTTTTCGACCCCCTTCCAAAAGCAGAGGTTAAAAAGGTGGGAGAACATATATTCTCCCTGATTAGCCACATCTCAACACAGTTGTCACTTCCTTTGGTATCAACACAAGCATAGATTTCATGCAACTATGTTATAGTGAAATCTTTGTGACTAAATTTTACATATGTATATAAGCAAAGAAGCTAGTAGGCTCATAATGGATCCAATCCGTACAAATTGCAGCTCATGAGAATACAAACATCTACTCCCTCCGTTCGGAATTACTTGTCCTAGAAATGGATGTATCTAGAACTAAAATACGTCTAGATACATCCATTTCTGCGACAAGTAATTCCGAACGGAGGGAGTAGGATGTTAAGAAGCACCAGCCCACTAAACGGCCTTCAGATGAATGGCGGAGCATTCACAACATAACTCTCTAGTGTTGGGAAGAAGGTATGCGGAACAAGAGTTTGCTTGAGCTGAAGATAAGTAGCATCGACTTCTTTGCGACGTAATGTGGAGACCAACTTGCCATCCATACCAACCCGAAGTAGCCAATCGGTAAATTTGACGAGCACGAGCAGCTCACCATCCCCAGGCATGACCACCACATGCAAATTCAAATGACCGTCATAATTGTCGCATTGGACCCTGGTCTCTGCAACCGGTAATTCAATCCGGCAATTGAAGATCCAGACCTCCTTTTCGTAGTCTTGCAACATCCAAATATCAATGGTTGTCTCAAGATCTAAGATGGCCATGCCGAGCTTGCCGTCTATCTCAAACAGGTCAGCGTAATCAGTAACAACAGGAGCACGCATCTACCGGAACAACTCAGATATGGTGTTGAACACCATTATCATCTTGTTTTCGCTGTCATCACAGGACGGGAACCAATGCAGGTTACCGTGGAGTAGCACAGGAGGGTCTAATTCCATCATAATTCCAGTTGTAGTGGCATCTGGCCACCCGACGTGCCTCGGCGGCTGGCCGGAGCCCAACGACAACACTCGGCAGGCATGACCTGGCTCATTTTCTGGGTTATGCTCATACGAGTAGAGCAGTAGTCTGTACTCGCCGGTCGCGGTGTGAGGGTACATTCCCAGGAGCGTCCAGTGTTGATCCTGAGGCTGCCGGAGGGAAGCATACTCACGAGTGGCCGGATTGCAGATGCACAAGTCAGCGTCGGCGATGAAGAAGACGAGGAGGCCATCACAGGAGGCAACCAGGCGAGAGTAGGCGATATCGTCACCCAGATTCAACAAGGCGACGGATTGGAGCCGGTCAGGGGCGGCCAGCCCTGGCCGATGGTCGAAGCAGCAGATGTCTATGGAGTCGTTGTCGAGGTCTAAATAACTGCCGTTGTCGAGGAGGGGGAGGGCGGGCTGGCGGGCGTGGTGTGCGAGGAGAAATTTTCGGGTGGAGGTGACGCTGCGCCAGGCGCGGCAGACAGCCCGGCAACGAAGGAGGGCTTTGGGGGGCAGGCGAACGAGGACCTCCCAGACGAGGATCTCCTCCAGGAGGCTTCCTGCCCTTGCGGCCTTGCCCATGGTCGCCGGCTGAGAGCCCTAGATCCGTCCCACGAGCAAAGCAGGACGAGTTGTGACGGCGGCGGCGGACGGCGGTCTTCCTCTTCCACAGGAGGAGTTGTGCGGGTATGAGATACGATCCAGCAAACCCGCTGGCTGCTATATTTATAGCCAGTTTCCTCTCCGACCCAAAGTGGGATCCGGTCCAGGACAACGACGCATCGCGTACTTGAATTCTCATGTAGTATATGGAAAGAGAGAGGCGACCGACCTCGCTCGTGTGTGTGCCTACCCGGTCACGTATGTGTTTCACCGCCCATCCCGTCTCCGAGTCGAACTTGGTGTACCTGCTGTGTCGTCGTGGTCCAAGGGATCCATGGATTAGATTAATTAAGGGCATGCGCCGATGCAAACTGTCCGCGCGTGTCAGTTGAAACGGACACAAATCGCAGCCCAACGCGTCGACGCAAACATACGAGCGTTCGCTTATTGTCCGCGTACGACCCATTTCAGACTCAAATTTGAGCCGGGTTTGTGTCGGTGCGGACAAGGCGCAGACGCGCGCGATGCCCGCCCTTGTCCTCCCCTGGCCTGCCATTCGATGGCACATTGGCCATTCCCCCTATCACCCATCGACAGCCAACACACCTGGCAACCCCACCCTCGCCGCCGCCGCCCAGTTCCGGTGGCCAGGCCGCCGCCTGCACCCACATAGCTCCCCCAGCAGCACGGTGCACCCGACGGTCGGCGTTGGTGGCTGCTTTTGTCGCCGTCATAGCA
Organism: Thinopyrum elongatum; assembly: GCA_011799875.1. Lineage (NCBI taxonomy): Eukaryota > Viridiplantae > Streptophyta > Magnoliopsida > Poales > Poaceae > Thinopyrum > Thinopyrum elongatum. The sequence goes on along the minus strand of CM022299.1, from coordinate 588,004,649 downwards.
CCCCGACGTCCACGCCACCCCTCGCCTCCGCCACCGGCAGCAACGCTCCAAGCACGGCTACCTCGCTCGTCGGTCGCCGCCATGGTCCCCTCCACGCCGACAGGCCTGCTGCCTGGTCTGGGAGAGACGCGGAGCTCTTCACCGGCCGGCTTCTTTCGCCACGCCCGCAAAATATAAATGGATAGTGGCGATCAGTACTTTTTCAACTACTTCATTTATGATTCGGATGATTCGTCGTCTGACAATGAGGACATTGTGGTTGCTGCTTTGGTCGTCCATGTCAACATTAGTAGGCAGCGACCGATGTTTAGGGGCTCGATCCCAGGGCATACTAGGGCGTTGAATCAAGCTAGCATCAAACTCTCGACGGCGGCCGATATTTGTATTTGGTTGAATTATGTGAACTATCAACGCGGAAGAAAATGCGTCGGCGTGTTGGGTCTACTGTCAACCCAAACGCAGATTGGGACGGACAAAACACAAAACGCCGACCCAAAAGGACAAAAAGCGGACAAAATCCGCGTCCGTTTGCGACAGCATGTTGGAGTTGCCCTGACACTTGCAACGACTAAGATATGTGTGTGCAACGGTCGGACGGCGCTCACGTAGTCACGGTGGTGCGCGACACAACCGGACCACCTCAGCCTCTCTGACCTCGGCGCTCACCTCTCGCCTCCCTTTCCACTTGTCCTTGAGCATAATAAGCACATCACCGCCCAGATCCTCGCCTCCCCTCGCATCGCACACACCTCTCCCAAGCTTACCACCATGTTCTCTCCCACGTTGAAGCTCACCACCTGTGTTCTTCTCACCTCATCGTCAAGCAGCATATGCAACTCATCGCTCAAATCCGTTCCCCTGCTCTTCCCCACTACATCGTCCTCTCCACCTACGCCATGCCGACATTAAGGGGTGGAGTCCCCCCATCTCATCCACAATATGGTGCTTCTCCATGTTACCCAATGAAACGGCTTCCAAAGTAGAACCCGACGAAGGAGAACCTGCAGTGGCTTCCGACATTTTCCCCGTATTTTAAGCACCACATCTCAAACTCGAAGGTATTGCACCACGTTGATTGCCCCCTGATTTGATAATTTGCAATTGCCACAATGCAGTTTTGTTTGTAATTCATTTTCTGCCGAGTACTCATTGGTGTATATGTTCTTTGTCTGCCTAGCCTAGTATTGTTCTGTTCATGTATTATATTATGAATAATATAAAAAAAAATCCATAGATATTGAGGCAGGAAATCTTGCTTATTTACCTAGGTTGGATCATCACTGCTTCGAACTAAGTGATAATTGTTGACAAAACAACATTACATTGCTTCCTGTATATAGAGCTTCCACAAATATGGGTCCACAGTTGGCGGCAGATTAAGTTTTTAAAATTTCATGCTCCCAGCCATCACAAATAATGCACCCGTTGTATAATTCTCAATCTTGCTTGGGTGCTTCTATATTGTAATTATTTTGTTTCAGGGGACTATAAAAATGCTTCCCTATATAAGTAGAAATTCAGTTCTATTTTGAAAGTTGGTGACACATAAGATGCATCCTCATCTTGCCACTGGACTTAGTTTTTTTATCCATTCTCAATTTTCTATGCTTCATAACAAGATTTGTTATGTTTATGTTGAGTTCGCATGTTTTTATGCTGCCTGTCATTTTTCCAGAAATCTGACAGCCATTCTATTAATATTTTGTTTCGTTCATCGATGGAATTGCTTCTATCCATCAAGCGATAGTCGGTTCAGCTTATATGACAACACAAGAGATGCATCCTCATGAGATGGTACCATTCTTACTCTCTTATCTACTATTAATGATATATGCTTCATACAAAGTTCCCTAATGTTGAGTTACCATATTTTTCATTCTTCCTACATTCTTGAATCTTGATGTTACTTTGTTCAATGAATAAGAGTTCGTATTTCTAATGTCTTGCTTCCATACAACTATTTTCGTTAGATAGTGAACGCTTCATTAAATGCACGCACCCAAATCATGCCTAGCAAGATCTTGCGTGGCAACATCAAATAACAATGCTTCTTACTTTTTTATTTCTCACATATGTTTCTATGCACATCTACTTCAAAGATGACGAGTCGAGATCGCGCAGTGAATTCCATACAACTATTCAAGTATACAACTTCAAGGACAACACGGTGAAGAAGATTGAAGCGCTCGACGAAGGGCATCTCAGCTTCTACCCGCCGGCTTTGTGGATCACACCTTCTATCACATGACGGCTAGGTCACTTTCGAACTAGCAAAATTTAACACATGTGTTGACGTATAAATGCATAGCCCACCTTTCCTCGTCAGCTTGATCTTTTGGATGAACTGGATGGTGCATGCAATTCTACATGGTGTCGGAGCCAAGAGGTCTTTAGTTCAAGACCTGGCTGGCGCAATTAAATTGCAGCCCACTTTCGGTCCATGTTAAGGTCTGAGGAAGCCACACGTGAGTGGGAGTGTTGACGTATTCCATGTTGTGGAAATGACTGTTGCGTGTAGCTCTACAACATGGAAGCAATTTGACTTTTCCTATTGAAGCATACTCTCCATTTGACAGTAGCAATATTTTTACAAACAAATCCCTAATTCGAATTGGAACCTATTGTAATTATGATTGGAAATACTTTTGTCTCTTTGATGGAAGAAAGAGAATATTTATTTGAAAGCTATTCTATAGTCAATGGAAACAACATTATGATGCTTACCAAACACGGGGAATTTTCTTTTTGATGGAAGCAAGTTCAAAACAACTCTCTAGTTGACGGAAGCAGGATAGTGTGATGCTTGTGAAAAAAAACCACGCTACATAGGACACAAAATGTCAAATAAATCAAAGGAGATTTCATATACCAAAGAAGTAAATTCTCCGATGAACAAAACCAATATAGTTTTGTTTAAAGTAACTAGTAAAAATGCTCGTGCGTTGCAATGGAAGAAAAGCAAAAATGTATGCACCCTAGTCTAATAGGCATGACTCTTGGACACACACCCCACTCTCATTCCATGACCTCTACTTGAACAAAGTATCCTACCCGTGTCACCACCTATTCTCCTTCTAGCCTTCGCCGATCGTGGACAGGTTGTCCATCTAGTGACATCACGTCTAGACATTGTCAGTGCAGGGGATGAACTTGACCACCTCACAGCATATTTGTCGCTGAGTCTCGCGCAGCGGAAGTGAATGTTTAAACTGATCTCTTGAGCAGGAGATGAGGGCCCCCTCCATGGGTCCCTCCCCGCACGTGTTTCAACCCTCATACTCTCTCTCGCTCTGCACATGTCCCATCATGCCTCCTTCACACCACGCATGCTTGCAACTGATATATTATTAAACAAAAACACATTAAATGGCTATTAATAATAGAGTTGACAAAATAGCACTACCCTAGTAAAATGGCAGCCCAATATCTCATTCATAGGAAATTCATTCACAGCAACAGAAATTTCATGATTCTTAAATAGCGAACATTTTGTATCAATTCAATAATTCTGATTTTTGGACCCTTAAATCAACCACAAAAATAGTGCTTACTAGACATAGAAACTTTAGCGTTTCTTACTTGAAGTGGCGCAAGATTGGTAGCATTTGTTGGCCAACCATGCGTTGGTACCCCTTAGAGAATGTACCTTTGCAAAGAACAGGTACAAAACAGTGATGAATTAGCAAACTAAAGCTGGCAGAATGGGACCTCTCCTTGTACTCGACAAGAGAAACACTAAGCGTCATTGGTAAAATATGAATGAACGCATGTGTCAGATCCACTCACCTTTCCCTGCTCTTCCAGTGAGCAAAAAGGGCCGTGCAATTGCATCAGAGTAACAAAATTACAACCTTTCAAATCGAGCCATTTAGAACATAAAACATATAATGATTATTAGTAATGTAGTTCCACCTAACACTACAAGAAATATGTCAACTTGCGACCATCACTATTGGTCGCTGAATGGTCATTGTTTTTTCATTTCTGACCTTTTTATGACAAAAAACAATTGGTCAAAAGCTGACCGTCTTTAATGAAACTTAACGACCTTCTCTGTGATATGGTTGTAGAAGGCAACGACCAAAACAAAAGGTCGTTGGTCCTACGACCTTTTGTTTTGGTCGCTGGTTGTCTGCCCAGGCCACGTCGAATCCAACGTGGCAAGCTGATGTGGCAAAATTGCGACCAATTGAATTGGTCGTTGATAAGAATCAGCCCGGTCCAATTCGGTGTCTATATGGGCCAAGCCCATTAATTCAGCCCATTTATAATATTTTTCCTGCCAATTTTTGTTAGCTTCATGGGCCAAGCCCAACATTGTAGCCTTTTTATTTTTGGGCCGTGGCCTTTTTGGCTCAGCAGTTTAAGTATTTCTTTTTTTAAAGATGGGTCCACTATTCAGATGGGTCCCAATTGTCAGGTTCTTCTGGTAAGTGGGTCCCAGTTATCAAGGTCATTTTCTTCAAATTTAAATTTGCTAGTAAATAAATGACCAATATTCAAATGGGAACAGACAGAGAACGGACGTAATGCTTCAAATAACAGCCAGAATCAGTTTGATACATCATACAACAAAGATACAATAGCAGAATCACTGTGTTACATCATCATATAACACATATACAATGGCAATCACAGTCTAGATACTCCAGGTCTCTTCAAACTTCGCATTCCCCAGCTTCCCAGCTTCCAAATCTGCAGCACAAAATCAACGCCACGTTAATAGACCAAACTTGGCGTTACAACAGATGAATGAATATGTTGTGTCTTCTTCAAATAAGTTCAATTTGTTGAGGATAGCATTTAGAACTAGAAGCCATCCACCTACTAACAGAACTTTCATGAATATGTTCAGTTGTGCTTAATAAGTAACCTACATGAGCACTGCAAGTCAAATTACCATCATAATAAGTATGAAGATAAAGGAAAGCAAGAAATAGCAGACTAGAACCCTCAAGAGGCAAAATAAGTAGCATGGTACTTAGAATACAAGTACTCAAGGCAAGTAATTATGGACCCAGTTTCAGTGTGCTTAAGTTCAGATTTTTTACCATAACATTTAGATCCAAGAAGACATTAACACGCTTGACAGAATTTACATGAATACGTTTTGTAAGATAAATTGCACATAAAAAAGAATAATATTTAGGAAAACTTTGAAGGAAAACAAAGATGTTGCACCAATATAATTCAAATACACATTCCACATTGCATTTGTTACATTACTCTTCACAGACCTGGACCTCTTGGACTCTCAAGAGGTTTTCGTCCTCTCCAACTCCGCATGCATCCACTCCTCCAGCTCTAAGCAACTTTCAGCACACCAGCAATAGCCACTCGAACATGCACACAAACAAACACGACGACAACAAACAAATTAAGTCTAGTAAGTGACCCAATGACTACTGCAACACAGATATAATCAAGAATCGAAGCAGGATAAAAATGGTTCCTCAATATGATCATGTCCCAGGTACGCTATAAGCAGTACTAATATAAACAAAAGTAAAATTCTTAGAATTGACATACAAAGACCCATGCTAGGTTACACAAACATCCAAATATCAGGAAACAAATAAACCCCAGATCCTCACAAGCAGCAGCATCCAGTGCCCCCACTACTCCCTGCTTAGAACCCGAGTTTGGTGTTGCACCTATACAATCCTAGTCTACTCAAACACAATACATGTGTCTGTGCTTTGTACCAGAGACAGGAACAGAGAAATATGAGCAATAAGGGCCGCCCTGTACAATCCACCAATTAGTATATATTACATGACAGGTTATTTACTACTCCATAAGTACATAAGTAGTATTTGCATCAATACAGCTACACTGGCACGTAGTACAAACATGGTAACTCAGCATTCACTTGTAGATGGCATCTGTATATACCTAGAGGTGATTTAGCTCATCTTTTTATGTCAAGAATAGAAATCATATATATTTCCTTGAATAATATAGGAGAAGAAAAATGTTCAGCAAATATGTATCACAAATTTAATGATGAGACAAGGCTAGATGAAGACATTTTCTAATTGACAAGCACCCAAATATATACAGGCACCAGTTCAGAAAATTCATGACTGGGACAGTGTATTAATAGCAGATATGACAAACTAATGTACTTGTACTTGATCTAGTTGAATACATGCAGAATAAGTTCATGGTATAATTTGAATAGAATCAACAAGCCATTTATGTTGCCTTTCATCCAAATTTGATGTATTTCCATGCTAAGGTGCATACGATTGTATTTCCATGAGGGGGGTTATTTCATATCCCTTAAATTTAATCCATTGGCATGATAACATGCTAGCTTTGGCAACATTGAGACAATCAATTAATCTGCACCGAGCAAACATGAATAGGATCGAAGGAATAAATTTTGTTTAGATTCAATTATATATAACACACTCACATCAGATTTAATTGGAAGCAACTTAAACTGCTGCATGAAGGAAACATCCATCGACCGCTCCGCCATGTAAACAGATGAATTTGAATAAATATAAACAGGTAACAAAATGGAAATGGTAATAGATGAGGAAGATCTACCCGACAATCCAGGCATAATCAAGAGGGATTTTGCGACAACTGACTACGGTACAACATCGTCTAGAACAGATCATCAAAAGCAAAATGGAGGAGCGGGGTACTTTACTCTCAGATGATGGCATATTGACATGGGCCGTCAGTGTAGTCATGGAGGAGAAATTTAAAAAGTTTTCGGTAAACATACTAGTGCTCTGCACAGTGTTACTCCATAGCTCAACTGAACTTCAGAAAAAGCAAGACAAAGAAAGTACAGTTCGTGACTTGAGAGGCCAGGATTCAGGGTAAAAACGACTCACCCAAGAGACCAGAGTCTCGTCGTCCTCGTCGGACACGACCGGTCTCTTGCCAGTGATGATCTCCAGAAGCATGATACGTCTTCAACGTATCTATAATCTATGAAGTATTCATGCCCTGTTTACAACAATTCTATATGATTTTGGTATGACTTGATTAGAACAAACCCGGACTGATGCTGTTTTCAGCAGAACTACCGTGGTGTCGTTTTTTTGTGCAGAAATAAAAGTTCTCGGAATGGACTGAAAATTTACGGAGAATATTTTTGAAAAATATAAAAAATACTGGAACGAAAAGATATCGGAAAGGAGTCCCGAGGCAACCACAAGGGTGGAGGGCGCGCCCCCCTGCCTTGTCGTCGCCTCGTGGGCCCCTTGACTTGTCCCCGATGCCAACACCTCGTATAAATACCAAAACCTCCAAAAAAAACCTAGATCGGGAGTTCCGCCACTGCAAGCCTCTGTAGCCACAAAAAAACCAATCGGGAGCCCGTTCCGGCACCCTGCCGGAGGGGGAAATCATCACCGATAGCCATTTTCATCATCCCGACGGTCTCCATGACGAGGAGGGAGTAGTTCACCCTCGGGGCTGAGGGTATGTACCAGTAGCTACTTGCTACTGTCTATAAGTATTACTTCTGTAATTAAGTCTCTATAGCTCAGCTCGTTCATTCATGTATATATAATTATCCTCACTATATTATGCAGACTGAAGATCGTCGAATGCAAAAAAGGACAAATCTATGACATTGGGTTCATTAGCCCAAATACCGTAAATGAACGGTCGGTTAAAAAGAAAGACAAATATACTGAGGACAACTTGCTACAATCGTTCCTTCGACATCAAAACAAAGGGAAAATACTCTTTCCTTAAAACTTCAAGTGAGTCTTACTGTCTCATGCATATTCGGTTTCGCATCCTTGTATGTAAGTAATTGAAATATAGAGCACATAACCGTGCTTGCGATGCGTGTCCAACCGTGCCTCATGTGGCTTCATGCCGTGCTTCTGTGATGCAAAGATTTCAAACACAACGGGTCACTGTTGTGAGAGAATCACGTCTTTACATGCTACTGAAGCACGTGGAATCACGGCCGTGCCTGTGTGGTATGTAGAACAGTGCGTTACAATGCCGAAGGTGTAACACCCCCAGTGGTTAGCCACAGTAATTCCATTTTGATAATGCCAAGTCAGCATGATTAACAGTGCATGATCATCATTTGCATCATAATGCTTTTCAACTCCTAACTCAAAATTCAAATTTAAATGAAAGTGAATTATAAAAGTTTTCCAACATAAAAACTAAAATGTTCGATAAATGGCAAATATTACAGAGACTATTCTAAAATTGAAACCAACAATAAATAAAATAATTAGGTGGCTCTAACATTGTCAAAATAGCTAGGATTAATGCATTTTAATTATTATAAAAATTGTGTGAACTCAAATTGACTCCAAACTAGTTTTTGACAGTGGTAGAGGATGCCTAGTATTTATTGGTGGCCCGTCATAGTTGCTCCCTCCTTACTCGGTCCTCTCTGAACCGCCTTGAGATTGTCTCCTCCCCGTACAATAAACTTGTTCTTCGGCTTGTTGTAATGACCGACCCCGGCGTCGCTCCCCCATTTCTGCGACCATTCAAGGGGTTTCGACACTTACGTCCATAAGTACTCTTCGGCAGGGGCCTTGTCAAACTGGCCTTGATATCTTTTGTTATGAGAACTCGGCATTTTAATATATTGTTCCCACTTCTTTGCCAAACATCTAATCCCACAAGCTCCGCAACATGTCTTCAGCCTTGATTAACTAACTCTTTCAACTTGCCTGGGATTGGGTGTATGAGAAAGCTTAACCCCCATTAATCTGGTGTTCCCATACTGTTTGAAAACTGTTCCCATTGTGGGAAGTTGAAAAACCGCCACGGGCCGGAACTGATCGCCTTCGTAATCCCTTGGTGATACATTCTCTGAGACTATCCAACTCTGCTTCAACTGACTAGCAGTGATCCGTCTCCTTGAAAGCAGAAGTGTGCAACTAGAGAGTTTGTCGACCAAGCGACAAGAATTCAATCGTTACCCTTCTATTAGAACCGGAAGTCCTGTACCTAAATATCCATCTGTAACCTTAGCCCATTTTCCTTAGAGGACTAGGAAAAGTGGTGTTTTGCAGAATTCCAAGCTGGTTTTCTGATGTTCTGCTTTAAACGCGACGACACACATCACATTCAGCACATGATCGAGCCCAATGTCTTGCTTCATTCTAGACCACCAGTACCTTTGACGGAGATCAGATACTATCTTGTGCTACCGGATGAATATACAAGCGGGGTCAAATCATTGCCCGATCCTTCATGACTTTTCAGTCATGATTTCCGCAACTAGTTCCGCAATAGCGGTTGTCCCTGAAATACAAGGTTCCATCTTCAGACGCGAGAAAATCCCCTGTACTTTACCAAGGTGGAAGGTGCTTTCTTCATCAATCACTTCAGCGTCTTTAGCTTGCGCATCCTAAAGCTTTTCTCAGATCTGGTTGTAAATCACCAATGTTATTTATAGATCCCTTTGGGAATAGCGAATATTCAGCTTTGCAATAGTTTCTTCAAAAGGTCGAGGTTGAGTCTCCTTACTGAGGTTTTTCCGCCATAAGTACTTGCTGCTTAAGGCATCCGCCACTCACGTTAGCCTTGCTAGGGTATAGGAAAATACCCCAAATCATAGTTCCCGCAACATTGCCTCCATCCAATCTTTGCTGACGGAGGTTTTATAAAGGTTATTAGTGAACAATACTCTTTCATACTGTTATGACCGTGTCTATCACTCTCGCAACGTTACCGATGCGTAAATGGTCGCCATAACTGTAGTGCATAGATGACAGCAGCTAGTTCAGATCATTTAACCGGATAATTCCCTCTTCAATGGTGGGCGCAACCTGACGAGAAGCCTAACCAATCACTTTACACGCTCTTGCATAAAGGACCACACAGCCTAAATCCTTCACGGGATGCGTCACAAGATCACAAAGGTCTTGCGTGTATCTGGAGGAGATAGTACTGGGGTATTGTACGATTGACATCTGCCCCAGTGGATAACGAATATGTACTCTGGATGGTATCCCGCTCGAAACAGCTGGTAGCTGCTTTGCAGGGTGTGGTGGAAACAAACGAATTCCTCTGAAAACAGAGGAAACTCATGATGTCAAAGAACAAGAAATAAACCGAGTATCGAGAGAAAGGTTAAACAAACAATGAAAAGGAAAATGATTTATCAGACTAATCAGAATCAATGTTCCAGGAAATCGCCAAATTCAGCTCTCCGGGTGGAAAACGAGAAATTACGAATCCTAATGTTTTGGCGTTAGTAAACTTTAGTTAACCCAAAGGAAGAGAGGTCGATTCCAGAGTAAAGAGAGAATAAAAGATACTAATACCACCCAATCCGCGATGTGGCCCTTAACCACAACCGCCAATTTAGTAAAAAGTTTTTCCGGTTACTAGACTCAACTTCGTCCAGGAGGGAAATGGGGGTTCCTTCAGTCAAGTCGGCTCGATACCACTTGACGCCCCCCGGGCCCCGATCGTGCACTAATCATACATGCAAATGCACACGATCAGCCTACAGGACTCCGGGAAAAGATCTCACAACCCACACTCAAAACTAAATAAAGTCATACAAGCTTATATTACAAGTCAAGGGGCCTCGAGGGCTCGAATACTATCTTGCAACAATCTCAGCTGAAGCAACCCACGATATCCTGGTAACAGATATTAAATAGAAACAGAAAGGCCTTTAGAAGTCTGGGCAAAATAAACCTACGATCGAAAGCGCGAAGCCCTCCTGCCTTGGACCCTCCGATCCTACTCACGCCTGGGTCGTCAGTCACTCCAAGCAGATCATCCTCTGAGGTATATTATATCGATCGCCGGGGCCAATCTGTCTTCAGGTCTCCGTATCCTGGTTTACGACAAACGATATGGGTAAAAAATGAAACAAAGCAACCCGTGAGTACTCAGAATACTCAAGGCAAGCAAGGATCTACACTACATAGCACATTTTCATGGGAGGCTGTAATCTGTGTACTGGGGGGTCCGTTGCATAAATGCCCAGAATAGAGAGAAGGCCCTAGTCCTATCGAAGACCGTAGCATCTTCAGCGTCTTGGCCCAGTAGAAAGAGAGTAGAAACATACAATATAATTGGTTCAGTATCATTAAGGTCTCAATCTCAACCTCACAACCCAGAGATCCCGTTCTCGACTCCTGCGAGAAAGCCCATCCTATCCCAAGCCATACAAGTCAATCAACACCCTCGCCGGAGTCCCTTCTCGACTCCCTGCGGAAGCAATCCCAAGCCATAGTATCCCATACTCCATTCTTAAAATTTGTATCAATCAGGAATACAACTCCGAGTGTCCTTTACCCGTAGGACCCGGCTTATCGCTGAAGTTTTCTTCCCCTGCAGGGGTGCAGCCACTACCCAACCACGCTCGACTTAACTCCGGCCCGTACACAACGTTCTTTCCTGGGTCAAAATATGCCCGCCTCGGCCCAAACGACACATATCGCAAAAACCCTACCTACCACAAGCTCATCAGAGAGGGTCCCCCCCCGCCGGTCTACAATCCTGATGCGCAAGGGGGTCTTGGGCCATCGCCCCCTCGCCACTCCGGTCGTTGCGCACACGTGAAGCCCAGGCAACCAACACTACAGGAAGGCGCCGTCCTGTCGTGGCCGCCCTGCTGAACTAGATGCCTTAGCAAGCTTCTTCGCTGCTGCGTACGACGCAGAACGCCCATACTATGCCCCACGATTATGGTTATAGTGCTATCAACCATAGGCTGCTCGGAATCAAATATCCAAATCGTTGGACTAGGGGCTTGCGGTAACGAAGAAGACTCACTAGATGTGACGCCTTCCGCCCGGTCTCGATACTTTCTGCAAGGGTTAAAAGAATGGCCCGGCCCGAGCCTCGTATTCAACCACTCGGGCACCCACAACTGGCACCCCCGTCTTCACAACCTAGCTCTCGCCACTTAGCGCACGCGGTTACCCCCTCATGGTCGACCCGCCCTTTTCCAAGTAATGCAACAGTACAGTCCAATATCCGTGTGTCATAACATCAGGAATCTGAGGTATCCACCCTCGTTTGAATTTCCCACTTCGATGTAAATTGTCAAGGTGCACTCGGAGAATCACACCTTCCGCTGGGTTCAACGTGAGTGTTTGTACTACAAGCGTCTATCGGAAGCGGTGACGGAGGAATCACCCTCGATGACCAAGAATAGCTTACTCTACAGAGTTAACATCAGAATTTCTCAAGAAGTTTTCCATTTCCCCTCGCACTCGTAGTAAACGCTGCAGTGTTTAACAACTAAGGGGGGTGAAATGTGCGGTGTCGGGGCCAGGTCTTCAATCCCATTATCGGGCCCCTCTGACGATCCAAGCGCGGCCGTCGGGATATTGGGGTCCTTGATAGGTCTCTACCCAGCCTAGACTAAACATTGTTTATGATATGCAGGTATTATCAACGCAGGTTAACAATGACATGCTTATGCATATCGAATGGTAAGCAGCAACACAGCACAGCAATTCTAATGAAATCATTAGAAGAGAATGGGCGATATCTGGGATGATCACAAAGGGGGGGGGGGGCTTGCCTGGTTGCTCGCGGCAAGCCAGGTTGGTCAATGTGTCTTCGTGCTCCGGAGCTCGTCGGATCTATCGCAGAGAAAGAGGGGGAGGAAACAGTACCAATATAGAGCCACATGGCAACGCAAAGTACCGGCATTACAAATATCATTGCCCGGGTTGTCCCTAACGTATGTTTGACGCAGCAGAGAGGAGGACCAATCCGGGAATTTTCCCGGTCCCCGACTTTGTCAGACACATACCCGGAGTAGGAACGTTGCAATTTCGATAGTTAGGGACGTGTGACGGTACGGATCGCGTGTTCGGATTCGTCTCTTACGTTTCTGACCATTTTTCATTACAAAAGTGTTTTTCGATCGGACGTTACGATAATAATATGATTTTTCTAAAGTTTTTTATTGATTCTTAGCTGAATTTATTTAATTTTATTTAAATCAAACATTATCCGAAACTAGTGTCTGCTGACTCAGCAATGAAACGTCATGACCTGGGTCCCCCCGTCATACTCTGTTAGTGTTTTAATTAGGCTTGATCTATTAATTCTGATTAATTAACTAACTAATTAATTAGACTATTAAACAGGATTTAATTCAATTATTATTTCAACTAATTATTAACTAATTATAATTTTATTTTTATATGTTCTATTTTCATTTCCTTTTTGTTATCCTGGGGCGACCCCACACGTCATCTCGGGCCCAGGGTTATTGGGCCCCACCGGCAGTGGCCCAGGTGTCTAGCGGCGCGCGGGCGCACGGGCACGCCGGCGTGGGCCCTCCGGCGCCCGTGTGAAGTTGGGCTCCGCGATCCGCGGCGTGTGATGACCGCGGCGAGCGTACCATCGTGGGGAAGGGCGGACCGCGGCGAGGGAGGCCGGAAGCGGCGGGCGAGCGCCGACGGGGGGGGGGGGGGGGGCGGTGGTCAGGGGCGGCCCAGCATGGCCGGCGGCTTTGTGCGTGGTTGCGCGCGTTTGTGCGTGCGGAGGCGTGCGAGGGTGCGTGCAAGCAAGAATAGGGGGAAGGCGCGTCGACCGCGCGGCGAGGTGAGCGCATGCGCAGCGCGGCCGAGCAGGCCGGGGATGGCGCGGGCAGGGGCTGTGCGCGGGTGGCGCGCGCGGCGCACTCGCTGGCGTCATGCCATCCGCTAGCGAGCGACAGGGGGTCGCGCGCGGCCGGTGACCGCGTCGTGGTACGGGGGATGGGAAGTCGTGGTTCCCCTCACCCCTCGTTGCCGGTGTACGCCGGCGAGGCTCGGTGTAGCCCGGCCCGGGAGGGGCGAGGAAGCGGCGACGAGGTCCAAGGGCACGATGACGGCAAGGCGGGCGACGGAGAAGGATCTGGCGGCGGAGGCGGCGGTCCTCGCTTGCGTGCTCCGATATCGGGACGTGAGATGGGAGGAGGGGGATCGGGCCGACTGGGAGAGGTGGGGTGGGTAATCGAGCGCCCCTCTCCCTTGACGGCGCTGTAGTGATAGGGGTGGGGATCGTGGGGGGGGGGAAGTGGGGTTGGTCCTCTAGGGTTTGGGTTGGGGGGGAGTGTGGGTTAATGGGGGGGGGGGAGAGAGGTGGCCACCTGGCCCGGTCCTGTCGGCTTAGCCCCGACTGGCCAAGAGGCGCAGTGTGGGAGGGTGGAGCTTCTTTCCTCCTTTTTTTTTCTCTTTTTTTTCTTTTTATTAATTCATATATCTCTGTTTTTAAGTAAATTGTAAGGCCTCCAAATTTAATTTGTAAAACGATAGAACTTTTACAATAAACTAGATGATCATCCTCTCCCTACCAACTGTCACAAAAACTAGTTTTGGAGTCCAATTTGAGTTTATCACACAATTTTTGATAATAATTAAATGCTAACCTAGTCTATTTTGACCAATGTTAAGCCTCACCTAATTATTTATTTATTGTTGGTTTCAATTTAGAATAGTCTTCTGTATTATTTGCCATTTATCGAACATTTAAGTTTTGTTATGTTGGAAACCTTTTATAATTCACTTTCATTTAAAAGTGTGAATTTTGAGTTAGGGAGTTGAAAAGATTATGATGCAAAATGATGTCATGCCTTGTAATCTGCTGCCTTGGCATTATTCAAAATGGAATTATGTGGCTAACACTGGGGTGTTACAATCGGCTTTCTACCCACTCAGTGGCTTGGGAAGAGCCGGACTGGTGGAGATGAACGACAACTCTCGTCCCCAGCGGAGGTTCGCCAACAGTGTGTAGACACAAGCCACGTCCCACATTGAACCCTCGACGCCGGTGGTGATGCAACGCACGCTCACTTCCGAAGGACCCCCCGCCAGCCGCTATACGCCAAGACAGTCGGCGGGCCTTTTGCCGACCCGAAATCCCACACCCCGGGAGGGACCCCTTCCGGGAGTGCAACTCTATGTGCTGCCCAATGTCGCATCGCTCTCCCTAGAGTGAAGCCCCCCAGTGATTAGCCACAGTAATCCCATTGTGATAATGCCAAGTCGCATGAATTATCAGTGGCATATCATCTTAACATCTATTGCCAATTCCAACTCCTAACCTCAATTCAATTTAAAATGAAAGTGGAAAATAAATTGACCACATGAAAACTAAAATGTTAATATAACCAAAATTCCAAAGACCACTTCTAAAATTGAAACCACCTTATTGGAATGGAATAATGACTCATCATCCTCGAACAGTGGATCTACCAATAATAGCTAATAGCCTTATTATGTTATTGAATTCGTAAATTAAATATGAAATTATTTTTGGTCCAAACTAATTTTAAGAGTGTTTTTAATGGAATAAAGCCTGTTATTTTATGGACTAGGTCCTCCATGTTTTGCAAACTCATATGGTGGCCTAACTCTGTTACAAACAGAGTGTAGAAATAAACGAAATCAAAATGGAAAAGAATAGAAACAGAAAAAGGAAAGAAAAGCGAACAACCCCACCCCCCGGGCCCACTGGGCAAAGCACCAAGCCGCCGCCACCCGCTCGCCCCCCGTGCCGTATACGCCCCTACCGAACCCTAGCTAGCTACCCCCCCCCCTCGCTCACTCCCCCCTTGGCCTATATCTCTACGCTGATTTGAGACTGGGATAACCATCAATCCTTGTTCGTGAAGAGGAATTCCGAAAACTGCATTTGGTTACTGTACACGCTATGGCTCTTATGAGGACAACGGTCTGGTCAATTTTGGCTTAAAATGCTACAGCCACGACTTCTTCGTCCGCCGAATGAACTACATCTCATGGATTACCTCGTAAATTCGTCATGGTTATATCTTGATGGATATCTGGTTTATTTTTCGAAGAAAATAAAGAGAACCTGCCTGAACACCTCCTCTATACTGGAAAGAGCTCCAGCCCCCCCCGTGATGCCATACCCAAATGTGAATTGGCTACTGAAGTAACCTACCTTGGTCATGTGATTTCCAAAGTGGAATTGCTGTTAACCCGAAACGAGTTCAGGCTATTCTGGACTGGACTCCTCCGAGAACGTCAACCAAGTGAAAGTTTTCCGGCCTAGCAAGCTATTGCCGTCGATTTGTTGAGAATTTTCTAAGATTGAAGGCCCCTGACTGATCTGCTTCACAAGGGCTTAAGTTTGAATGGCAGAAAAATGTCAGGAAAGTTTCCCAGACACTCAAAGACAACTACATCTGCCCCGTATTATCTCCCCAGATACCCGCAAAGACTTTGTGATCTATTGTGACGCATCCCGGGATTAGGCTGTGTCCTAATGCAGAGCGTAAAGTGATGCTTATGGCTCTCGTCAGTTGCGCCCACATGAGAGAATTATCCGGTACATGATCTAGAACTAGCTGCTGTCATCTATGCACTACAGTTATGGCGACATTACCTCCTCGGTAATCGTTGCGAGATATCACGGATCATAAAAGTCTGAAGTACTTGTTCACTCAACCTTCTCTAAACCTCCGTCACAAGATGGATGGGAGGCCATTGCGGACTATGATTTGGGTGTTTCCTATACCCCTGGCAAGGCTAACGTGATGGCTATGCCTTAAGCCGCAAGTCCTATTGCGACAACCTCATGGTTGGCGAGCTCAAACCTCGACTTTTTGAAGAACTATGGCAAGCTGAATCTCCGTATTGTCCCACAGGGCTCTCTAAATACCTTGTGATACAACCAGATCTTGAGAAAGCTGTAAAATCGCAAGCTAAAATGCTGAAGTTGATCTGATGAAGAAAGACCCACCTTGTAAAGTACAGGATTTCTCTCGCTGTCTGAAGATGGAACCTTGTATTTCAGAACCCGCATTGTCGTACTCTTTTCGAACTCATGACTGACAATCAGAAGGAGGCACATGATACCCCGTTGTCTATTCATCCGGGTAGCACCAAGATGTTCGTGATCTCCGTCAAGGTACTGGTGGTCTAGAATGAAGCAAGACATTGCTCGATATGTTGCTGAATGTGATGTGTGTCGTCGCGTTAAAGCAGACACTCAGAAACCAGCTGGAATTCTGCAACCACTTCCTATTCCTCTATGGAATAGGGATAAGGTTCAGATGGATTTCGTTACAGGACTTCCCAGGTC
The DNA here is from genome assembly GCA_011799875.1 of Thinopyrum elongatum. Classification (NCBI taxonomy): domain Eukaryota; kingdom Viridiplantae; phylum Streptophyta; class Magnoliopsida; order Poales; family Poaceae; genus Thinopyrum; species Thinopyrum elongatum. The sequence continues at coordinate 587,987,624 of CM022299.1, read as the reverse complement.
ACAGAAGGGTCACGATGCTATTCTTGTCGTTGTCACCAACTCTCTAAAGTTGCACACTTTCTGCCTGTCAAGGAGACGATCACTGCTAGTCAGTTAGCAGAGTTTTATATCTCCAAATTGTTATCACTCCAGGTATTCCGAAGGAGATCAGTTCGGACCTGGCGGTCTTTTCACTTCCAAATTCTGGGAAAGTTTCAAACAGCTTGGGAACTCATATCACCTGGAGTTCAGCTTATCACCCCCAATCCCAGACCAATTGACGAGTTAATCAAGTGCTTGAAGACATGTTGCAGCTTGTGTTATACGTTTGGCAGAAGGGAAGAATCTCTTCCATATCCCGAGTTCTCCTATACACACAGCTATCAAGCCGTTTGAAAATGGCCCCCTTCGAGATACTCTATGGACGTAAGTGTCGAACCCCTCTAATTGGTCAGAAACTGGGAACGACCGCTCGTGGGCCGGTATTATTCAACAAGCCGAAGAACAAGTTCGTATTGTCCGGGAAAATCTCAAGGCGCTCAGGACCGCCAGAAGAGCAACTATGATCGCAAACGATGGGGTTTGACTTATCAACCTGGTGATCAGGCTTATCTGCGAGTCACCCATGAAAGGCACTCACCTTTTTGGAATCAAGGGCAAGCTAGCTCCACGCTAATTGGTCCTTTCCGCATTTGCTAGACGTGGCAGGTGCATAAATTGGAATTGCCCGCCCAATTCTCATATCCACGACGTCTTCCAGTGTCGCACTTCGTCAATGCTTCAAGGAATCTCACACCGAGCTGTGGATCCGAGGTGCTCGAATTGCAAGATGACTATCTTATAAGGAGCATCCGATCCGCATTCCGATAAGCTGAACGTCGGACCCGCAGAAGTTACCAAGTTCCTCAAATGCAGGGTCAAAATACTGAAGATGAAGCCACTTGGAACGCGAGGATAATCTTCGTGCGGAATACCCCGAACTTTTTCCTTCTACCTCTTATTCTCGACGAGAATTCTTGTTAGTAAGGAGATTTGTAACACCCACCCCAGTGTTTAGCCCACGTAATCCCATTTTGATAATGCCAAGTCAGCATGATTACAGTGCATGATCAATCATTATCATATTGCTTTCCACTCCTACTCAAATCAAATTTAAATGAAAGTGAATATAAAGTTTTCCAACATAAAACTAATGTTTAAAATCATAACCAAATATTCAAGAGACATTTCTAAATTGAACCAACTATAATAATTGGATGGTCTCAATCACATTGCAGTGATAATAGAAGATTAATAGCTTTTATTTATATTAATTAAATTATTGTATCAAATTGACTCCAAACTAGTTTTGACAGTGTTAGGGATAATCCTGTATTTATTGGAACAGTCTCATGTTTTCAAAATCATTGGTGGCCTACATTTACTAAAAAATGAGAATAAAAAAAGAAAAAAAGGAAAAGAAAAAAAAAGAAAGGCGAAAAACCCCCCCCCCCCCCAACTGGCCAGCAGCCAGCCGGCCCCCCCCACCCCCCTCTGCCCCCCCCCTGACCACCCCTACCACCCCTAGCTCCACCCCCCACTCGCCTCACTCCCCCCCCCATCCTCCGGTGCCCGGACCCGACTGCGCCTCGCGCCCCCGCGGCCCGACGCCGCCCCCCCCGCCCACCGTCGTCGGCGCCGCCTCCCCCTTCCCGACCCCTGCCTCGTCCTCTCCTGCCTCCCCAGTCTCATCCTTCCGCTCCCCCACTTCCCCTACCCACTACCCTCTCGTTCCCCCTCTTCTTACCGCCTTCCCTAGTCCGCCCGCTGCCGTCGCCCCCGTCCGCCCCGCCCGCTCCCCTTCTCGCCTTCGCTCCTCTCCCGCGCGTCGCCGCTCCGTGGTCCTCGTCGCACGCCCCCCTGAGTGGTACTCGCTGTCTGCCACGTCCTCCTCGCCCCCCCGCCGCTCCTTTGCCCTGATTCCCGTCTCCTCTCGGTCTGCGCCTCTCCGCCGCTCATCCCCTCTCCCGCACGGCCCGTCCTGCACTCGGCCACTCTCTTTCCCGTCACCTCTCTTCTTCGCACTCCTCCTCGCCCCCTGCCCTCGCTGTTCTCATCATCCGTCTCGGCCCCTCTCCTCCTACCGCGTAGTGCGCTGGAACTCTCCCGGCTCCTTCTCTCGCGGCCGTCGGCCGCCCGTGGCCCCTCTGTGCCACCGACCGTGGGGCCGAACCCCCCCCCTAGCCAGACAGGGGCCCACCCCGAACTGTGTAAAAAATTAAAAATAAGAAAATAAAATAATAATAGATAATCAATTAATAAATAATTCAGTTTATTACAATTAATTAGTTTTAATTAACCTGATTAGGTTAATCTAATTTAAATTAATTAGTTTTTACGACATGCATGTAACTTAATACTTGCCTGACATCACATGAATGTCATGCACATCATCGACCTTTCTGATATGTTGACTTTAAATCATTAAAAATAATTAAAATATAAAACTTTAGAAAATCATATAAATAATCCGTTAACTCCGAATGGAAAAAACTTTGTACATGAAAATTGCTCAGAACGACGAGACGAATCCGAACGCGGTCCGTCTCCCGTCACACGTCCCTAACTTATCCGAACTTGCAACGTTCCTCTCTGTCATAATGTCCAACGGGAAAATTGTCATATCCCCGCTCTACGTGTGGATCTGCTGCTTTTAGCTCCTCCCCGTGTATCGCTTTGTATTCTGCTATTACTGTTTTCCTCCCCCTCTTCTCTCCGATATCCCCAACCCCTCCCCCGAGACCAACCACTCCGGAGCCCAATACCACTACCACCTTCCCTTGCCGCCGAGCAACCAGGCAACCCCCCCCTTTGATCATCCCGATATCGCCCATTCTATTTCCCATGCTTGATTAGAATTGCTAGCTGCCTTTACCTATTCTGATGCATAGCCTGTTTATTGTAGCCTGCTGTTGATAATTACCTGCATCATACCTAAACTGCTTAGTTTAGGCTGGGTAGAGACCTATCAGTGACCCCACTTATCCCGACTGCCGCGGCTGGATCGTCAGAAACCGATCAACGGGATTGAAGACCAGGACCCGACACCGCACATCACCCCCCTAGTTGTAACGACACTGCAGCGTTACTATCGAGTGCCGATTGTGAAACCTCATGTAGCACTTCGATGTTAACTCTGTAAGTAGCTATTCGGTCGTGATCATCGAGGGTGATTCCTCCTTCGCCACTTCCGGTAACGACGCTGTCGTGCAACACATCAAGTGTGAACCCATCGAGGTGAATCCTCCAGTTCACCTTGACAGACACATCGAGTAGGAATCCAACGAGGGTGATACCTCGGATTCCCCTGATGTTATGGACACACGGATACTTGAACTTACACTGTTACTTGGAAAGCGGGTCGACCCTGAGGGTGTACCCGCGTGCGCCTGATGTGAAGTGTTGGTTTCCAGTGGTGGTGCCCGAGTGGTGAATACAGGCGCGGCCGGGCATTCTTACCCTTGCGCAGTCCTCGAGACGGGGACGGTCACTCTTTCGTGAGTCTCTGGCTCGTTACCGCAAGCCCTGTCCTAACGATTTGGATATTTGATCCGAGCAGGCCTCTGGCCTGATAGCCTAACCACCACGTGGCGCATAGTATGGGCGTTCTGCATCGATGCATCAGCCGAAGCTCTGTCAGACGTCCAGTTCAGCATCGGCATGGAGTGATTGGCGCCATTTCGGTGGCTTGGATCTGGGCCATGTGGCAACGATCCGGAGGGCGAGGGGCGATGGCCAAGACCCCTTGCGCTTAGGATGTAGACCGGCGGGCCTCTCTGATAGTAGTAGGGTTGTGTGTGTGTTTTGGCCAGGCCGGGCATGACCCAGGAAAGTGTTCCGGCCGTGTTAATCGAGCGTGTTGGGTAAGTTGTGCACCCCTGCAGGGAAGAAAACTTCTATCGTAGCCTGTCCTACGGTAAAGGACACTCGATGTAGTCCTGATTGATACAATTTTTAGAACTGGATACTTGATACTATGGCTCTGGGATTGCTTTCTCGCAGGGAGTCGAGAAGGGATCTCCGACGAGGTTGATGACTGTATGGCTCTGGATTGCTTTCTCGCAGGGAGTCGAGAAAGGATCTCTGGTTGAGGTTGAGACTTAATGATACTGCTACATTATATTGTACTGTTCTACTCTCTTCTACTGCTGCAAAGCCGCTGAGAGATGCTAGTCTTGATAGGACTAGGCCTTCTCTCTATTCTGGCATTTCTGCACCCAGTCCACATAATACAGCCCTCCCCTTGAAAATGTTGCATATGTAGTGTAGATCCTTGCTTGCTAGTACTTCTGAGTACTCCCGGTTGCTTTGTTTTCCTTTTCTCCCCATATCAGTTTTGTCGTGACCAGATGACGGAGCCCCTGAGACAGATGCCCCGTCGATCGTCTACTACTACTACCCAGAGTAGGATTCTGCTATGAGTTGACTGACGACCAGGAGTAGGATCGGAGGGTCCCAGGCAGGAGGCCTTTCGCCTTTCGATCGTATTGTTTTATTTGTGCCCCCCTTTCTAAAGGCCTTTCTGTTTCATTTCATATCTGTACTCAGATATCTGTTGCTTCCGCTGACCTTGTTCGCAAGCTTATGTATTCGAGCCCTCGAGGCCCCTGACTTGTAATAAAAAGCTTGTGATACTTTATTCATGTTTTAGAGTTGTGTTGTGATATCTTCCGTGATCCTTAGGCTTGACGTGCGCATTTGCGTGTATGAAAGTGCACGATCGGCGGGGGCGTCACAAGTTGGTATCAGAGCCGACTGACTGTAGGAACCCCCCTTTCCAACTCCTTGGCCGAAGTTGAGTCTAGTGGTCCAAAACTATTTACTAACTTGGGCTGTGTGGCTTACGGGCCACGTCGCCAATTGTGTGGTATTAGTATCTTTACTCCTACCTTTACTTCTCTGGGCCTCTGATCCTCTCCTATTCGGGTTTAAAATTTTACTAACTCCAACATTAGTTTTCTCGTGCTCACTCCACCCGGAGTTTCTGAAGTTATTCCCCCCCCCTTGCTTCAAGATTTTGGGCAGGTTCTGCTTGCAGGATCCTCTTATCCGGGCACCCTGTGTTTCACTTGCAGATTCCTCGCCCCAAAAGTTTTCTCTCGACGTTGATGTAGCCTTTGCTATGTTCGTTGTGTACTTCCATACCGCGTGCCTGCGCGCCGCCTAGATTCTAGCCTTCCCCTTTCAGCTGTCGTAATGCCGATGCTAACGAGGCTAGTGTGGATTCGAATGTCTGGTTAATATGATGAAGTATCTATTGCACTTCCTTCTGTTTGTGCGTTTACTTCATGAATCATCCACTACACCTGCAGTTTTCTTGCTAAACTGCCCTGTGGATTGGGCAGGATGGCTGACGATCCTCCACTCCACCTTATATTGCCGCAATGATGCAGCAATTGAACTAACCGTCAGGTTTGACGGGATATTGGCTCAGTTCCCAAACCAGAATGCTCATCAGCACCTACACCAATAACACTGTCAGAATCGTGCGCCTCAAATCCGTCCACTTTTCGCAGCTGACATGATCCAATGGATGCTGACGATTGGCTCCGGTGACATTGCCTTCCAGATGAGTCAGCCAATGTTTCCCTCCAGTTACGTCACCTATGCGACGTATCACCGAGGGGATCAGCTGTCACATGGTGGGAAAGCCACAAGGGTATGTTTGCCTGCTGAAACTGTAACCACTTGCAGGAATTTCAGTCAGCCTTTCGTGCACGGTACATTCCTCAAGGTCTGATCGACCAGAAGAACAGGAGTTCCGCAAACTCTCACAGGGCAAATGGCTGTGGATGAATACCAGAGAAATTTCTTGAATTGTCCCGCTATGCTGCGGATGACGTCGACACCACACACGCAGCAGGAGAAATTTCGTGAAGGACTACGTACTGATATAAAACTTGCACTTGTGTCCATGATTTCACAGACTTCGCAACGCTTGTCAGCAAATCTTTCCAAGTTGAAACAGCTCTGACTGAGTAACCAGGAGTCACTCAAGCGCACTCATGGAGCTGGCTCATCCTCGGGTCAGCCTGTTCAGAAGCGTCTAGTGTGGACCCGCACAATGTACACACCACCGACCTGCTCCAACACCAAGGGTCCTATGTTGCACCTCGTTTGCCTTCACCGCCGAGACGCTATCGGTCCATGCTGGACCGCCTATGCTATGGCTTTCGTCAGATGCACCACTTCCTTCTGCGTTTGCAGGAAGAGCGTCGAAAACACATCCTTCTAGGAACGTTGGAACCAGACTACCTGCTAGTCCACGTGTCATGTGCAACCAATCAACATGGAAGACATCCAGGACCCCAACATTGTGATGGGCACCCTTCTAGTGATTCATCCCAGCTTCAGTCCTCTTTGATTCTGGAGCATCGCACTCCTTCATGTCCGAAAGTTTTGCCGAAGCCAGATATACTTTTGAGGAGATGTCCCTCCCATTAGTAATCCATTCACCTGGGGCTAATTGGTCAAACTACCAGGTAACCCACGTTAATCACATTGGATTGGGGGAATTGATGTTCCCCGTTTCTCTCATTGCCTTAAACCTCCAACATTGACATTATTCTGGGTATGGACTGGTTTGAAGCCTCATAAAAGCTTTGATTGACTGTGCCACTGAAACAGTCCGCCCCTCACAACCCTTCCGGTCAGACTGTCAGATACTCAGCTCGTACGGGCAGGACGCCGAAGCTCAGATTATGTCCTAAATGCACTGAACGCTTCACCTCTTGAAGGCATCGAGAACGTTCCTTGTTCAGTGAATTTCAAGATGTCTTTCCAGAAAGACTTCCAGGAATACCGCCTGCTAGAGCGTGAGTTCGTCATCGACTTGAAGCCTGTCACAACTCCTATTGCGAAGCGTCCTTATAAGATGCCCTCCGCACACCTTCTGAACTTAAGGAAGAAATCGACACTTCACTTAAGAAAGGTCATCCGCACCAGTTCCTCTGCTTGGGGAGCACCTTCACTCTTCGTTAAGAAGAAGGATGACTAACCGGTTGGTTCAGATTACCGACCTATCAACCAAGCAACAATCCAGAACAAATATCGCTTCCCGGATCAATGATTTGTATGATCAACTTGCCGGTTCCTCAGTATTCTCTAAGCTTGATTTGAGATTGGGATACCATCAGATCCGTGTTCGTGAAGAGGATATTCCGAAGACTCATTTGTTACTCGCTATGGCCTTTTGAGTACACTGTACTGTCTTTGCTTAACAATGCTCACAGCCATCTCTCCCGATTCTCCCGCCTAATGAACTACATCTTCATGGATTACCTTGATAATTCGTCGTGGTATATCTGGGATTGATATTCTGGTTTTATCGAGAGTAAAGAAGAACATGCTGAAACACACTCCGTCTAGTACTGGAAAGGCTCCGAGACACCAGTTGTATGCCAAATACTCCAATGTGAATTCCTGGTATCTTGAAGTAACCTCCCTTGGTCATGTGATTTCCCAAAGGTGGAATTGCTTGTTACCCAAACGAGTTCAGGCTATCTGGACTGGACTCCTCCGAAGAACGTCAAGCAATGGAGAAGTTTCTCATCGCCTAGCAAGCTATTGCGTCGATTGGTTGAGAATTTCTAAGATTGCTAAGCCCCTGACTGATCTGCTTCACAAGGGCGTTAATTTGAATGGACAGAAAAATGTCAGAAAGTTTCCAAGACACTCAAAGACAACTAACATCTGCCCGTACTATCTCCCCCAGATACCCGCCAAGACTTTGTGATCTATTGTGACGCATCCCGTGAAGGATTAGGCTGTGTCCTAATGCAGAGCGAAACGTAATTGCTTATGGCTCTCGTCATTCGCCCACATGAAGAGAATTATCGGTACATGATCTAAACTAGCTGCTGTCATCTATGCACTACAGTTATGATGGCGAATTACATACCCTCGGTAAATCGTGCGAGATATTACACGTGATCATTAAAACGTCTGAAGTACTTGTTCACTCAACCTTCTCTAAACCTCCGTCAGCAAAGATGGATGGAGGCCTTGCGGACTATGATTTGGGTATTTCCTATACCCTAGCAAGCTAACGTGAGGCTGATGCCTTAAGCCGCAAGTCCTATATTGCACAACCTCATGGTTATGCACTCAACCTCGACTTTTGAAGAACTATGCAAGCTGAATCTCCGGAATTGTCCCACAGGCTCCTCTAAAATAACCTTGTGATTACAACCAGATCTTGAAGAAGCTGTTAAGAATGCGCAAGCTAAAGATGCTAAGTTGATCTGATGAAGAGAACCTTCACCTTGTAAGACAAGGGATTTGCTCGTGTCTGAAGATGGAACCTTGTATTTCAGAAACCGCATGTGTCGTACCTCTTTTTCAACTCATAGACTGAACAAGTCATGAAGGAGGCACTGATACCCCGTTGTCTATTCACTCCTGTGGTAGCACCAAGATGTTCGTGATCTCCGTCAAAGGTACTGGTGGTATAAATGAAGCAAGACATTGCTGATATTTGACTGAATGTGATGTGTGTCGTCGCGTTAAGCAAACATCAGAAACCATCTGGAATTCTGCAACCACTTCCTATTCCTCTATGGAAATAGAATAAGGTTCAGATGGATTTCGTTACAACAGACTTCCCAGGTCCAGAAGGGTCACTTGCTATTCTGTCGTTGTCGCCCAACTCTCTAAATTGCACAATTTCTGCCCTGTCAAAAGAACATCCTGCTAGTCAGTTAGCAGAGTTGTATCTCCAGATTTTTCACTCCACGGTATTCCGAAGGAGATTAGTTCGGGACGTTGCGGTCTTTTCACTTCCATTCTGGGAAGTTTTCAAACAGCTATGGGAACTCATATCACCTGGAGTTCAACTTATCACCCCCCCCATCCAAGCCAAGTTGAACGAGTTACTCAAGTGCTTGAAGACATGTTGCGAGCTTGTGTTTTTATATCGTTTGGCAAGAGTGGAAGAAATCTCTTCATATGCCGAGTTCTCCTATAACAACGCTATCACCAGTTGTGAAATGGCCCCCCTTCGATGGACGTAATGTCGAACCCTCGAATTGGTCAGAAACTGGGGAACGACCGCTTCGTGGGTCCGTATATTCAACCAGCCAAGAACAAGTCGTATTGTCCGGAAAATCTCAAGGCGGCTTCAGGACCGCCCAGAGAGCCCTATGATCGCAAACGATGGGTTTGACTTATCAACCTGGTGATCAGGCTTATCTGTCGGTCACTCCTATGAAAGGGCACTCAACCGTTTTTGAATCAATGGAGAAGCTAGCCGCCACGC